>CM062854.1:23918704-25197520 GCA_031772225.1 Eubasilissa splendida | reverse complement strand
AAAAATACCACGAGCGCTACAGGCTCCAGGAGATCTCCTCCAATCAGAATGCCGGATCCGTCCCCCTGCCGCCCCGCTGCGGTCCAGCGCAGCCACCCCCTGGCGGCGAGATCTCGAAACTTTGTTCATTTTTCTCGCCGTGAAGGAGAAGACGGCAGATTCTGGATTTCTCCGGCATTCCTTCTCTCCTCTTTACATTTTTACTTTCTCAGGCACCGCGAGTATTTTTTCTTATAGTCTTTATTGCTCCTCGCGATGCCTGATAAGTCTTATCCGGGGCGATGGCCCGGGGAATTAATTATCGCACCTCAAACTTGGAAAACTCGTTTTCAATACCTGAATGATTTTTGAGGTGCATAATATTATCGCCGGGCGATCGCCCCTTCCATTCTTTATTTATTAACATAACATTTCTATACAATATAATTTTCTACAACTAGTTATTCGTAAAACTAAATGCGGCATAGTCTGCGCGCCGGCGGGGGCGGAGTCTCGCCGCGGCCCGCTACCCCCTCCACGCGGCGGTCCGTTGGCGCAGTGACGTAGAAAATCCAGTGGCGCGGGATGCCGGGCGGATTGTTTTCGTGACGCGGAAAAATGGCCCCCTCCTATTTATTTATTTCTCGGGCCACTTCTCTCGCGTCCATCGTTGCGTAATGCTGTGCGGAACACTCCCCCCGTGTGGCTCCGCCGCACTCCTCAGGCAGCACAGCTATTCGTCGCATTCCGCCTGGGACCCGGGCCTCCGGGTCGGCAGGAGGATCACCTTTGTGGCGGGCCGGTCGTAGTCGCCCGCCGCCGTCCTCACCCGAACGGCTCGCACCTGCCCGTCCGCCGCGGGCCGCGCTTCCGAGATTATGCCCATGGGCCAACAGTTCCGTGGCAGCGCGGGGTCCGCGACGATGGCCACCGCTCCCTTCTGGATGGGCGGTGCTGGCTCCTGCCACTTGCGTCGCTGCGCCAGAGTGGGCAGGTATTCCTTCAGCCATCGGCGCCAGAACGCGTCGGCGATTTGTTGCGCCTCCTGCCACTGCTTGCGGAGACAGGTCCGCTCGTCCAGTGCGCCGTACACGGCCAGGTGCTGGTATTGGCCCGAGGTCCCGAGCAGCAGGTGGTTCGGGGTCAGCGGCACGCTGTCACGCGGGTCCACCGACACGTGGGTCAGAGGACGGTTGTTGACGGCGTATTCGGCCTCCGCCAGTGCCGTCCGGAGAGTCTCTTCCTTTGGTGCGCGCTCCTTCAACGTCGCCCCCAGCGCGCGCTTTATTGAGCGCACCAGACTCTCCCAGGCCCCTCCCATGTGGGGGGCGAGCGGCGGGTTGAAGGTCCAGTCGGACCCCGCGCCGCTTAGGTGGTCTTCCATGCGCGGCTCTTGGCGTAGCTCCTGTAGCGCCGTGGCCAGTTCTCGGTCCGCGCCATGGAAATTGGTTCCATTGTCGGAATAGAAATGGCGCGGATGGCCGCGGCGTGCTGCCATCCTCCGGATGGCCATGATGGCTGAGTCCGCCGATAGGGAGCTGGCCAATTCCATATGCACGGCGCGCGTCGTCATGCAGGTGAAGAGCGCGCCGTATCTCTTCTCTCTCCTACGGCCGATGGTCACTTCCATCGGCCCAAAGTAATCCACCCCGCAATGGGTGAACGCGGGTTTGTGCAGAGCCAGTCGGGCCTCCGGCAGTTGTCCCATGAGTGGCTGTCGTGGTCGGCTCTTGGCGACCCGGCACACCTGGCACTCGAACTGCACCCGGCGCACCGTCGGCCTCAGTCGGAGGACGAAGAAGCTCCCGCGGACGTCACTCACCGTCCTCTCGGTGCCCGGGTGTTGACTCTTCTCATGCTGATGCTTGATCAGCAGGCGGGCGTAGGGGTGGGCACCGTCCAGCAATATCGGTGCCCGCACGCCGGGGGTGATCTCGGTGCTCGCCGCCGCCTGCAAGCGGGTGTCCATCCGGATGACGCCGTATTCATCCTGGTACGGCGTCAGCGGGTATAAGCGACTGTCCCTGGGGAGGGGCTCCCCCCGTCGCAGCAGCTGACTCTCTTGGCCGAATGCTTGCGCCTGGGCGTGTATGACCCAGGCGCGCTCTGCCTGCTCCTTCTCCTCACTCGTGAGGTCCGCGCACGGCGCCCCACTCCGGGCGCGTCGGCAATTCGCCACGAATCTTCGGACCCACGCCGTGGTGCGCACCAGCCGGCTCCATGATGAGAAGCGGGTGATGTCGGGCAGAGCCCCATCGGTCGCTGTCGAGTGCCTGGTGAGCGCTACCGTCTCTGGCCGCCGCTCGAGCTCCTCTCGGCTCGGCTCGGCCCGTGCGGATTCCCGCGGCCATGCTGCCTCCGGTCCTCGGAGGAAGTCCGGCCCGCGGAACCATTTGCCGTCCTCGCTCAGATCGAGCGGCTCGTTCTCTCGGGTGCCCAGGTCGGCGGGATTGTGCCTGGTGGGCACCCATCTCCAATCGGCGCTGTCCGACAGCTCGTCAATCTCCCCGAGCCGGTTGGCCACAAAGGCCGAGTAGGCCCGGGGATCCGTCCTGATCCATGTCAGGACCGTGGTGGCGTCCGTCCACAGGACGGTTCGTGCAATTGTGCACGAGTGCTCCCGCCTTATCGTGGCCGCCAGTCGGGCGGCCATTAGTGCTGCTTGAAGCTCCAGCCGTGGGATGGACAGCGGCTTGAGCGGGGCCACCTTGCATTTCGCCGAGGTGAAGGCTACGTAAGTGCCGCCCTCTCCTGCCTCGACGAAATATGCGACCGCGCAGCACGCTTGTTCTGACGCATCGCAGAATACGTGGAGCGTTGGCCGGCTTCTCCGGCCTCTTATCGCCTGTCGTGGCACTGCACACTGGCTAGACCTGGCTAGCTGGTGCCACGCTCTCCATCTTTCCGCGTGCTCGGGATGGATCGGCTCGTCCCAGCCGACCCCTGACCGCCATACCGCTTGTAGCAGGATTTTTGACTTTACCAGTAGGCAGGCTACGAAGCCCACCGGGTCAAAAATCCGCATTACCGCGCTCAGCAGCGCGCGCTTGGTCGGGCGATCCTCGGCGTGCAGCTCTGGCAGACTTCTGAATCCAAACACGAATTTGTCCGACACCGGGTCCCAGCTGATCCCGAGCACGCGTTCTGTTGTTTTCTCCTCTCCCAATAATGGCACCGGCCTGTTTGACCTTAGGTGCTCGGGAATGTGCCTCAGGGCCTCCGGGTCATTGGAGGCCCAGTTCGCCAGGTGCATGTCCCCGCGACGAAGCACCTCGGCCACGTCTCGCGACATCTGTCGTGCCTGGTCCCTGGTGTCCACCGAGTCCAGGTAGTCGTCCATGTAAAACCTCGTGTGGACGGCCTCGGTGGCGGCAGGATACTTGGTGGCACTGGCGTCGGCTATTCGGTTCCGGACGTACTGCGCACTGCTTGGCGAGCACGTCGCTCCGAATATCATCGACGTCATTCGGTACGTACCGGGCTCTGTCTCGCCCGGCCGTCTCCACAGGAATAACTGCGCATCCTGGTCCTGCCGTCTTATCTGGATGCGCAGAAACATTTCCTGGACGTCGGCTGCCAGTGCCACCCTTCCCTCTCGGAACCGGAAGATGTTGCCGAGCAGCGATGATAGCATGTCCGGTCCCGTTAGCAGGGCGTCGTTCAGCGAGGTCCCTCGGCACCGGCTGGCGGCGTCGAAGACGACTCTTATTTTTCCCGGCTTATTGGCATTGAATACCGCAAAATGAGGCAGGTACCAATGCCGGCCGCCTAGCCGTGCCACCTCGCTCTCCTCCACTCGCTGGGCGTATCCCTTCTGGAGGTACTCTTGTATCTTGGCTCCGTATGCTGCTGCGTACGCCGGGTCTCGGCCGCACCGCTTCTCGATGCCGGCCAGCCGGCTCACCGCGCATTGTCTGTTGTTTGGTAAGCCGGCATCGCTCCGCTTCCACAGGAGCCCTGTCTCCCAGCGACCGCTGGGTAACTGGCGCGTAGTGGCCGCCATAATTTCAGTGGCCCGGGCGTCCTCTGTGTTTACCCGGGCCGCGGTGGTCACCCCCAGCGAGTCCACCGCGTAGTGCTGCCGTACCAGCGCCTCCAGGCGGGTATCGGCGGCCGGGCTCGGCACTCCGGCGAGTGCCAAAATGGTGGCGCTCGCCTCACTCTCCTGTGGCTCCGCGGTGCCGTGTACGGTCCACCCCAGGGCCGTACGTGACAGGATCCTTGAATCATGCGCCGGCTTCACCTCCCGGGTGACGATAAGGTGCGCATGATCCTGCCCGATCAACAGTTGGGGCATGACCTGTTTCGCGGCCTCCCGGCCCGCGCGTGCCCCTCTCTCCCGGGCCGGCATTGTCCATTGCGCGGGAAGCGCTAGCCCGCGCACCGTACTCGCCCTCAACGAGTACTCGCTGCCGTCGCCCGTCACCGACAAGTGCACTATCTGCGAGCGGGCATCGGATGCACACATCCCGCTCGCGCCGTGAATTCTCAGTTCACGTACCGGTCCTCGGGCCCCGACGGCACTGGCCACCTTTGCATCGATCAGAGTGACCGTCGATCCCTCATCCAGGAGGGCATGCACTTTTATTTGCCCCCGGGGGCCACTGATTTGTACCGGGATCACCTTCAACAACACTCGGTGATGCCGGCGGTCTCCGGTGAGACCCACTAAATCACTGCTTGGGCCGGCGTACCCCTCCGATCGCCGGCGTGCACTCGATGCGGCGGCCGGCGTCGTCCCGCCGGCTGCGTGCGATCCTCCGGGCGCGGCTGTGGCTCGCGGCGCCCCGTGTAGTAAGCGATGGTGCGGCGCTCGGCACCCGCTCATGCCGCATCGTGTCGACCGGCACTGTGGGGCTCGGTGCCCTGGCTCGAGGCACACAAAACACACGCCGTGTTTTCTCACGATCGCCCATCGGTCCGTGTATGACTTCTGGGCGAACTCTGTGCAGGCGGCCGTCCCGTGTCGCGGCGATTTACACGCCGCGCACTGCCGCTCTCTGTGGCCCGCGGCTGCGCTCGACCTGGCGGGCGCGCCTCCCTCGGGCTCTCCGTCCTCCTCCTGAGTGGCGTGTACTTGGGCGCTCCGGCGCCCTCTCTGTGCGTGCGCCGCCGGCTCCAGGCACCCGGTATGCGGTGCCTCCGCCGTCAGCTCTGTCAGCCAGGCGGAGAAGTCGTGCACAGTGACTTCTTTCGTCATGCCGCGGCGCTCGCCCATCCAGAACATTTTGTAGCAGGTTGGCATCTTCCCCACCATTTCCGTCAGCAGCTGCGCGGATGCCAGCTGCTTGCCATTGAAATTCTCTACTGTGGCCACCACGTTCCTCACGGCGACCGCGTACTCTACGATCGCCTCAGTGGTGGCCGTGTCGGTGAGGCGGGGATGGCGCCTTACCCGCTCCAGCATGCTGTCCACGATTTTGTCTGGCCGGCCGTACCACCTCTCCAATATGGCCATGATTTCGGGTACATTGCGGGGCTCGATAAGAAGCGCCGCAACCGATTCTCGGGCCCGCCCTTTCAGGGCTCTCTGTAGGCGCAGTAGATTTTCAGCAGCCGACAGGTCGCACAAGACCGTGGACTGATCATACTGCGCCTTGAAGGTCGGCCAGTCTAGCGGGTCACCGCTGAACGGCGGCAAGTCCTTTGCCACCGCTTGCCGCGCAATGAAGGCGTTCATGCGCGGTTCGTCCTGGCCCGAGTGTGTCCTCGGGCTCTCTCCGATCCTTGCTGACCGGATCGCATCGGAGATGGCGCTTGCCACCATTGTCATCGGGTCCCGCTGGTCGCGAACCCACTCCCTCGTGAATGATGTAGTACCGTGCGCCGCGGCCCCCTCCGGCGGCGGTGTCTGCATGGTGTCATCCGAGTGAGCCCGCGGAATCCTGCCCGTGGTCCCGATGCCTCCGATGTCTGGCGGGAAGACCGCCTGCTGGCCCCCAGCCGGCGGCGCGGTCCGTCCCGTTCCTGGCGCCGCGGATTGTGCGGCGCTCGGTCCTGCTGCCCAGGCGGTTCCCGGCGCGGCGGGCCATGCTGCGCTCGGTCCTGCGCTTGGTGCTGCATCCAGTATAGCGGCCCTTCTCAGGGCCGCTGAATCGTGGTGCTCAACGGCCCCTCTCAGGGCCGCCGAATCGGGGTGCTCAACGGCCCTTCTCAGGGCCGCCGAATCGGGGTGCTCAACGGCCCCTCTCAGGGCCGCCGAATCGGGGTGCTCAACGGCCCTTCTCAGGGCCGCCGAATCGGGGTGCTCAACGGCCCTTCTCAGGGCCGCCGAATCGGGATGCTGAATTGCCCCTCTCAGGGCCGCCGAATCGGGATGCGTGGCGGCTCCGGCCGCCACTCCGCCGGGATTCTCGGCGCCGACCGTGACTGCCTGTGCTCGGAGTAGCGCCTCGCCGTGGTCACGCTGCAGCTCTTTGATCAGGCGACGATGCTGTCGCTCACTCCGACGGAGTTCCGCTCTCAGCTGGCGGATGGTGTCCTCGGTCACGGTCGTAGATGACTCTCGTTGCGAGCCTCGGTCATCCTCAGACTGGGGTGCGTCTGAGTCCGATGGCTCGTGTCTCTGCTCCTCGGTCTCCATCATTTTCTCTTGCTCCTCGGCGTGTCCCGATCGTAATCCAGATCGAGACATGATGATGAATTTCTGCTAGTTGCAGAGCGAAGCAGCAATCCGGTGTCGAAGGACCACTTGTTCCGTACAGGAAACAAGAACTGTAAATGTAGGGGTGGTTCGCCGGTTCGCTCTGGTAGCTCGGGCAAAATTATCTGCAGCGTGGTGCAGCGGTCCAGGGGGGTCCAAAAATCTTGTCCAGTGTAGCAGCCGTTGTCGTGTGAATTTCCAGGTCCGTGATCCAAAGTCGTTGCAAAGTCAGGAAGCCAGAAGATTCGGTGGTAGTGATGATAGCAGGGGTCCAATGATGAGAGATGAATGAAAGACGAGATTTGCTTTTTTCTAAGTCCAGTGGTGCACGAAGCGAGAGTAGAAACGAGAGTGATCTTTGCAGCCACTGGACCATTATTTATTTTACATCTAAAAATACCACGAGCGCTACAGGCTCCAGGAGATCTCCTCCAATCAGAATGCCGGATCCGTCCCCCTGCCGCCCCGCTGCGGTCCAGCGCAGCCACCCCCTGGCGGCGAGATCTCGAAACTTTGTTCATTTTTCTCGCCGTGAAGGAGAAGACGGCAGATTCTGGATTTCTCCGGCATTCCTTCTCTCCTCTTTACATTTTTACTTTCTCAGGCACCGCGAGTATTTTTTCTTATAGTCTTTATTGCTCCTCGCGATGCCTGATAAGTCTTATCCGGGGCGATGGCCCGGGGAATTAATTATCGCACCTCAAACTTGGAAAACTCGTTTTCAATACCTGAATGATTTTTGAGGTGCATAATATTATCGCCGGGCGATCGCCCCTTCCATTCTTTATTTATTAACATAACATTTCTATACAATATAATTTTCTACAACTAGTTATTCGTAAAACTAAATGCGGCATAGTCTGCGCGCCGGCGGGGGCGGAGTCTCGCCGCGGCCCGCTACCCCCTCCACGCGGCGGTCCGTTGGCGCAGTGACGTAGAAAATCCAGTGGCGCGGGATGCCGGGCGGATTGTTTTCGTGACGCGGAAAAATGGCCCCCTCCTATTTATTTATTTCTCGGGCCACTTCTCTCGCGTCCATCGTTGCGTAATGCTGTGCGGAACACTTACTATTTTAAACAAATGGGATTATTCATCGGCCGACTAGATAGAATTCACAAAACGACTTTTCACAGAGCTTGTGCAAAATGATGCTTAGTGAACAAGAGCTAACACAAAACTGATCATGTGAAAAAATTGGAAAAATGCCGAGTTGTACAAATAGAGAGGCTGATGAATAGTGACAATTAACTATACACAAACACTTTGCTTAGTTTGGAAATAGTAAGATTATTGATACGGCATATATTTAATGTACGCATCTTTATTTAACTAACTAACTTATGATTGATTAACTAACTAACTTATCTCTCCGCCATCTTCACAGCGGTAAGCAGAGAGAATAAAGCACCACACTCTTCTATCCTGACACACAATTCTCGCCTCATCCACATTCATGCAATCTTGTCGATTGAGGCTTATTACAGCACCATCTTCCAATATCTGATTTACCTGGTCGTGCCAAGTCTTCCGCTAATGTCCCCTATTTCTGGTGCCATCAACACTTGTGTCATATATTTTTCTAGCTATTCTCTCCTCATTCATCCGTTCCGTACGACAAAACCACCGAAGCGATCCTTTTTTAATATTATTCACTACGCTAAGATCAGCTTTACAATCTCTCCTAATTTTTAATTCCCTGCATTCACTCTCGTTTTAATATATTTCTCAGCCTTTCTGTTTCTATCAAACATAACTTCCCAAATACAAACTCATCTACTCAGCGTGCAAAATACTTCTAGGTAATGAACGTTTGGAACAAGTAGATTTTTTCAATGGGCTACGCATTATATAATTGATGCGATGATAAAGTGTTACCAACCTGAAGAAGCAGCAACTCGAGACTGAGCTCATTAACCGGTGCGTCTGCATGAGTGGCAACCACATATGGCAGGAATCCCGGAAACATAGAACGCAGCAAGCGTGCCGGAACCCAAAGCATCAACAGCACGGCGGTGCCGAATATCACCGCTGATGCCACCAGGCTGTGCAGGTGACGAAGTATAGGTAAGTGAATCATTTCCTGAAAAATAATTTGTTTATCACTTGAGCCATTGAATTGTAGGCAAGTTTTGGCTTGCTTTCATCATTTTTAATTTTTGTATCTAAAAAATGTGTAGTTAACACAGTGTCTTGACCAAAATTTCAATAAGCGTATTCTTAATATTTCTAAACTGAGCTTTTTTTTTTAATATGATTCAGTTAAGATCATTAAATTAGCCCTTTCAGGTTGACAGTTAACCCCAAACATGTCATTTATTAATCTCATAACATTTTGCTATTGAATCAGCGAATTTGACTATGCTATCAGGATATCTTCAAAATGGAACATCGGTATAGCTTTAAACTGTACTTAATCAAAATTTTAATAATTACTACATGCATTTAATTTCACCTGTTAAAATGATGCATGGGAGAAGACATGGAAGGAATGTAACAAAAATTAATGTTCAGATCTAGCTACTAGCAAATCAATTTTTTTAGTTTAAAAAAACAATGCATGTCACATGAATTTTACTAATTTACTAAGCTAAGCGCTTGTGTTATGTAAATAGAACCAACATACTGATCTCCAGAAACGAGGCTCAAACCCCCAACTGCTCAATAACTATGTAAGTGTCTTAACTCTAGATCTAGATCAAACAAGTCTCGCATTATCGAGCAACGGTTTGACACTAAATGTTTGCTAAGTCTTTTATCATCTTTAACTAATGGATAGTGGCTCCGTATTAAGATGATACCGAAGTTCAATACAGACAACGGTTTGGAAAGGTGAACTAGTGTTCACCTATTCAAATATTGACTGCTTCCAATATTGATTAACCTTGCTGGCATTCGCGCCCGCACCCATGGAACTAAATCTGCTACTAAATTAATCACTCAAATAGACCATAAAGCAGTCAAAAAGTGAGCCACTTGCAGGTTCCAGTCTAAATAATTTATGATAAACCAACGTAATTATTATTACTGTTGACAATTAATTGTACATCCTGAAACACTGACAAAAGTACGCTGTGCCTTTTCAATTGATATATTAACCCAAAAGTTCTTTCAGGAACTCATTATTTTTAAGATAATAATATATATTTCATGCGCATTTTAAATTTGTATTTAAATTCAGTAAAACAGAAAAACAAAAGTTACTATGTTAGGATTATGAAATTCATTGTAAAGTTTACAACTCTTGGATTACATTTAATTACTCTTTAAATTTTTTTAAGAGTAATTCTGTAAAAGATTCTCTACATTTAGTAATAAATTGTGAAAGATTCCCAGTAAATACCTGAATAGGGCTGAAATCAGGATCGTTTAAATTCTTCAAAAACCAAAGTACGCCCGGCCTCAGTACTTCCCTCAAGAGAAGAATGAAGGAAGCGAAGTAATACACGTAAACCATCCCCACTAGCCAGTGGATAAACATGGACGTCCAGGGGGCGGCTGCCAGCCCCGCCTCGCGGTCTTTCAGGGTAGCATCGAACAAGGCCAGCGAGCAAATGTCCAACCACCATCCGCACACTAGCGGCAGCACCCCGATCTCAACCACGGACAGCAGAGACACTTTCACCACCACGTAACACAGACCCAAGGCACGGCGCGGCTTGCGCAGTCCCAAAAGGCCAGCCAACGCGTGCAAGGCGGCCAATAGCACGCCGATCACCTCGTATCCTGCCAGTGTGGTCAGCAGACCGCGAAAATGGGAGGCCTCCACGCGCTCACCCAGGCCCAGCGCCGCCACCCCTGCCACGCCCATGTGGTATGGGCAAAACGCAAACACCAGAATGAATAAAGTATTGAGCGATACCACCCAGAACACATGCTCCAAAAATACCATGGACCCATCCAAGCCCAATAAACGTTCCCAAGTCAGCTCCTCGGGCGCGCGATCCCATTCCATGGGGTTCCAATTAGCCTCCTCGGCACCGAGCCCGTCTTCCACTCCATCGCGCGCACCGGCAGCCCCCTCGGGCTCCTGCGGGGCCGGGGGCTCCTCAGGGACCTCCTCCGCGGGCAAGTTATTGTTGTCAGCGACCGGAGGCGGCTCGCGACCCTCAGGAAGCGCATTGGCAGGCCCCGGATTTTCCCTCTCCAGCCACTCGGGCCCTCCACCGTGCATGATCTGTTCTCTGAGCCAGACCAGTCCGATGAAAGCGAAAAGTGTGCAAGTGACGACAAAGCAACCGGAGAAGATATCCTTGGCAAGGTTGTCTGTGGATAACATGTCCAGCAGCAGAGTGACGAAGGAGTCGAGATTGTTGGAAAAGAGTGCGCGGTAGATGCGGCAAGCGGTGAGCGGTACGATGCCAAGCCAGGCGAGGGCCACGAGGGTGTAGTGGCACCAGTCCTTGACCGCTGTAGCCACGGAGCTCAGCAAGCCTCCGGCCACGTCTCGCAGAGGAAGGCGTCGCGGCATATCCGGAGAGTAAATCGGCATAAAGGAGAATCTATGACCGCACAACTCGCAGAACTCTTTTCTGGAGTACCTCATCCATTGCACTAAACACTCTTGGTGAATAAATTTTATCGATCCGGCGCAGATGCAGGGGTGAAACAGCGGCCTGTCCGGGGCGCTCTCGGACCGACACACCCGGCATATATCGGAACCCGCGGAGTCCGGGTCCATGGTGGAGAGCCTGGCGGCTCACTCTACGATTTGACCTGAAAAGATAAACGCCATGAGTAATTGCGCACATACAATCATTACAATTCTTGAGAAAAAAACATTTGTCGATTTCTCTAATATTATAATTTAACGTGAAAACGCTGTTCTTACCTCTAGCTTGGAATAATAATGACGATTTTGTGGAAAATCCTCGTAAATTAACTAAAAACATATGACAACAAGCTCAATTTCCATTTCTTATAATGTTGCCCACTTCCCGATGAAATCTATGAAAATTTAAATACTATAAAAAATATTTTATCTTGTCTAGCGTCGGCCAAGTAAAGAGCTCCATACACATGAATATAAAAGACTAACGTTAAGAAAGAACGTTTAGAAACAAAATAAAATGCTGTTAACATTTATCATAAAGGGGTTTATGCTAAAAGAATAATAAAAACCAGTAGAAAGCAATCGGCTATCATCGATAAGCTTTAAATTTCAGAAAGTAAAAGTTCATGTCGGTGAAGAGGTAAACTTCGTGAATCAAATGAATTCCATAGGATAATAATTAACTATTTCAGATGAGTTAACAAGTTAATTTAATCGATTTGTGGTTATGGAATATTTCAGGTATGTCATTTAAAAGTTTATTTATTTAACCTAATTTTATTATACATCAGAAGTGAACGCACAATAATATAATATACTATTAATTTACTGTGTGGGATGTAGTAAATATCCATCTATGATACATAAAGCATTGTCCTGGCTACATTGCTAGACTACTGTCTGTATTAAAGTAGACAGCTTGTTTGTCGATGTTGTTTATAATGACATTTTTGGTGCATGACTGCTCTTTCACAAATCCAAATATGATTTTGGTAATATTATGGCTTTAAACATACCTACTATTGTTACCAGTTCGACTAACTGGGCATTCTCTATCCAATTATTTCCTTTTCCAAGCAGCAAACAACTTTTGTGCCAAAAATGAAAAAAATGTATAAAGTTGTTTTTTTCTAAAACGATTCATAAACTAATTTACGAAGTGTATAAATGTTTTAAGATAACGTTTTTTTGAATAGAACAGTAGTAAGCATTTAGTTATGTGCAAAGTTGTCAATTATTTTATTTATCATTTTAAAGGTAAAAAACATTCAAGTTGTGTAGATTTCATTGTTTACTTTTCTTAGAAAAGTGCTTTTATCTCATTTTGAGTATTCAGTGGTTGACTGCTTTCTGCATAGCTACGTTCAATTTTTTTGTCTTCTTCTCATGCCGTATTCGGTTTTCGGATGTTGGTTATAATTATCTTATTGAAACAGAAAAGCTCACTATTGTCGGTCCAAATCATTGTAGTCTTCAGGTGAGGTCTTTCAGAGCCTCGCTATCCAGCAATTTTTCATAAAATTGAGATGTAGGATTTGATTCTTTTCTGGATGTGTCATAATTCGTCCAAAATATTAGTTTTGGAATTTCAATTGTTTTGGTAACTCCTTTATTTTTATTCATCCAATTAAAAACATCTTCGTTTCATATTCTATCCATTCCGCTAATTTGAGCATTTATTTGTAGATTTACATCTCCAAATGCCTCGAATCGCCAACGATGTTTCGATAAGCGTTTACGCTTCCATGCTTTGATCAATTCTTTGTTATATCTAGGTCCACGAATTATATACCCAAAAATATCTATCTACCTATATTATAACCATAGATAATAATTATAACCTTATCTATGATTATAAACTCGTTTTTTATCTTATCATCTATGTTTTTTATGGAGCTGGGCTGGGTTGCCTAATGAGATCTGTTCATAATATGTTGATCATTCTTCTTATATCTCTTATCTATGATTCTTCTGTAGCAGTTCCAGTATATTTCTTATCTATGAGCAGTTCGAAGCAGAAGGTTTTCAACTTATTAAAAATGTCTTGAGTTATACTATTGACTTTAAATATGTATGTAAATCCTTTCTTCACGTTATATTTACAATATATCAGCCAAACAATAATATATATATGGGTGTTTTTTATAATATTAACATATGTTTATTCAGTGGTAACTTTAATTTTTGCAAAAGGCATTTTATCGGGCAGCGCCTATTCACATATTCAAAATTATTCACCATTGCGTATTAGGAACCCAAGGATAATTTTTACTTGACAAAAATATCTAAACTTTTTAAACAACGGCAACCCAATCAAATTCAAGGGCACTAAATTTTACTTTCGTAAAAATCTGAGTAGTTACCATATTCGCCAAAAATTGTCACGAAAACTACATTAGAAAATGTCGCAAACTTATATACTCGTTTTATTTTCGCCTTTAGAGATCGGGGTTAGTGCTCCACCAGGGAGATTTTTATTCAATTTAGGTTCAGAAAAACATTCAATCAGACAATGCAGTTCCTCGTAAAATTTTCTTTCATATTTTTTCTGATCATAATTCAACATATAAAAATTAACCTGTTGTAAATTTCAGCTGTCCACAACTCTCGACACAAAATAAATTTAATTATATATTTTTTCTGTTTAACCCAGAGACAAGCAAAGAAAAAATGTAATTTAAATTTAACAATAGATTTTAATTAATAAAAATTCCTTGTTTTGATCCTTTAACCAAATCAAGCTGATTCCATTGATGTAACTGGCGGCTCTTGGCTATGAAGGATTGTAAGGGTTGGAATGAAAATCATTGTTTCAGTGTATTATTTTATATTTATTATAATGATTAATACTGTAATACTTACAAGAAATGCACTTGTTGGAAACTTACAGAAGAGTTTGCTTGTAAGGAAGTGATAATTTAGTATTCATACAACAAGGGTCACTGTTTTCATATAAACTATACAAGTAATTTTTTTCTATTTTCTTAACACTCAAAAGATTAAGATTTGTTACTGGGACATGTATCCACATAAAAATATTCATTTTTTCTTTTTAATCAAACTAAGGCAATTTGTTTCAAAATATATGTATATATATATATACAAATTGGAGAGCCTTATTCTTTGACTTGTGCTTACAAAATGGCTTGAGTCATGACCTACACTTGATATAAACAATGTAAGCAAACTGTCACATAAATCTAATCTTGGATTCATTACACTAAACAATAGTTGCTTCTTTAACACGAGTCGGTTAGTCGTATCACATTACTCCACTCCACTGCAGTTTCAGTCCTACTGTCACACTGGTTACATTATTAACAATGCTGTTTCTTTCGCACAAATAACATTCCAGTTTTCCATTTCAAATTAGCTGCACACACCGTGGCAGCCTTTTTTGGGAATATTTTCTCAAATCCCAAAACGTGGGCTTTAAACATTTTGATACAAATAAAATATCTGAAGGATTCTCATGTCGATGACTAACATCCCAATATTTCAGCTATCTTTTTCACTTCATGCAAATGTTTCAAAATTTCAAAATGCTAATGACACATTGCTCCACTTAGTGGCATTCAGGTCTAAGGTAAATTTCCGAGTAGGGTATCATCTATTGTGCAAAAATATTCATCCTCACTTTTACCATAAGATAACAGTACAATGATGGAACATAATTAAAGTCAGTACACCTACAAGGTGCTCACAAGGTAATTATTAATTAGTAGTTATATTATGAAACTCTTTTTAACATAAATTTTATAAATTAAGTAGTCATGTCATTTTAAAATTGTCATCACAAAATTCTATGAAATACAACTAAATTAGGTCAAAGAAGCAATAAAAAATAATATAAAGTGACATTTAGTTGTTTAGTGTTATTTATATGACAGACAAATACATGAAATAAATAAAAAATATAATTTGAATCCTTGCAAATGAAAGGGAAGATCATACATAGCAATAGTTTGTTGTAGCCCTGCAACAAGAGGGTTGATCCACTGCGGGTAACCTGCAGGCTGACTGGTGTCGGCCAGGCAGCCTGGAAGTTCCTCATGACCCAGAGAAAGGCGAGGTGACACATATCATCAAACATTCAAGAATCGGCAAAAGCCACAATCCCTGATCTTATAGTGTGTTTTGGCATGTTTAAATATTATTATAAAAATTAATAAAATATATATTAAAAATTTTGATATAATCCTAATAAATATTTAATCTGCACATCGACTGTTATAATCTGATGAAATTTTTAATAATATTATAATAGCTTTGAAAACTCTTAATAAGTTTAGTAAAATGCTTTAATAAAAAAAATCAGTCTTTTTGTACAGAGAAATAATTAATATCACATACCACATTTTGCACACACACACGCACACAATAGTTTACTTAAATATAAGTAAGATATGGTGTCAACCTTTCCCGTGGACATTAGATAATGTACCGCCTGCTACCTACTTAGCGTTATATCACAGTTAGTTAAATGAGGTGGGTGATTGTTTCTTGTACAAGTAGACTTGGCAGAGCATCACCGCTCGCGGTGTTGGCTGCTGGCCGCCCGTCTGCCCCCACTACATAGTCCGGTTATTACCACCAATATAACTTATCACAAATCGATGAAAGCGATCACATCTCTTTGTAGCTGTACATCACTAATATGAAACTTTTCTAAAACGTATGACAAAAAAATATGTTTATTCATTATTACACTAAGAACATATTTACAGGACCCTCAGGGGCTAACAGATCATTTCAGAGTTTATTCGACGACGCTGACCACGGACGACAATACATTACTTCTAGGTATTCGCTCCTTCGGTCAGCAGTCAGGCAATATAAAGTCATATAGCCATTTTCAAATATACTTACAAATAAACAAACATAATGAAACGATATCAATGGTCACTGAGCTTACAGCAATGAAAAAACAGGTGAAATGCGAGTGATAATTTAACCTTAAAACTATCGAGTTAATATTCTAAATTTTGAAAATGGCTCAAGGTATTCTCAAATCATTTTTTATAATTTGCAACATTCCGACACACTTTAATTAGTTGTGAAAAAATATATATGGTTCACGAATATTTGCATAATGTTATAGTTTTCCCCAGCGCCCACTGGAATTACCAAGCATACAAACTACTCACAAATTGACCCATAGAATGCTGCAATCGCATCTTATATCACAGACATTTACATCTCCAAATACTTCATATTCTTTGGACTATTCAGGATATTATTATTGTACTTTCTTGGGGCATTTGATAACTAGAGCTCTGAAACACACGATACTCCAGTGATACTACACTCTTCACATTGGACAGGCTTACAAGTTAAGACACTTTATAAAGTATATAACAATCACGCACTAAGTCAACATATATACCAAATCAGATAATCATTTCTTTAAATAGTAAACTAAAAATTTTACAGTTTTGACTCAACATTCTTATAATTAACATTATTTGACATTGCACTTCTTAACTAGATGTCAAGAGCCTATTTTACTGCATATCCAATAAATACTTTAAAATATTATAGAAACCCCATAAAATACTTCTTCTATATGTTTCGTGCATTTCAAACAGCATACAGACAAAAAAAAGGCACCCAGGGAATATAATAGGGTACCACATCGACTACACTACAGTACATACCAACAATTATCATCTGTATTACATCGTAAGGTTAACACTCACTACATAACACAACTTAACTCGCTATCGCGGCAGGAGCAGCGGTATCGGAAAATACTTTAATCCAAAGAATCTTATATCAGAATCAAAATTAACGCACATGACATTAATTACCAAACCATAAAATAAGGAAAAACAGCGTACAACCGCCATCCTCTGTTGTACGCATATTCAAATTAAACACAAAAATCTTTCTGGTGGGAATCTTTCTCTCGGCCGACACACCCTCGCAGGCTTCTCCTCGTGGCTGCTCACTTTCCCACCGCAGGCCATCAGAATAAGGAAATAACTAAATCTATCGGGAGATTCCAACTCGCTAATGGAATGACTGGTACTCTCAGCGGGAAATAAAAGTAAAACATTTATCTCTTTAAGTAGTCACTTAATTTAACTTTCTTCTCAAACGGTAATAAGCTTCCAAGCATTTAGTACTAAATATATATTAAAATATTGTCCTCTGGAGACAAAGTGAGGGATAATATCGGCAAAAAGAAAAGAGACAGGACTAGAGAAGGGTCACTCCATTACTTGGGCGGAATCTGCTTACTGCTGCACGGGCGTGGGTGCCGAGTACACCAGTGGGGGTGCGAGGAAACTGTGGGGGAAGGGGGCAGCCTGATAGCCACACCCACCACGGCCCGCCTGGAAGAACTTGTTGCCTGAAACACACAAAGACGCACTTGTAATTTCCACATTTTCAACCAATTGCATTATTTATATATATTAATAATAATTCAATCAAAAATATCAACCTTCCATAATTGAGAGCGAGGAGCGCTGGTGTTTTATCTGCTCACAACTTCACATCACAATTATTTCAGATCGCATTTATTACAATATCAGAGACAAAAAAATATACAAAATTGATTAAATTATCTTATTTAAAATGTATGTAATTTTCAGTTAAAAGTAAACGAGGCAAATTTTGAATACCTCACAATGAGCATTGTTATTAATCAAATCCTAATGGGGTTTATCTGAAAGGCTAGACATGTTACATCTACACTACACCTTGGGGGATGTGATGTGTGATGTGTTGATACAAAATCGTGAAAGTTAAGCGAGATGTTTGTGCACTATAACAATGAAATGAAAAAAACAAGCGGAATAAAGTGTAAACAAACTACGAGAGAGTAAACGTAGAGTAAAACAATCCAGAGGGTATTGCCCAAGAGAAGTAGAGTAAGAGTGCTAGGACTCACTGATGATAGACTGCATCTGAGCTTCATGCGGCAGCACGTGATAGGCGTGCGGCGGGGCGTAGTGAGGGGGCGGCTGCGGAGGGGACGCCAGGGGCGGAGGGGGACTGCAGTAGCCGCGCCCACCCCCGTTGGTGTTGTTATACCGGTTGTTTGGATTGTTATATCTCATACCGTTGTCTGGAAAGCACGTTTTTCATATATATATAAATTGTTGTGTTCCACTCGTGACGCTTCTCTGAATAGAATAGTCGTCCTTTGATATTTTCTTTATTAACGAGAGCCAATTACAGAATCTTATTCATAAATAAAACTTGTCAGATTTGTAGAATTAGATCAATTCAGAATTTTAAGTATTTTACGTAGTCAGGCACTATAATCTCTTGATTGTGTTAATTCAATGACCCATTCGAGGTTCTTAATTCAAATTCGAAAATTTTGTGGCACGTAGTAACACAATTTTACATATGTATGAGAGACTGTTTCAACACTACCAAATTAAGAAATTCTGATTGAAAAAAGAAAGCAAAATACATGAAGAAAGCAGAGTGAAATAAGAAAATAGCTAGACAAAAGATAAATTATAAAGTGACCATACATCCCTACCTCAACCAATCTAATAATATTATTTATTCATTAATATGGATGCAATAGTAACATAATTCATTTTCCATTGACACAAGTCAACATTTCTAATTTGACTATTAATTCGAATTTTGTGTTCTATCAAAAGTTAAAGCAAATAAGTTTTGCCAATTCTCTACAAAAATAAAAAAACCCATTTTGAAAAATAATAAATTAATTCCTCAAATTAAATCAGGCAAAGTGTTGCAAATGACAAACAAATCCACAGGGAAGTCAACATATTAAATTTATGATTGCTAAGCAAACATAATTCACAACAGATCCATATTAAGAGGAGCACTTTAAGCTAACTGGAATTGACTTGAAGTATGGCAATAGGTAAAATCTTAAGACATCTAAAAATTCAATTATAAAACCAATATGTTGTAATGTTGGTATAATATTACCACTTGGAAAATATCTAATTTTAAAAAACCACTACGAAGAGCCTTGATTCAATGGGCTCTCTGTAATTAAGATATCTTTGATAAATCTGCAAGATTGGGAAATTGATTGTTTTTGCACATATTATTGTTATTCAATAAAAAAATGTTAAATTACTAATTATGAATGAAATTTTGCAGAGTTGAACTGGGGAAAGTTATTGTTAACTAACATAGCAATGACTTAATTCAATACTGTGTAGTTTGTTCTGTAAAGTAAAAATATTTATATGTATATTACAAGACAAATAAAATTAGCAAAAATTGCAAAATATTTATGAATTACAGGCAAGACTCCTGTTTCTCAACTAGTCATTCATATACAACATAAACATGCATTTAAATAATGCTGATGGCAAATAAAGTTCAAGGATTATGATTATGTACACTTTCTAGATAATGTAATGGGTGGGGCAAAAATCATTGTACGTGATGACAAAGTAACTCTTTTTGCACCTATCTTGGAGGGCTACGGGTGACTACCCCATGTCTCAAATACAATAATTGATGTCTTTTCCTGCAGTTATACAGTATTACACAAGCTACTTATTGCAATGGGACCATCAGGGATGGGGGTCACTTCACACACGGTGCGAATCTCTACAAATACAGCCAGCCACCAGTGATCACCATTTGACTGCAAAGTGGTTTTTGCATACGGACCCATACTTTTTATAACACATTTGGAGTTGAAAATGTTACATGAGCATTAATCAATAAATTTGAGGAATTGTTTAGGAAAATATTTTAGAAAAGGGTCCAAACAACAATAAGCTATGTCACATTTTCACTCCACATGTTGTAGAATCTTCTTGGTTTTGATAGAACCATGATTCTGTTTGCGGACACTGTATAAAAGAGTAAAACAATTTAATTTGTATTCAAGATGGCCTAGAGTGCAGAAGCAATTAAATAAAGCGCTATCACTCACTGTAGTTCCTTTGGCCCCCGTTGTAGTTGGGAGCAGGGTAGGCTCCCTGATAGCCGTTAGGCGGCTGCGTATACCCACCCTGGTACTGCTGCGTCTGCTGGCCACCCTGGTAACCTTGGTTGGGGAAGCCACCGGGCTTCTGGTAGTTGTTTTGACGGTAATGCTGAGGTTGGGTGGCGAAGCGTGGAGGTTGGGGGCCCACAGGCCTCTGGTACATGGGTGGTGGGGAAGATTGAGCCCCCGGAGGGTTGGACCACTGGTTGGAACGCTGCTGTTGCTGCATCTGCCCGCCGGAGCCATTACCCTCCTTCTTCTGTTGCCATCGGTTACGACCTGTATGTCATGTAAAGTACCCCATTTAGCAACACCAATCAAAAATCGTCTACCTTACAAAATTGTAACATTGTCAAAGCTAAACTAAGATGTGATGTATCTACTTTGGAACAGGACATAGTAGTCCTAATTAATCGTAATTTAACATTGCTAATTAGAAAATAAATAAATACATTAAATGATTTGTAGAATAGAAACCACCTCCATGGTGGTTATTAAAAAAATGTAGGAAAGTGTGTATGAACATGAAGCGCGACACATGTCAAGAGTAGCAATAAATTTGTATATTAGTGACCTTTAACCCTATGGGTCTTGAGTGCGAGTAAATGCAGAAAACTTTCCATGTCGTATCAGGCAAGTAATGCAAGCACACGACCACTCGAAGATTATCAAACCAACATCAAATCATACTGTCATCTGTGGTCAACTATCCTAAGCTTTGACCATATTTCTAAAATCTTTAAATTTATAATTTGTCAAAGCATTTCAATGGACAACTGGAGGACAGACGGAGGTTGGCACTTCGAAGAATTCGCAAAGCATCCACTTCAACGCTCTTTGCTCAGAATTTACGTGATTTTTGTTTGTATTTTTTTTTCAATTATTTATGATGTCAGTTTTTTCACTTAATTGCCATTTAAGTGTATAGATACTTCTTTTGATGACTTAAAATTACATTATTTTTTTATAAAGTGAAATACCTAATGTTAACCTAATTCGTTGGTAGGTAGGTAGTGTTTAATTTTATTTTAAGAAACACAATTAACCTACAGATGTCCATCCCCCCAGATATCAAACATGGATGGCAGTTAACCTGTTAGCTGTCCAAAAAAATCCTAGGTGAAACAGCATCATACCATCATATTGGCGCCAAAATTCTTAAAATTCAAAATGAGCAGGCTAACTTTTTCAAATTTTATTTTTATGAAAACGTAGGTACTATTTCATCATAAGCGTCCATCGACTGCTATTTCCTACAGTTTTGAGATGAGAAAAAGAAAAAATAAAAGTTGATAGTGTTGTTAGACCATAATGTTTAGGACATTATTATTTATTTTATATTTATTTTTTGGAAAGACAGCAATCAGATTCTATTAATATTTTTGTGTTTAATGTGATGCTTAAAACGAAAAAATATTAGCACTTCACATCACAACTACGTACACATTACACATCACGCATAAAATGATGCCGCCGGTCGCGGCAATGGCCAGTGCTCATTTCAGACGTAATTTGTGGTGTTCTCGAGTTGAATAATATTTCTATGGGTCACCATATGATATCACTACTGGAAAGAATAATTTGGTTTAAAATCCAGCCGCACCCATGATGATATCAATCGTCATTTACTGATGCTGCGGGTTGTCATATGGATGTCGGCCATACAATAAGGATAGCCAATGCGACATTCTGACATTTATCGCTTTGTCTCTTTCTCTGCCACAAGTTTCCGATGCGGACGGTCTTGGGGTTAAATAAGTTTTAGGAAGATTACTCACCCTTGTTGTACAGTCCATTACGTCCCACGAGTTCCAGAAGGGCGGGTGTCGGTGTCTGTCCCCCTTCCAGCATAACTGCCACCAGCTCCCGAGCTTGGCGGCCATTCCCTGGTGTGAAGAAAGTATATGCCGTGCCAGACTGTTGGCAGCGACCAGTACGACCTAATGACGTCAAATTTTTGAATTAATAAATTAGTGTACGTAATCCAGAGACCAATTTCCATCTTTAACAAAGGTCGAAGGGTTTGGATTACATTAGACTAACTTTAGGCTTAGTTTGAAAATATAGTAAACTTCGTTATTGCGAAATCTGAGACCAAAAAATAAAAATTAGCAATAATGAATTTCCACATAATGAAATAAAGAAAAACTTTTTTCCTAATATATATTCCGTGCCGTAGCAAAAAAAAGGTTCCAAGTTTTTTAAGGGCAAGCTTTCATTTTTCAGTTTGAAATTTGAGAAATAATTAATGATGTTATTTGTTACGTAATCCTGTAAGAGAGGAAGGTTTGAATAGAAAGAGACGACAATAAAATTGTTTATTTTCTCGCATTCAGATATAACTTGTGTCTAGAGGCTTATCCATCGACTTACCCAAGTTTCTCATATTAATATTATGGAATGAGTGTTGTCATTTGAATTAATCTACTGAAAAAAAAAAGTTTTTTTCGAAGTACCTAATATACAAATGTTTTTAAATCAGACAAAGTACCTATATATATTTAGATGATCGCTTAAATCAATGTTCTAAATTTAAAATTATTATCAATATGACAGCTTTAATTTATTATTTAGTTTAATATTGTCGATTTAAAACGCCACGTTGGCATTTTGGTGATATGTCTGTTTCATAATTACATATTATTTATGAAACAGACAGCTTGTGTGTAAGTTGCAACAGTGTTATATACAAAATATTTAATTGTGACCTACATAAAATGTTTACTTTGTTCAAGAAAACATTGTTTTCCCTTAAATCAGTAAAAAAAAAAAACAAGTAATATGAATAAGTTCAATATTAATTCATACCGTGGGTAAAATATGTGTGAAAACATATATTTTCGGCATTTTTAAACGAAAATAATGACAGTGCAGTCATAGCCGGATCGATTGGCATATTGAAGTTCATTGGACAATTAAAATTATAGTATTTTATAAGACTGAAAATATATTATTTAAAATCTGATTTTTTTTGAACTTATGAATATTTTTTAATTTGGTACATATATTATCAAATTATGTTAAAATGCGAAAAACGAAGTGCTATCATAGCTGATTTTCATTATCATTTCCTATCAATTACTTTGAGATATATATGATTGCCTGTCTCGACACAGAATTTCTCTAGTGAGACAGACACAGTCCAAACAGATTTTTACATTGCATTATATAGTTACAAATAAAATAAATTAGTAATGAATTATAAGAACATACCAATTCTGTGGATGTAATCTTCTGAGGAATTAGGATAATCATAATTCACAACGTATTTGACATCTTCTACATCCAGTCCTCTGGCAGCTACATCGGTGGCCACAAGTATAGAAGACTTGCCACTGCGGAATTCGGAGAGCACAAAGTCTCTCTCGGGCTGCGACTTGTCTCCGTGGATACAAATGGCCTGGTATCCGTCCCTCCTTATATTTTTCGTTATGTCATCAACCTTAAACATGAGCAAAATATTTGTTAGCTGATACCTCTCGCAACCCATTCCTAAATTTTTTTAAAAATGATAAGTTACATTTTTTCAACTTTTTATTAAAAAAAAAATTTCCAAAGATTAATGACCAGCAACACTGTTCGCTTGTAACCACACCTGCTATATGTCCATGTTCTAACTATTCATGGCATCATTGCTCATTGATCAGAACTTTCAATAGGGCACTTCTCAAATATTGTTTTTATTTAATAGATTTAGGAAGACTGTTTAACAACTGATCTTGTAGTAATTTGTATCATAATTTAAGTAGTAAAAAGCTAATTTCATATAAAATACGATCATTCAGTTAATATAGGTTATGTGGAGCACAATTATCTGATTAAAAATTCAACTATCCCGACTGAACATCATAAATACATTTAGAGAGGAGAGTGCTATTGATGCATTTAAACTCATATCATTCTCTGTAACAAGGAAATGATGATATTTGAAGTAAATCCATCGGGAGACTAAATGCAGTCTTGACTTAACAAACGGGAGGATGAATATTACCAACAATGACTTTTTAAGATCCTGAATGATGAGAAATTGGGATGGTTATAATTCAAAATTCAAGGGACTAAAAAAATGTGAATTATGCGAAACCCTGTTAACTTGAAATTTGTAAAAAATCACAAAACTCATGAAAAAGGCTCAAATTTCATGATACACATTTTCAACATAGAAATGTATTGATTTAAGGTATAAAGGTCATAAAAATATTTTTTATTAGATTTATGGGGGTTTAGAAATTAACAGAGTTTATCAACTATGAAATTGACAATTTGGGTCTGAAATTTCGAATAAACGGGTGTTTACTGTACATCTTAGGCACTGCTGTATTGGCAGTGTTAATTATTTGCGACCACTGCTGCACCTCTGCATAGTGAACTCTGCAGAATGCGTGAGATGTTGCAAGACGCTGTTACTGTAATGTCGAGTCTCAATCTTTAGATTTGCATTAATTCGTCTGTATGAGGAAGCCTGCCAGAGTTTACCATTCAGCCCCACACTGATGACACATGTCATAACTTTTCTTTAAATATTACGAATTTTCCCTTTCTTATTGCCCCCTAATTGATGGTTTTCAATATGTATAATGAAATTACCTTCTTCTTTGTCTCCACGAAGATAATGACCTTGTTATCACGCTCAGAAGCAATATCACGCAGCAAATTAGACAGCTTGGATTCTTTCTCGTGATCTTGGCAGACATCTACAATCTGGCGAATATTGTTGTTGGCTGCGAGATTCAATGATCCGATGTTCACTTGAATGTAATCATTGAGGAAATCCTCAGCCAAAGTTTGCACTTCTTTAGGCCAAGTAGCGGACCACATCAACACTTGTCTATCGGGGCGAATCTGTTCAATTATTTTACGAATTTGGGGCTCAAATCCCATATCTAACATTCTGTCAGCTTCATCAAGAACCAGGTAAGTGCAACGTTTCAGATTAGTAGTTCCCTTTTCCAGGAAATCAATTAGCCTGCCAGGCGTGGCGATGACTATCTCCACCCCTCTCTCGAGGTCTCGAGCCTGGGGTCCCTTGGGGCTGCCGCCGAAGATACAAGTATTACGGATACAGCTAGTGGCTCCATAGTCCCGGGCGACAGTCTGTATCTGCTGAGCCAACTCCCTAGTGGGGGCCAAGATGAGAACGATGGGCCCGTCACCTCGCGACAGTTTTTCCTGATGATTGATGTGTACGGCGGCAGGCAACATGTACGCCAGAGTCTTACCGGAACCGGTCTGCGCGATACCGACCATGTCGCGTCCGGATAGGGCAATGGGCCACCCCTGCGCCTGGATGCTGGTAGGTTCGGCAAATCCTTGCTTGCGAATTTCTACCAATACGTGCTCAGGAAAATTACCTTCATCAAATTCGTGATTCGGTCTAGGCACATTATTTCCACTAACTGTTATTTCTTTCAGTTCCCGGAAACTCCTGACTTCATCTTCGGTGCGAGCTTGAACTTTGGCATGGGGCTTATAGAAATCTTTACGGAACGGCTGCAATGTTTGACTTAAAACATCCCAGTTTGGCTTCTGAAGACTCTCGCCAGGATTTTTTGCTTTCATACTCTGCAGTTTGGCCCCCGTGAACTCATTCCTCGGAATGAAAGGTTTTGGCATGTATCCCGCCATTTTGTTCCCATCCATGTTCATCTTGGGACCTCCAAACCCGTTGTTAGAGGGCATGTAGTTGTTCTTCGGTCCCCCAAAATTGGGTTTCGGTCCTCCAAAGTTGTTCTTGGGACCGCCCATCTTGGGTCCGCCAAAATTGTTTCTTGGACCACCAAAGTGATTTTTAGGTCCACCAAATTCATCGTTCCCGTGGGGCGGTCCTCCCCAACTTTGCTTACCGTATTGTTCACCACGATCGGGGCGAGGTCTGAACCTGAAATCAAAGAAATATGACATTGAAATTATTAAACATTGAAAACCTATAATGCATCGCCATGTACAATACATTTTTGTACATAGTTCTACCATATTGTAATATAAAGACATTTGTTGTGATTATGTTTTTATATGCGCAAACGAGTTAACTGGTTGCTGAATAATTTGGTAAATGTAAACTTCATAAAAATAACATGTGTACTGTTAGTTTTTGTCTAGTCACACGCAGGTATATTCAATGCACATTGACACAAACACATTACACAAGATTAAAATTATAAAATATAAGAATTAAATATATTGACTAATTCTGCAAGATGTCTAAGAGATACATTTTATTTGCATAATCTGTTAAATTGCATGACTAAACATTTTAGTTTCAAAAAATTGTGCTCTAAAGAATGAGTTTATTTTATATTTTAACCTTATGTCAAAAACAAAAGCATATCAAATGATTCTTTTCTAATCACCGAACACTTATAAAATCAATTTAATTGTACAATCGCATAATTGTGCTTCCTGTTAAAACAGCATTTCTTGAATTATGATTTTACAAAAAAAAAAATTGTTTCATTTCAATCGATTTGAATTAATAAAAAAATTATAGGTCAGACTTAAGTAATATTTACACGGGAGTTGATTTTAAGCACTCCGGTAATCTTATTTATTTAAATTTCATGTATTATATTACTGAAGAGACAATATACTTAAGTAAAATATAAAAGTAAAGTGCAAAAAAGCTCAGAAAAGCACAACTGGTCTCTCCAAAAACCGGTACTTGTCAACCAACCCCAAATTAATATTTCAATATCTAACCATTGCTAGCTTAACAAATAATAGAAAAGAAATACGGATGTAAGGAAACACACGCTCACAAATCACTCTTGAAGGGTGGATTGCCTGTTTAAAAGAAGAAGAAACACACGCTCTAAAATGGTAAGTATTTTAAAATACTTTATTTGGTGCCTATTTCAAAATGGCACATTACACATCAATCACGTACATATCAACCCCTCCTACGTAAAGTGTCGTAAGTAAAAAAAAAAAAAACATTTTTAATCATTCTAGCATTTCGCATGTATTTAATACATATTTACGTGGCAGATTTAAAAAATATATATATTGTTTTCTATGATGTATGTACTAATAAACATAACATAAAAAATTTACAACCATTAAAAAATGTATCAAACATGTACAAAATACTAAAATGATTAAAAATGACATTTTTATTTAAAATACTTTACGTAGGAGGGGTCAATATATCATATCAGTAATAAGCAGACAAAACAAACTGTTGGTTGCTGTTGTAATAATGAACCAGCTGAAACATTATCTAATTTTTGTTCATTCATCATATGACGCCATTTATGCAGTGGCAAAAAGTAATTACACTTAGACATATTCTATGCAAGGAAAGCGACCTTATTATGAATGTCAACAAGTCGAAAGTGATAGTATTCGAGGAGGAAAGCAATAAAACATGCAAAATAGTAATGAATGTTGATAGAAATGGAAAGACTGAGAAAGATATCTAAAGGATGGTGACTGCAGGAAACAACACACTGAATGGAATAATATCTAACGGGAATTTGTTAACTGAGGCAAGACTAGCAGCACAGTGGAGTCTTGGTACCGACACTGGTGTATGGAAGTGGGGCCTGGAGCTGGCAGAAGAGGAACGAAAGTAGACTGATTGCAGTGGAAATTATATCACTTAGCGTAAAGAAATAATATAAATCTGATCTTAGTATAGTGAGTAAGGTTAAGATATATGACAAGTGTTGATGGCACAAGAAATAGAGGATGTCTGCGGAAGATTTAGCACGACCAGGTAAACCAGATACTGGAAAATGGTCCTGTTAGAAACCACAATGATCAGTGAGCTTATATGAAAGTGGATGAGGTGAACAATTGTGTGTTAAGACAGAAGTGTGCCTCTCTGCCTACCCCCTTGGTAAAAACGGTGCGATGGTGAGTAAGCTGTTATTTAGCCATTGAAAAACCGGACATTATTATGTATAGTTGACTGTACAAAATATTAATTAGTTTATTCCAACGAAAAAGGGTTGCGGGTGCAAAAAAGAAAGCTTTTTTTATAAGTACATAGAGCTTAGGGTACATCTCTTTCATGGATGTATATTTACAACCTTCAATAGTCAACTGGTTAATTAATATTATAATAAATAAATACACAGCAAATCAAAAAAATACGCAACAGTTTTGAGATTGTTAAATTTTTTTCTATAACTTACTGTTATCAAAGACAAAACAATTTTTACTTGACATAAGAGCCAACTAGTATATAAACAATGTGGAATAATTTAATTGAAAACCAAAACTATCACGATTTTTAAATCATAATTGGTATTGTTTTGTTTATATTTTCATTGTTGTTTGATTTCAATCTGACAAAGTTTTATCTTATCTTGGTTTGGCTTACGACACTTAGTAATATCATTGTAATTATAGTAATAAAATGTAATCGCACATTTTTATTTCATTTCACATTGCATTTGGTCATTTAACGGTTGACTGCCCAAGGACATAGATGTCCAAATAATTTAGGTTTTTTAGAATTTTCTCTTGCAAAGGTTCCGACCTTGAGACAAATTAAGGTTTGCACAGGGCAGGCAACCGCTTAAACTTGTTTACCACATAAACCCAGCATACAGGTAAAAGAAATATGTTATGGTTCAATCTGTCAATTAGTCACATCAAAATACCAACCTGCAGTTTCAACTTAAATTAAACTTCCACCATCACATATTGACAAAAGACTATTTATTTCTAGGAATAAAAAATAAAGACCTACGTTTTAATATTAGGTATACAATACAAAATATGTTTGCACTTATTTGTGAACACCATTTACAGCAAAAAAGATCAAATCAATCATATTTCAAATAATCTATCTTCTCTTCTATCGATTTTTAAAAATTGACTAACTTATTTGAACAAATGTTTCAATAAAGTATTATTTTAAAACACTAAACAAATATTTTTAATATGAACCTATAAGTTCTAACAGCCTTTTGCATTCGGTGAGGTGTGAGCAATATCTCTTTTATGCAAATAAGTCAATTTTAAATTTGGCAACATATATGTCCCATGAAAGAAATCTAAGGTAAATGTCAAGATGGTTGACACCTCGCGGGCCGGACGACCATTTTTTTTCCGATCTACATCGCAACGTGCTACAATAAAAAAAAGCGATTTTTCTTAATAAAGTTACGGACAACCTTTTAGGGTGCAGTCATTAAAAAATTCTAAATCATTCCTCAGACACGTCATCAAGAAATAAGATTCGAATGTTAAATATCAACAAGATGGCTGCCATTCGGATGGCATTCCGATTCTTGATTTGGGTCAGAAAATTGCTAATTAACACTTATCAATAAGATGAAATATAAGACATAATAAGTTAAATCATACATCTGTTGTTGGTGGTTCGGTACGCTGTTATACTGCATCGTGCAAGCGGACTAGCGACAAGTTTTACACCAATGGCTTCCGACCTATGACAAAGAAAGAATATTTGAAATGCAAATATGACAATTCACATATTTACAGTATTTAATACATTCTAAAGGTAGTTCAATAATAATATTATTATTCCAACCTCTCGTAAATCGAGAGAAAATTGTTGTATTCCTAAAGTCCGATCATTCACGAGCTACCCCACAACCAAACCAGACGGCGAACAAAACGATAATGGCGGAGAAGCGGAATCATTGATGCCAACAGTTTTTGTTTAAATCGCTAAAATATTTCTTTTAACCAAATAAATTCTTAACCATAGTTGGTACCACTGATACGTAAAGATATTTTTAAATCTATGAGTTGGGTAGAAACACCCATGAAACACCTTTCCTCTCTCCGTAGATAAGGCTCTCTCTCATTGTAATGTATGCATAGATAAGAGATATACTAATGTATATGACGTGCTTTTTGGCCTAATCGGTCTAATGCATAGATAAGAATGGTCTAATGGTAAGAAACTCCCCTAGTGGTCAAGCGATAATAGGTTCGAGCCTCGTCCCAGGAAGTCACTTATTATTTTCAATATGACACGTGTTCCGTACATGTATTTTTTTTTAAATGCAACTTTTATGACATTTTATACTACAATTTGGTAATTTATTCACTTTCTTTCATTTCTATTTTTGGTCTTCTAGTTGGTTATTAATATTGTATACCGTTTCTTTAAAATTAAATAAACCGAATATAAATACATAAACCTGGACTCTATATAAACTCTTAGAGTTATGTGAAGGAGTCAATGTATTTAATATAATTTAGGTTTGGTCCATTTTCATTCTATAACGAGCTAATTTACTTGGTATATACTCTCAAACAGTTAAATATGTTTGTCATCAGGGTTTTTAGACATGATGAAAATTGTTCTCAATTTAAGGTATCTATAAAATACGAACCGCAAAAAAAAATTGGTGCTAGCGTAGTCTTGAATATTCAAATTCAAATTCCTCGAAATTTATAATTTATAGAGTTGAAAACTTTAAATTATTCATTCTTATTCTTGCCACTAAACCTTTACAAAATGCTTATTAAAATTCTTTCCAATATACTAAAAACGATATTAGATGAATGCCATTGAAAATTATAAGCGAGATACAGCATTAATTTTTTCAAGATCAAAGAGATTTTATCATTCTTTTAATTCAACTACAAAAAAGGTACTACATACTTTCAGAATGTGTTTTTCCTGAAAATGTTTTTAAGGTTCCAAAGGAGTATAAATAAATTAAATGTTTATTTTCTATTTTATGATCATTTTTTGATACAATACCATAATAAAAACTCAGGCACCCGATAACAGAGGAGAAGTAGGAATGAAAACTTCAAATGAATTTGAAGTCTGTATACAACATATAAACTTACAATCATCATCATTTTTGTTAAAGTTAAAATATCCGGTAGTTGGCATATTAACTAGCCACACACGAGCGGATTTTTTCGACGGACCAAATAAGCTGAATAGATAGACGAATATTTTTGACAGATCTGGTCTGTCGAACGGGGGTCAGATTTCTTTCATAAAATCCATCAGGAAGCTCGATCTGTTCGTGTGTGGGGTAAAACAGTCGATTTTACAGAATTTGTCTGCAGATCCAGGATTGTCATGCATAACGCGCGCGTGTTAGTCAGTGTGAATTTTAATCATTGTGGGGGCCGCTTTTTCTTTTACTACTGGACGGTGTTATGAAGATTTTTAATTTTCAACTGGGATTGCAGCACAGATACTGGGTATAGATATATCAGAAACATGCCGAATCTCTTGAAAGATAACTACATAAAAGTGGATTTCATTAAAATGTAGAATTTTTAAAGGAATATAGTATATATATTTCTACAAACATAAAAAATTTAAATTCGTACAAAAGTGATTAAGTTTAGGAAAATAAGCACAAGTATAGAGTTAACCAAAAACAAAATTCTTAAACTAATTTAAATGACAATTAATTACTAATTACTAAGAGATGCTTGGTCATAAGACAGCAATCTCGCAGCTCATCTTGATCTCGAAACACAACTGAAATAGAAAAGAATTAGCAGCCTTCAGACGGTTATCCGAAATGTTGACGTGTCTGGACTGACGTGCAGATCTGTAAATGGCAGACCGCGGCCTCAGGGCCATTTTCCCCAATAACGCACAGACCAACTCTATGGGTTTCTCGAAATACCCCATAGATAAGAAATACCATCACTAAAATCCGCTCGTCTGTGGCCAGCTATTGCTCAATCGGGAAATATCATTTTTTCATCTCATCAGGATGATTTTCACTCATAACCCGATGATTAGTTTTCTATCTGAACGCAATCCGGTACTTACTTTCCAAATTTATCTTTATCTTTGATTAGAATTAGAAGTAGAAGATTTGAAATTATGTTAGAATAGAACTGTCAAACAATTTAAAAACTGATATGATGTGTCAGTTTTTGTTTTCAAAATGAAGATTTTTTGATGGATGGTATAAAGGAAACAATAGTACAAATGCAAATCACTCTGAAGAATTTTTAAAAGCTGTCCATAATTTATGAACCACAACATATTATAATGCAAACTAAGATTTCAATTGAGGTTGAAAGTGGTCTTCAAAACCAAGACCGCGGAAAAAATGAGCTGAAATTACTCTGCATTGATTTAGTACATTATAGTAATTCTGTGCAATTTTTTATTTGTTGTCTAGCTGTTTTCATTTTTTATCTTATTTACGGTTATCTACAAGAGCTTATTTTCACTCTTGATGGATTTAAACCTTTCGGATGGTATCTTACTCTCGTACAATTCTTCTACTACACACTATTTGGTTTGCTTGAAACAAAATTAAAAAAACTATGTCCTCGAAGGTATTTTTATTTTCCATTATTTTTATTAAGTTTAAAATTCCTCCAAAACACATTAAGCTCACTTGTTCTGTAAATCTTTTATAATAATATTCATCTGATTTCTTCCAAATATCAAAAATACCAAATTCATATAGTTTCCTAATAATAAAATTACAACAATTCGGAACCAAACTGGGCCATAACTTTAAAAAAATGTATATAGTTCTTGAAATAGAAATATTTTTTTTTTTCATTGGTTGTAAACTATTTGCTGTGAGATTTAATTGAATTTGAAATAAAATCTTTATTCGTGTTTATGTTTTTAAATATTTATTCTTTAGGATGCTTTCATAGATATTCTTGTGTTTCAATTTTTAGAATACCATTAACGTCCTACTTCATATTAGCAGTTTTGACCCTTGGAACAATGGGATTTTCAAATGCTTCCCTTGGATATTTAAACTATCCCACTCAAGTAATCTTCAAGTGTTGCAAATTAGTTCCTGTACTTATTGGAAGTGTTTTAATTCAAGGAAAAAAATATGGATTTCTTGATTATTTTGCTGCTGTTTGTATGTGTGTGGGACTCACATTCTTTATTTTAGGTAAGTATCATTAAAATAATTTTTTTATATATGCGAGGCCATAGGGTAAAAACTAGATATAACAGTCAGTACTTTAAAACAAACAACAAAATTTTGGAGAGGCTAATTTTATAATAAAAATATGTATATCATCATCATAAATTGGCTTAATTAATTTAATTGCATAATAATACACAAGTTTTAAGAAAACTACAAAGGTTGGCGATAGAATTTGGAAGTACTAAACCGATACTAAAGTACCTTCATTATGGATAACAGTTGATTATCTAAAGGCAGTCATGCGAGCGAGCACACAAATAAATTTGCACAATTGACTATATGTATTTTCCAGTAATAATTGGCCAAATTTATTCCAGATCAAATGTATTCACATCATTTTTAAGTAGCAATAATTGGCCATGAGGTTCTAGTTCATTCAGTATAGTTTTCTCATCTTCCATCACCTATTAGCCCACACATTGAAAAAGCATTGTCAAGCAACAATTCCATATTATTGCAGTCTTGTCCTTTCATGACAACCGATCGTATCTGCTTGTTATAATTATTTATTCTTTTCATTCTACAGCTGACTCGGAGACGTCCCCAAATTTTGACACACTCGGTGTATTCATGATTAGTATGGCTCTGCTCTGTGATGCGATGATTGGTAACATCCAAGAAAAAGTGATGAAAAAGTTTAACGCTTCGAACACAGAAGTTGTGCTTTATTCATACTCCATTGGATTTGTCTACTTGTTTATGATTATGAGTTTAACTGGAGATCTTGGGAAAGGATTTGAATATTGCTATAGGGTAAGAATATTTGACAGTTTGTTATATGTATATTGCTAAATATACAGTATACAAGCCGTTCTTGATTTACAAACATTTGCTATAATGAACATCACAATTAATTAATTTTTTTATTTACATAATGCACAAAGTTGTTGAACTGGGTATTCAAACCTGACTCGGCTCATGTTAAAAAGTTGTTGGACTCATATTCTGAGGAATTTATAACTGATGAGTTAATAGAAGTAGAAGCAAATTTAAACACAGAAGAAATACTTGAAATTTCACATTCCTGAACGTTTACTTTGCAAAAAATGGCTGCAGCTTTTTAATTAATTTCTGAGGGGATTGGCAATGTTTGAAGAATTGGACTTGAATATGGAGAGAATTGCGAAAGAGAAAAGAGGTGTTTATGATTCACTGACTTGTTATAATAAGATTTTTAATAAAAAAATAAACTAACTGTGAAGTCTTCCATCTAGTCGTATTTAAAAAGAATAGATGAACCAGCCGCATCGGAAGTTCAACAATCTACCTCGAGTGCGCAAAGTGACACATACGTGAAAATAACAAAAACTGATGAAATGTGAAGGAATGAAAGTTGAATGTACAATGTATGTACAAGGGCTGCATGCATGTTTGGGAAGGAAACGCATTAATTTTTTTTATAAATTTATTTCTCAACATATTCTTCAGCTCTCTCAATACATTTAGTCCAGCGATATTTCAACTTTTTTAAGCCATCCAAACAATATGATTATCGAACTCAGCAAAATAGGCCTCTGTTTCAGTGATGACTTCTTCGTTTGATGTGAACCACTTTCCGCCAAGCCATTTTTTCATGTTTGGAAACAAAAAGAAATCGCATGGGGCCAAATCTGGAGAATAGGGTGGATGAGGCATCAATTCGTAGTGTAATTCGATCAGTTTAGCTGTGACATTAGGGGACGAGTGAGCTGGTGCGTTGTTATAGTGAAAGAATACTTTTTTCTTCACCAAATGGGGCCATTTTCGTCGTCGTCGTCATTCAGTATCAAATTGGCCCAATAAATCAGCATAATACTCTACCCCGTGATTGTCTTTCCCTTCTCCAAATAGTCGGTGAAGATGATTCCTCGCGAATCCCAAAAAAATGGTGGCCATGACCTTTTCGGCTGTTCAATTGACATGTTTACAATGTCAGCAATCTCTCTGATCTTCATCTGGCAGTAACGCAACACAGATAACCCCTGTTCATCGCGACCCCGGTGAATGCTGATTCGTTATATCGCAATCTTTTTTTATAATTAGTTTTTTAACTCTGTACTTCTCATAATGAGTGGTTGCACGTGCATGCGATCTTTCTTTCTCGCTCACTCACATCAATCACACACATGTACTTATATGTAATGTTACGAGCGTGAGTGAGACAAAAAAACTCCGGTGCCTGGTATTGTTGAGCCAGTGCATCATTTGGGTCTATCCTTCAGTATAATCTTAGCTGCAGTTAAAAATGCACACTAATTAAATTGACTACGTATTTTTTATCCCTTCGTAATTTTTTAAATGTCAAATAGGCAATGTGAAAAATCGGTAAGCTGCAGGAAATGGACTGCCATACATGTTCCAAGAAAGCGATGTCTCGGAACCAGTTCCCGTGTGAAAATGAAGTGTTAAAATCATTGAAAAGACGTTTTCTCTTCGCAATCAATCCATGGAGCTGTTAGAAGAAAATGATGAAGATTACAAGCGAGTGCTGTAAAGCGTGGTTGTAACAGATTATTTGACAGTTATTGGAAAAATTTTCAAAATAAACGTAGAAAAGCCAAACAAGGGAAATTCTTTTTTGCAACGCAGAACAAAATGAATGTATTATGTTATGTATGACATTTTTTTTGTTATGAATAATGCTTATTATATTAATGAAGTATTTTTTCGAATTTTAATATGATTTTTTTTAAATCCCCCATTGATCGCGAAATTTTGCTTATCGCGACCATGTCTAGAACGTATCCACCGCGATCAACAGGGGTTACCTGTATCATGGATTTTGTTGACTATATCCTCCATAGTCACCTCAATCGGATGGCTTGGGCACTCTTCATCCATCATTTTCCATGATCGCAAACAATCACAAATTTGCCCATTTCAACAGCTGACACTTTCAACATCAAAAAAAACTTGATAAATCTGTCTGAAATTTTGACAGGCGTCATTCGAAAGATGGCGTTAAACAAGGTGGTGCCTCAGTCGTTAAACATGGGTACTTATCATATATATTTTAATTAAAATGAACTATTACTATACATACTTGTGTAAAAAAGTCAAGAATAGTCCGTGTCCAAATCCAAGGTAGTAACAGGTTCGAGGTGTAGAAAAAATGAAACAAGGCGTGTATACTCAAGGCAGACAGCGGCAAGAATGTGGTCCTCGGCTGCCGGTACCATTATTTATTTCGTCCAGCCGGAATTGTAACTGACGGGCCAATCGGGTGTCGCCACGTACTGTATTGCGGACATTTTATTATTTTATTTTCATGATCACCCATAATTGATTTATTTACTATTAAAAAATATAAAATTCCAATATCCCAGTTTAAGTTAGAGAGGAGACAAAACATTGGAGGAGACAGATTGGCAAAATTCGGGGCTGGGAATGAATTAAACCATTTTTAGTTAATTCCTATGGAAAAATTTCATTTGATATTCATCCTTCCCTCGGGAACGGATTAATGACGTATATTGAAGGTCCACTGAATACTTTTATTTCCACATTATGAAATTTTAAATAGTGCACACAATATGTAACCTAAACAATAAATAAATGATTTCTTTTAGGAATATTAATTAGTAATAACCTACCTGCATATTAATTAGCTTTTTATAATTTATCTTAATTTTTTTCATAATGGTGTGCACATAATTTTGATATTTTTTAAATATCTTGGGATAAAGAAGGAAATTTTATTATATTTAGATGATATAGTAGAGTTTCCAACAGTGCTGGGTATGTTCAGTTAGCATTGTAGCTATAAAAAATGATTCCAGAAAATGAGGAAAGTGTTTAATTTCAGCACCCTTTGCCGACGTACGGCTATGGTTTGTTGTTCAGCCTGGTTGGATACATGGGTATTCAGGCCGTTCTCTGCTTGGTGAGGACATGTGGAGCTCCAACGGCAGCTACTGTTACCACAACACGGAAGGCCGTCACCATATTCTTTTCATTCATCCTGTTTAGTAAACCATTTGTTTTTCAGTAAGTATATAGTGATAATTTTTATTCTTACATTGCTTTCTAATTCAGAGTAAATTATTTAATTGAATTTTTTCTCATTATATTTTATTTACCCAATACTCTGTATTTATTTTTCAGATACCTGTGGTCGGGTTTAATTGTTTTATGTGGAATCTATCTCAATGTCTTCAGCAAAAAACATCCAAACTTTTCCTTAATGACAATTACAACTTCATTTTGTAGTTTCCGATTATGGAACCGAACCCAAAGTAAACATTTCTCTGCTATTGTTTAATAATTGTATTTTTGTAGTATCTTTGTGTATACATTTTTATACGCAATATTGTGAAATCAGTACACGTCCAGACATACGTATCAGTACATACGCATTTGCAAATAATAACTTTAAATATTTGATAGTTGAACTTTAATATTTGAACATTAGTTTTCAAAAAAAATCTTCTAATATTGTATCTTTTTTTTCTAAAATTCACAATATTAGGAAGAATCATTTCTATACAAAAAATACTTTTTTTTTGTAAAATATCAATAAAATATTTTTATATTTTTACAACAAATTAAGTAAAGAATTTTTTTTAAAATTCTTATATATTGCTCTAGCTTAATGCATTGCAGGTATCTGAATTTTTTTAACGTGGGCAGTGGTAAAATTTAAAAAAATGGGCCCCAATGCAAAATGGAAAGGCCCTGTGTATATAAGATAATTAAGTATTACGCGGTTTTATCCATTAATTAGTAAGAATTTTTTTTCTCATTTTTCCTAAAATATCCACAAAAGTATGTTTTTTGGCCACCTCGAATGGAAAATTGAATTAACCGAAATGGTCAATAGTATCCAAAATTTTAGATTCATTTTTGATTAAAAATATACACATCACGAGCCGGAGCTGTCTTTGTGAGAATCCCATGAACTGTAGCTATATTTGAGAGAATTTCGCAAATCGGAGCAGCATTCCGGTTCACTCCGAGTCCTGTGTACACTTGTCTACTAATGTGTCACAATTTTATATGCAAAAGCATCAAATTACTTTTAATACCCTTAAGGATGAATTTAATTATTTTGAAAAAAAAACATTTTGGTATATTGAATCTACAAATCATGTTTTATTATTGTATTAAGATAAACATTAGTCTTGAATTGTAAAGATTAAATTTAAAATTATGATCCTTTTCGATTTTTAAAACTTTATTTGCCTCACACTTACAAAGTCCAATAAATTCAAGCATTAATATCAAAATTATGTGTATTGTATTCATATAAATAGAAATCGAGGAATCACTGTATATCGAATGACTAAATTCCTTAACTAAGTAACATTTGTGCTGAGTAACAAAAACCTTCTCTAAAACAACAATTTTTCATTCAGCATATAGGCTTGGTTTCTTTTCCAGTAAATTGTTTTTTTATTTATTAATATTACTTACTTGACAATTCCATTATAGGAAATGTGTGTGTGAAATTTTCAAAAGCCCATAGGGCAATTATATAAGGATATTCAACAATTAGAAAAATTCTACTGCTACTTAAGACTGTTATTTTTATGAGAAAAAAACACCAGGAATAATATGTTTAAGATTGTACTGATGACATTCATATTTAATCAGCAAAAGAAACTAAATAGATAATTGTGTTTATGCAGAATAATTACAAAATGCCCAAAAGTTAGTTCATTATTTGGTATAATATGTTGTAAATGTTTCAAGTAATAATGAAGTTTATTTTATATTACAAGCAAAAAATACAAAAGTTGTCTTGTTGAATCTTTTTGAGGATGCTAATAATAAAATTTGACAGATTTTAAATTAAAAAGTACAATAGAACCTTGATTATCCGAGCCGAATATTTTTTTAAAATTGCAAATATCACGGCAGGGATGCGAGGAACGAAAACAAAAAATGTTAACTTTTTTAAGAAATAAAATGTTATTGTTAAGAAATAAAACCTGTGCTTTTTGATGTGTAGACATCTTGCTCGCCCCCTTCCCCCATTCTCCAAAAATTATGTTCTAAAGTAATATCAGAAAAATGTGTCGTGAAAAAGTTACCAAAGAAATATGTCATACTTGTAACATGCTGAATACATATTTTATTCAGTATGCTTAGACTTTAAACTTGAGTTTTTACATTTTTTAGAAATTCACAGAATCAACACTTGCATGTTTGAAATTTAAAATCTTCCTTTCACGTTCCGGCAGGCGTATAAAGAACTTCTTTGTAAATTCAGTACCTATGCGGCACCTAATACCTCCCTAAGAGAGAACAGAACGCCATACTCTTCTGTTCTGGCACACCATTGTTGCCTTTGCAACTTTTATACATCTCATCAATGCTTTACTGTTGAAACTTTTAACAGTGCCATCTTTCAATATGACATACATATATAGTTGTGTGCATGAAGTTGATAACATGTTGAAAAAGCGATGATATACCAAGCGGAGAAAACGGGAATAAATGTTACAACCCAATGGATACAAAAATAATAAATAAAATTTTATTTGATTTGGCATTTCATTGTATAGCTCTTTTGCGGTTCAATTATGTTTTAAGTTAAGTTCTCTGGTGCTACCAAACACACATCCAAACCGCCATAGTTTAAATAATAAAAACACTATATTTTTATTTATTTTTATTTACAAAAAATGTATACATGTATCTTAATACAGCAAGCTATTAATATTTTATGTTAAAAAGGTACAAAATCATATTTTATGGTGGATTTATAGGAAAAATTACACATCTATAGTCGCTGTGATTTTAAAATTAAAATTATAGTGCTTATAATAAATTTGGTATGAAAATAAATCATTATTTCCAATTTTTTCTTCTGAAACCTAAAACCTTCCATTAGCTATATACTAAATAAAATATGTTTGAATGTTCAAATACTCGTCCAATATTATTTTGATTACATTGCTTATGTCAAATACACAAATTACACAGACTGCTAGCACTGCAAGACAAATATTAATTCTAAGACCAGAAAATATATGTTCACTACAAGAGAATTAATTATTCAAATGATGCCATATATTTTTTTATATACTTAGCATAATTAAGTTATATTTAAAATAAAAATATATGTACACATTTTCAGGGATATTTCAGGGTTTCCTGCAAATTGGAGATCCAATCATTATTTCCAAATTTGTGTAATCTTAGATAAAAATTCTATTGATCATTAATTAGTACTCAAAATACTGAAAAAGGTAAGTAGCGAATAACCATTTTATGAAAAGGATAGTCTAATTGATTTGTTGGAACATTAATTATCTTCGCATAAAAAATATATATGAGAAAAAATTAAAGTATAAGTATAACTCATAAGTGCAATTCAGAGAGACTTAGGCCGTATTTGATGGTCCGAGATTGTTTCTTTTTTGTTGATATTATTAATTTTTATTTAAAGCTTATACTTTTCAAAAGACTTTCATCCATTCTATTTTCACGTAGAATGGTCCATTTTCAGATATAATAGTCCAACAATGAAGAGCTGAGAAAACTATTGACTCATTTACTTCAGAATCTAGGGTCTTTCGGTTAAATTGTTTACGCAATTTGTTAAAATCTTCAGGGAGACTCTCTGTGTACATCTTCACATACCAACACAGTTTTATGAAATTGAACTATTATTATTATTATTATAGAAATAATGGATTACAATAACCTTTTTTTATACAATATTTGAATTGTACAATCTAAATTTGAAATGAAAAATTAGTTAATAAAGAAATGCAAACTTAAAATGGAAATAGGTAGGTAACAATAAGTGCAAGAAATGACCATAACATGGAATCTAAGACTGTATGTTGTGAAAAGAATTGAAGGTTTCCAGGCGCTGGATAGCAAGCACAAAATCACACTGCTTGACAGGGGTCTGTTTGTATTAGCAAGATATAAATGTGGATGTTTCAGTGTTTTAGTTAGTTAAATCTACTAAAGCTATCCTACCTACCAACAATATGGGCTGCTAAAATATGCCGACCTTCATTTTAAAGATTTATTTTAATAATTAAAAGTTATTTTTCTCGAAGTAAGTGTGCAGCTCTCTGTTATGCGGCATCCATGAACCTATGTCCATTTTTGGGTAAAATAAATAACAATACACATACTGCCATTTCTGACAATATAAAATGTATTTGAACTAATTATTTTATCTATTTCTTGGCAATTAAATATTGACTGACACCAGTGATTAACATACAGATTAGTTACGTATTTGACAATGAATTATTTGCATATATATTTACCATGGAAATGATCTAACCCTATTCCGTTTGTGGGTTAATTTCAATGAAACTGTTTATTATTTATTATTAATTATTTTTTCAGAAGCAGATATGATAAATATGGATCTGGTAAAAACTCAAGACATGATATAAAGACTGTATTGTGAAGAAGTGTAACGCAAGATATTACTAAATTAAAATTGTAATTAACTACATCATATAAAAAAAAACTCATCTTGGCTCATCAAATCACAAAACTGGACATAGGTTTATCAGCCTCCTAGGTAGATAATTAATAATAATTAGTATTATGACAGACTTTTAAATTTGTAAATACCACATTTTTTTGCACAAAACGTACATAAATTACTTTTAATCCTATAATATTCTGAAATTAGTGTTTAATCGTGCACTTTGCATAAATATAAGAGTGAGACTATGATTTATTTTATTCTTGAAAAATGGCCTGATGAGTGGGTCTGAAAATAAACCCAATAATCATCACTAAATAAAAATAATTAGAATATTTTTCACAATATGCAATACAATAATAATACAGTACTTAAAAGTAAATTTAATAAATCTACAAAGCCCTAGTGCGCCATTAAATTAATACCAAAAACTTAACAATATTAAGAATGTTTTGACCTTTTGCAAAAAACGATCAACTCTGATTAAATTGATACTAATTGTCAGATTACTTACTGCATTAACAACAACTTGACAAACAGTTAGCAATTTTAAGTTTATGCATTATTGTTTGGACAAAATAGGTACAATTATGGAGTTACACATGGAGGACATAGTTAAAAAGTATAAATAATAGTCTGTAAATAGTGTACATGTTGGTTATAACATGAATATTATGTCTGCATTTTACAGTTTGCTATAATGACATTTATGAAAAGTACCTGACAAGAATGTTAACATAATTTTTAATGAAAATGATGTGCGGAATTTATGGCGACAAACTATCGTCAAAGACGATGTTGATCAGTGTCTACCACTTATCCCAGTAAATTTTTAAAGGCAACATCAAAAAGTATTAATACATTTTTCCTGAAAATACTGTTAGTAATTTGTGCAAATAGAAAAATTTGTTAAGAATGCATTACTTTAGAAAGCTGTATTTTAATTAACATTATAACAGACTTTTAGCTTCACATCTGCATATACCAACACAGCTATTGTAATAAGGCACATTAGTATATTGATTATGGAGAGAAATAAAATAATATTACATATAACTGCAGAAAAGATGTAGGTATCTATTTTATTACAGACTAACTGGTATACGGATCACTAATACAAGAAATAAAGAGTGATAGAGAGGTTAATCTTATAGAAGAAATACTGTACGTCCCGATAAATTAGATTTATTTGTAGAATAATTTTATTTAACGTGAATTGTGTTTACTCTAACATCGATACGAGAAATATAATTAAGTTAATTTTGTGTCTGCATTGATTAATTACCAATTATTATCAAGCCTATATAATTGAGTTAATTTACAATCAGTTTGATCATAGTCACTAGGTTTACTTTACAATTGTTCAAAAAATCAAGAGGAAAAAATATGAGAAAATCATCAGAATGAATCTCGGAAAATGATAACCATTTTTAAGTATTTTTCACTCGTTATAACATTTTAAAAGTGTCTTGTGTTTTTGGTAAGGTTATTATAAAAATGTCACGAGAGAATAATACCTCGTATGCTTGTGTAATTTTAAATAACTTAGTTATTGATTATTTTAACCAGAAAAAATATATTGATGAGAAATTATTTCATGGTTCAAATATGTAATATAATTATTATTCGAGGCTGTACCGGCATCAATCAAAATCGGACTAAAGCGATTGATGCTGATACAGTCCTAATAATTATAATTACCAAAACGGACTTTACAATCAGTGCCGACAGAATTTTTACTATATATACCTATTTCTTTTACCATACGATGGTAGTAATGCAACCATTATCTCATTAATCAGCAGAAATTGAACTGATAAAGCTTTACATTGACTGAGGGTGAGGGAGGCACCGATTTTACAGAAATACAAAAGTTTTTATTACATTCAAGGGAGTGACGAAAGAAACCCCACTAACTTGAAATTAAAAAAAAACAAAATACACAATTTAATACAATTATGTAATTTTGTCTGGCGAAAGCAATGATAAAATATAAAAGTAAGGTAAATAAAGTGATGAAAACATGTCATTAATAAATCATTTGCATAAACTGATGACATCAGAAGGTCGAGAGAATTCGAAAAGTCGAATCGGAAGCGGATCGAGAGAAATTAACATTTGGTAAGCTAAGATCGATAAGTGTTTATGGAAATTAGATGTAGACAAAATGTTATGACTCAAATTGAGTTTACAAAAATAATAAATTAATCAAATGTAATGCAATCTTGTAAAAGAAGTGCTGCGTTGAAATCAATATGCACAAGAAAAATCTTTGTACAATATTTCAGAAATAATTTTTTTGTATATTTTATCCACTGTGCGTTATTTTGAAATAACTAAAATGTGTCTATTAATTTAAAGAATCACATGTCAATGCGTAGTACACTTCTTTATTCACTTTGCAAAAAAATGATATTCTCCATTTTGCAGCGGACCATCGAGGACATTGAGAAAAGCAGTGAATTTTACAATTTTGGATTTAATTATAATTATCAGGGTTTTTCAATTATTAATGATGTTGCTTTAACACAAAATTGATCATTCGGGTCACGTAATATTTGAACAATTTCATTAATTAATTAAAGCTTAACTGGTTTTACTGCATATTAAAACATTGTTTATTTCACAATAATTGCACTATAGTTATTGAACAATAGCTTTTCGATAATATGTTATTGTAACTTGATAGTTAACAATTAAATTTGAAATTTTACAATCACAATAAAACGACACACACAAGACCTATGTAATCATTACTTAGTTATTTTATAAAAAATGCTAGACTTTGTACAGAAACCACATGAAAATCACCTACTTGTATTCACAATATTATAATATTACGTATACTTGGCCTATCAAGTTATACCGCAGATCCTACAAATAATGCACAGTCAATTGGTTACTTACGAGACTTAAGCCTACAACTTATTTATTAAAAACACAGTGACAAAAGGACATAAAAAGAAACAGAAATTATAATAATAAAAAAAGTAATAAGGACAGAGATCAATTGAAAGTTGGTAAACTTTTCCAAAGGACATTAAAATCGGATCTTTGGATTCGCCCTTCCCTGCAAATAACCTTGACCACGAAGGCAAAAATGAAAAATAAACATATCTACAGTATAATGTATACTGACAGAAATGCACTATTCAAAATGAAATATGATATTTTACATATTCAATTGATAAAATATCAATGTACATTAAATATTCATTTTCAGAAAAGATAATTTACGAGTTCTAAACCTGAAACAATTGTTTTAACAGTACTGGATGACTGGTGTGTGATGCCAGTTAATAGATAATAAAGAAGGTTATTGTAAAAAAACAAGGATTTTTTGTCACCATGGCATCGGCACATTTTCAAAGATTTCTAACTTTCTCACACTACATGATTGTGAAATCACACTCTGAGAAAGAGTTTTTGCTTTTCTCTTGCTGCCTTTAACATTGGATAAGGGGTTTGAAAATTATAAATATAAATCGAGTGAAGAAAAACATATTTACTCCATAATATTGTGTATATACTTGAATTTTTTTTTTGTCATTCTTTTTATACCAAAGGCAGAAATGACAATAGTCTTTGCATTAGGGAAATTAAAGAAAATCATAGGGAAGGACGAAGCCAAATTCAAATGTTTATTATTTTAATTCTGCTCTAAAATTTGAATTACAAGACAAATATACTACTTATCATATACATAATACAACCACAAATATTTCTTGTCATCCAATCGATTTACAGGTTACCACATATTCGCAAACTCTTATGACGTGTATCATAATCAATTAACAAAAAAAAAAGCTTTTTTTTTTGCTCATTCATAATTTTTTGAAATAGACAAAAATTTACATCCGTTCCCAAGAAAACAAAACACTACTCCAAACTCCTATAAGTAGACAACACGCTGTGGACAATAGTTAGATAAATGTTTAGCAACATTTTGTTGCTTTCAGGGACATTACAAAACCAAAATCAAGCATAAACAGCTTGGACGGACATAATAATAAAAATGCATACTTTGCTAATAGAAGATAATTATAATTACCCAATTTTCTCTACACACCATAATTTCCAAAATTATGCAGAGCTGGTTTATCACACATCATTTCAAAATCATCCTAATATACTAAAAATGTTAGCTGCACTGAATTGAAACCTGCAAAACATCAGGATTGAGAAAAAAGAAACACAAAATAAATTCTTACCTTTTAAAATACAGTAGAATCTAGGTAATATAAAATTCAAGATAGTGACAAACACAAATTATAAGCAAAACATAGTAAAATTAGTGAAGAAAGAATGATCTGCAAAAAACATTGAATAATTTTATAATGTAATCAATTTTTTATTCAGCAAGCTTTCAAAATGGATAATCCCTTCAAAGTACACGCACATCACTTTCTCTTTAGTGAAATCCACCTTGGAGCTATTTTTCTGATGGATTTCTTATGTCCACCCATTGCCTTTTCATCAAAATATTATCGTTCAGCTCTAAACGAACCGAACAACAAAAATCACACAAGTTCTTATGTTATGCATTTTGTAAACAATGGCACATATTCACAGTGCAACCTTTATTTTAATTTTTACAATTTAGATTGAATGAAAAATTTTGTGAATTTTATGGCATTATTCTTGTTCAGTTTCATGACAGTTCTAGTGAACAAATTAAATTTTTCGAAATCAGTTTACTAGAACTTTAGAGATACCGTGCTGGAGATGACAGAATGTCACACGATAAGAAACTGTCAGAAACTGATACAAGGGTGAGAGCAGAATTAGCGATAGATATGAATGACATAACTTCCGTTATATATTTTCATCTCCATGGACAAGTTTTATCTGTGTGAAAATTTTATGTAGGTGTTGACAAAGAAGTATTACTATATATAACAATAACAATCAATCAAAATAAATAAGAAATTCAAAATGAATAACTCACAAAATATAAAAGTAAGCACAAATTATGTGAATCTGACACACAAAACTATAAAAGCAAGCCATCAGAAATGCACCAAGAATGAATAATTACCACAACTTATTTATGACCTTCGAGACGAGGGAAGGACTAACATCTGGCGCACTATGGCCTGTAAATGTTTAGATCAAACACAAATTACAAAAATAAATAGATTTTTGAAACAATTTTTTCCAAGCCAGTGTGAAGTACACTGAATTTCAAATTAAAATGATTCTACTGTGTAAAATTATTTATAATTTTTTAAATACATATAATTAAAAATTTATGCGCGCATGTAAACAACACCTTGGTTACAGGAGCCTAACAGGTTACAAAAATTATTCACGTCACATAAATCATAAATATAAATTCTAGCAAAAAATTGCTGGAATGTTAAAACAAGAATCTAAATTGTCTTTGGTATCATTAATTTTTTTTATAAAACAACACGGTGTATTATTTTCAGTTTTAATAATATGTAAACGTACAAAACTACTTTGATACCTTAGAAAATACGCAAATTTAAATAGAAGTGAATTGAAAATAGTTTTTAAGTTAAAAAAAAAAATTGGTCTCTATTCAACCATTTCACATTTAAAATAAAATGCATACAAAGCCCAGCACAGAACACTGTCCAATGCCGTGTGTAATAATACCGTAACATGTGCTCCGGATGAGTACACATGGTATAATACGCATAGTCAAATATGTTGCATTAGGCACTTGGACAAGATCTGTATGCATTTCTGTACAAGATGAGCATAAAATACTTCACACTTATACACAGATATCCATTTACTGGATATCTGCCAGTTTCAACAGTTGAGAACAAGGAATTTATAAAGTCACATTATGGACACAAGACTGTGTATAAACAATTTTCTAAACAAAATCTGTGGCAATTAACAAGTAATTTTTCATTATTCACTTCAGTCTTGATATGGAATGAATATTTGAGATTTTAATTTTAGTAACAACAAAATAACTAATAATACTATGTACAAGGATTAAGAAAACTTAATCTAGAATTTTGTCATGAGCCAATTCAGATATAAAAATTCCAGTATTAAAAGAATAATGATTATTGTGCTTAGAACCGGATGATAATATACATTATAGGGTTCATTCTATTCATTATTTAAGTACTGCATCATTCCATGTTGAAACTGTCATGTTGAATTACAAATATCAGTAATCAACGTCTACACTCATTTTTGTTAATGTTAATGGCACGATCCAAAGATATAACTTTTATGACTTTGCACAAGTTTACGAATTAAATGTCTATTATATAAATACAAACTATCGTACCTTCCTGTTAGGCAGTGAGGATAGAATGCCGTTCTACTGATACATGTGTAAAAGTAAAACATTGTATGACCTTATTTCTTACAAACACAAAAATCACTTTTACACATATTTATAAATGACACTTTGTTTTGGTTGTAAATGTAAAAATTGTCATGGAATTATGATCTTAATCTGAAGAAATGCACAAGCATTTATATCAAGTATAATTAAAATACTGATTAGTCTTGAACTTCCCGGTAAGGAATTTCACTGGTCACTGTGAAGCTTTCAAAGTAATGATTTAAGAACTCAAAGGTCGGTCTTTTATCGGGTATCGCATCCCAACACACTAACATTAACCGGTATATGTCATCAGGCAGATGATGTCCCGGGGGCTTGGGCATTCGGTGGCCGCGCTCCACCTGTTCTATCACTTCTCTCCCGTGCATACCTGGGTAGGGAATCTGACCATAGGTGAATAGTTCCATCAGGAGTATACCGTACGACCAGACGTCACTTTTAATAGAGAACCTGCCATATACTATGGCCTCGGGGGCTGTCCACTTGACGGGGAATCTCGATCCTTGCTTCGGACAATACTCGTTGTCCTCTATGACTCTCGCTAAGCCAAAATCACAAATTTTAGCTACGTTGTTTTCGCCAATCAGAACATTTCTCGCAGCTAGATCTCGATGAATTAAGAGTTTGGATTCTAAATATTCCATTCCGGAGGCTACTTGGGCAGCTATGTATATTAAGTCTTCAAACTGTAGAAACTTTCCCTCACCATTTCTAAGGAATTCCAATAAGGAACCTTTGCTCATGTACTCCTGAACAATGTAGACAGGTTCCTGTTGAGAGCAGACTGCGTACAGAGCCACCAAGCGCTTGTGTCGAAACTTCTTCATGATGGCGGCTTCTTGCAGAAATGCCTGAGTGGACATGGTGCCTTCTCGTAGCGTCTTTACAGCAACCTGCAAAGAGTAACAGAGAAATTACACATCTGGTGTATAACATGTTCAAATTTTTAGATTTATTGCCTGGCCCTCTTTAATTTGTTTCCTTCCAATCACCAATACATAAAAACATGAAACTGCACAAGTGAGTGGGCTGAAACTACAAGTTAACAATTTTTTAACCTTTTTATAAACATTATTATAATAAAATTGTGTATTTTGTTCTTGATTTAAGAAATATATTCAATCAATTATAATATCTAATTTTAAAATATTCTTAGGTTTTCACAGTCGTTAAGAATTTTCTGGGCTAATCTGCTGTGTATATTCAATACATATATATATATAGCCAGAAAGGTCAGATATACACGGCAGATTGGCCCAGAAAACTATACACAGAATATCTAATTTACGTGTATTTTTAGTAATCTTACAAACAGTAGTAATCTTATAAACAACTCCTTTGGATTTATGATTTCTTTTCTCTTATTCATTTTTTAAAATTTGAATTTTGTCCTTACTATGTATGTACATATTAGTATTTTATGATTTTACTGGTCATTTTCTATTCTTTAATATCAGTAGCGGTATTAAAATTATTATTTTCAGTATCGGAATTTCAGGTAATTAAAAAAAAGGCTAATTTGCAAGCCACTGATATGGGAAAACGGGTAAAAGTGGCATTGTGCAGCCTTCTCCAGAACCAATATTTTTAATTTTTTTTTTATTTATTAATCTGTTATAATTACAAGGAAACAATACAATAAGTTTTTTTTAAGTTCTACAACTTCTCTTAAAAGCATGTACTTGTGCAGAGAAGAGGATTACGTATTACTAATTATTGTTTACAATAACTAGCTTATAATAAAATAAATTAATAGCATTGTTATAATTTGGAATTCGAAGCTCGCATTTTAGACTTGCTCGGAAACAGAGAAAGAAAAAATATATCAACATCATGCAAAAATACATCGCAACTATAAAATATATAATAATTGTGGTGATAAATAGACACAGTGCCTTAAGATATAAATATGAATGACTCACTTCTATATTGTTCCTCCATTTGCCATAATAAACCTCCCCAAAGTTCCCCTGCCCCAGCTTGCGTATGAGCTGCACCTCACTCCGAGGAATCTCCCATTTATCACGCAGCTCCGGACCCAAGTCCCACATCTGGGGCTCTGGCTTTGGGCACGGTCGCGCCAGGACATGACACAACCCCAGGGCGTTCTCTGTAAATGTAAATTGTCTTTATTAAACAGACATGTAATTTGTTTTAGCTGGTATTCACAGAAAATGCAACTGCTTAATGCTTACTGCACAATATCACAATAAACGAGGAAAATGTAATAATATGAGCGTTTTACTAAATCACGGCACTAACTGGTATAAGAGAGCACAAGGGCCGGCAGGTTGGGGAAGGTCTGATTGGTGGCTATATAGAATCCTCCACTGTCGAGCGGCTTGATCTTGTAGTGCTTGACGTGGTATCCGCGTCCATCTTCCCAGTCCTTGACAGACAGGCTATAGCCGTGTGGGTTGTGCTCCGCAGGCCGCACCAAGAAGGTGCCGCGAGGATTCTCTGCACCCAGTAGGAGCTTATCAGCCTCCTTGCGCGACACGTGCGGGAAGAACCAGCTGTGAATAAACAATTATGGCATGAATAAAAATAATACTTTCTACCCTATTGAAACCCTTGATTCTGCCACACACTCCTCCACACCACTATAAAGATAATAAGAATATATTCTTGTGGAAGAATTGTATCCACTTAAAAACTGAGTAATTCCGAAGGGTTCTATTTACATTAGAGAAATTACATATGTTAATTATTAACAATTGCTAAGTTAGGATAAATCTTAAAAATCAAAGCTCACTCTTCACTCTCGACAGAACTTTCCTCAGCGACAAAGTTGACCGGCACCAGCCCCTCCTGACGAGTAGTCAGATGCAGTACCCGCCACCAGTCGGATTCCGTGTCGGCTAGCACCTCCATACGATCTCCTTTGCGGAACGAGATATCGGTGTCGGCCCGGGCGGTATAGCCGCAAAGGGCCTTAACCACACGGCGCTGCGATCCTTTGGATGCGTGCGCTAATGAATAAAAATATATATAACATTGAAATCCAAAAATATCTATAAAAAAAATACATATTTATGCATTAGTGCAAAGATAGCAAAGGCATTTACTTTGTTGTCAACGAATTATATTTTTTAATTTAATTGTATATATTTTTGTCTTTTGAAATAAACTCATTTAATTTGGATAAAAACCTAATACACGATTTATTACTAACAAACCTCATATTAGATAAAGAATACATATTAACAATTTTGCAATGTCTTGCATGTGATTTAGAGAAACAGTCACAGAGAAACAAAATACAAAAAAATACTTTACGTTACTGTCTTTCAAAGGAAATCCATTTTTGTCAAAATTGAGTAGGTAGTGAATGCAGTTATATATCTATTGATGTTTTATAGTCTATGATAATACTCAAATATATGATGTAAATACATAAAAATTATTAATAAAAATATTATACTCTCGTCTCGTATTCCCACTTTACTTCATATTCAAGCATTTACTATTAAATAAGCTATGCAGTGATCATATTATAATGTAAAGAAAGCATCAAAATACTGCTTCAACTGAATACTATGCAGTTAGTTATCTTTGGATGTTAAGTCATTAATTTGTGTTAGTTGAAGTTATTTATTGGAAATAACACTGATATAAGTATATGGGCATTGACAATTTACATCCAAACATATTTCACATGGACAAAAAAAGACACAAAAAAAGTTATGAACATAAAAAGAAAAATTATTACATACTGCATCGAAGAATATTATTAATTAGGTTTTTAAATATTGGTAATGAAACAGAAAATATATCAATGTTAGTGAAGAAATCATTGTAAGTTCGGCACATTCTCACTTTAGGAGAGCATAATCCAGAATCGGTGTGATGGTAAGTTAGTTAATTAGTTAGTTTATAATGTTTTAAAATGAGTTAGTTTTAAATTCAATTCCATAAGACAGCATTCTCAGTTGGTCCTATTGTCCAATCTCAGTTAGTCAGTTGAAGGACCACAAGTTTTTGGATGTATGTACTAAGCTACAGTCATAATTGCTTTGCCATATAATATTTTTTCACAGATGTCCATATCTACTATGATTTATTGCAATAATAACATTTTGAATATGAGCCAAGGTTTGTAATTAGGTTAGGCTAACATACAGGGTGTTCTGGTGCGCACAATATCGGCTCCCCTCCTATTGTTTATTCTGTTGTTGGGTTCTCCCGTGTAGCGGGTTTCCAGGGTGCCTCCCACCCCCCCACCCAGACCACCACCACCGCCGAAGCCAGACTCATTTTTCTTGAATGCGGGGTATACTGAAACAAGAATAAACAATTGAATGCATGATGAGAATATTATAGACTGCTTAGATTTAAAATCATTAACAAGATTCAATTAAATAGAAAGATAAGATTTTATTAAAATGAAAAGTGCAAAGCATTATGAACATTTCTATATATTCATTTTTTATTGCCCTTAGGGTCGGTTATTTGATCAAAGGTAAATTATTACTACCGTAAAAAAAATTGCGAAAACAGGTTGTTCGATAGTTGGTAAAAAATATTTACATTTAACAGTAAACTAATTTTACCCTCCAATATCGGATGGTAAATACTGTAAATCGTTAGTTAAGAATAGCGGACTCTTCACATTGATACTTTAAAAGTTGCAGTATACAACAATGAATCATTCAATATCCCGCTATGAGAGTTCGTCCGATGACGATCTCGCTGTTAAATTTATATTACCGAAGATTTTTCACCAACAAAGTGACAGATTTTGAACGCAGGGGTGAATAAAGCCATAGTTAAAGCATACAATTGTATAAATTGCCAATGATAAATATTTAAAATAAATCAATTTTGGTAAAAATCACAGGTATTATTTGATAATTATTCGCATTGCCACACTATTAGGCGGGATTGACTTTGACAGCAGTAAATTTGACATACGAACAACCCGCGTATGTTTTTTAGAACAGAAAATGGTAAAAAGTTAAGAAACTGATCAAACAACTGGCCCATAGTTACCGCCGAAAATTACTCCTTTGAGACAGTTAATAAATTTACATATCTAGGATCCCTATTAACAGACAAAGAGTTAAAAATTTGTTTAGTGAGTGTTGATCATTGCTACTTCAGCCAATTAAACCAGCTGAAGTCGGATATAATGTCCAGAAAAATAATGTTGTATTAAATTCTGAAAAGACCATTGCTTATTGATACGTCAGAATCCTGAATTTTAAAGGCTCGTGGCCACTCAATGAGGTATTCGTGTACTGAATGTGTCATTCTAATCCATTCACGATTCCGATTCACAAATCGCTTCACGCTGAATTCTGCATTGTCCATTATACACACTGATATATCAGATTGAATCTGTATTTGAAAGAAGGATCATCAGAAGAATTTTTGGAACTGTTAAAGAAAATACAGTGCATCAAAAGCATTAAAATTTAAGACTTGTATGATCATCCAAAAGTTATGAAATTCATAAAATTGGGAAGACTTTGATGTCTAGGCCATATAGATTGTATGAATGATGTGCCACCCCCAAAATGGGTGCTCAATAATAAACCTGAAGGAAGACAAAGAATAGTTGGACCCAAAAAGAGGTGGCAGAAGAATATAAATAAAGACATATCTAATCTTGGCATCCAGCAATTGGTGGAGAATGGTAGAAGCTGGGACCCTTACCAGTTAGTATATATACCCAGGGATGAAGATGATATTAAATAACCACTTTACTTTAATTTTAATATGTGATTGGACATGAGAATAATTATTTCTCAGTATGTGTAGGAGATAGAACAGAAACACAAGGAGAAGAGATATCTATTCAATCTAATCACTGAACATATTAGAACAACCCTGAGAAAATTACGGTCCATCACATAATAATTCCGTAATTTAACAATTATTGCAATATGTGTGTAATATATAATTATGAAAGTGATCTAAGTCAAGAAATTGAAAAAAAAAGTTTATTAATTATTTCGCATCACATTGTTTCAAATTAATATAATATGATGCAAATTGTAACAATTGTAAAAAATTTAAAGCGTTAGTAAATGCATTTTGTAATATAAAAATATTTTTAATCAATTCAAACGCAAACCTTTAAATATCTCAAAACAAAAGAAACATGACTTAGATTACTTTTATAATAATGGGCACATATCTAGCCACAAATAAGTAATAATAATTTGGGAAAATAATTGAAAATATAAAATTTCCTTATACATACATAAATTGTGCCCCATTAATGTGAAAAACAATTGCCCAAGGCTACATCAGAGCTATCGTCAGCAAAATAAGTTATTATTGTCCTCACCCAGTGGTCTGTCAGCATCATGGCGTCTGCTGCAGCACTTGTTGCCCATGTTGGCGGCGCCTGGTGGCTCGGTGCACTGGCAGTATCAGGGCCGGTACTAGCGCCCCCGCAGCTCCATCCTGCTAAGAGTGCCCATCATCGTACAGTGTCCTGGAATAACACACAAAGTATGATCAATAATTGCATAGGGAACCAATCAAGAATTCTCCGTGTCCGTGAGTCAAAACTCGTGTGGTTGTATATATAAATTGTTAAAATATCTAATCACAAGTTATTGTTTTAAATATAATTAGTTAGTAGCCGCTGCGTGGCCACGGCGGTTAGGTAGTGACTGCTTCGTGGCAAGTGTCTCCGGAATATATTATATTAACTGCCATTTGAGCAAGTTCCAGGTTTTTTTGGTGGCACTAAATACGGTGTGCATCTTGGATAAATATAAAAATTGAAAATAGAAGTTGAAAAAAGCTAGCCAGCTGGAAATTTGATCTGCGTCCCATGAGAGAAAGTCAAACGCTTTAGCCCACACAGCCAAGGTTGTTATCGTGATGTCCATCGATATTACTATATCATACGTGAACGCGATGTTTTGAGCGCAACATAATTCAGGATATATGAACATTCGGCAATCTATCTACCCCTTCGCCAAGCCATTCAACTCTCCTACTCACCATCTTGTAACGGGGGACAGTTCTCGTTTCTGCAAAAATCTGTTAATTTTATCATTTCCAAATTTATAACAAAATCATACCAAATCTAATTGCTAATCTAAGTTACACTGGCTGAAATTCTCCGCTCTGCGCAAATATTATTTAAGTGGAACGTAAAAAAAATCAAACAGAATATCAAATCATTATATTGCTCTTATTACGCGGGTAAGAAAAACACTGTAAGAAAAAACATCAATGTAGTGTTTCTTTCTATCAAATTGAATATAGATTATTTTTTCTACAACTATATTGACATCTTTCAATAATCATATTGCGAGAAAGTCTTTAAATGTAAGAATCATAACAATGCAAAAATTATATTTTATCAGAATAATATGCATTTAGGTAAACAACAACTATTCAGGACTTTCCAATCACCTTTTGGAAACAAAACCATTCTTTTGATATTAACAAGGGTTTAGAAATTATACATACAAATACTAGGGGTTTACAGTTAGATAAATTAGAAATTTTAGAAATAAGAAAAAGTGTTAATAGCAAGCGAAATATTATAAATAACCCAATCATCTTTGCAAATAGTCACCTTTTAAATTTGTTTTCATATTAGTTCTCACTTATACACCACTTTATAATTTTGTTTTTATCTATGCTAGTATTTTTTAATTTCAGTATATGTACATTGTTTCCTGAAGAAGACACCATAGGTATCGAAAAACATGTAGAATAATCAATAAATAATGGTTTATACAAAGTCCAATTATTTATATAAAATGAGGCCACAAAGTAATTTTGCAAATATTGAAGAAAGGATATACATTCGACTGATTTTTCGTTCAAGAATCTGATGACTCATTTTTTTAATTTTGAGGGTTAACACATTGTTGCAAAACACTATCCACATATATCTGATTGCACTGTGTTAGACCACTTCTCATTTATTGGTAATAAATTTAAGTTTTACGGAAAATCGGGCCGTGGCTGCGCAGCGGTCGACTAGACAATCGGCATTCATCTGGTGAGGTTTGTAGGAACGATAAGGCATCGGAGTTCATGAAGTTGAGAGACCTTTTATTAACTATGAGAAAGAAATGCGTGCGTAAATAATTCATCGTAAATAGCATATATATTTATTTAAATAATTATATATCGTGAATAAACAATAATGCAAGTCGGTAATGCACACGTGTGCTGGTGTATGCACATTGCACACGCAAACAAAGTGCACCACCAATGTATAAAAAGGAGTGGCAAAATAATTGAGGGTTATTTGATTTCGAAACGCGAAGATTGCCTATAATCAAAATCTAATGACACGCTTTCAAGGCACGACGAGAGCGTTGACGCTCTCAGGACCCATACGTAGGTACCAGGGGCGTGTACTCAATACAATCTAAAAGCTGTGCATAACTTTAATCTTTGCGAAATAAATGTAAATTAAATATTTATTAGACATATTAAGTATGTAGATTTACACGAAAATAATTACCTAAGTTCTCATGTTAACGTATTAACTAGTACTGTAAAGCTAGTGGAAGAATTTAAAATTGACAAATAAAGTTACGCATGTGTTTTTTCGAAAAACTGTCCCAGACGTGTACGAACTAAAGGCAAGTCTCACACCGCGCGGTGTTCTGAATACACGTCTTCGCTTTAACATACGTGTTGTAAAACGTCGCAAGTGTGTCTTTGAAGCGGACTTGACTGAATGCATTCCAATACACTTTAAACGTGGTATTATTTTATATTATAACTGCTTTAGTTAATGACTTGAAAAACTTCCCGAGAATAATAGTAATAATACACACTTACACAGGTATACTGACACAAACATATACTTCTGAAAGAGTGAATAATGAATACAACCTCTAATAACCCATCGCTTTTACACCACCGATATTAGCAGCATAACCTAAGTCCACGCCTAGTGCACGCCGCTGGTAGGAACTAGGTACTCGTATTATCTGATGCAGACGTCTTATACAGACGCGGAGTAAAAATATGTTCGATGGGACATATGTATGCATATACAAGATTGCGACCACGAACAAACCTCATAAATAAATTAATAGTTTTTAGTTAAATTAGATTTAAACAGGTTTAAATAGCGAGATTTTTTTACGTGTGAAAGATTTGTTTTGCATAATTTTTTTGAGAGTTTTGGTAAAAAAGTTTTAATTAATTCTTTCATATAGTAATATTATGTTAAGTAAAACACATTTTTGTTGTATTTTCAGAACATAGTTACAAAGTACATACATATAAAGTTGTATTAAAGTTTCTAAATTTAATGAAATTAAATACAAATTTAATGTATTAATTATAAATATATATATATATAATTAATACATTAAATTAGTATTTAAAAGTTCACAGACCTATGTTCTGAATAATTACAACTTCACAATAAGAATGTGTTCTACTTAATAATTAATGAAATTAATTAATTAATTACACTGGTAATATTAATAAGTAGTTCTTCTAATCTTTCTCTGTCAGATTTCCATTATATTCCGCTCTCTATCCTGCAATCTCCCGAGGAATATTTTCTAACGCTGCTCTTCAAAATTGGCTAGAAGACTCCATTACCTCCAAACCATCAAATTTCTTATAGGCATGGAATCGAAAAACTTTGCGACTCAATCGTAAACAATGCAGGAGTGTCCATATATAATTGATTAGTTTATGTATTTTGTTTATTTATAAAATATAATATGTAATAATAAAAACGCTACGAACATATGCACAAACAATTATATAAATAATAAACTTTGAAAAAAAAACCACATCTTTCTCAAAGACAGGAGAAAAATCTACGTCACACAGCACATGGAATTTGAACTACGTTGATCGTAAAATGCAATTTGATCAGCTTAATCATTGTTATTTTTACCGTAATAATAAACAGTAAACAAACGAGCGGATAGATAATTCTGAGATATTTGTATTATTTAAAAAAATCGATCACGAAGAACCAATTCTTTCGCGGCACCATTTTGTGACCGAGTAAAAAGAAATGTTACGTATACATACGCGAGTGGAACATGCAACATATTTTTCTTTAGTTTTATGCTTCGTCGGTTTCCCGCATCGCCCAGAAACAGGTACAAATGTAGGTACAAACGGGTACAGCCTGAGCCACCCGCGCGGCCACACCGCACCGCTCGCTCACCCATTGAAAATATTCCTAAAACCCTAAATGTAAATAATAATAATCAAAGAAATATCAACAAGTTCGGTGTAAGCTAGGGGACGATATCATCATTTAAGTAACATCTTTTTGGACGAATAATTTAAGTAGGTTCAGGAAAAAAAGAGACGTTGGAACAACAATGTATCATATGACATTTTGGTCAAAATTATGTCCATACCTTAAAACTGTCTTACAAACATGCGAGAACCCCCCCCCCGCAACAACACTGTATATCGATTATTACAAATGTTGCTAGATAAACGGAGCGTCGGCCATTTTGGATGTCATACAGTGTTGTTGCACGTAAAATCAATTAGAAATTGTGTGTAATAAGTATTATTATTTATTTTATATAGTTGTTTATTACGCCATTTGATGCCCAAGAAGATATACAACGTTGTGGCATTCATAACTCAGATCTGCCTAAAAATTGTACGACACGTAACACTAAAATTTTGTATAATTTTTGTAAGAATTTGTATCTCGTAATATATCAAAGCGAATAGAAAAAAGTCACGGAATCACATTTTGTTTGTGAAATTACGATTTTTTACATTTTATAGTTCATTGATAATCAAAATAGATACCTCATTAATAAGGCAATATACGTCGATAGAATAATTACAGCTTACAGCTGTCTATCAGCAAAATAAAGTTCTAATCCCAGTGGTGAGTGTATATTTTTTCGATAGACAATTATTTTCTGTGTTATCTCGTAATTAAGTGATTCATCCAATTTGTTGCTAATAATGCTGACCACTACCGAGCACATTAACGTGTAAACAAAATATGATTTGATCAAACACAGGACGCGGGGGTAGCGGCGCAGCCGGTGCACGGGCCGCGGGCCGCGGGACATCCGCCTTGGGGTTTATTTCGGCGGGCGTTAAACGAAAATCAATGTTCCCCTCCCCCCGCCCCTCCGCCGCGGCGTACATACACGCAGCGCGGAGCACGCGAGAATAAAAGTGACGAACGAGGGTGAAAGTGGAAGCAGTCCGGCGGAGACGAAGGGGAGCGAAGAGATACACGTCGTTATGTTAAAACAAAGACGCGTGGTTTTTGTTAAAAAAAAAAAACAACAGTAAAACAGGTGTGTCAATGATGTGTACCAGGACAGAAATGTGTAGTGATCTACATTCTCCGCTTACCGTTACCACTCAGCGCTCTAATATCACAGCGAAATATTTATTTAGCGTATCCGTTAAATGTTGTTGATTTTGTATACGCTAATTTGTACCATGTCCGCAATGAGATAATGTCAGAGATTTAGTTGAGATACAACTCAACATGGGCACGTGCGGGACACGTTGACGTCCTAAACTCACCTCTGGCAGTCTTCAGGCGGTCATCGTCTATCCGGAACAAAACAAACAAACTGGAGAACGAAAGGAATTAAGAAACCGTGGAAAAGAAATGCAACTACAGTACAGTTGTGTCCAGTGCTAATTATTATAAAATCCTCCGTATATTGTGCTAAATTTTCAATGAACGGAATCAAGCATAAAATAATGTGTATTTTTCGTCGCTAGTTATTTATAAATGCTCATTATTTTTAAGTAGGTGCATATGAATATTAAGAAGAACACATTCCTATTGTGAAGTTGTAATTATTCAGAACAGACGGTCTGTGATGGTTTAAATACTAATTTAATGTATTAATTATAAATATATACATATAATTAATACATTAAATTAGTATTTATAACATATGAATATCTCCATTCTGAAGGAACTGAACATCAAAGACAAACTCTCAATCCTTCATTTGTTAGGGCACCTTGCGAGAAGAGAAGATAGCTTGTTGCGGTGGGCCACGTCGAAGGACGGAGAGGAAGATCCCCCACCCGTTGGATCGACACTTCTCTGATGACAGCCCTAAGATCTGCAGGATGCTGAGAAAAGTGGTGGAGCATAGTCAAGAGGGCGGGGAGTCCGTGGAGATCACGATCCTCAGTCACGAGGGACCATAATGGATGATGTTTTAGAGTGAAAAAACAACCAATAATAGTGTCACCCAACTTTTTTGGGTTCCTAATTTCTTGTGTCATTATTCCCTATGTATGTATTATATGTAGCAAATAGTTACCCTCATTAATCTATTATAGACGTCAGCCCCCCCTTCCTTTCCTTTACAAATTACACGTTTAATATTGCCCTGATCTTGGTGGTTAAAAGCACCGCATTATTTTATTCGAAGTTCTCAAAAGTAAACTGTTTAGATCTGCGCGTTAGTGTTTCATAACTAGAAAATATTCTACTGTACTTAAAATCGATTTAACTAATTATTTGCGGCCTCTACTAAAAACGTTAACTAAAATTAGTGACTATTTTAAACGAAAACGATTTAAAAATATGTTTGGTATTTGTTTTATGTGTGTGCAACAGGTATGGTTTACTTAAATGCAAGTGTTAAAAAGGTTCGTAGATATTTACCTTTGAAGATCGTAATTTTCGGATAAATTTTCTAATGATCGTGGTGTCTACCGTACATAGTTCGACAAGTACACCATTCCGGAATCAATAAATTGGATGGCAAACAAGGTCAATGGTTAGTGTCTACCATTATTCGCCATCGTGAGAACGCAGCACGTTAAAGACAATAAAAAATCTAAACGATGCGAGTTGACGAGAGCTCGCGCAGGATGTGAAGCGGCTCAAGTAGGAAAACAAAGTGAAGGAAGTGTCGCGTTAGTGGCAATCGAGACTGCGAGAGGAGGCGCAGTAATTATGGAAGAATCCCTCCAAAGGGTCAAGGAGGAGCGGAAAATATTAACGTAGTTGGGGTCCAAACATCGGAAGCATTCAAATGATTGTAGAATAAAATTATACACTTGTACTGTATAATAAAATCGGGGTGGGGAGTGACCGCAGACCAAGCGCGGACGAACCAACAGAACAAGATTAGTAATCTAGAAAGTAAAAATCGTTCAGCATTAAAAAGATACGAAAATACATTATTATTCTAAATATGAATTAAATATATTAATTAGAAAGATATACATATAAAATTAATTTTATCGAAAAATATTGTTGTTGCGCCATCGGGATTCGAACCTGGATCTCTTTCCTAACCAGGGAAGGTGTATTATCCAACTAGGTACAGCTACAATATTTTTAGCGACAATTTTCGAACCTATATGTTACCTTTTTGATATTAATACATTTAATCGTTCCATTATTTGAAAGCGCCAATCTACTTTATTTTTATTTTTTAAAACATCACAGACCGTATGTTCTGAATAATTACAACTTCACAATGAGAATGTGTTCTCCTAACATTATTATTCAACTTTATACTATTTTTTAACACCTTGATCTACTTCTCTACATGATCACTTGTTATATTTAAGCATTTATCATGTCTGTTCGCGAGATAGAAAGTCCAGCTGTTGTAGTAGTCGTCCACCGCCGGTCCATTTAACTAATTGTTGTCCGCAGGCTGCAATTCGTTACCACCTCCGAAACATTTTTAACCCAAGAACGCTTTAAGCTTAGGAAATATGTGAAAATCACTCGGAGCAAGGTACGGACTGTACTGTGGATGATCGAAAGTCTCCCACTCAAAAGTGTCCAACTTGGGCAGTCAACAATGATTACTGGTTATACTATAATACCGAGATGTTAATGATGAATTAATAATAAAACATTTTCTTAATTTCTTAAATGATCTTTATGAATTACCTCGCATCTATGCAGATGCAAAAAGGCGAAAGCGGCCATCGAGTAATTTTCAAATACAAATTAAATGTATTAATTTGTTGTAACAATAAGAATGTGTTCTCTTTTCAGTTGAATTGAGTTCAAAATCGTTAATAATATACATAAACGTATTTATACAAAGTACAAAAAGCATTTTATTGTAAAGGTTGGGCAGCGAGATTTTTAAATATATGTAATATCTATGCAACAAAATAAAAATCTTAAATACACCCCTTGATGTACACAGATGGACCTAGTTGCCATCAGTCCAATGCTTCAGTGCAATCTAATGTTGCATGGCGCGTGTACCTACCACGAAAATAAATATTTATTTGGTAACATTTGTACAGAATATAGATACCCTTGTCCAGAGATGGATATATATATATATATATATATATTATTGTAACAATTCGTTTAAGCAACGCCACTGTTGTGCAGTCCCAAATAAGAATGGGGTTGCCTAGACATTTATGTCATATAAAAACGTAAGTCATATAAAAAACTCTTCTCGTTATTCGACCCGTGGAGCGGCACGGACCTCCTGGTCGCCTGTTACTACGGCATTATGACGCGGAAATATTTCATTTACTACACAGTACGCATAACATACGTGGGGTGAATTTTGGTTAGTGGTGAGGTAGCGGGATTGTCAGGGGAATTATGTCGTTGCCGGTGCAATGGCTGTGCTCGTTTCTGTCATCAACAGCTCCAGGAATCATCACCGAAAACTGTTCACGCCTAATAACTACATTGTACTACATTACATTTTCATATTTCTGTTTATTTGCTTGTTTTGCCATCACTAATCAAGTTTTATATGCAATAAGCTTTTGGCGTCATATGTAATTCTGCTTCTACGTATTTATAATTTTTTACTAGTTATACTAGCACTGATTTAGCTGTAACCATAACCATTGTTTTTTTGCAATTTATTTTTAAATAGTGTGGTTTAAATATTTGGTTAATTTTACTCATAATTTGTTGTTCTTTGTTTTCCGTTATTTCCACAGGATTTGTCTCATTTATCGATATACCTTGTCCCGCCTATTCTGTATAGCAGCCTGCGTATGTAAATGAAATATTAAGTGCGAGACAGCGCAGCCCTACTCACCCCCTGTTTGATTTTGGCAGTTTTTTCAGGGTTTTCTTACCGGTTAGTTTGTTGGCTTTCATAGGGTTCATAAATAAATTATTACCTACAGTCCAATCGCGCATTTTTCAATATCCTAAACACAATGTTTCAGTTCGTCTTATTGAACACATTTTCCTACAAACACCGCGCGGACACTTGCTGACGTATAACCGTCTCCGAATTCAGTACAACAACTCATACAGAATACTGTTCGGATTGGCGCGTTATTGCAGCGCATCTACAATGTTTACCGAAGGCCGAATATCGACATCGAGTTGTGGGCGTAAAGATGCGGCTGCAGTTCAGCACCAACTCTCTGGTGCAAGAGGCGCTCTCATGGAAAGCTGGTTCCCTGACCAGAGAATGGCAACGCCTAGAGAACAGCTACATATACAATAATGGCCGTGACTGTATATATATATGTGTGAACGGTGATGATTTTACTTTTTTTATTTTTTAATTATTAATATTTTCCTCGGCTTTCTTTTCCATAGCATTATATTTATTTCATAACCTTAATGTATAACATAATATGTATTATCTGTATGGCGAATCGGGTTAAAAAAAAAACCTGATCACGCTGGAATAAACACATTATTATTACGCGACAATTGAAATATATTTTTTATCGTTATACCCTCATCAAAATGTCTACCGTGAGAAAGCGGACGATTGTATCAGGATGAATGGATTCGTAAACACGTTGGTGTTATTGATCAAAACAATGATCCAATTTGCTATTTGATCTCTGTGATGAAAATGTTGTGACATGGGCCTTTAATGTAAGACAAGACAAAAAAATTATTCAGAGGGAAGATTTATTTTTAGAAATAGGTCTAAATTTTGACTCACTTATGGAAAAAGTTCACCATCGCTGACTATTGTATCCTTCTAGCTTAGATGAAATAATCAAATTCTCAGTGTTCCTCTTTATTACGTTAGAAATTAACGCTGCGCTTGTATTATGCACAAACGTGATACACGGCGGTATATTTTTATTACTGGATAACGCGTTTCCCCGGATAGGAAAAATTCCAGGATCGAATCCCGGTAGCAACTAAAATATTTTTTCGATAAATAGATTTTTTTAGTATGTATTTCTAGTTGATAAATTCAATAGTTTTTAATTAAGAACACATTCTCATTGTGAAGTTGTAATTATTAGTTGTATTAAAAACTTCACTATAAGAATGTGTTCTCCTTAATAATATACAAGTTGTATCAATGTGTCCCAAAATTAATAAAAATGAATTGTTAACTCTGGCGTCTCCTATCGGAGACTACTCAAAGGTATTTAAGATTCCGTAAAAATAAAGTAGATGGCTTTCAAATAATGGAACGACAAATGTATTAATTCGAAAAAGTGTAACAAATAGGTTCGAAAATTTGTTACTGTGTGCTGTAGCATAGTCGGTTAATGCACCTTCCCCGGATTGGAAAGAGATCCAGGTTCGAATAATATTTTTCGATAAAATTGATTTTACATGTATATATATTTCTAATTAATAAATTTAATTAGTATTTTAATAGTTTTTCATTCATATCTGGACAAAAAAAATTGTCAATTGGCGTATAATTTTTTTTTAATATTCAATTTAATCTCTCACTCGCACAAGTCAAATACCTATAATGGCGGTGTCGCAATCGTAAAACTAATATCCACCACTAGTCGGTGAAAACTATGTAATAAATATCGGAAAATACTCATTCTCCAATATTTACTTTTATATATTTTTTTCTCACAAGTCTATAATAATGTAAGTGAGAAAAGAGCAAGATAATGAAATCCAACAATACATACACACATCATGGTGGGACTCGACAACTGTAAGACGGGTTCACAATAATCACAGTCGTCTGAACAAAATAGTCGATTCTATCCATCATGTGCTGTGTCGTAACGGGCGCGCGATTTATTTTATTCTCCATCATAACTGTACAGCCACGACCGAATGCGTCAAACGCCGATCGGCAGCTGCGGTGCAACGAACCCGAGGCCGAATAAAATTTAAAAAAAAAATGACGCTGTCTCGGAGCGGGGTTCGGTGGACGGGCGGAACAACAGTCGGGGGGGGCGGAGGTCCGATCTGGGTGAAATCAGAATGATGCCTCCGTTTTGTGGGAGCCGGAGCGTCGCAGGAAATCCACCCATTGTCCGCGAGGTCGCACGATCGGTCGGCCGGGCGGCCCGTCGGAACGATCGAACTTTAAACGGACGCTCCGGCCGTCATCGGTTATCGGTTATCGGCTATCGGCTATCGGCCGATCGGCGAGCGCGCGCGCCCGGGAAAACTTTCACATTTCATCGATCGCCGTCATCGCGCGCCGACGGCGTTACATCACCGGGCCGCCAAACTTGGCGGCCAATAATCAATTATATCCAATTTAAAACAATTCAACACGATGAATAATTACGAATGGTGGTGCACTCGTACGGACCGCACAGAACAATACTCTCCATCTAACATACGCAATAGATCACGTTGAATTTTATTTGTTTGTATAGGAATGTCGCACAGCTGGCCGGATCGAACACCAAAAGTGTAACGGGATGAATCTAATTTTGAGTCAAAAATATTTAACAGTGTAAGAAAATTAAGCAAATCAAAGTCTGATTTTTTAGTATTTATGATATATTTAGATTTTTTTGAAAATTTTTACTATACCTAATAAACTAGTTAAAGATAATCTCGCCTAATAGTGTGGCAAGGCGAATATAATCATCAAATACCTACGAATTTTACCAAAACTTATTTATTTTAAATATTCACCATTGGCAATATGTACAATTTTATGCTTCAGCTGTGGCTTTATTCACCCCTGCGTTCGAAATCTGTCACTTTGCTGGCGAAAATTTTTCGATTATATAAATCCATCAGGCGAACTCTCATCACTAAAATAGCGGAATATTGAACGATTCGTTGTCGTATATGTACTGCAATTTTCAGACTATCAATGCGACGACAGATTACCAATAATCGAACAACCCGTATACGCAATTATTTTTTTACTATAGTAAAAATATACCACTGATCAAAATCGGGCCTTAGAGAAGTACTCGAGCGGTCGATATCCCTGAAAACTAACCGTGTATTTACCACCTGTGACTTTTACGACACCTGTATATTTGATTAGCTTGTTAGATCAACAAAAAAAAACTAGGTCTAATAAAATTGAGATTTACGTTGGCTCATTTCTGGCGACTCTGCCTAGGTCCTGGCGGCGATTGTGTTGTTGTCGTTGCTCGCTCACATGGCAGCCGCTGCGTGGCACGACCAGTGACCGGTGTCATTGGAATTTATAAAGCAGTAAAGAAAACAATATATATTAAATCGTGCATTCTTCGTGGGGAAGTTTCAGTGAAAAATTTGAAATTAAAAAAAAAAAAAAAACAGTATATTAAGTTATTGCAAATAAGATTAGATTTATTAATATAATATAATGTGCCGAGGGCGCTCTAGTGAGATTGACAGACCACACCCACTTTCACATCGTGTAAACACCAATATCCAAGTATCGAGAGCTGATCAAACTGATGATGCATTTCAGAGTTTTGTGAGAGTCTGCCAAATATATAGTCCACTTTCCATCAAATACAGAAGAAAAAAACAGTAATACGCTACGGATTAAAATTAAAATATAATCTTAAATACTAATTAAATGTACTAATTAGAAAGATATACATATAAAATCAATTTTATCGATAAACATTGTTGTTGCTACCGGGATTCGAACCTGGATCTCTTTCCAATCCGAGGAAAGTGCATTAACCAACTATGCTACAACACACAGTACTTTTGAGGACAAATTTACCCATATGTTACACTTTTCAAATTAACACATCTATCGTTCCATTATTTGAAAGCCATCTACTTTGTTTTTACGGAATATCACAACAATATTTTTCGATAAAATTAATTATGTGTATATCTTTCTAATTAATACATTTAATTAGTATTTAAAATATCACAGACCTACGTTCTGCATAATTACAACTTCACAATAAGAATGTGTTCTCCTTAATAAAATATAATTATTAAGTAGATACTTTTCGTTATGCACAAAATTTCTTCGCAGTGTAGAAATACGATTGAAAGCTATTGGGGGGGGGTTGAAAGAATACCACGCAACAGAGCAAAATGAGTGACTAATTATCGCTACACATTTATTATAGCGTTAAATAAATTATTTTTAAAATGAAAATATTAAAAAGGGATGTCGTTGAATTGGGTCTGAAGAAATATTTCAACCCCCTGGTATCATATTACGCAATGAAAATAAGACTAAGCGAGACGCGGACCGCACCCCGCACCCCAAACCGCTTACCACCAGACCGTGGGTGGCCAACCCGCGGCCCGCCGAGTGTCTACTTGTGGCCCGCGGTGCATATGCACACATTTTTTTCTTTTAGCGTACATAAAACCACCAAAAAAACATTCCAACGTGCGTAGTTCGTATCGTATCTCATATATGGAAGTATCTCAGTACATTGATTCAAGTATTGTGACAATTTCTTCTGTGGTATATTCGTATTTACAAACAATCACAACGTTAAGCTGATTTCAAAAAGCGCGCTCGGCCACTTTTGCGTGGGTGGCCGTGACCGTGAATGCGGGGCGGGACGCGTCGTGCGACCACCAGTCTGTGGCAAGCTCGCAACGCCGTCGTTTGCTTTGAATAATAAAATTAATTTTGTTGTATGGCCGGGTAGAAAATCTCATTTCTAAAATCTGGCCCGGCTGCTGAAAAGGTTGGCCACCCATGCTCTAGACTAAACAAGCACGTCATTATAATACGTTTCTTTAATTAAAAATTGGTGAAGGGACACGTTTAACACTTGAAGTGATTTTTTTAATGAATAATAGATTTGTTACAGTGCAATGTGTTGTGCATAATAATTAATTTAGTAAAACAAATAAAATTAATCAATTATAAAGATACATATTTCTGTATACAGAAAAAATATATCAATCGAAAAAATATTTGGTTACCACCGGGATACAAACTTGGACCTTTCCTATCCGGGGAAATGGGTTACCATTTCGCCACGTTAACCATATAACTTTCCGACAAATACATCTGTTGTTCCACTTTTAAAAGCAATCAATTTTATATTGCAATGAATATATTATATTATATTGTGTAATATACGCTAGATAACGCCAGGATTAAATCTATTTGATTAAATTTGAAAAATTTTGATTTTACATCCCGGCGGCAACCAAATATTTTTTCCGTATATCTTTCTAATCGATTCATTTAATTCGTTTTAATATTACAAAACTACATTCTGAAATTGCAAACTTCACAATAAAATATTTCCACAGTTTGTAACCTTTTTTAGGTTCCTTGTCTGGGAATTACTCCACCATCCTCATTATTTGGCTATCTAACTGAATTACTCGATAGCTACAGTATTTACTGAGTTGTAATATTACCTGGAAGCTCTCCCGTTGGACGTATTCGTACAGTACAGTACAACGAAAGAAATAGTATCTCGCATTCTCTAACAAGAGCCGTCTGATCTCGGGAAGTTTTATCGCCGCAGCCATTTCGCTCACCTTTTACGTGACTTGTGTAGAAAACACATTACTTACGCTTTTCTTTAACTCGTGTTTTCCAAGAAATTACCTTATCTAATGTTGTTTTTACATCCCTTTTTTGCGTCTCAAGACTTGAGCTCTTTCCAGTAATCTTTAATGTTTGAATCTCTTAAAGATTGCAGTATACATTAAACATATTATTATTTTGAAAAAAAATATATAGATGCGTATGCGGAATACGTCAATATTCTGAGTATTTTCAAACTAAACTAAACGAGGCTCGAACCCCCGACCGCTAGACCACAAGTACGTCATATTAACGAGTTTAATATTATTAATTAACATGGCGATTACTTTGCGGTGTAACATGAGTATTTTAATTTTCAATAAAAAACTTTGTACTACACACACGTTGGGTTATTTTCATTACTAGTTTTTGAGAGATGCAGTCTCTCTCGTGATCGGGTGATAACTAAACTAAATACAGTATTGTATCAGGCAGCGGCCACAATATTCTCCCCGGCAAAGTGAGAAACGAGCCTCCTTTTAGAGATCGGTGACGCAGTTTCGGGGTCACGGGTGAACGTAGCGCGGTTATCTCCGCAACCGTTATTCGGATTTGGCAAGATCTGCTCTTTTGATCGCTGGTCAGGTGTCTCGGGTCCACAATACCCGTTTGCCCGGATGTGACCTTGTCACGACACGTGCTATGCGATATAAAGTACGACCGATTCGGCAGATGTTGCAGCCGATTGACTGAACAAACGTAAACACGGCAATTCCAAGCGCAAGTTTTGCCGCATGTAAGTTGAGCATATTGGGGTGAAACCTCACGGAAGTGTTTTTTTTTGTAGTCTAGAAGTACACATGTGCATATGCATACTTAATTGCATTGTTATTTAAGTATATTTACAATGTCATGTGCCTACAACATACTTCATTTCATTAACTAATTTTTAAACCGCTGCGAGTTAATTATATTCGTCAACTAGTTTAGGAAACCTTACTTACATTTTCCTTCATCAGGATAACAAAAAAAACTAATTAAATCTGTATGTCAAATTGTTCTATGTTTTCAAATTCAATTTAAAAATAATAAATATAGAGTTTTTAAACACTCACAGTGGTTAATGTCACAAAATGAACGAGTTATTAATTATTAAAATTAATAATCTCACAACGTGTTTGCGTTCGATGTTAAAAAAATATATTTTAATTAAAATCTATTATATATTGCGACTTTGTTCGTCGGTTGTTGAAAGTGGACCACAATTTATTCGGCAGACTCGCAAGACTCTGAAATGTATGTAGATTTAGTCAGTGAGCGTGGCTCTCGATATTTGGATATTACGGCGTGAGAGCGAGTGTAGTCTGTTATTTTCACTAGAACGCTCTCGACACATCGCACTGTATGATAATTATATCAGCAGCAGTACAGTAGGTCAGCTCTTTTCCCTCCGCATAGATTAATTAATGTCCATGGATGAAACATTTTCTAGATACGGGATGTGAAGCGGTAATTGATACACCACTTGGTTCCATCCGCTCGCCACATATAACTACATACATAATTGTTTTTTAGCGTTGAGAGCAATACTTTATCCGTGCACTCGCATCCTGAAGGTAGTAAATTTTTACTATCGTCCGTGGTAAAAAAAAACGTTCGCGGGTTGTTCGCACGTCAAATTTACTGCTGTCAAAGTCGATCCCGCCTAAGAGTGTAGCAAAATTGATTTATTTTAAATATTCACCATTGGCAATACATACATTTTATGCTTTATCTAGGCTTTATTCACCCCTGCATTCGAAATATGTCACTTTCCTAGCGAAAAACCTTTGGTCTATGTGCTAATATAAATTTAACAGCGAGATCATAATCGAACGACTCTCATCACTAAAATAGAGGGATATTGAATGATTTATTGATGTATGCTGCAATTTCAATGCAAGTATCAATGTGACCGATGACATTTGAAGCAGTTGTGAAGAGCCCGCCATTTTTAACTAACGATTGACGGTTGTACCATCGGATATCGGAGAGTAAAATTAATTTTCTACCGAATGTACTTTCGATGAGTAAATATATTTTACAATCCGTTTTCGCAATTTTTTTTTACTAAAGTAACTTTTTTTTTCCATAGTAAAAAGGTAACACCGATAACACAACCAGCCCTTAATGTCTAAATATGCATCTGTTTAATTTCATAAGAACTGAGGACATCTTCGACATTTCGATACAATTTATTATTTAAAATTTTAAATACATATTTTCATGGCTTCTTTTCCACCACCTCCGAGAGGAAAATATACAAAGCGAGGTAAAATAAGATGTTCCGCCCCTGCTCACTCGAATTTAAATATTCAATAAAATGACAAGAAAAAATACTGTAGCTGAATAAGAAATGCAGAAATTTAAAAGTATTTCTGAGTAGACACGTGCCTTCAGCTGTGCACTCGGTAGTAGGGAGCTAAGACTGCGACAGTCCCCCACGTGCGCAAGTGTTGAGACTCGTAGCTCGTACACAGAGACAGACAGGACTATGAGTGTGCCGGGTATAAATATAGAAGACTCGAGATCGGACCGCAGTCACCGTGTTGCGAGTGTGTACATACATACCACATTACATACGATACATGGGGTAAATCGGTATGCGTGCACACAGACGAGGACCAGAACGGCTCGGAGCTCGGGCGCGAACCTCGGAGATAACGGTATCACTCGGTACTCTGACCGTGAGGACAATAGGAACACGCATTGGCGGTGTACGGGGGAGAATGTCAGCTTTGATTGGTGGACACAGTTCATGTGATTATTTTTTTGAAAGCAAATAAGCGATAAAATAAAACCTTGCAATAAAGTATTAAGTCGGAGAAGTCCCCCAGAATAATTATCAACCGGTCCGCTAAATTAATTTTGGTAACCACTCATACACCCCCCCCCCCCCCTGCTCATGCATACTAAATGCATTCTTAACTATTATTCCCGCAATGTTAAGTGTATAATTTATCCTGCTTTGAGGGACATACGAAAAATTTCAAACTTTTTCGGAAGCAATGGTTTCGAATATTTTTGAACTATTTTAATGATATCGTTCTGAACGTAACAAAATAGAGAGTTATTTTCAATGTTTGATTTTATTATAAATATTAACCAATAAACGGTTTGGATATAATTTTAACAAATGCTTAGCGTGAACCGGTGAGAACCTATAGGGGTACACCACTGATGAAAATATTACAAGAAAGAAAAATAGAAGAAGAGATCAGTTACGATTAAAAAGAGAAGAGCGATGAAATAAATAAAATTAAAATAAGTCATTTCATAAAATTAATTATTTATTTATTACCTTAAAAATCGTCTAGCAAACATTATTTAAACAATGAATTGTATTTTTTTAGAATTCCACTTTACACTGTTATTTTTCTATGAAAATTTTAATTTAAACTTTATTTTGTCATAAACATTTTTTTAAAAAAGAGAGCTGGGTGGTTAACCCGCCAATTGTTGGGTTGCCCGATCGACCAGTTAATAGTGAATTTATAAAATTGTACAAATGATAGCGAATTAATGAACGTGTTAATTCTCTACAAAAATGCGAATGTGGACAATCATTCGAAACGCATAGAAAAATAAAATACATATTTACCGTATAAATCCCGTTTTAGTAAGATTTACTTTAGCTGGTCAACAGTATAACAATAAATAACGCTATTTAAATGTGGAAAGTTTAGAAAAAATAGTAGATAGGTACATTCGGTCAATGAATTATAATCATTGCCGAAGGTGATTAGCAGTCTGTCAAAAGAAATGGCGTTCACCTCGCGGCGGTACCGTCAACATTACATATTTCACTTTTCTATTCGGCGAGCAATGTGGCGGAATTGAAAAGTGAAATGGTATCGTAATACCATGTGAACGATTTTTGTTCGCATTCGAGGCAGGTAGGCGCACCATTTTAATTATCGAATGTAAGAATTAAACGTGCAACAAGCGCAATATTATCGTACGATAATTTATTCTACAATTGTCATATCGCGAGCTTTCGAATGAGAACAATCGGCATTGCGATCCCGGTCCGGTTTACAGTATTTAAAAATTCCGACGGGATTGCTTTCATACTAGTAAAAGTGTTTCACTATCATGTTATTGTTGTTGTTATTTGTCAATCGTACATAAATTAAACTTCTGGCCTTTATGTAATGTTGATGAGTAAATAATCTTTTTTGCCCAAATTTTGGCAGAACTAATTATATAAAAAATTGTTTTGTAATCCGCTCTACGTCAAAATATAATGCCGTAAATTATTTTAATAACTTAGACATTTTCAATGATAAATTGCTTCCCTTTAAAATTAAACTACGCCAACTTTTCAATAACTATTAACATAAATTGTATATATTGCATCCTATTTCCCTCCCCTCCTTACCCTTTCCACTTTGTATGTTCAGTTTAAAAACACTCTTTTGTTTCTTTTTTCATTTTTTTTAAAGATGTACTATTTTTAAGTTTATTATGTGTAGGTTTATTGTAACGTAAGTCTTTTTGTTTGAGTACACAATTTTTTTAGTTTCTTATGTACTAGTTATTTAATTCCGAAGAAACTTCACTGGTGTTATTTTGATATATTATGCTATTATCAGTTATTATTGCTACACTGTTTGTTTCTCAAAAAAAAAAAAGTACTTTTAATCCCGAGACTAGGATCATCAAAATCGAATCTCGTGATCACCAGTACATTATTTAATAGTGATGGTTAAATTGTTATTTAAATATTGTTGTTAGTGTGTATTCGTAATTCTTCGAGCAACCACTGATACAATAGAAACTGAACAGTTAAAACTTAATTAGCAATTATCGTTGAATCCAGTTATCAATCGTCACTATTATTTAATGTTAAGCAATCAAAAATGTATGAAAAATGAAAAGGTCCAAACAATACGTCAGGTAGGGTTAAGAAAAATGTTTACATTATTTACCTCCGGTTTCCGTAGATACACAAATTTGAACTGAAACACAACTAATTAATTAAAAATATTTTAAAACGCATCGCTTTACCATAAGTCATTACGATTTATAATTCATGTTGATGTTACCATCAAAACACGACAACATTCTGGTGATATATTCGTATCAAGAAATAAATAAACTCGTAACATTGCCAGCGTCATGGGCTTCACGGTTTGCAAGCACTTTCACAGCGACACGCTCGTGCTGCGGGCTGGCTGCTGGCTGCTGGCTGACAAGTCTCATGACTAACGAGACGGCGGAAGAGTGTTGGCCAATATCACGCGGCTGTACCATTTCACTCATCCCTCTATTTAATCCTTTCAAAGCCAACCGACAAAATTACTAAGCGAAAATATACCTAAATACAAAGAACGTTATAATTAAGGTTCCGCCAAGACCGTCATTTGGCAATATACCTAAATAGTAGTCAGAGCTCGAAATGGGAAATTTAACGAACCGGAATGGCCGATAGTATCCCGAATTTCATACATATTTCAGATCAAAAAGGATACATAATGTAACAGAACTAGTTCACAATATTTAATGGATGGACACTTGACTAAATTACAAGTCGAAAATGTTCAAGAAATGCGTACAAATTCCGTACCGTCAAGGAAAATATTATTGTAGGAGATTTGTACAAAACCATGTCAAGCTTTTAATTTACATACTTCGAAAAAATATTTACGAAATTGACTCATTCTATAGTTTTGCTTCGGACCCTACATCATCCAACTAAAAACAGTATGGCCCGCTCGAAGTTCGATGACCTTTTATGTATTCGATATATATACCTAATTTGTAATCAATAAATTATTTTAATTAAATGTAATAATCGCATAACCACGACATTAAAAAATGTTAACATCTCTGACATGGTTGAGATTAGGCACATGCAGCTTAAATATTTTCGACTCACATTTTTAATATGTATTATATCTACCCGTAAAATATTGTGTACTAGTGTGTAAATAAATAAAGTCTGATTAACGATATATTATATATTATGTACATAATTCTGTTACAAAACATACACCTTTAAACTTTTTTTTATTTTTTATTGACTGAAAAATAACGAGCCGGAGCTGTGTTTGCAATAATCCCACAAACCGAAGCAGCGTTCCGGTTTGCTCCGGTCCGTTACAAGCCCTGGTAGTTGTGGACTATTTACAATATTCATGTTGTGTTCAAATTTGAAAACAAGAAAGTTCAACAATTACGGGAACTCCGCAATTGGCAGCTATTCACATTTGTATCAAAAAAGAAAATTTAATCTTACTTACTTACCATCATCATTCTTTACTCTGTCATAAACAGATGTGCCACATATACGCCTAAGTGATCTCAATTCCACTGCATTTAGTCTACTATCGTTTCTCTTCTGCCAGCTCCAGGCCTCACTTCCATACAACAGTTTCGGTACCAGGACTCCCATTATGTACCGCTAGTCTTGTTCCCATTAGCTATAATTCCATTCTAAGCGCCGTTCACTTTATTCCCTGCAGTCACCCTCCTTTCGATATCATTCTCAGCCTTTCCGTTTCTATCAAACATACTTCTCAAATACACAAATTCATCTTCTTGTTCCAAACATTCATTACCTACAAGTAGTTAAGAGTTTTCTCCTTCTCTAATACTATCACTTTCGACTTGTTGACATTCATAATAAGGTCGCATTCCTTGCATACATCGTACATTCTACTCGCTAGACTATAATTCTTGTTGGCTAAATTTGGTCAAAAACATAAAATTGGTAACGCAGACAAAAATGGGGATTAATATTTTCGTGTGGGACAGCAGCCAAACTGCTCGCCCACTCGACTGACGTTCCTAGCACTGCGGGAACCTTTTAGAGAATGCGTCCAAGTAAATATGCTCGTTCAAAATGTACAATACAAAATCTATTATTTTAATAGACCTAAAACAATAAAAATAATATTAATAAATTTAAATAAAATCTTAAGTAAATAGCTCTAAGGCGCTATAGCTAAGTACATACGAATATATTCAATAAATTTAAATTGTATAAATATTTTCAATATTATTTATCTCGTGACACGCGATGAATATTTTCCTTCTTTCTTTTCTCTTTGTCTTATTTACAGTAGCCGTCTATAAGTGACCTAAACAAATACCTACACAAAATTTTACTAATGTACGTCAATTTCACATTCAAGTTAGCACAAATGGATTTCTTTATGAAAAAAATGATCCATATATTTAAAAAAAAATGAAAATGAAAAATTCTGTAATTATAGATTTTTTTAAATTGAATTTCTTTAAAAATCAAACAACTTGCTGGGAAAAATGGTGACTGCTTCAATTTCTGACATGCGCAACTAAAATAAAATAAAATAATTGCTCTCGATTTAGAAAGGTGCCCACCCAAATATTAGAGAATTATTAGAGAAAATAAAATACCCATTTATACCCAAAATGAAATTCAATACCTCGGTGAATTTGTGAAAAATTCTCAATTCTGTCAGTAAATCCTCGCAATGAAAAGGTACGAATTACCCTCATATTTGCCACCACCTGACGTTCAACATCCAATTCCCGATGCACATAGAACAGAACATCGATCATTAAAGCGATTGAGCAGTTCGAGGTTTACGACTGCTTTAGGCTCGAGTGGCGTCGCGGCGCTCGGTGATTACTTCCCGGCACGTCGTCAAGTGTCGTTGGAAAGACGTCAGTGTGAGTCTACTCGTGGGGTAGCACTATTAAACTTGTCGCCCATTTGGACTGCACGCAGTCGTTGGGGCCGACAACACGGGACGACTGTATGTCGTTGAAAAGAACGACGTGACGTCAGCTCGTCGAGCTCGTGGCTCAGTAAGAAAATTAATTTTGAAGAAGCATTACTTTTGCTGTCGCTACAGCGAAGGAAATGACGTCGTAAGAACAGGAATAATTTGACAGAAAATAGACAAAATAATACTATACAAATTGAGAGATCACAATAAAAAGTAGTTAAATTATTTTTGATTATTTATTAATAATTCCACATGAGTTGTGCCGCGTGAGTCGCGGCGGTATATTTTCGACGGGGCCGTCGTCAATATAGCCTCGACATAGCATTATCGCGTCAGAAACCTGGACTCGTAACAAGTGAAAGATGAAACAATACTGGATGTATTTGAAGAAGGATAATTTTTGGAGGTTTCAAAGAAAATAAAGTGGCGTAGGCTTTACAGCCAGAAACTTTACGATATGTATGATGATTCAAAAGACACAAAATTCATAAAATCAAGGAGGTATCAAAATCTAAATCGATGGCTAGGCCATATGGAGTGGATGAAGTGCTCAAAAATAAACATGAAGGAGGAATAGGTATAGTAAAATGAGGTGGAAGAACAATAATTGCCAATAAAACAATAACAGCAATTGACGAAGAGCAGCTCAGTGCGGAGACCGATGGAGACGCCAGAAGAGAAGAGGCCAGGACCCATACCGGATTGTAGTACTACGGATGATGATGTATCTTTTTTTTGCTTGGTAAAAAAAAAGATATGTATGTTAACATTTTAATATAAAAACTTGTATATCTTGCAACATTTGAAGAAATTTAAAAGTGAGATGGATGTTTTCATCGCTCGCGGCCATATTTGCATATATGTATTCGAAAATCCTGTTTCCGAATACGACATTTGCTACAGAACTAGGGTATCTCGGCAGCAGGATGTTTCCATGTCTAATTGAGTCGGGTCGTCGACTCCAATGGCTGAGAGATATTTATTGATTGCATATTTACCGGTCCGCTCAACCGCGGCGAAATGATAATTTATTATTCTCGCACTGAGTGCTGTAAAAAAATAAAATGTTTTATTACGAATGCAATAGTAAATACAGCGATAAGATATAATCAAATAATGATTAATTTCATTGGAGAAACCGCATCGCCATTATTTACTGTGGGCCAAGATATATTTATTATTTATAGGTGCCGTGAATCAATTTCTAAATCAATTGTCCCGTACTGTTGCTTTTTAAATTGTGTGAATAATTAAGTCTCAAACTTAGCTTCGTAATAGGCTAAAATTAAGACTAAACGACATTAATCTGAATTACATTCCACTGTTGTTAGACCCCGCGTGCGACTATGTTGTGGTCGCTATGTGCCCAGGATCATTGTATTTTTAATTGATAAAAAAAACTATACATTATTAAACAAAATTATTAATTTTAAAAACTAACAAAGATTGTATAAACCACTTTGAATAATTTAACGTCGACAGGTTTTGATACAACTGTATCTTCGTCAGGACGCCTTTTCATAATAAATATGTCCAACCACAAGGTTAACGCTATATAAAAAAAAAAACAATTGCATTAATAATTGTCTCACTGGGATATTCCCGCATTAAAAACAACATTTTATTCATTTTTAAGTAGATGATGCTACTTTATAAATTAAAATGACACAAATGATAAATATTGGCAATTTTGGATTCGAATACATACCTATATGTATATATATATTGTGGTAGATATAAAGATAAAAAATGGGAGCTCATTTTCAAAAGACTATAAATTTTTCAATTTAATTATTATTAGAGAAAAAATCTACATCTTCTGAAAATCAACATCAATATTTTACTGCATAAAAATAACTGTCTATTATTTTTAAATACTCCTATTTAATTCAATCAATTTGACTGGGAATGGGGGCGATATCGTTATTGGACTTGAATTACTTACGAGTAGTACTTCTGTAGAAGTCCCTACTAGACTAGGCCTACTAAGGAGATATTCGGCCAATCAATTTGTCATTTTATCTAGAACAATCAGCCAGATCTCTGAAGTTGGGAAAATGTTTGTGGAGCATTACGGAGGAGGCAGCCGGAGGGCAGACAGTACGAAGGAAGGGTGACGCCTCCGAAAAAGAATTGATAACATTTTAGAGCTCCGCTTTTTTAAGAAATTCATAATGACCGAATATTATGAATGAAGAAACGATTTGAAAATTAAAAAAATATATATTTACCTGCACATGCAAGAGAATGGAAGAACGTTCGATCACTTCACAAAAGCAGTATCAGACAGCCATCGGGAAATCTGCAATTAATAACAATATGAGTACATAGTTTATTTTGGTCTTGTAAGTTGCTAATATATTTCCCTTCTACATTTTTCCCAAATGAATAAATATTTCTGAAACGTCTTGCGTACACAATACGCACATAAAAATGTATTCCAAGACACGTGGTAAGCCTCTACTAAAAGGATCTCCAATGGAGATAAGTCTCGCAATAAATCATATCAACCCCTAAAGTGTCAAGCTTCACAAACACCGAGCTGTGAGGTGTGGACTTCATACTTTATGAAAAGTAATACGCCCGTCCTACGCCGCATATTTACATGCATCTATAATTAATTATAACAGCTACATATTTAAATTAGACACCAGACACCTCGGTACAAACTGTTAACTAAATCTGTTATCTGCGGTGAGTTTTCAATTGCAACCGACATACAGACAGTCATCACACAACGATCAGGTTACTTTCCAATGAATTAGTCGTAAAATGAATTGTTCGGTAAACGAACATGATATTTTCACTATTCCTGTGACTCTATCCTTGTCCTTTAGAATAGTAGACACGGTAGAATGCGCATGGCCCACATCACGTGTCATTTTATGTACAGTTGATAATCTTAATTTTCATTTCAAATGACTTATTCACTGAATATAGACAACACGCACTATAAATTAACAAAAGGGGGTGGGATGCTTCCCGACTGGTCGCTCATTTGGCGCTAGAGGTAGAAGACACGACACATAAAATTAAATGTCTCTTCTCTGTTGACGACGATGGGACGCAGAGATTTTATGGTTCTCGTACAGAGACCCGCAGTGTTGGTATACAGGCGTATAGTAGCAATCGTACGTGTGAGCGGTCGTTAAACAAAATGGTTATTAAGTAATTAAATGTAATGCTTTGTTTTTTAATACCTATTTGTTTTTAAAGCCTGGCTAATAACAAAATGTAGAGTGAAATTAAATATATATTTTTTACTAATTACACAACAAAAATATATACTTATTACATTGGACATAAAGGGTACATATATCTGATCTTTGAGAAGGTTGCTTGAATCCTAATATCAATGAAATATTGAATTGAATGAATATATAAAACGTGGAAAAGAGAAAATATCAGGAGACAATAATTAGCGATGAACGTTTATAATTATCCCACATGCACAATATGTTACAATATTACAACAGTAATATAAATAGTCCATATATTATATACAGGGTGCAACAGCCTAGTCCACAATATTTTAAGGGTGGGGGATACCTGACTAAATTACGAGTCGAAAATTTTCAAGGAATACGTGCACTGTTACGGAAAATATTTAAGCAAAATCATGTTAAGCATTTAAGTCTGTGTCCTTTGAAATAAATATTTACGAAGTTGATCTATTATTAATCTAATCTTTACTTCAGGCTAAATCATCTAACAAAAAATAGTCTAGTCGCTCGAAATTCGATGCCCTTTAAATTTTTGTATTCAATAAATAATTTGGAAACAATAAAATATTTGAAATAATCGCATTATTACAATTTTTTGAAACGCTTATATCTCTCGACACGGTTGAGATTAGGCACATATTCCATGAACATTTTCGACTCGTAATTTAGTCAGGTATCCGCCCATTAAATTATTGTGGACTAGATCTGTTACACCATGTATAAAGCGGGTCGGTTCTGTTGTACGAAAAGTATGTGAAATCGACAACTATATTTTACCACATTATGAATTTATCAAATGTGTGAAATCAATAATGAAGTGTGCGGATTCATCTGGATACTCATCCAATTTTTCTGAAAATATCGAATGACTACTTAAAATCATCTGTATCTAACAAATAATTACATTACACTCCTACGAAACAAAACGCTCGTATTATATATATTTATCGAGCACCAAATTAATAAAACAAATATTTTCGTTTAATCCAAAAAGTTGTACAAAAATATTTAAGTCATACATACACTAACAATGAACTTTGGTCATGTTGTCTAGATTACCAAATATAAAGATTTTGCTACCAAAAATAATACTTCGGCACCAAAATTATAGATTAGGTAACCTAACTAAGATTCCGTCAAACATCAATAAATAAATTCGTACTTGGAAATTATTTTTGATGACCATTAAATATATTTTTAACAATCGCATTTTGATCATCAAAAAAAGTAAAAAATATCAAACTGTATAAATCAAAAGTGATCAATTTAACGTAGACTGGTTTCGATATCACAGTATCTCCATCAGGACGGACGCACACTAACTGTCCCATAAAATAAAATTGTCATAGCAAACAGTTAGTGTCATTCCTGATGAAGATACAGAGGTATCGAAACCGGTTGACTTTATCCACGATTAATGGAAGTGGCTCATATATTTAAAAAAAACAAAAAAAGTTAGGTGACCGATTACTTAAATTATCGTAAGCAATTTGCCGATCTAAAAAAAACTTGGATGCTCATTTAAACAATTCCCAAAACAAAATACGTATTACCGATTCAGTAGAAAGATTCAACCGATGTGCATAGATTTACACACACTATCAAATGTTTGATAGCTTTTCCCACGAACCCGCTGTACTTCAGAATGAATGGAATGATTGATGCCAGCAGATGTCCAGCTGTTCATTTCACAGAACGTATACATATGAGAGAGCAATCAATTTGACGACTCGAGCCGCGATGAATAATATTTTCGATCCGTTGACCGAACATCGTGAACCTCATTTATGATCGTAATAATTAAAGATTCTACATTCGGTCGTGGCTACACCACTGTCGTATAACAAGATGGACGGCTCATCGCGGATCCTGCACGAAATACTTAACTGGAAAACCAGAAAGAATACCTTTTTCATTTTGAAACAGCTCATCCAGAAGAATGGAGAAAGTTGTTTGAAAACCAAAACAAAATATACAAGGATTGAATAAGAAGTAGATTTTATTGTTAACAAGACATGTCACCAAAACATTAATTAATTATAAAAAAAAAACAGTTATAATGCAACATGTTATCGAAACAAACCAATATTTTAAATCGTTGTATTCTACGAAACAATTGTTTTTCTCAATTAATGTCAAATTTTTAATACCTACATTATTATATCGCGAGGTTAGAAATACAAAATGATTCATTCTAATCTTTTAAAACACCTCTCCGGCCCAGCGCCATGTAATGAGTCGCAAAAAAAACTTTCCACCGCGGCCAGCGACGTATTTATCCGTTGTGACTAAGGCTTCCGAACCGGGTAGAACCGGAACCGGATACCGGCGTGTTTTAGAAATAACCGAGAACCGGGTAATTTTCAACGGGTTCCCGGTTCTTTTAATTTTTGATTTTTACAAATTAAACATCTTTTGTCACAATAATATATTATATTATTTTCGTGGTGTTTTTTCATGTATGAAAGTACAGAAAACTTTATCATAAATGTAACTGAGGCATAATCCAATAGCAATGCGGGAATTTCTGCTTTCATTTCCGCAGGAATATTGCTTGTATGTATGCGATGTAATAGAATATAAATTTATAATGTATGCAATAAAATAAAATGTATCTGTTCTTGTCTTCTGTCTATTATTATCCCATTTTTGTTAAAACGATATGAGTATACATGACTATTTCGATTGAATAAAATATTAACAATTATACAACTTTTTCAATTTACTATTCGAACAATTTTTATTGATTCAATTTAAATATTATTTTAATGCAATACTGAAATAAAACATTTTAGTAGATATTGTACACATATAATATGAATATTAGCTCTGGATCAATATAATCATAATAGTGGGAAAAAAATGCCCAGAAACGGAACCGAACCGGGTAACGAATTTGGCCGGATATTTGGATGCCCTAGTTGGGACGTAATTTATTTATCTGATACGTCTTGTATTTTATATTTGCTTTAAATAGCGACACCTGCCGGAGTCCACAGAGATTTACTTCGCTTTTATTTCGTACCTGACCGGGTGGGTCGAGCCGGCTCGGAATTTTTGATACAAAAATAATATAAGTCGAGAAAAATTAACAAAAATGAGATAACAATAAAAATGCCTATTATAATATTTTTGGCTCGAAACAATCTTATCCATTTTATAATCAGTCGTCCAAAAATGTAATTCAACATCAAACATATATTTCGTCAGTCTGAAAACGATCGAATGACAGATAAACAAAAACATTCACGCGTAAGAAATAAGATACCGTTCGGTCTGATTACCGAACACATATTAAGCGCAGTCTCAAAACTCGGCTCAAATTAAAAAAATATTTTGCAGCAAAGAAAAACAAAGAAGGAACGGCGGCAGTTCAATTCGGACGTACTCGCACCCGGAATGTAATTAAATATTGTAATTATTAATTCTCCTGTGAAAGTGAAAAATGACTTGTCAACTTATTCAAAATGATTTGAATACACTTTCTGTTTACAGACAAATCAAACGTTTTCCAATTGCATGCAAATGATTCGTAACGATTTCTTTAAAATATGTTTTTGATTCTTCCATTATCATTGAGAAAATTTTGAGAATTACTCGGGGTATATTTAGTAATTTCATCTAATTTACATATTTAATTTTTTTTTATCAAATATAAGTTAAATATCAGGCGGAATGCTTTAATTTAAACAATATACGTGAAATATGTAATATTATGTTGCTTCATGTGATGAATTACCAAATTACCTACTTCATTCAATCAACATTGGGATTCCAACCCGTTTCACTAGACATGTCAGTGTTTAATTTATTTAAGCCTAATACTAATATTTGAATGAATAAACCGTTTCCGAGGTAAATGTTATAATACAAAATTCAAAGATATTGATCTTTTCTCATATTCCTTATTTAATAATGATACATATTTTTTTGTTATAATTAAAGATAACTGTTTAAATAATATTACTGATAGACAGAATTACATTTTTATTTATACTTTACTTTTTACTAATTGCTATTTTTAATAATACTACACAATGATTGAATGTTTTATATATTTTCTCCATATTTTATAAAATTTTTTTGAAAATTGTAAATTGAATTTTTATAATCTAACTTATAAATAATTGGTTCCAGAGTGGGTTTCTTAATTTTTAAAGCTACATTACCTAATCGATTATGTCTTAGCTTGAAGATTTCTGTCGTTTAGAAAATCACTCAGGTAAAGGAAATGAAAAGTGTGTATCGCGAATGCGTCTGGCATTCTCTCTTCTACAAAATCCGACTGATTGATGTTTTAAATTATATGCGCGAGAAATGAACTCCTTATTTATAATACAACATGAACAAACTTTAAATCAGTGGAACCATACCGTCAAAAGAATATTTTTCTTATAAAACTAGTTAGGAATACGCAAAAAATAAAAACCTGTTGGTGGTTTATGAGAAAATTCAAAAACATCTGTATTGCACCTACCCGAACTTTCCAAAAATATCATACTACTTCATAACCTGTAACGTTGAATATATTACAGACTGATAATTACAATATTAGGTACTTAAATCCATATTAAATAATTAATATGGAACAACATAATGAAAACTTTAACGCTCGATCCAGGCGTGATACAGGACGAAGAGTTGACAAATATTTAGTGTCGAATCATATCGAGAGCGAGCGAAAAAAATTCTTTAAACCTTTCTGACCCAATATAATTTTCAGGAAATGCAATTATTAGAGCATGTACGACGAACAGAGTGCCGACTGAATATTTTTAAAATACAAAAAATATACGAGTATAAATCTAAATCTTTTTAAAATATTAAAATATATTTAATAAAAAAAAACTTTACCCATTTTTGCTACTACTTTATACAATTATATAAAGTTAAAATAAAACAAACTCACCATGTTCCCCGAATAGAATCCCCCAAAAAATTTTACGCCATTGTTGGCTCAGCCCTTATCCCTCCCCCCTTTAACAATCGAATCAGAGAAATCGAAATCTAAAATAATTTGATTTGTAAAATAAAAAAATCTAATGATGGCATAATTTCAAACAGATTTTCAAAACCCTGCTATATATAAATGAGCTGACTTAATGACATAGGAGAATTAGCAATCATTTCACGAATAACTGCTGAAAAACATAAATGAAGGGGTTTACACGGCAGCGCGCTTTCACCATTTTCACGAACACGATAGCTCATCATAGTTCCATTTAATGGTCAACTTTCCAGCAGAATGTAGGTTTGTTAAATTTATTAAAGAAAGCCAAATCCACTTATACACAGACTGTAAAATGAGATTTCTTCAGAGGCAGCTATTTATAGGGCCTATCAAAGGTACGAACTAGGACAAGAGTTTTTCTTCACCAAGCACTGCATAAAGTTTCGCGATAACATCTCACGTTGTTTCTGTACGGAATATTTGTATTTTTAGGCTTTCTCTGTTTGCTTTATATGCGAATGCTGTAACAGCAAATATAATGTTAGATACATATCATTCAGGCGTGTACATATTATATCATACGTATACTACCGTACTACGTTTATGATAAAGAATCTTCTACACTTCTAAGGCTGAGCAGAAAATCGTATCAAAATATTGTGTTCTACATTACATGTTTAATACTTGACAGCGAATAGATATTTTAAAGGGCCATATAAATTACTAAAATAATCGGTTGACATAAAATTATTACTATTTTTATTAATTATTAAACGTTTTAAAACTTTAGTCGCGCCAAACAATCTTTGTAATAATTATCATGTCGATTCAAAAGTTACCTACATTATGGAAAAAAAAAACACAATAAATATTATAAATTTTCATAACGGTTAAAGCAGAATGAGTGACTTGTAGTTATTAATCATCAAAACTTATTATTTATTATAACAGATTGAATAAAATTATTTTTTATTTTACATTTACTTCAACGAAGAAATGGTGCAGTGAATGACTAACGCATCACAACCGCGGATGTTCGCTGCTCCGTGAGTCGGCAGACGGCAATTATTTATGACTGGGCAGTAGAGACCTCGTTCTTAACCCGTTAGCTGCCCAGAAAAATCGTAGGTGAAACAGTTTCATACCACTATATTGGCGCCAAAATTCTTAAAATTCACAGCTTTTTCCGAATTTTATTTTTACGAAAAAAAACATGAAAACGTTGGTATAACTATTCATCATAAGCGTCAATCGATCGCGGTTTCGTACGGTTTTGAGATGAAAAAAATAAAAGTTGATAGTGTTGTCAGGCCATAACCCATTATTATTTGTTTTTTGGAAGGGCGTCAGATTTTATTAATATTATTGTGTTTAATGTAATGCTTAAAACAAAAAAATTATAGCACTTCACATCACAACTACGTACACATTACATATCGCACTTATATAGCACTAACAACATGAATAAAATGATGCCGCCGGCCGCGGCAACGGCCAATGCTGCCTAACGGCGCACTCCGTTCCAGATACTTTCCAACTTATTGCGTCCTTTTCATCATCGGACTCTGCGATAGTAACGAGCATATCGGGAATGTCTAAAAAGTTGTCAGTCTCCACCAACAAAATAAGTCACCCTCCGCCATTTTGTAAAGTAAAAATAAAATAAAAAAAGTTTTCGAAAATTCGATAACTGTAAAAATATCAGCACGTCGACATGAGAGTATGTGTGATAAATTTTCAAATTTAATGAAATTGCGATCTGACAACGCTAAAGTGAGCGCCAACTGTCAATTTTGTATGGAGGAAAAATTACGATTTTTACACTCGATTTCAGACGTAATTCGTAGTGTTCTTGAGTTGAAACAGATTTCTATGGGGCGCCGTACGATGTCACTACTGGAAATAATAATTTAGTTAAAGATCCGATCCGCGGCGCCGATGATATCATGCGTTATTTGCCGTGAAAAATAGACGCCGCGGGGATTGTCACGTGGGTGTGCGCTATACTCACGATAGCCAACTTAAATTCTGACATTTCTCGTGGCATCTCTTTTCTGTCGCAAGTTTCCGACGCGGGCGGCCAAGGAGTTAATAAATCAAACAATAAACCAGTATGCGACTATAATCCATTTGATAATAGGTAATATGAAAACTTGGATAAGTTAACAAATTGAACGATCGGCAATCTAGATATTTGTGTTATTTTAAAATCACATCTCACGACGGACGGTACTTTCGGATATATAATACAACGAGCAGTAAGTAGAAAAAATTAAATATATTAAGGATGGTAAAACAACAGCCATCTGTAATTATTAAACATACGCGACGTATCTCGTCTCGCTCGGGTACCCATAACACCCCCCCCCCCTACCTTGCTCTCCTGAGGCGGAATTTCCGTTTTTCTATTGCGAAAGTGCTCACTTAACTTCCCATACGATCGTCGAGCGGAACGCCTCTGTGAGAACACGCGAGCCGCCTGTCAGTCGGCCTGAGCTAGATCGACATTTATGTACGATGAAATGTGTCGTTTGCACTGAAACCAGGTTATCCAAGCCATGCTAAAATAAACTATTTGTTACTTAAATAGCATAGTAAGCGATACTACTAATGATATTAATTATATTATATAATATACGAGACCCTCTTATTAAAGCACAGAAATATGAGTGACATCAACGAAAATATTTTTCACCATACGGAGCGACTCTTTAAATATTTTTTAAAAATTATTCCTAAAATTCATCAACTTTACTCTAGATCAGCAATTACCTTACAACTCCATATGAAGACTACATTTGGACTTTTCTTTAGACCTATACCTAGCACCAAAACATACATTTTAGATTCCAACACAAAGCTAATTCTGTCCCCTTCCTTTTTCAAATAGAAAGTTGTGAACGACTGAGAAACCATGAGGAAGAATTGCTTATGTACCAGAGCGATTTGAAAGAGAAGGATATCTATGTATGTACAATAATTATTTATTTATGTTTTGCTACCAATGGCTATGTGTTTTGATTTCAATTTATACCGACTATGTTTCTATATTTCTATTTGTACCATCTTTCCTGAAATGTAGAAAATATTATAAAATGTGAGGCGGTTTCTAGACGGTAAGAGGAAAATTGTTAAAATATTATGGAAATTTTCTGTGTACAAAAAATAAAAATCAATGTTGAAGATATATTTTGCTAAATATGAATTAAATATATTAATGAGAAAGATATATATATATATAAAATTTTATCGAAAAATATTGTTGTTGCGCCACCGGGATTCGAACCTGGATCTTTTTCCAAACCGGGAAAGGTGCATTATCTAACTATGCTACTGCGACGATACTTTTAGCGACAAATTTTCGAACCTATATGTTACCTTTTTGATATTAATATAATATAGTTGGATAATGCACCTTCCCCGGTTTGGAAAGAGATCCAGGTTCGAATCCCGGTGGCGCAACAACAATATTTTTCGATGAAATTGATTTTATATGTATATCTTTCTAATGAATATATTTAATACATATTTAAAATACCACAGACCTATGTTCTGAATAATTACAACTTCACAATGAGAATGTGTTATCCTAATAATATATTTTGCTGTATAAAACTCTTATGAGACCAGTGTTTACCTAGCATCAGAAACCTGAACTATAAAAAAATATATATGAAGCAACACTAGACGTATTCAATTGGAAATAAGGATCCTCGAGGAGAATTTTCGAAGCTGTCAAAGAAAATGGAGTGTGGCGTAGGCCTTACTACAACCGGAAACTTTACGACCCTGTGATGAGCCGAAAGTCACAAAAATACTAAAATCAGGGAGGCTTCGATGGCTAGGTGTTATAGAGTATATGAATGATGCGCACCCCCGAAAAGACTGCTCAATAATAAACACGAAAAATAGGTAGATTCAAAATGAGATGGCAAGACAATAAATATAAATTGATTGATCTATCCATTCTTGGCGTCGGGAATTGGATATCAGGTCACATACAGGATTGTAGAGCCGGGTACGTTAATTACAATGTCAGTTAATTGATCATTTCCCTTGCAGGGTTAAAACATAATTGAACGTGAAATATATTTATGGATGATGCATCATTGTCAATGTACCGGTAACAGGTAGACACCAGTATGTCAAACATGTTATCAGCAAAGTATATCATTTGTCCGGGAAAATTACATTCTTATCTGTACAAGCGTATGCTTAGATATCGTGTTCTCAGATAATACGTTATCTATAAACTATATTAATCAGGCGGACGGACAACTCGAATATCGACAGGTTTAAAAATATACTTTAGAGCAATTTAAAAGAACTTCGAAAACAATTATGTACATCGAAAAGAGTTTAAATTTGTATAGAGTATTTATCATTCAACGCAATTGTTGTGCAATTTTATCAAATGTACAGAGCTAAAAAATGTGCTATCGGTGAATAGCAAATTTTTAAAATATCCCGAACAATTTGAAATTATCGAAGACGCGATATTTGAAAAAAAAACCTATACAAGTGGCGTAATTAAAAAAATTAAGCTCCAATACGATGTGGAAAAAGAACCCTCTGTATAAATATGCATTGTATATAATTAAGATACAAGAAAATTAAATACTGCTAATTTGAATGCGTGAATACATACACTCGCAACTAAAATAAAAATCTGCTTCGTTTTTGGCGATTTTCGGTTTGCGGCAATTGGTCCGCGTGCATAATCCGATATATTAGTACTGCGGGGGTATATTAATATTATTTTGCGTGTCGATTTATTAAATTTTATAATGACATTTCTCGTTGGATTTTAAAAATTAGTTCACATTGGCGCTGAAGAAATTATGTCCACTGGCAAAAATACTGTACAGAGCGCGGACTTTTTGGACCTCTATCTAACGTGGACCCCGATGCACCGCATTGGCGTATTTACATCACTGCTTATATCGCAACCGGAGAGGGGGGGGAACATGTCCATTTATGTACTTACATGCAGAGTACCCACGGCCACGAGAATACATTTACGAAAGTTATGATCAAAAAGTTTTGCAGCGATTCCGGACGATTTGCACCCCGAACTTTTGAAACGCGGATGTTTCATCTGAACATTGACCCGAGTCGTGGAATATCGGAGCGAATTTAGCCGGGACGAAAATAATCACCTCGGATCGATCGGGAGTCGGCCACGTGTGCCGGTCCACCCCGCCGGCCGAGCGGCCTTAGGGCGGCTTTAGGGCGGCAGTTGTCCCTTCCCTTAATGAGCGCATTATTATCCGGCGACCGTACGAGCGACAGTCGAGTATTCAAATCGCGAAATAATCGAGATATATATATTTTAATTTCAGAAATTCTACTGAAACTAATAATCCCAGACTATTCTTTCTAGATCGGGGTCTGCAGACGTGGAAGTGTGAGCGAGCGGTGTTCCGCACTCGCGCCGTTCGTCACTGCTTGGAAATGACCATCAGCATTTTTTTATCTCGTAACGTCAGCACAGTTCTGATGGCTCCACTCATGTCTCTTTTTTATATTATAATATTTTTAGCATGCACTAACGTACAAAAGAAAGTTAAAAACACATTATATGAGGATATAGACATGCAGGGGTAGAATCGTACAATAGTAAAAAAATAAAAAAATAAAGGATGTACCGATGTAATATGTTGCCGATATTGATTGTATAAAAAAAAACAGTTTGGTTATAAATACTGTATTTATTATAAATAGTGAAACACGTACAAATAGAAGAATCTTCGAAAATCGAAAAAAAATTTAGATTAATACTAGGTAATTAACTTAGTAGAATATTGATGTGTTCTATGTACGTGTCTTTATTTAAAAAAAAAATACCATCTTTATTTCTACTAAAAAAGCTTGGATCGATAATGAAAGCTCCCCTACAGTGCGTAGTGCGTAGTGCTACACGACACCGTCAATAGTCAACATCGGTAACTGAAATTCCTTAGCAAACGTAGTATGTACATGAAATATGACCATTTTTGTAAAGGTATTAATTCTATTTTTTATTTTTTTTGATAGATTTTATCTGCGTATCTTTCTAAGCGATAAATGTAACGTTTTAATTATGAAGGAACATTACAGTGGAAATATTGAACAAATTCATAGCCAACAAAGCAAAATATATTTCAAGCTGAGCGATATACAGGTAGTGGTGAGAACCTGGCATAAAGCTTTCTGTTTCTTTTTTGTCAGCGGATATTTTCATGACATTGATTAAAATCTAATACAAAAAGCAACAATTTGCCTCCGATGTAAACTCCACAGATAAGGTTAACTCAGTTTTTTAAATGTAAAAATTAGATTTAGGACACACAAGTGCCGAGTAGGAATTCCATTACCGGTAAAATAACACTTTGGGTATTACCGACAATATCGAAAATGATAATCTCATTTTAAAAAGTCACGGCTGAAAAAATGCTGGTTGGATTTCTAAACGCCAATGTGCGCGGATGATTATTTGTCATTCATTAACATTACTGGTTGATTTAGAAGACAAAGAAACTGTTGAAATTACAGGTTTTGTTGAAGATGATGGATGACTCTGATGAAAACTGAGAATGGTGCCGATATGGCGATAGATCTTCGTTTTAACGAATTAGTCGCCAAGATTATAAAATGCTGTTCGGTTAAATAAAAATAGACATATTATTTTTTGACCCTGACAGAGAACCCAGTTACCGTGTAAAATAGGAAATCAATAAATTAAAAACTATTTTTAGAACACATTATTATTTGTGAAGTTGTAATTTTCTCAGAACACAGTTCTGTGATATTTTAATACAAATTAAATGTATCAATTAGAAAGATATACATACAGATAAACTCAACCAGGATCTCTTCCCCCGATAGGAAGAGATCCTGGTTCAAATTCCGGTGGCAGCTAAAATAGTTTTTTGATAAATTGATTTTATCTGTATGTATATCTTTCTAATTGATGCATTTAATTTATATTAAAATTAAAAACTTTTTAAAAATCATTACAGACCGTAAAAATTACCGGTAAAGAAAAAATATTTCGGTAATACCGGAAATTTATATTCCCACGCCTGGCGACGCCGTGTCGCTAATAAAAGAGAACCTCAGAAACACACACGGAAATCCCAGAAGCCTATGAAGGGCCCATAACCTCGCACGAAGACAATAAGACATTCCGTGGGGTCTCATTATGTCAAAAGCATTTTGACAAAAGAGAGCCGGCAGGAAGCCCCTGCCCTGAGGGTTGAGGGATGAGGGAGCAGGGAATTGTTTCATTACTCCCGAGAAAACAATTACCAGAAACGGCGCACTGCTGCTCCGCTCGCCAATAACATGTTGATATTTCGACTCCTATTACGTAAAGCATTGAAACAAACTAATAAGTCATTTTTAGATGTTCTAGTATTTCAATTTTAAGTGGCAGTATTTTAAAAAATTCCATTGTGTCCAGAATACACCTATACAAAAAATTACTGCAACTTAAAAACGTGAACAACTAAAAATGACATATTCGTTAGATACGATACTTTATACGGGTGGGGTCGATTTTTTAAAATAGCGAAAAATTCTTTCCTATCTACTATAGTAGTAGAATACGAAATAAAACGGACAAAAACATATTGTCGGTAAGAAAGAGGTGAAATCATTTAGTGTAAAGGAAGTCATTCGCAAACAAGACACAAGTTCAGATACAAGTAACTTGTTGACAGTGCCGATTCAAACCCATTAATTACCACTATCTGGCTTTTATACGATATGTCACATTCTAACCAACGAAGTAAATCTACACGGATTTCTGTATCGCTACAGGTAATTACGGTGAACTTCTACTCAAAATACTAAGCCTTCCGAAAATCTATCAAATCAACTTGTACGTGAGAATCAAATGCAGAACAATGAAAGTTGATCGACAATTGAACGCTGTTACGCGGGGTGCAGCTAGAAACAGAAAACTCTAACTGAGATAAAACCACTTTTGTGAATAGTGTGAATAATCACTTCGATGTTATTTACCCTTAAATAATACATAATATGTGTGTACCAAATTTTAAATAACTTTTAAGAGATATGAGAGAAAAAGTTTGTTAGAAGGAGATTATTATAATTTTGTTGTATGAATACGGCCTGACAGATTGTGTCAGAATATAGAATTGATTTTCGTGCGTTCGATAAAAACAATACATATATAATTTTTTTCAAAATTATGGGCTGTCTGCTTTCTGCATAACATTATTTACCGACGTACCTATTAATTTATTCACGCGTGATGTGAAATATCACATACTTATAGATGTGCACTAATTTAATAAAATATTTACATTATTGATAGAATACACCACTGATCAAAACTCAATTTCAATACAGTATTGTAATACAATAATTGCACCGAGGCAATTGTAATTCTACTAGCAAACATTATTTGATTTGAATACATGTATAATATTTACATACAAAAATGTTCATTAAAATGGTAGGATTTTATTGGGGTGGCATTGTTTTCCGGAAGGGTAGGGGGAGCAGCCCGCCAGGAGCCACGCACCGCCAAAACTGATCGATATGTGAGGGAATTACGTTCCCACAGCGCCCCTATAAACTTCCACCCCCCATAACAAACGTAATGAAATTTCGTATCAAGCCGAATTTCGTTTTGCCGCTGCTGTGAAAAATGTACGTGTTGCTATTTATTGTAGTCTTCTAATACATTTTATGAAACTCCGACAAACAACTTATAATATCAGATAGCAGAGAGAAGCGATGATATAATTGATTTAAATATAAAAACAAATTTAAACAAATCACTTCAATCAATTCAATACACAGAAAAAATATAGTTATATAGAGACTCGATCCCGGAAGTTTATATTTCCGGTAGAGAGCTTTAGCTGTAATGCCCTATACAGAAGTGGCCAAATATCATCTGCATACGTTTCGCTAAGTGAGATATCAATTTTTCCTGTTGAAAGTTACCATCTTCATTTAATTATGTGCAATGTTCCTCAAATAAACATTTTGGAAGAACCTGCATTTTGTTTATCACAGAATACTTTAACCTAAATAATTATATTATTTTTAAAATAAAGTTTCAGAATATAGTTTGGTGATAGTTAAAAAACAAAATTAGATTAAAATGACTTCGAAAGATACACAAAAAAATTATGTATCAAAAAATATAATCACCACCGGGATTCGAACCGGGAAATTTCTCTTGCCGGCAAACGGCTTTAAATGATTACGATAACCTGTATCAAATTTCATCTACGTACGTTCGATAAGATATTTCAATTGCCCATATTGTTTGATTATTACGGAACTGCGATTTTATTAAAATTAGTGATTTTTATTTAGTTAAACGATGGTATAAATTATATACACTAAATACATTCTACTATTGATAACAATAGCATGAAACATACACTACATAAATACATTATTCTATTAATAATAGCATCGACTTGCGTGTTCACGGCTCGTGCGAATTACCTCAAGGACGACATAAACACAATGAGATAGATGTCTTTGATAAAGGGTTGTTTGAATAGAGTTCCGTGCATCTGTGCACCACAACAGAAGCGGCGGTTCATACCCAAGTCCAGCGACGACAAATTCATTAAATGTATAATAACAATTATTCTGCTTACTTGAATGATGCAGCAAATTTAATCAATTTAAATAGATTTGACCAAATTTTGCTCGTGTATAGATTAGTTATAATTAAACCGTTATTGTGTTCGATTGGTAACTGATAATTTGCAATTCTTCGAGCAATGACTAGTACACCAGAAATTAAACATCTAAAAGTCAAATTATCAGTTATCAAACGTCGTTTCAATCAATCACATTAATGGTTTACCATCACAATATAGATATACATTAGACGTATCTCGATGTCCACCCGTGTGGCTGTGGTGTCACTCTTTATGGACAGCGAAACTAAAGTAAAATAACAATTCAGATAGTTCTCCTATATAAAGCGGATGATAAAATTCCAACAGTTTCTGTCATAATATTGCAATTGTGATGAAAGAGCCCGTCTCACTAGACATTCTGGGGACAATGGTCCCCAAAATGATACTATTACGATCAGCAACAAGTTAAATAATAGGAAAGTTGGTAATAAGGTATCCATAATAACAGACCTAGAGCTCTAGCGACCCGACAAAGATCGAATGTACACGAAGTCATGAACAGAACACATTCTACGTGTGAATTCAGAACATAGGTCTGTGATATTTTAAATACTAATTAAATGTATTAATTAGAAAAATATACATATAAAATCAATTTTATCGAAACATATTGTTGTTGCTATCGGGATTCGAACCTGGATCTCTTTCCAATCCGGGGAACGTGCATTAATCGACTATGCTACAGGACACAGTACTTTTGACAACAAATTTTCGAACCTATATGTTACACATTTCAAATTAATACATCTATCGTTCCATTATTTGAATGGCATCTACTTTATTTTTACCAAATCTCAAATAGTCCGATACGAGAGACGCCAGAATTAACAATTCATTTTTATTAAATTTTGGACACATTAATACAACTTATATATTATTAAGGAAAACACATTCTTATTGTAATTATTCAGAACATAGGTCTGCGATATTTTAAATACTAATTAAATGTATTAATTAAAAAGATTTACATATAAAATCAATGTTATCGAAAAATACGTTCTATAAATCCAAAACAATCAGTGGTGGATTTATAGAATCACGCAAGTCAATTGCGAGGTCCTCCCGAATCACTGAAAAAGGAAGTAAAAAAAAATAAATGTATTAATTAGAAAGATATACATATAAAATCACCAACAATACTTTTCGATAAAATTGACTTGCGCGATTCTATAAATCCACCACTGATTGTGAGTCACACAGAAAGACTCGTCAATAATATGGGTTTCCAATGTCTAGATTGATACACATATAATAAATGTTATCAGTGCCGAGTGTCCAATTGCTGAGCTCCACAAGGGTGGAGATAAAGCCGGAATGTAACATGCAACTTGCAAACAGACATACGCCCATCTGCCGCTATCGATCACCGGTGAAGTCAAACAAAATCTACATATTATAGTGAATACTTTTCGGAAACGAGGAATTTTAGTTCCACGGTTCAGATCGTGGCAACTTCCAAATTGCGATCACGTCTAATTGAAATTGGCAGGATATCCTCGAAGATGGACCGATCAGATGAACAAACGTGCCAGCGGATTTCCTACACATCTATCGGTTGACAAACATTGAGGTGGCTAAAATATCCTATACAACATGTGGAAAATACTAATGTGATTCGCATGCGTAGTCATCACGACTGAATCGTTTGTCGCTATTTTCAGGGTCATCTGTTAGTGTTTTATTTATTTATTTATCTCGAGTTCATGATCATTATTAATCGAAAAACGTCATTTTAACTTAGAATTGAATCAACGAGTACCTACGTTACTCTTTAGGGCCTGGGCAAAACAAATCCACCCCTCAACCCCATAGTATAAACTATAAATATGAATCTAATGATTCGAAATCTGAAATCTTTTTCGCACCTTATTGTCTATCGATAATGATGCTGGCTTAGTTAATGGATTAAGGCCTTCTGAGGAGTGTCAATCTTTAGCATGTCACTCCCACTGCTCCAATAATTGCGTCTACTCTTTAATTGTAAAAAATATATACAGTACAATGCAATGCAAGGTACTGCTCTATTGTTCAATTTTATTTGTCTTATTACAAACTTTTATACATAGCAGACAAAAATTTAATGATATATATTATACATATAAAATCAATTTTATCGAAAATATTGTTGTTGCGCCACCGGGATTCGAACCTGGATCTCTTTCCAAACCGGGGAAGGTGCATTATTCAACTATGCTACATCGAAATTATTTTTGACGACAAATTTTCGAACCACCTTTTTCAACTGAATAGATTTACACCTTTTTCAAATGAATACATTTATCGTTCCATTATTTGAAAGAGCTATTTACTTTGTTTTTACGGAATCTCTAACTAATATATTGGAATATCGATTTTCTGCCGGTTTTAATAAAAATAAATATGTAATCTAGCGAGAACACATTACAAAAAAGCGCTTGCAGATAGGTTATGTATGATGCGCAATAATCTGAAGAACTTCATTATGTAAAGGTTGCGATAATCTGTACACAAAATCAGAGGCTGTACGTGCGGGAAACTAATAATCATCCTCTCTCAAGATGTGCACAAATGCAATTCATTCCACAATATAATGACGGGCCCAAGGTGGTGGGAGCGATAATATTATCCCTATTCAGGAATCGGATACAAATCCGATCAATAAAATTGCACCATATTTTTTTACATCAACATAGCCTAGACACCATCGTAAATTATGCACGCCGTGAAATTATTATTTAATAATACACCATTAAAAGTTACGTCGGAAATATGAAAACTACAAACTGTAACTAGTGTTTTATCATTTTTTTTACTACAGCGGCCCCTGCCAAACTCCCACGGCACACCGAGCATCGATATAATAATAATTAAACATGACAATCCATATAAAAAATAAAAAAATTCGCGACAATTCGGCGGTAGAATACGGGCAAGACGGGCGTGAAAAATATAAAAAAAATTAAAAAAATAAAATTAAACGGGTATATATTATTATATATATTCGGGTGATTATTTAACCGCGCCGCAATTTCTAGTAGCATCTGGCGACTGTTGTCACGGGTGGGGGTTGTTACAACAGGATGTCACTCGCAGCACACAGTTTGAAAAACTCTGTTGTATGTAATACCAGTAGGTACACACACCATTGTTTAATAAATAATCCCTATATAAAACGATTGTTTCACATTGTATCGTAGACCACTCTCCTCCCGGTGTCCGTGGCGCCACGGGTACTATATAAAATAAAGCATTATAGAATGTGGTAATTCCACGACATTACAAAAATAAAAGGAACAGGGCATATATCTTATCATATTACTCTAGGCTAAGAGTCACTTCATTCCTGATTTAGAGAGAAAAGCGGTTACGATTTTCTCGGTACCCTTGTCATAATTGGGTAATTCAATCTCCAATTTACATTATTTATGAATCCAGGGATTATTACATATAATCCAGAAATTTTCTAGATTAACATTTTGAATTCATTTTGTGGTACCAAAATTAGATCTAGATTAAATAACACTATTACTTCGGCCATATTATTCGTCACATTAATTTTAAGACTCAAAAACATCGTATCACATACAAATCTAAAAATGATATATTATGCGTTTGTACAGTCACATTTGCAACACGGTATTATGGGATGGGGAGGAGCATATAAAACTTCAATATCACAATTAGAAATCACTCAAAAAATGACAATAAAAATTATTCTTAAAAAAAAAAACTATCTTCTTTTCACAGATTTCAAAGTACCAAAAATAATAGACGTATACAAAAAAAATTAATAATCCAAATTGTCTAAATTAAAAATCAATTAAATATTAGAACCGAATTCCGATCTACAAGATTTATAGACCAAATTGATATACCAAAACTAAAATATACCGCAACCCCAAATCACTATATTTATCAAGGTATCAATTTTTTAACAATCTCCCCATCACAATTAGAAAAATTACAGACTACTATAAATTTGTATCTGAAGTAAAAAAAATATGTACACAGACTAACTGAAACATAAATTCTCGTATTATCTTCTTCTCTATACAAGAGTCTTACTCTCATAGAGAAGAAATAAATGTTAAAAGAAATTATATATATATATCCTATTGATTATTTTTAAAATTTTCTAATATTAACATAAAAAAATTTAGGTACGATATTTTTTGTTCAAGTATTCTTATAACTTACTTATTTAAGTATAAATATAGCACATAAATTGTATTTGCTCTCTCTGGCATTTTTTATAAGCAAAAAAGCATTTTCTGTAGCATGGACGGCGTGACGCACTAATGTCTCCATTCTGCAGAAGCTGTAAATCAAGTACAGACTCTCAACCATTTCAGATCACCAGGGGCGTACACTGCATACAAGCAAAAAAGCTGTGCACTACTAAAAATTCTGGGAAATAAAATTAAATAATCTTCATATTATGAAAAGACCCTATAAAATTCTAGTCGTTATTGCCCGGATTAGCTTAACTTTGTCTATGACGTAAGTCACGACTTTTGTCTAGCCGTGAGTATTTGCGAACCATTTGTAACAACTTCATGTGTATTCTGCTCCGCGATTTGCTAGCACTTAGGTCATGAATGAACCTTACTTGTTTTTTCAATCGTTATAATAATTGTAATGTACTAAATATTTTTTACTGAATCCATGTCGGCATCTTGACGTCTGCAGATTTTCTGCATTTTTCAATCAATTTGTGCTTAAGGCTACTGTTTTTGAAAAGGAATAATCCTTACTGAAAACTGCGTAGAATGACATTTCTACGTATTTGTTTACTTGACAGACTAAACGTTTTGTGTTCTTAGTGTATTCCAACCTGGTGTTTTTCCATTTTGGTGTTTGCGTAGATGAAATTTGTAGGTTATAATTTATTATCTGTCAAGCGAGCGAATTTGCCTTTTTCAGGATATTATTAAGTTATATTATTACCAATATTAAATTAAATGTCAAAAAACAATATTTCTGTATTGAGTTTCAGCAGATATGCTAATTTGTAAAGCTAGTTATTTAAATAAATAAATCCGTTGTCCAAAGGAGAAATCGTAGAAAATATTTTAAGTCAAATCGAAAGCATAGTACGGCTGCCTTTTTTAAAGTAGTAAATTTACAATTGTATTCTAAATATAAATTGATAGAATTATTCTCATAATTTAAAAAAGATCTAACATCTTTTTGATACCTAGTATATCTACCTGTATATCATCGTCGGCAATGGCATAACCTAACTTTGTGCCTACTGCACGCCACTGGAGATCGCGATCCTCAGTCACGAGGGACCCTAATGGATGATGTTTTAGAGTGAAATAACAACCAATAATAGTGTCACCCAACTTTTTTGGGTTTTTTTCTTTTCAATTTCTTGTGTCATTATTCCCTATGTATGTATTATATGTAGCAAATAGTTACCATCATAAATCTCTTATAGACGTCAGCCACCCCTTCCTTTCCTTTACAAATTACATGTTTAATATTGCCCTGATCTTGGTTAAAAGCACCGCATTATTTTATTCGATTATCGGTGAATTTGAATTTTGAATTCTCAAAGGTAAGCAGTTTAGACCTGTGCGTCAGTGTTTGATAACTAAATATGATAATTTTGATGACTCAATATGACGTGGATGATAAGGCATTTTCTAATCCCGGGATCATCAAAATTGAATTCCGAAATCCAGGGATTGCAATTTTTAGCTCGGGATTGGATCCACAAATCCCGTTTATTTCATTTATAGTTTAACCAACTGATGGTAAAAGATTTCAATACAAATGTACCGACAGCCAGGATCCAGGAGTCAGGACTCAGGGGCCAGGAGGTTAGGAGTGACCCGAACGGCCAGGTGCACTCCTACTCGCCCCGGGGGGAAGAGAATGGCGTTTGTCTACTACAACGGCCGCGGCTGACGCGACGGAGGTAGAAATACCGCTTTACTTTTACCATGTGAGCCCGTAATACAAAGCGTGCTGATTCGACACAGCGCGTGCGCACGCGAGCCGAATTCAAGCGCTCACTCTTTTCAGTGTCGATTCTCAACAGGTGGCGAATTTCGTGAGGTAGCGAATAATTAAAAAAAAAAAAAAAAAGTTTTATTTAATTTTAACGAGTTTCAGTATGGATACGTAAATATTTTCTTAAAGCACCTCTTGACTTATAAAATGATCGTAAGATTATTCTGTTCTGTACGCTCGAAAAGATCACCGGGGGGGAATGTTTTAGAAACACGGCACGCGCGCACTTCATTGGTATCGGGGAGGAAGAACAGGGAGGTATGAATGATGCACGGAACAGAACATAATACGCAGATATTATGTACATATTCTAAACAGCTTTCAAATAAAGTAGAAATTGGTTAACATAAAACCATGAGGACCGAAATTTTTTGTTTATGTTAAACGAATTTCACATTAACTAATATATTTATATAAAGAAAAGGTCACAATAGAAACTTTAACGCTATACAAGGTAATTTTACAAACGTTATTTTTAAATCCTTAATATGTAGGTACATTTATTACAACAGACAGGTACAAAAAAATATATGCGATACGTAAAAATTAAAAATTAAAATTTATTGTTGATTTTTTTTGCACCGTGTTATTTGCTTCTTGTATCTAATAGTGTATTGACAGATGGCGACCTAATCAATAGAAAGTTAAATAATTTAGTTGGTATATTTTTGTTCTTCTTAGACGCGAAATCTTTTCAATGAGTAATAAGAGAAAACACTTTGTTTTAAACCACTATTTATCGATTCATCAACATGTTTCAAGACCGATGCTATTATTATTATATATTTTTGTTTTATGTCTATGCTCATATTTTTAATTATAGTATACACTGTATCCTGATGAAGGTACCATCGGTCTCGAAACATGTCGATAAATCAATAAATAAATAGTGGTTTAAACAAAGTGTTTTTTTTCTTATTATTGGCACAAAGTTATTTTGAAAAAATATTAAACAAGACGTTTTATTAAATGTTAAAAGAAGATAAATGTACGTTATCGCGGCATTTTGTCAAAATATTTTTTCACGTTGAACGTTTTCACTGTGTTTATGTATTCAAATAGGGTAACTAACCCACTAAGGCCGACCGTACTAATTTGCTGACAGCAAATTTCTATGTAAATGTCTCCACTGTACTATAAAATAATAGTGAATAAATTATTTATTTTAATTGATTTATTGAGGAAAATAAGAGTTAATGAATGATATTTTCGTTCAAAATGTGAGTTACGACTACTTGAAGTCTTTCAGTATAAAATATAATACGACATTATTAATTAACTGTAACTAACAACTGAGGGTTCTCACAAGTAGTGAACAATCAAACGTATTACAAATAAAACGCTTTCGTAATGAAATGTGATAAAAATTAATATAAAACACAAGTTTATTTAACAAAAAAGTATAAAAAAACGAACTCACCAGGTAAAGAGAAATTATCAAGTTTTCATTTCCTACAATTCATTACTTATCTGCTTCTTCCACGCAGGTGGAACATATCACATCTTACTGAAAACTAATGTCAATTGAACCTATATTCATCATTTTATTTCGAAATATGTAATGAAGTAAACATGATTCTCTATATCCCATGTAAACCACCATATTAAAGTTAGTTAACCCCTTTGTCTCTTTTCGACGGGACCACTTATTCATAATTTCCCGAACAGCGGTTCATTCCTATTGTAATAACAAGTGTCGATTCCGTTTAAAAGTATCGAGTCCACCATATATCAATAAAAAAAAAATGTTCTACAACGCAAAATAATAGTTACGTTATTAATCTTTTAAAATTTGTTCATTTTTGGTTTCCTTCTGTTGTAAAATTATTTTTTTTAACTTGACATTTTTCTATGGGACGTGACATCTAGACAAACATACATATTTTCATTATAAAAAAATATTTAACTGTTCAATGGTTTTTGGTGAAACTTTGTGGAATTCCAAGATTATTTTGTAAATTGAGTCAACACTCTTGTTTTATTCCACTACGCTTTTAATTGTGTTAAATGATATAACGTTTTCGGGAATATCTAAACTATAATATTGATAATGGGAAGATGTTCCCGAAAACATTATATCATTTAACACAATGAAAAGTGTAGCGAAATAAAACAAGAGTTTTGACTCAATTTACAAAATAAAAAATATTTATTTTAAAATGAATAAACATACAATTAATGATATAAAATTATTTTTTATATGATTAGCGTAGTTGCGATTCATATTTTATAAATTTAAACATTAAATTGAGAAAATATTATTTATTTCGAGGAAAAAAAAAAGTATGTACTATATTATATAAAACATGTCCAATGCGGTTGCAGTTCCAAAAATAATAAACAATGCTTTATTTTGCGTCGCATTCTGTTTAACTTATCAACGGCCAAAGAAAACACGTAACGCGGCCACGAGATTATAAATCACTCTTCTGTTTAAACTCATGACCAAAACGAATGGAGAATCCGGTCAAGTCGAAACAATAAACAAAAACCCGTTAATGTCGTACAAAATATTTTCGATATCGGATTATGGTTTCTGAGAAGGATCATCGTTGGCGGTGTAAAGTTCTCGTAGGTAGGAAAGCGCAATATTTCTTCAAGCATATATAACATAAATATAAAATCGACACATAATTGTCGTTACAAAATATGTAAGATAAATTGGTACACTTGTTTACAATATAATGTATATGTTGCACTATACGTCGTGTATAAATCGAGATCTACAGCGGTGTACATGTTGAGTGTCATACGAAGCGAAAGGAAAAGAAATAGACAAGGAGTCGATATTAACGTAATTGAATACGTCAAAATATTAAATGACAATGGGCAGACTGCATAGCTCGGAGGACAGATAAGACAGAGCTCGTGGAACGCAATCGTCCAGTGGCACCGAGGCGAAATCAAGAGACCGAACTGACAAAATTATCAAACTCGACGGAAATACGTGGCAGCGAATAACAATCGGCGGTTGAAAGATAGAGAAAGCTGGGAGACACTCGAGCACGCCTTCATCCCGCACTGAATAGAAAATTGATGATATGATAATTCAGATACAGAGATAATTAATATTGTACTAAACACAACATTAATACAAATAATGCATGTCGCTAAAAGAAAAAAAGGAAAACTAATCGCCGAGAGGTCGACCTCTACTCCCGACGAGTCCGAGAATTGAAAGGAAACTTACAAAACAAGGCTCAGGATCGCGAAGAATAAAGATAAGCAATAGAAGCAGATCAAACAAGAGAGAGAGAGAAAGAGAGAGGAGTGATAAGATCGGTATAGCGAGTGTATACTTATGCAAATGCAATCAGGCGTCTGGAAAGTTCCAAGGCGAGTTGGAGATGACTCAAAAACACGTTCGTGGAACTTCAGAGGGAGGTTCCCATTCACAGTGACAATGCGCAAATTTGCATGCTCTCTCGTACTCTACATTAATTATTCTTGAACATTTAAGTTATATAATTCCAAATATTGTCTTCAGACTAAAAATGGTACAGAGTAAATTTTATATATTTAATAATAAATAATTCATTAACTTTGAACTTTGTTTTTAACCACTGCGAGTTTACTATGTCCACCAGCCGATTTCGAAAAATACATTTTTCTTCATCAGTTAAATATTAAAAAAAATATTTAGATAAAATTATAATACAAAGTATTTCAACATATTTAAAAAGTTACTCTACTCTACAGTTACTCTATACTAAATTACAGATATACCTAGCTAAAATTATCAAAATTAAATGTAAATTAATTAAATACAAATTAAATGTAAATACAACTTCACAATAAGAATATGTTCTCCTTAATAATAAAATTATTTATTCAATTTTTAAAAAATAGTGTATTTTTGAGGGGGGGCGGAATACGCGATTGATAATTTTTTGCTACGCCACTGATCTAACCAATTAAATTTACAGAAGACTACGGAAATACGTCGGGATAAATAGTCAAATTCATATTCTAACGCAAACAAAATAAAACTAATCCAACTAGCAAAACGATAAAGTGTTTGGTCACAGAATTACCAACGAATTGACGTCAATCGTTTGACGTCCAGTATCGCAAATTTAACAAAGACTTTTTATTTTATTTTTCGTGAATTTTAGTGAATACCCCCCAAATAAAGTCAGTGGCCACGTGACGCAAGCTGATGAGAGAATGTCGTATCGTTAAATATAATAAAATACACTTGATTCGTAAATAGTAGAAAAGCCCGTCCCACAATGGGTGGCCCGTAATAATTACGTATTCACATACTGTTTATGAAATGTTTTCTGAATTGTTATACGAGTATCCCGCTGTGGTTGTGTAGGCACCTATTATCCAATATTCTAGCTCTATTGTTTTTCTTCATCCTCGTTTATTACTAACAACTCGTATTGTTACGCTAACACGACACGGCAACCAAATATTTGTTATTTTATGAAATCATTTTCGGCTTCTGATGTATTGGATTACACTGACATTAACACACAAAGAGACATTGGGGATTTATATCGAAGGCTTACAACACAAAAACCTACCTATAATACGAATCGTCAAGATTCCAGGAGAGAAGGTTTTTTTCAAGATTGAGGGTTGACTTTTAGCTAACTAAAAGTAATAGGTAATTAACAATTGGTATTTTCTATTTTAAATAGAACACAACGATTTATCAGATGAAAAATTATTGTTTTAATATTTTAACTTCTATACGATATGTTTTAGATTATTTCACTTCCTATAGTTCTTAGGAAAATATTTATTCGTGTTAAAATAAATCTGCGTACTTAACTCAAAACCGCATTTTATAGTAGATCGTGTTATTAAATCATCGATGCATCTGGGTAATTTTCAACATCTAATACCTCCAGATAATTATGGATACATTGCATTCACAGTTTATAGTAAGCAAATAATATATAAATAAATAAATGAGTGTTGTTATCTACAATCTCCGATGATTTTTTAAAATTTCGGGTATATATGCCAACAAATCGCAGATGTTTCTTGTGAACAAAAAACGCTACTTGTGGCACCAACTTTTTGAAGTGAAATTTCGTAGGGCAAGTTATATGAATGGAAATGGGAGCGTAACGAAAATTGAAACGGAAATCAAACTCCTCCAACAGTGACGCGACTAGTTACGCGCCTGACACCGGCCAGACGGCCAGAGTAACGACGGCGCGTTACACTTTCTGTTACGCTAGCCTCATCCCTCTTGAGTCAACGGAGGGAGGTTGGTGATCCAATCATGAGTGGCGATTTCAGTGTCTATTTCATCATTTTCCGGAAGCACAGCAAGTGGTTGAATTTTTGGCTGCTAATTTAAATTTGAAAATGAATAATGACCCAGTAATATCAACCACGAAATGGGGGACTATGATTAACGCGGAATTTTATAGTTATTTTTGTTTCAATAATACATTTATGTATCGTATTTCATTAAACGTAAACCAATAGTTTCATTTGAATTATAAGCAAAAATGGTCAGAATATAATAAAATTTGACTTGACGTTGTGTTATATGACAGGCAAAGTTTGCAATTAAGACTTCATTTGATGCAAGTACATTAAATACAAATATATTAAATCAAAACTGATGATTTGTCGACTACATTCTACTATAAATACACATATACTCGGAATCACTGAATACCTTCATATAATAAGTTACCTGGCAAACAGCGTTCGAGTTGACACTATGTTTGGATTACTTGTGTATTTCAATCAATTATAATAAAAAAATTGAAACTCTACTCTTTCACTGACAACATTTCCCCTTTTCTCGCTCTCATCACACAAGTTTGTCATTCGACCGCACCCAATTTTTTTCACTTGACTACAATCCCAATAGTCTATTTATGTAACTAATATTTCAAACTATAATGAAAACAATGCAACCAATAATATTCATTGTAAATGGCATACACTTTTTATTGACGACAACATGCAAAGGATGTAATAAATATGCCCACCGAACATTATCGCATTATACATCAAATTAAAATTCAATACATTCCTTCACCAACTTTTTGCATAAATTCCACTAACGTATTGTAATATGTGTACGCCGATGTGAATACGAGTCTCGTTATTATCAAATTGACAATTCTCTAATAAAAACAATGCAAGTTGATTTTATTTTAAAAATACAAATGAAATGTATTAATTAGAAAGATATACATATAAAATCAATTTTATCGAAAAATATTGTTGTTGCTACCGAGATTCGTATCCGGGGAACGTGCATTAACCGATTACGCTATACCAACACAGTGCATTGACGACAAATTTTAGAACTTATATGTTACACTTTTCAAATTGATACATCTATCGTTTCATTATTTATGAATTTTTTAAAAACGAACATTTTATAAAATTATTTTTAATTAACACTTCGTGTATCGCACGACAAAATAACAATATAATATATTTAAATACGTGCGATATGCGGGAGGTTTTATAAAACCCGGTCCGGTAAAATATGAAATGTTGGCGTATGCGCGGCTGCAGCCCCGAGTGCTGCTTCCAGGGGTAAGACGGGGTGGAACGAGGTTAAAACAAAAATAGACCGCCTGTTCGCTGGCATACTTCTCACCTATGTACGTGTGCATGCATACATACATACATACATCAGTCAAGTCGCCATGCAGCGTCACAAATGAGGCCGTTCCGCGTACTGTTGGCATAAATAGGCGAGGAAAAATTTCGTAAGAAAATGCGCAAGTTTTTGTGGATCGCGCACATTTGCTAAATAGGTAATACAATCTATCTGTCTTCTGTTTATGTATATTTGGTGTACAGTAGACATAAACATAGGTTATGCCATTACCGAAGAAGTTAACTAGGTATAAAAAAAATATGAGAAAAATTATTATAATTTGGAGAACAGATCAATTTACATTAAGTAAATAATAACTTCATAAAAGACAAGTTCTTTTATTGCTCCGTACCATTCTCTGCTATCGATTTCATTAAAAATACGATTTCTCTTCCATTCATTCATTCTTACATTCAAAATGTTTCATTAAGATAGAGGTTAAAAACATATATTTAAATAACTATCTTAACAAATTACCATAACCGAAACTCATAAAACAAAAGAAAGAAATTTCAACATTTAATATTGAATTATTATTGCTAATAACCGACCCGAAAAATGCAATCTCGCTCGCTTAGATACGAGTAATTGACAATTATCATACGAACTACGAAATGACGTTGGAATATATGTACCATTAAAAAAAAAGTTTATTCTGTAGAATTAGTAAAAGATGCCATTGCACGCAGTTTTAAACATAATTCTTTTCGAAAAAACGGAGCATAGTAAGAAAAATTGCTTGAAAACTGAATAAAATTGGCAGATGTAAAGATCTCCCTAACATGACACAACTTCAGTACGAAAACATTTAGTTCAAACGAATTGGATGCATGCAAACAAGAAAATTATATCGCACCATCGGTATGAGGTGACACGCAGACTGTCGGAATTAAAAACTCTAGCCGCGGGTTACGCTAACCCGGTATATATTTATTAGATAGATTTTTTCTGTGTATATTTCTAGATAAGGATTGTTTAATTAACATTTATTTTCCAGAATCTTATGTCGATTTATTTTCTTTAAAATAAATTGATTAATTTTACGATTTTCACTACCATTTAACTCGGAATATTGCAATACATATTGTAAACAAAACACGAGCACATCGATAAAATGTTAGTATCTCGATACGACAACGAGCGCAGCCACCGCGGGGCAATATCGTTTTTCCAATAAGCAAACAACTTTTGATTTCGATTAGGTCTTAAAGCTGCAATATGTCGAAAGATCGATCCTATGTTATATTTGGTTTGCAGAGCGGCGCGAGAAGAGAAGCGAATAACCTCGCGACGCGGACTAGATGAGCCGCCGCCATGGGAAAGTATTACATGCGAGCGCTACTTCGGCGCGGAAACGCGGACAGATTTTTCTTCAATCAAAGATTGATGGCCATTTTTATGTAAACCGGCATGTGGGGCAGATACTAGATCTTTAGTCGAAAAACGACTAAATCAAACGTGTGTATATTGGACGGTTCCCAACCGTATATCTATGTTAAAAGCATTTATGTTATGATATGAATATACAGTAAGGCCCCGCTTAACGCTGTTTCAGTATAACGCGGTAAAATTGGAATTCTCCGAAATTGCGCACGATTTCGTTGCTTTGACACTCGCGGTGCTTTTCAATATTAAATATAGCCATAACGTGTATATTATTTTATTGTGATAAATATGTCAATTTTTAGTTCCTAAAATGGGTGATTGCAAAAAAAAAAAAAAGAAAGTAAAGCGACAAGAAAAATCGTTTCGCTGGAAACTAAAATGCAAGCGCTCAGACGATTAGATGCGGATGAACGGCAATCTGATATAGGTGCTGCATTAAATTTGTCTACTTCAACAATACGAACGATTCTAAATAATAAAGAAAAAATCGTATCATCAGCAACCACAACCACAAGGACTTCAGCAACCAAAATTACCCGTTCCAGAAGCAACGTTATTGAGGAAATTGGAAAAACGACTTTCCATCTGGATTGATGATGAAGTTGAACGCAATATACCATTAAGTCGATCAATTATAATGGAAAAAGCGGGAACAATTTTAGTTTAGCCACTATAATGGAAATTATGGATCAATTTATTCAAAATGATACCAATTTTGATTAGAGGCTCTAAGGCAAGACGAAGTGTCATTGATGCGATGTCTTGTTAGCGACAACTGCTTGCCGAACGAAACAGGAAAAGGCAAACGAAGTTAGATGACTTCTTCATAAAAAAACATAAAAAGTCAAATGAGGAAGAACCTTCCATATCATGACATGACATGACTTCTTTACTCGGAACTATATTTTATTGTCATGGATGTTTTATGAAAAAAATAGATATTGGTAATATATTAGTAGATACATATATAATTAATGTCATTAACAATAAATGTTACAAGAAAAACTAAAAAAGTCACTTATTTTCTGTTCTGTTTCACTTATCCCCATTATTTACGCGTATGTTTAATGTAAGATTGCCTCGTTTAGCGCTAGAACTTATTGGAACGTATCCCCCGCGTCAAGCGGGGCCTTACTGTATATGCTATCGCACCGATGTGAAAAACAGACATTCTACATTAAAACTACAGTATGTCGTCTTCTTCTGACTGAAAAGTAAGAATATACGTATCTTTGATTCATTTTCATTCTTCTCCTGAACTCGAACTCCCGAATTAGTTTCAAATATAAACACCGCGCTGCATTTAACGCTGAAAATTGTATTTATAATAGGTATATTATGTGAACGTATTATTGTTATCATTCGTCACCTCTCACGTAAAACAGTTTAAAAAAATGTCAATAAAGTTGTTTTATTTATTCCCAGTCCCCGAACCTCCCGCTCACCAGTCGACGTTTACTATCATTCGATTCATTAGCGTTTCGTGAAATCTTTTCAATATTCTGTGTAGTTTTCAGGGCTATTCTACCTGATGTGTCCGACCTCACACGGTAAACTAACTCAGATTCTGAACGGCCGTGAAAACCAGAGAACATGTTTGGAATGTATCTGTACGCGTTAATAAGTAACACACCACGATCATGAAAAAGCACATATTTAATACAGTGGCCGTAATGTCTCCTTTAAACAAACGTTTTTAATTCGCTCCAAAATAAACCATACCGAAATATTATAATTATCTCACTTAAATACATTAAGGAAACATTTTTAGGGACGTAGGAATATTTACGTGCTTGGGCAATCAACCGGGTAATGATATAAATAGCGGCAAAATTGAGCAAAAGCGGCATAGCTGCTTCATGCTTAATTATTATAAATATGCAATCATAACCGAAAAAATATCCGATAACTATACGTTATTTTCTATTTGATGAAAAATAAATATGTTTACTCTATCATAAAAATAAATCATGGGACCTCCCCCCACAAGGCATACAATAGACCGTTTTATCAAATGTAGACCTCCATGCGGCCATAATATAGCCGCGCGCAGGATTTAGCAATAGTCATCGACTATAGGTGACTGTTTTCTACTAGTGCATACGACTATAATCAGGGTACGAAAACATTTCTTACTTATACTTATATTTGTTGCTAGGACCTGTGATCGCCGCGACCATTGTCTTTGGGATTGATAAAACATTTGTATTCACAATGCCAACCACACTCGGCTAAGCCCTTGCTGAGACATTTCACTTTTTCCCTGTAGATGCTGTATTACAAAATAAAAATATGAATAAATAATTATTTTACCCAACGAGCAGTAAACAATATAAAATTAACGAAAACAGTAGGCAAATGTAAAAATAAAAAGAGATGAAAGACGAATAAAAATTAACAAAAACATAGTGGAAAAAACTCAACAAACTTTCAATGTGTTGAAAACAGACAGAAATACTTTCAACACATGGACCTTTCGACACCCGTATGTTTGTCCCCATTTTACTCCCAAACAAAAGATTCTGTGAATTGTATGGAGAAGTCTATAGGCAAAACGTAACAAGCTCCTTCGGATACTCGAGTAAAAATGTTCGCTATTCACATGGAAATAACAGTTTTATTCCTCGATTCGAGGATTAAAGAAATAGATTTGAAATATTTCACAACGTTACAAACGTTGTAAGCGACAAAAACGAAACCACTCTTTCTGTAAAACATTTTAAGATTTATTTTAGATTATCCAAAATTATATCATTTTTGTTTCAAATCTGACAATGGCGGCCTGATGAAGACTAAATGAAATTAACGTGGCAAAAGAAGTTTCACTTAAAAAAAACCATGAGAGCTCATTTTCATCAAAGATTTTTCTTTAAAAAATATCTTTGTAATATAATTGTACGATATCGGTTTTACATAAATACAAATTAACGTTTTTATTATATGCATGATATTACGTGGGAATGGGAATGCTGCCGTGATATAGAAATAATATTTTTTAAAAGAAAACCTTTTTAAATTCTTCCGTTTTCGTTTGTTTGCCAAATATCAGCGGGCAAAATAACCCCAATCCATTCAAAATGGATCGGGGTGGATTTGTAAAGTCATATGTATACAAGTTAGCGAATTTTGACAAGTTTAGGATGATCGGTTTTTGAAATCCAACATTCGCGAAAATGAAGGAAAATAAAGAGAATTTAGAAAATTCTAAACCATCTAACACGGCGCATTAAAAAAATGTTTTTTTTTACTATACATGTAATTTTTTGGGATGTGAAGGATAATGAAACATTATTTCTTCTTAAATGGGGGTGTACTTACAAAATAGTTAATAAATATTACATCTCACCCAGAAGGTGCCGATGTGAACTGTGCAAGTCGGAGAGATAAAAATGGAGTAGTTATGTATTGACTGACTGACTGCACACGGCACTCGCGACCTAACTCACCTTTGTGTAATATGCTTAAATAACAGATAAATCATTTTTAAAACAAATTGACATCAATCGAAAAAATAGTTATCACCGGAACTCGAACCTGAAACTTTATATTTATTAATTAAGCTATAAAATCGCAAAAATCAAAAACTTTACAAAAAAAAAAAAACGATTTCAACAAAATTACTGTTTCTTTCACTTTCTCCAACACATGTACTTAAAAAGACAAATAATAAAAATAATTCATTCGCTTTCGGAACTAGAGTATAAAAAAAAAATACTGCAAATAAAGAGCGATGACATCTCCCGTTTAGGAACAACACATTACAGCGTTTATATTTGGTACACTTTCATATTGCTTTCACACACATACCATTATCAAAGATGAAAAAGCAAAAGTTCGCCCGAGTCAGATTGTAAATCATTGTATTTTCAAGAGATAACATAAGTCTGACTGCAAGTATCTATAATATAAATTTATCTGTATCTATAAAAAGTATTTTGTTAATTAGCTTTAATAAAGATTTCAATCTTTCATTTCCTTTCGCCTGCTGGACTAGCACAAAAAATATCAACGGGTTTAATGCATGCGTCATGAAATAATTTCAGATTGAAGAAATTTCAATACCATTTAGAAGTTTCTCAATTTGATCACGTTCGGATCTCGCCTCGCCAGAATGGTGTGGAACAATACGGGAATACACGGCGACACCTTAAATGACAAGAAACGTTGCTTTGCAATCGGTATATGCTTTATGCGGTGCATACATGCTCGTGTTGCGGGACAAAAAAAAAAACAAAATATTTGTTTTAAATCGGAAGATGTCGCGAATTTAACGGATCATTTTAAACATGAATAAAGAAGTATCACCATTATTCCCAATGCTTCATTCATATACACAAAAAAACATGTCAGGTTTGTATAATATTTACTTTATGTAAGCTATTTAGTTTGTGAAGGACGCCATTATTACCATCGTTTTATACAATGTGCAGCCTCTATAGATCGGAACAATATTTGTTCTAGCCTCATCATTTATGAAATTAATACAGACCCTCGTCAAACCCTTCTGTAGATAAGCAAACAGAAAATAATAATAATTATCATTGTTGTTATTTATTTACGTATCAATAGACGTCCATATCTTTTGGAAAATAGACGCTGACAGAGGATATATATACCTCAATAATTATTGTTGGAAAGTGTCATCAACATTATTTTTCACCTCAAATTATATTACATACTTATCTTCCCATTTTAGGGATTTCAATAAAGAGATTTATCCATTTCAAACAAACTGTTTAAAATGCCGTAATTGAGATGCGCGAAAGGGTTAACAAAAGTATATTTATTTTTGTTGACTCTTGTTGAATTGGTATTCATAAAGATTAATCGGTAATCACGATAGATTCAATTATTCTCAAATTGGCGGCTTGTCGAGGGGGAGTTCGCATGTAAAATAAACGATATTTATTTCAATATAATAGGTGCTTACCACAAAATGTATTCTATAATATATATTTTAATGAAAACACATTTTTGTTCATAGTTCTGTGGTATTTTTTTAACACGATTGCTTTTAAAAATGGAATAACAGATGCATCACTTGTAATGAACTACAGAATACTTAGAAGTTTAAAATTTGTCGTAAACGTAATTGCCTGATACGGCGAAATTTGGTTAACACGTTTCCACGGATAGGAAAAGGATCAGATTCGAATCCCGGTAACAACCAAATAAATAGATTGTTTCTATATATCTTTCTAGTTGATTAATTTAATTTATATTATAATATAATATATACCTATATGTACTTAAATAACTACATATTTTAATATAGAGGTTATATGTATACATACAGTATCCGAGTGATATTTGCGATAGCTACTTCGTATGGCAAGATATTTTATAAGGCATTTTATAGATATTTAAAATATTTTGATATATTAAAAATATATACCTAGTTTTGTAGTCAATAAATCTATTATAATAATAATAATTAAAAGGTATGCTATAGTTATATTATTAATAGCGTTAACTTTGTAGAGTTTCATCATAATGGATGGATATAAATGAAACAATGTTATTATTCTACTCGAGTTTATTAGCACTTCACCTGTCGACGAGAGTTACTATTCTCTCGAAACTCGAGAAATGCTAATAAACTCTAACATTGTTTCATTTATATCCATCCGCTATGCTACAGTTTTGACAAAAAAAAAAAACTTTCAAATTACATTGTCAAATTTACTTCCAGGTACCAAAAATGTCATCAAGGTACGGTGAACCTTTTTGTTATACTATTTGCGAGCAATCGCTGGGTACACTACTACCTAAAGCTGCGCAATCGTTTAATCACACTTGGCAATCATCGTTGATCTTATTACTAATAAAAAAAAATATTTGGCGTACTATTTACTAGATCGCTACTAAGATATATGCCCTTGCCAGGGTTGACATAAGAATCTGGTTAGAGAAAAATTATTATGCACCGCACGATCTTAAAAATCCCTGTGGGTGTGGCGCGGCGCGGCGCGGCGCGGCGGTCCTCTAACTTGGCTCGAAATGTACTTTAGAGCGTACTCTGTGCCGTCTGAAGTTACAACTATTGTATCTGCTCTCGTACAAAATTATCTAGAAATACTTTGGCATTCCCATGAGTAAATATTTTTGTATTTTAAATGTAGCAAATTTTATTGTTGCGAATTATGTTTTCAATTCCTAAATATGTGCGACTCCCCCATGCAACAACACTGTATATCGACGTCTAAGAAGCGGCATGACATAACTCATTTGTTAAGAAAAATTTCATTATGGTTGGATTCAAAATTTGGTTTAGGTTTCACGATTCAGCCGACTGCAGCCACTTTTGCCGTCACTGCACAACTATAATCGTATAGCGTCATGACACAACTCACACAGTTACCGTGGCCGATGTGTGGGAGGATGATGTTGAGATGAGTGTTGTTGCACTGTTTTTTAATTATTTTTTTTTGTATATTTAAATCAAAATCACGATAATCCTCGCATACTCCATTCCCTTTCCGCGCGTCATGACCACTCGGACAAGTTTATAAAGGATATTCCCAAATTCGCCATTACATTATTGTCGCCAATCAACAAGGAGATTCCTTCAGAGGCCTTCAAACTAACATAACGTCGAAGACTCAACTCTACAACATTTACACAAACCCCTCGCAGAGATCAGTGTGACTTGTGTTTGTAAGTACAAATTGAAGAACATAACAAGTGAAGTGTATGGGGCTCATCGCAAGACGAGAAAGCAAAAGATCAGCTGTTAGCAGAAGAAAGAATTTTTTTTACCTTTTGTAGTGACCTTATGGCGGTCAAACTCCTACTAGATCGGTTAATACTACAGCTTTCTGAATATACATGCCAAAAAGAAAACTATAATTAGGTTGACTATATATATATAATAAATATGAATTAAATATATTAATTATAAAGATATACATATAAAATCAATTTTATCGAAAAATATTGTTGTTGCGCTACCGGGATTCGAACCTGGATCTCTTCCCTAACCGGGGGAGGTGCTTTATCCAACTAAGCTACAGCGGCATTATTTTTAGCGACAATTTTTCGATAAAATTGATTTTATATGTATATCTTTCTAATTAATATATTTAATTCATATTTAAAATATCACAGACCTATGTTCTGAATAATTACAACTTCACAATAAGAATGTGTTCTCCTAAAAAATATATATAATAATATAATTTTTCTTTTACCAAAAATATTTTTAAATGTTTGTTAATTTTGTAATATTAAAATTATCCCTGAACCCACATTAAAAATTTAATTTTTCTTTTGTCTACAACATAACATAACTTCACAAAAATAACAGCAACATAGCATAACTTAATGATTTTTTTTTTTTTAATAATTTTCTTGAACTTAAAATATATTGTTAATAATCTGTTAAATCATGTTGAAGTATTGAAATCCAGGTGAAAAGGTTGACGCAATGTTAAAATAAAATAGTTTTTTCTATCTGTTGATCTGTTGATAGATAGGAGTGTCGGTCATCTTGTATGATATACAGTGTTATTTCAGGGAAGATCACTTAAAAATTGTGTATAATAGTATTTTCATTTATTTTATATGATTGTTTAATATACCATTCGATGCCTAAGAAGACATACAACGCGCAGGCATTCATAGCTTAAATTTGCATTAGTCTCATATATTGGTAGTTTCAGTAAGAGGAGCCGCTACCAGTATAACTGTTCTGACCAATAAATTAAATCTCAACGTTAATTCAAATAAATTCTTCAACAATATCAAAATAATGAATGTCGACAATAAAAAAAATTATTAATATATATTGAATGCCTCCTTGAATGGGCTCGCTTAATTTATGTATATTAAGGTTAATATTTATTTACAAAATGTTCTCCGCGCGAGTTGAATAATTGATATTTGCCGCGTGGGTGCGGGGCGGGCCCTTCCATTGTTGCGCGGCCCGGCAGGATACGTCCGTCTGGGCCGCGAGCCTCGCTGCCTGCCTCTTCGTGAGCGTGACCTCAGGACCAGACACCGGACGGTAGTAGCATTTCATACTTCGATTCGGCCCACACAGCCGCACTATCCGGCGAATATCATGTTTCAAGATTTCCATAACAAGTGATAAAAGAATAATCCCATTATTTTAATGTACGATTGTTTACAAAAAAGAAGTATAAACTAGTGTTCAAAATCCGTACTAGGACGTCATTTAAGCGTCACTTGTACTTCTTCTGGATCTTCTTCTGTATTAATTAAATATCACAACACCACAAACATTTGTTAATGACCAAAATCGTGTTTCAGCGGTATCATTTTATATATGGAGTTTGTTTTAAATGTCGTTACTTTGTCGAGCTCACCATTTATGCTGTCTTTTCTAAGAATCACATTTTATGAAAAGGGTCATCTTCCATATTAATGAAACACAAAAACAATTTGACGTTTTAATTTTGAAAATCGATTGTTATGAAGTAAATTAGTTATTAAGTTAATCTTTTAAATATGAATTAAATATATTAATTAGAAAGATATACATATAAAATCAATTTAATCGAAAAATATTATTGTTGCGCCACCGGGATTCGAACCTGGATCTCTTATTAATTAATATATTTAATTCATATTTAAAATATCACAGACCTATGTTCTGAATAATTACAACTTCACAATAAGAATGTGTTCTCCTAAAATAATTAAGTTAATCATTACAATGTTCCAATTTTCAAATTTCTGACTTGAAACTTCTTTAAATACTAATTAAATGTATTAATTAGAAGGATATACATATAAAATCAATTTTATCGAAAAATATTGCTGTTGCGCTACCGGGATTCGAACCTGGATCTCTTTCCAAACTAGGGAAGGTGCATTATCCAACTACGCTACAGCGACAGTACTTTTGACGGCAAATTTTCGAACCTATATGTTACACTTTTTCAAATTTATACATCTATCGTTCCATTATTTGAAAGCCATCAAATTACAACTTCACAATAAGAATGTGCTCCCTTAATAATTAATAAAACTTCTTTGTTTACTTTGACACTTGTCTTCAACGAAATTATATCAATATCATATAATATGTTAGCGCAATCCAGAATTTGAAACAAATTCCAAATAATACAATGATAATATAATTTGGACATAGTTTTCCGCTTGGATGCGGCTGTGACAAGATTCGCATGCGAATTAGGCAGATGGGTATTTATTTGAACAAAAACTCGGATGTGGTAATAAAGCCAAGGACACACGTGTGCCTGTACTGTGTATGTAAATAAATGGTGCTATTTCCCTGTTTGAATAGCGATTTACCGGTCGTTGGAACGAACACTCAATATTGTACACAACCCCGAAGGAAAAAAAATACACCAGATGTACAAATACAAAGCTGTCGGAAAAAGAAATAGCAATTTCGCATGCTGTAATTTGTCAAGCTTTTGTTGTCAATTTTTCTGATAAATAAATAATGCGTTTGAGAAGTAGGATAAAACGATTGAGTTGATCCTTTTTTATATATTGTATCTTATAATTATATTATAGTGCAATATATTAATTGTATGTAGTCCAGGGCCACAACAAGTGCTTTACATACATATTAAAAATATGAGACAGAAATGTTCAAACTGTATGATGAGCCTAATCACGTTTCGTCTATTTAATGGATAAAACGGTAGTACTTAATATTCGTATATCGTATATACAGAGTGTAACAGACCTAGTCCGCAATATTTTACGAGTGAATATCTGACTAAATTACGAGTCGAAAATTGTCAAGGAATATGTGCCTAATCTCAACTGTCTCACAGATATAAGCATAGCAAATATTTCATTAATCTCGAATTAAATATTGAATACAATAAATAAAAGTCATGGAACTTCGACGCGGACAGACTATTTTTTGTTAGATGTTTAAGGGCATGAAACAAAGATATAGAATAACAATTTCGTAAATATTTATTTCGAAAGAAGTAAAATGAAAGCTGATTGACATGATTTTGTAAAAAGCTTATACATATAATATTTTCCATAACGGTACAGAATTTGTACATATTCTTTGAAGATTTTCAACCCGTAATTTAATTAGGCATCCTTCTTCTTCTTCTCCTTTAACGACCTCGTGGGAATCTGAAGTCAGAAAGTACAACCGCAGTCACAATGGCGCGCCATCCATCCCTCGATATCATATCCACCAGGCACCCGCACATAAAATAATATAATATTGTGAACTAGGTGTATTACCTACATCTTGTATAATTATATTATTTTTAATCATTTCAAATAACCTATTACGCGATAATTTGGCTTTTAACATACGCCCTCGGTGGCAAAAACTGGCACGCAAACAAAATTTAGAAATTTTCTTAATACATTTAAATTTAAATATTAACCACCTTATACGACTTAAAATACATATATCGTATAATGGGGAAAAAACACTTTTTTTTACAAAATACGTTAAAAAAACTAATACAAGATTGTTTTTAAAAATACCACCCAAATTAATACAATTTTTTTTTCTTGTACTGATTATTAACAAATATAGTTATGACATTTAAAAAAAAATAGAGATGCGTACACAGAATACGTGTCACATCAATACTCTTACTATTATTTTCTAACTAAGCTAAACGCTTGTGCTACGAAAATAGGACTAACTTGATGGCCTCTCGGAACGAGGCTCGAATTCCCAACCACTAGATCATTAGGCGAGTATTATTAAGGTACAGTTCAAAAATATTTTACAATTAGGGGAATAATATGTTACAGAATATAATTTTTATTATACAGAGTGAATATTATGTTCCAGACTGATTTTGTTTGGCCGACATTTGTCAGTTCGCATTTGATAGTCGAGAGTAGTTGATTACAATTAATTTATTACGGGGCACCTAACGCCTCAACAGCGTGTTGGAAGTTATTAAGACATTTTATCTAAATAATGGAAAGCTTCTAGGTGGCCGAATTGGGTCGATTGGGCCTGCAACACATGTGGTTTCAACACCACCTCACACACTGCCCGAGCCACGCTTGTAATTTTGCGAGAATTTTTTTCCGACCGCAAGTCAAAAAATGATTATTTCGACTGGCTTCCTCGATCACCTGATTCGACGGCTCCCGATCATTTCATTCTCTATATTCTATTTTCTATAGGAGTACTTGAAAGAAAAGGTCTACGCCAATAAGCCAACAATTCCGATGGTACAAGACAATATTCGGAATTGACAATGCTGAAATAACACGCGAAGTGTGCGAGAATGTTACGAAAAATATGGTTAAAAGAGCATGCATTTGTGCCGCTGCCAGAGGCGGCCACTTGGCCGATGTCATATTCCATACATAATTGTAATAAACCAAATGACCGATAAATAAAAACCAAATTAAAAAACTGTGTTTCACTTCCTATTTATTCAAAAACAACATCGGCCTGGAACATAATATCCACCTGCAGTTAAGAACACTAAGAATGAAAATAATGTTGCAAATTGACAATTGAGGAGAACGAACAATATATTTAGAACAACGAAATGAATTTCTTACAAGGCGAGGCACGAAGCAATAGAAAACGGACTACCGTTCTTATGAAGAAATGTTGGTACATACTAGGCAACAGTGGCGTGCAGCATGTATGGACTTAGGTTATGCTGTTACCATGATATTAATAATATAATATACGTACTATATGCTACATTGTACATAGGTTTATGAACGTTCATCCAGTATCCTCGAATGCAAAGAACAATAACAATAAAAACAACACGTTTAGTAAGGTAGTCAAATTAGAAAGTAGATGCTTCGATCAACTCTAAACCAAATTCAAAACCTTTCAAATGTCATTCTGTTAGGAAACAGCATAAGTAAGGACTCCGTACAACATGGATCAGCTGATCCATTTCTGACTCTGCCGAGTGGAATTTTCAATTCAGTAGGTAGCAATTGTATGACTTGAATAAAACGATAGATTAAAATATTGGCTAGCAATTGTGGTAGCAATAAAATGAATAATAACCCAGTAGAGGACTACAGCACTCCGGTGATACACGGTGGGCGATAGCGTAATTACAATTTAACTTATATTTGTTTCACATAATTTTTAGTAATGCACAGCTTTTTTGCTTGTATGCAGTGCACGCCCCTGCTAGGCAACTGTGAACTCTCACACACGCGGCCCGCATGTGAGCTATGAAGTACTTTCATTTTCTGCCGCGGTGACATGTATTACTTATTATAATCTAAACCGATTACAGACAACTGGTTCTGAGGCAGCTTCGCTCGCAGACCATAGTGCCTACTGAAGGTTGGCGCGCGAGGCTTATTGCCAACACCCGATGACCTGCAATAGTTCTAGTTTACACTTCCACAACCAATCACCAGTATATGCACCTATTAAGTAAAATAAATTAAAATCAAGATGGAAATGTACTGTCAAGAGATGTGAGCACCGCAACTCGCCGCCAAGATGGGGGGCTTACTATTTATTTTGTCTCTCGCGACTCACCGCACGCTTGTTGTTTATTGTTCAGACGTTAAACTTCAGTCGACTGTCGTCAATTAGAATCAAACGAAAACTATAAACAGTGTTCGTAATTATTAATGCTGTATGTTTGTCAAACCTTTCAGAATGACTAGTTGTAGGTATCTAGTGGTGATGAGCTTAAAATCACGAACCGTGAGTCAATCACTGAGATCGTCGGGTCACACTCACTATCGGTGATTAAATATCTGGGAATATCGTGAATCGTGATTTGGCGCATGTGCATATGTAACGAAAATATTAATAAAGGAATGACGTTATAATTCGTGATAAGCGCCATCTAGTTGATTCTGCCAAAACGTTTTACGCGACTTCGAAACGCTGAGAATTCGACCCGAAAAATAAGGGTTTTCATTCTCTTTGTGATGATATTAAATTAGATATGCTAGAATATGTTTTTTTACGCAAATGAAGCTTCTAATAAGCTCAAAACTATGTTATTTTATTTATTTCATGTATTGTAAATATCGTGCGGCGCACGGGTATTAATTAGTATTGAAACTGTGATCACAGTCACAGTTTCTAATCACTGATCGAATATCAATCACAATCACACCAGTGAGTTAAGATTAGCATTTTTTCTCATCACTGGTATCTAAGGTTCTAAGTAGCATTTGTGCGCTCGTATCGAGTCGAACATCGTGTACACCACTGGGTTTGAGTTTTGTCTCGTCCTACCGATCTCAACACGTGTAAATAATACTTGAATCTATCTTGACTGAATATCTGAATCATGTCTCATTCCGTGAACACGCGCCATTATGGAATGATTTATTTACACGATGTAATCACAATTATGAATTTAAAAAAATAAATATATTATACACAATCGACATTTAGCGGTATTGAACACCTTAATCGCTTCGCTGTCGGTCTGCCGGTCCATGTCCACGAGACAGCTGTTCATTTAAATTCCATTTGCAATGCCCCGGACGGACGGTGAATAAGCACTAGTACAGAAGGATGGCACATCATATATAAACCGCATAAATTTTCCGTGGGTCATTACAGATCACACCCGAAATTTCAATACATTTATCGATGAGTGTGTACGTTGCAAAGCCTGCGGGCAACGAGAACGTTTCTTTTTTTTTTTAACATACGAGTAGACGAACTGAAATATAGATAATACAACGTGGAACTGTTGTATATCAATGGATGTTGTTTTGCAACTATTTAGAATTTATAAATTCATCCTAGAATAAATTCCTCGTTTGCCGAATATAAATTCAACGTATAAATTACGGTGACAAGATAACTGCACACATATACAGTAAGTCCTCTACATACGAACGAGTTCCGTTGCGAGAGCTCGTTCGCAAGTTGAATTTGTTCGTAAGTTTAACAAAATTAGCCTATGCATCCAGAATTCCCTATAATAATCACCACTATTATTGCGCTTAACATCCGACACTGACAATTAATTGCACAGTAATTTAACAAAATCTAGCTCCACTGAAAACCACACACATTTATTAAAAAAGACCGCGCGTGACTACTGTAAACATTACTGTAAGCGTGGGTCCCGGCAGAGACACGAACTAACGTTACGCGTTGCCGCCAAAATTGAAATTGTGCATTATTTAAATAAATTTAAATAATAGGACGTGTACATTTCTTAGAAAGTTTGCATGTAGAGGACTTACTGGATGATTTTCTTTGGAAATTATCTTGAAAATATATTTAACGTTATCATCGAGAATATTTAATTCAATTGCTTTAGTAAAATTGATAGCGTTATCGCGTGATGCTCCTCGAAAGTGCTTCGTGCGCGAATCCGCGAGCCGCACCACGCCGCTGAAGCCCCTCGGAGCGTCTCGCCTCTCGACACCATTAGCCGAGAGCTCCTCGACTCCACTCTGACCTATTCTACCCGAGGTAAAAGTGAAACACACATCTTGAGGCCGCTGGTAAGTTCAAAAATGAATATCCACTCTCTCCGCCTACTTAAATGAACACCCGTTTTAAATTAATAAAGAAAGCCAAAAAAGAACGGTTCGGTCGAAAACGAGTTGCCAACGGTGATTTCTTGTTCTTTTTTTGTCCTGCGGTAGGTACTAACAGACGGCTAACCCGACATGAGAGTTCACGAAGCGCTGTGACTCTTTTTGTTACTGAAACGAGTCGGATCTGATCAGGTACATTGTAACCAGGCTGGTAGGTAGATGATAGGTCGCCCTACAAACAAAGTCCAGATGACGTAGTTTGTTCATTTCAACGCACAACACAGGGAGAAAAGTGAACAAAGTATACATTTAACGGTGCTATAGCAACGTCGGCTTAAAGGAGAGAGAAACATTTTAAATGATCAGTAAATTTAACAAATAGGAAAAATAAACGCTGCACTGAACCAATTAATATCAATAAGGTGTCATTTTTAGCCAGGGAAGTTCAAAAATAAATAAGTTACGGCCCCTACAGCAGAATAAATACAAACACAATAGAACATCAAATAATAAAAATTAAAAAAAACGATTTGTTTTTAAGAATATCAAAAACGAGTATAATAATTGTTACTCGTATTAAGTATTTGGGACATAGTTTTAAAATATTCTAGGGGTTATATTATTTATTTTATTGGTAAGCTGAAAACCACTCACAAAATGTTCACTCCGTTTTCGCCTTAAACGGTTAAAACGTTGCCGCGCAGAAATATTTTTTCCGCGCACTAAGTAAAAAAAATAATAGATGGAACATTGCTCTCTACACCATCGACATAACGTGCTTTGTAAATGTTCATATGCTGAACTAAATTCCTTAGGTATATAATTCGAAAATATTATCGTGCATTGTTTTGGAATTTATTAGAATGTAGATACAAATTGCACAAATTCCCGGCCGATAGCGAGTGAATTCACGCTTAGTTAAAATGAGATTAACATCCGTGGGTGAATAAAAAAAATACCCACTTCCCTGTGTACGAGTATATTACATATTAGACATATCGACCCCTAAAAAATACATTTTTAATCATTCTAGGTATTTGATACATTTTTAAATTACGGAATTTTTTTAATATTATGTTTATTAGTACCTACATCATAGAATACAATATACCTATATATTTTTTTAAATCTGCCACGCAAATAAGTATCAAATACATGCGAAATACTAGAATTATAAAAAATGACAATGTTTTACTTACGATAATTTATGTACGAATGGTCGAAATGCAGGACTCGGGAAACGTAATAAATGTTCGAACAATAAACAAACCAATCCACATCCATTAACCTAGCCAGCTTGCGACAGGTGGATACACCCAGGTCTGGATACATCGCAGATACACATAGAATAACATATCTTAATTGAGATACTTACATACGAAACAATATTAAACTGGTCGTGTCCCAGATAAGAATCGCTCATGTGATACAAATAATAAATCCACTTGCAGAAAAAACTTTTAGGCTTAAATAATCCGTAAATTACATACATACTGCATATATTCAAAAGCTTAATTTTAATTTAAAAAATATCCATTTTTAAATCGATCGTAAGCAGATCAAGACTTTCAAAAAGTAAAAGGATTTTTAAGAAGCTTAATTTCATTTCCGCTGCATAACGATTTTAAAAGTCGGTTGTTTGAGCAGTAGTAAAATTTTACCATCGCCCGTGGTAAAAAAAACGTTCGCGGGCTGTTCGAACGTCAAGTTTACTACTGTCAAAGTTAATTCCGCCTAATAATGTAGCATAGCGAATAATCATAAAAAATCTAAGAATGACGTCAAATTAGATTTATTTTAAATATTCACCACTAGCAATACATACAATTGTATACTTTACATATGGCTTTATTCACCGCCTGCGTTCGAAATCTGTCACTTTGCTGGCGAAAAATCTTCGATCTATGTGCTAATATAAATTCAATAGCGAGATAATCATCGGACGAACTCTCATCACTAAAATAGCGGGATATTGAATGTAAATAATAAGACAAAACACTTCGTTTTAAACCACTATTTATTGATAAACCAACATGTTTCGATACCTATAGTATACATTGTTTCCTGAAGAAGATACCATAGGTATCGAAACATGTTATTTATCAATAAATAGTGGTTTAAACAAAGTGTTTTGACTTATTATTAGGGATATTGAATGATTCATTGTCGTATATATTGCAACATTCAAAATATTAATATGACGGATGACTTTTGAAACAGCTTTGAAGAGTCCGCCATGAGTTTTGGATGGTAAAATTAGTTTACTATTTAATGTACTTTCGATGAGTAAATATTTTTTACCAACGACTGAACAACCTGTTTTGGCAATTTTTTTTACTAAAGTAAAAATTTACCACCGATCCACACAACCGGCTCTTGGTTGAAGGCGAAAAATAACAAATTTCTGGTAACTTATTCATAGATCCACTATAAACGCAGTATATATATATATCTTAGCTTTACCTTTCTCCTCGGAAGTCATTCTCACCTAAATACATAAAATCTTATAACTAAATATTGTTAGTCGCTCTCAGGCAGTCGAGTCAAATTATAGATCCTTTTCATTTGTACGTGTTCTGAAGCAAGTTAATAATACATATTTGGAATTTATTCGGCACTATAATTAGAAGTGCATGTGATGACTTATGTTCAAATAAACTATTTTTATTCATTTCGGCCACCAAAATATACCTTCCAGTAGGGCAGTCTTATATAGTATAATCCATTCATTATTTAACAGTTTTACACATGTCAAAAAATGCAGAATGTATGTACATATATGATGCATCAATTACAGCCACAGTTGGCGCACAACGGGCTGAACCCGACCGGCGCCAGTGTGCGGCGCGGCGAGCGGGCAAATACTAGAAACTTTGCCGGACCACCACGCCACGAGAATATTTTAAATTTAAGCTTGTCGTGTGGTGGCAGCCCAGCAGCTCACGCGCAAAGTGTTTTGCAACAATTGCAAGACACATCTATATTCCCACAGCTAAATTCTATAATCGATGATTCATCGACATTTTCAACCCGGCTAAAAAAAAAAAACACGATATATTTGAACAAATTAATATTTCTAATCCCGGGATATGTAAGATATTTATATTTAAGCGAGGAATATTCTAACTATAAATAATAATGCAAGATTAAAAAATAACTATTATAATATATAATACAATTATAATTTTGAATGATTATGCCCGAACGTATCGAAGGTTTCGTCATTTGTAAACATGTCTGCTCCGCTAGCAATTTGCATCAAAGAGGAACAACAAGCAGTCATCCAATTTTTCTGGTCGGAGAGTGAAAGGGGCTGAATTTCATCGTAGACTTTTATCACAATAAGTGGTCGGACGAGTGTGACGCACGAGGAGGGAGCAGGACGCCCGTCAACCCTCCACCGCGAACGACAAGATCCAGCAAGCTCGAGAGATGGTTCTCGCCAATAGGCGAGTTATCATCGGTGAGGTAGCGCCTTCTTTGATCATCAGTCATGGTTCTGCCTATCAAACCATTCACGACGAGCTTAGCTTCCGTAAAGTCTGTGTAAATAAATTGTAGAACGAAAAATGTAGATAATTTTTAACTTGCTCTCGTAACACAGCAATCATTTTGGTAGGTAGCAAATTGATCTAAAATCACAAAGTTCTAACCCTATTGCGACTGTGATTGTGTTCGATTGAAACGGTGATTGGTAACTTATTATTCGTAATTCGCTACACTAGAAACTAAACCTACATAAGTTAGATCTCAGTTACAGTCGAGCACAATCGCAATATCAATAACGGCTTACCATCACTAGTTGCTAGTAGGGCTGTCAACTTTTACTGAGACAATTCCGGGACAATCCGGGACGGTTGGCAACCCTAGTTGCTAGTGATGTTCCCTAACCGTGGACTCCGTTTGAACTACTGTCTCTGGAACACCTGCATATGCATGCACTTCGCTGGCTTGGCTAGGCATCATCATTATATAATCTAACTATAACTAACATCAAATTAATAAATTTAATAAGGTATTTTAGGAAAATGCAAAAATTGTGCAAATTGAACCCTCCCTCCCGAGAATAGTTGGATCCGAGACGCTCCCCTCGCGCACCGCACTCTCCCCAAAGGGCGTGCTCGGGACATAGCGTGGGCGAGTGCCACGGGGAGAGAAATTAGCGAGAAGCTTCTTTTAGCCAACGGGAGCGGCAATCCGATTTATCAGTTTCAAATTTTCAACGATTTGGTGCTAAGGCTAAACTAGGGCACGAATATCGGAATATCGGCATTTTACAATACTGGAATTAAAGTACCGCAAATACCGGATTTTCGGTATTAAAAATGTAATAAATTACGTCTCTAAAATGATAGTGACCGAAGTCGCTACTTTTAGCAAAAAAATTTATAAATATTAATTCTCCGTTCCACCAAATTGAATTCAGCAGGTAGGGCTTTTTTTCTGTTGCCGATTACAATAATTATTATACCTTATTAAATTTAAAGGTAACTTGTTTTGATTTATTTATCTTTTTATTGTATGTTGAATTAGTAAGACACTGCCAATACGCTATCTGTAAACATAAAGAGGATTCAGATTTCATTGAGTGTTACGTGTTTAAATTTTTAATATTAATGTTTTTAATTAAGTGAAACAAGGACAGATGATTATTTGTTAGTTTTTTGTTTAATAACAAACATGCATGTACGTATTTAACTTTTACGGGAAAATTTATTGTGATTTTCCGATAAAGAGTTGATAATTAATACTGTTTTATTTTTAAAATCCGTAAATACTGAAAATTGATATTGAATAAATATCGGTGTTGAAAGAAAACGTCGGTATTCAATAACACAATAAACAATGATTCTCATTATTATGAAACATATATTATGGTATCGCAAATATTTGATTTTATAATAAATATATAAGTACTTACAGAAAAACAGGGCGGCAAGAGGTTCTCAACAACCGATTCGCACGAACCGATGCGAACCTATAAAAGGAGAATGCATCTCATGAAACGTTTCTAAGGTTCAAAAATTGTGAATAACGTTAAAAATACTATGTCCCATAGTAGATTTTTTAGCCCTTTTTGAAGTTAGATATTATTTTCAGATAAATTGTCTTCCTGCACTTTCCAGAAGAAACCGTTTATATAACCGCGGTTCAAAACTTTTCCGAAATCGGTTACTAAAAAGTGTAAAATTGAGCAGGCACCCTGCAAAACTGACGAAATGTAAAATGTTTGTTTTAGACCAAATTTTAATCAAAAATTTAAGGAAAAAATAATGTAACCATGTAACTATAAATTACATAATATAATGAATGCGGAAGTATCTCCTGTAAACTCGCATATTTTAATACATTAATCAAAAACAAAGAAATAATATGAATATGTAAGCTCGAAGGGTAGAAAGGAAAAATTGTCATGAATTTATTGATCTAACTGCAGTCACGTTAGTTGCATATTTTACTTGAAGATACTGGTTGAAACTTAAGCATAAAATTAACAAGTATTTACCTACCTATCTTTAATTTATTGTTACAAACTTTGGTTAAAGAATCAAAGTAATGAGTTTTGACAGGATCCCCCATCTCTACTTATTACTAGAAGTTAGTTTTAAAATTAATTCTATTTTCATCGAATTCTCATTATCGTAAACCCAGTTTTGTAATAATATAATACAACGTAGAAGAAATACACATCTACGATCAAGGAAATATATACTTTCGCCTGATCCTGGCGAAGTATCGGAAGAATACTTTTTCATAAATAACAAGATATTTTCTTGGAATTGCCCAGAAGTATGAACAATGTACGTATGTATTTATATTCCTGTTGGAAGTTGGGATTAAACTGTGCACGTTCATCGGATTAATTAAATGGCTTTTTAGAATATTTGATTCACAATTCCTACTTGATAAAAAGTATCCGAAAAGAAAGAAAAATTTAATAAGAGTAATTTATAAAAGATTTAAAAATAAAACCAAAACCATTTATTTATACAAATGCACTTCACAACAATCAATTCTGTGTTATGATGGTATTAAGATTCAATGTAAATATTTACATCATTAACGCAAACATAACTTCCTTTCAGAATTATCTGAAATAATGATCGCTAACAATATCACAAAGAGAGTATTTTATTTATCTCGAGAAGATGACTTACCGTGAAAGAGGGATCAAAACGATCGCTGAATGATAATATAACGGTACAACAGCTGTGTGAACTTTCAAGCTTCTTGAAAGCACTGCAGTGTAGATTTATAACACAATATTTTAAACAAACTAACTCTGTCAACCGTAACACAAACAATTACCACGTATTGATTCACAAAACACACATATTTCACATTTATAACATACACGCGGAGAACGACAGGTCACGCCACCGACAACACAAAACGCCGACAAACGCTAGCGGCCATTTGCGTAGAAATTGTTTTATTTTCTCATCAATACGATACGCGCATGCGCCCAATAATTTATTTTTAAACTACCATATGGTTCAAACGAACAGTGTTTGTAGACAGGTAGGATCATTGTTGTAAATGGTAGCACAGGAACTCATGACAAAATACTTTTGTTTTAACTTTTAACACTATCAATACATATTATCTATTAATTAAGTGATTGTTTTATTCCTTTAATTCAATCACTAGTAAAAAATGTACACCATTTTCCCAAAGCATTTGAATTTAAAATGTTAGGTTATTAAAATCAGTAAATTTTGTATACCGAAAATTTATATTATTTTTTATAAACTTTTCAGTATGAATGAGTTGCATTAAGTTTTTTTTGTATTTGCTAGCTGAACAAGCAAACTCCATTTCAGATTTATAATTATATTCAGATCATTCAGAAGGAAAAAAAATCGTTTTACGAATTAAGTACAGTTTGATTATATTTTAACTATGTCTACAGCGTATACTAATAACTTATTTACCGTCATGCCGTTTCTCCGCAGGGATAGACAGAGAGGATAGAGCGCCATACTCTTCTGTCCTGACACACAATTATCGCCTCATCTACGTTTATACATCTTCTCATGCAAGTTCGCCGATTATTGAGACTTCTAACATGACCATCCTTCAGTATCTGGTTTACCTGGTCGTGCCAAGTCTTCTACGGACGTCCTCTATTTCTGATACCATCAACACTTGCGTCATACTTGCGTATACTAATAATATATATTTAGTTTGTGATAAAACTAGTTGATAACAATTGTAACCGACGCAATATAATTGTATTAAATATTCTATAAATAAAAATACGACTAATAGCAAAATGTAAAAATCTTCTAAATTGATTGCTTATTTTTTATTACAATGTTTTAAAAATATATAGACATGGTTAAAAACCTTTTTTTTGGTCTATAAAATAATACTTTATATATAGGTACAAATTAAATAATTAATAATATGTATATACAAAGTAGATTTAGAAGATACTTAAAACTTTAAATTTACGTTAAGTTGGAAGTATGTACTTAAGTATGTTAATAAAAAAAACCCTCCTCCCTTCTTTCTCCTTTAACTTATTAAAAAAATTTGATACTTTTCTACCAATATATTTTTATCATTAATTCACCACAATTTTAGGAATATGAGATCAATGATAATTAATCCTCTGAATATATCATTATATTTATAACTGTAACAAGAAAGCACTGTAATATACACAAATTTGTGTCCATTTTAAATTGATAACGTTATATGAAAGTCCACTGTAAGTCTCGAAAAACATATAATATTTTTAACGCACTTGATACTAAAAAATTGCTCAATTTTTACAACATTAGCATATTTATTGTTTCCGAGGTAAATTTGAAGAATTCTATAATCATATATGTGAAAATAAAAAAACTTTTATTTCGATTCTACTCGTTTATTTATTAATTTAACAATTCGAGTCTCAAGTAAATTAAATGAATAGAATACAAAAACAATTGTTTTATTTTCACGTATGTGGAACTTTCATGTAATTCTATTGAAGCTGAATATTTTCCTAATGTGAATGTATTTTGCAAACGTATTGTCTTCATCGAGTGAAAGCAACTCGATAAATCAACTCTAATGATGATCACCGAAGTACAGGCCAAAATGATGTCTATATTGACAAAATATAAGAGATGCAAGTATAAGTGGTAAATGTGCCGTTAGTGGAGAAATAGACCAAAATAGACCGATGAATAGCAATAACATAGCTCGACACTCTATGCTCGACACTTATCGTTGATTTTTGTCCATAGATTTTGTCTGTAATATTACCATTATCCATAGAAAAAATATATATTCTACTATCACAAAAGGCGGAAAATAAATCTATCTGTCACTTGTATAAACAATGTTTTGTAAAATTATATGTTAAATATATTATTGTATTAAGAAATGGAGGAGCAAAGTATGTATATTTCTAGTATATATATATTTGAAACCTTTTAAATACATATACGTTTTTTAAATAACAATAATGCTATCCTTTTTAAAATACCCAAATGTCTACATTGAATGGGTACCTTCATACAAACTAAAAAAAGTATGTAGTTATTTATTCTTTTATTCTTCTCAAATAAATATCACATTTAACAAAAACATTTCCTTTTAGAACTTTTGAAAAGGAAAAAAAAGGCACTTAGTGGAAGTAACAGAAAACATCTTGCCGAAATATGTTCAGAGTTGGGTGATTATTATAATGGGAAAATGAGGTATGAAAGTGCTCTTAAAGAGTACACTGAAAGTGCAAGTATATATCAGGAGCTGGATTTTAAACTTGAAAATGCAAAATCACACAGAATGATCGGTGAAATGTATATGTTGCTAGCAGAATTTGAAAATGCCTTAATGCATGAGGATATCTATCTTTGTAAGTATATTAATTTAATACAAGTTATTTAATATGCATTGTAATGTTGACCAACGCTTTCAGTATGTTGTTTAGATTGATTGCACTCCTCGGAATTCGTGAAGTTTAGTTTAATGGTACTGATTTACATAAATATAAGTTACACTTTTCCTCTTTTAACAGATTCACATGTTTAGATTTTTGCAGCTACAACCTACTGGTTTGATCGAGATTATATCGGTTTCATACATTGGTCTCAGTGTGGCATTTTGTCCCGGCTGTTACTGGTGCGGTGCGCGACATAGTTTACGCTGATCACTTGCAGTGTTATTATGTTTTAGTAAGGTGACGCAGCAGCGCATAATTTATCTACCTAATTTAGTTCAGGTTTTAACCCAACACATTGTTTTTACCCAACCCAATTGTGTTTAAAATGCCGAAAAGAAATTGCAAATTTATGAATGAACTGCAAAAGACTAGTGAAGCGCCAGCAATGTTTCTCAGAATTTTCTATTGTACACGATGGATGAGCGGACATTAAATATCGTGTTACGGCTGTCGTAAGCTCTTCATCTATTAAAACAATTTTTAAAAGCGATGATTCCATTCAAGATGATCTAGTTATTACGGCCAAAGAGACCACATTTGCCTTTCACACAGCAATGCATGATATGAGCTTCAAAACTTCTGACTGTACATCCAAATTGATCTCAAAATTCTTTGAACCAAATGCGAAGCGATAATTGTTTCGGTTTAGAGCTTAATAATTACGGTAAGCCTATCTATTGCTATTATACGATGGAGCTCCTGTAGTTCTCCAGAGTTATAGTGGACAATCATTGTCAATGTCCCATGTTTCCATACCCAGGGGAGAATTAATTAGCCCCAATGTGCAGTGGTCGCTCCTTAATCTATTCAAAACATAGCCCTGCTTTGTTGGTAGTGAAAAGCCAGCCTGTGTAATCTTAGGGTTGTCCTTGAGGGGTTTATTCTATCCAGTTCATGTATATTATGACTCCGTGATGTTATGAAATCATAATATACTCAATAGATATTTTAAAACAATCTTATGTTCAATCATATTTCGAGATTACTTATATACCTATGCAGAATATACATTGATGCAACATGAGCCTAGCATCTTGAAACAAGATCTGACATATATCGATTTATGCCTGGAAAAGCAGTCAGAGTAAAAAAAATCCCAGTCGAAGTAATTAAAACCGATTAGTGCATGAAACCGAACTATTTCACACTGTTATAAAAAATGTGTTGAGTAATAAACCTATAATGATTGAATTATGCAATTTAAAGCCTACATACAAAGCAAAATAAAATCATAAGTAAATATATGCAAGGCGACATTAATGAATGACGTGGCGTTTACGTTAAATAAGTTTTAATATTATTATAAATTATGAAGAGAAGCATCTTCAAAGAAACACTTTAGTAAAATATTAAGTTAATAAATTATATTTATCTTGTAAATGATATTTATTGTAAGTTAAACTAAATTCAGTTTTAAAAAATAAAAAAATAATAACTTATTGGTTTTATTCAGTCTGTTTTCACTTTTCTCTACAGTGTTAGCATCTTAGCTCTTACATTTATTAGCATATATGTTTTCTTACATCAACTTAATTATGGATTGTATGCTGCGATAAAGAAATGTGAACCAAATTGATTTCTTTATCTGTGTCGGAGAATAAAGTGTATGGATGTGACATTTTTATTTGGTCAAATTAATTGAATTCATATGTTTCTTTTTTAGCTGTTGTTCGTGAATTGGACAATAAGGTGGAAGAGCAGAGAGCCCTCGCCACGTTAGGCCGAGCCTTCCTGCTTCAAGGACAAAGTCTCGGTGAAACGGATGAGGCGAAGAAATCTCTTAAAGCGGCAGAAAAAGCTTTTATGAAGAGTTTGGTTTTATGTGAAAGGTTAATTTGTATTTTGATATAATTAGTGATAATACTTGCCTTATAAAAATAATTATTTTCTACCACGCTATGGACTCGCCACTCTGTTAATGTATTTGCTTTCTGTTATATGTGCTAGAAATAATTCCATAATTTTATTTAAACACATTACATTTTTCAACATTTTGTAAGTTATATGAAAACAATTAATACGGTGCAATCTTCAAAACGATGCATTGCAATAAAATTTTTGATTTGTAGAGATTAAAGAGTGTACTTCGATTTTAAATGGATTTTATAAAATGACTTTCATATTAAGCATAAACAGCAGAACGTTAAATCAAACAACTATAACATACTCTTTATTAGCAATATTTATATATGTTCAAGAATTCTTTATTCCTTTTGATTTAACATAAATGTGACATATTTTAATATAGGATCATAAAGTACACGCTTTTGTAAAGTATTATAATTATAATTTTTATTTTTATTACAGTACTTATATTGTTGTGAATAAATATTCAATTTATATGCCGGATAAAGTTATTTTGTTACGCCATTATTATTCTGATATGTAAAATCATTGTTACTAATGTATGTACATTTTTCAATATTTAGCCTTAAAAGTAAAGTCAACAATCGAGAATTAATGGATATGCGAGCTAGACTTCTATTAAACATTGGCGTTGTTCTGGAGCATCTTGAGATATTTGACCGTGCTATTGAATTTTTGCAAAAAGCCATTTCAATTTGCAAAACTCAAGACCTTTACGATTTATTGAACCAGTGCTACATTACAGAAGGAATAATTTATTCTGTCAGACAAAATAATAACGCCAAAGCTTTGTCTAGCTTTAACTTTGCTTTAGATGTTGCCGGTCGACTGGATAACAAAGTAAGTAATTTGTTTACTAATTAGTTTAACAAAATTATACATCACTTTTGTTTTATAAATGAAATTAATCAAATGTTTTTTAATTTTGCATAAAAGTAACATACTCATTTGTTTTAATAATAATAATAATGTGTTTATTCCAGCGTGATCAGGTTTTTTTTTTTAAATCGATTCGCCATAAAGATATGTATACGCTTTAATGTATACATATTATGTTATACATTAAAGTTATAAAGTAAATATAATGCTATGAATAAAAAAAAAACCAAGGAAAATATTAATAAATAAAAAATAAAAAAAAGTAAAAAGCTTTTTGCTGCTGCCGTTCAAATCTTTGTTTTCACTTACTTCGTGCGTGTATTATCTTTATATTATTGTAAAAATCCCATGTGATTATTACAAATAGGGTAATAACTCTAATAATGCAATAAATTTTAAACGCTTTCAAACCCAAACTGTCATAGTTGATTAACCTTGCTGATTAAAAAACCTCAGTAATCATTCAAAAAATTCTATTAACAAGTTATAAAAAAATAGCAAGCAACAATATGCAGTTAATTAGAATGTGACCTTACTTTTACACTTTTTATTGCTTATTTTTTCAAGTCGAACTTAAAGAAAAAAAGATTTTTCCTTTACGACAATTATTATTTTCTCTGATTTTTACCTTTATTCTGATTTTGACAGTTTTTTTGTATTTAGATAGCTAAACAATGTGAAGCGTTAATCATGAAAGCGGATGCGCTTTGTAAAATGTCAGATTTCTACAGTGCCAAATTAATCCTCATGAAAGCCTGGAAATTGAAAACACCGGATACTGGCGAACGAGTAGAAATTGAAAGGAAATTGAAAACAGGTATGTAAACGAAATGAATTTTTAATTTTTTTTGTGTTGGTTTAAAAAAAATTCTTCCCATTTGTATGACATCATATAAAGGCATTCTGTAGACTGTATTTTCAATGGTAACATTAATCAGAATCAACCATTGTTGCCACCTGTAGCTATGAATCTATATAATAATTTGCCTAAAAAAGAAGCAGGAAATGAGCAGATTCAGAACAGTTCTTGCACTATTAAATTTTTTTTTTCCAAATAATTGATTTGCAAACAAAACTAAATTATTCCCATTTGCATTCTGATACACAGAAAAATATTAAGTGAAATATCACATAATTTAAAGCAATAAAATGAGAATTAACCTTAATTTTTCTTGACATATTGAATGCATAAATTTAATAATATTTGGCTTATAATAAAATAAAATTTGTGTTGCAATTTAGATGCAATCGTTGAGAAAGATGTGTGGGAAAAGATTGATAGATAAAGATATAAACATTGCAATAAGGATAAAAACCAGATGTGAGAGAGATGAGTGAAAATAAGATGATCAAGAAAATACATATGGATGAATGAAGAGGAATAAGGAAAATAGGACATCCGAGAGCTGCATGGAAGGAGCACGTTAGACAACTATTGAAAGAGTATATGGTTGAAAAAGAAAAGTATGTCTATTATGCCACATACTCTGTAAGAAACATGTACATTGTAAGTAGGTATTATAATGTACATTATAAGTAGGTACAATTAATAATGGGCTTTTCAATTAATATATATATCATAAAGTAGTTGATGTATTTGAGAACTGTTCCCATACACTGCACTTCTAACACAAAACTGAACTGTTAATATATATGTACTGTTAAATTTCATTACATCATGAGATATCATTATAGTTGCAGCGCTTTGTTACACGGAAGATTTGCTGGTAACTTCAGATTCGAATGACCATGAAACTATGAAGAAACTCTACGAAAAATTTGGCGATGGCGCGTGTTCACTGAAAAATTATCAGAAAGGGATTGATTGTTACATGATGATGTTGGATCACGCTGAAAAAAATGGGGATACTGGAAAACAACTAGTTCCTATTTACATCAGGTAAGAATAACATTTTAAAAATAAAATTCCCACATTACTCTCCTTTGCTCCAAATTCTATACTTGAAACATTTAACCTCTGATTCAGAAGCGAGTATAGAATTCAATAACTTGTACATACTTGAGCTATACAGAATTACACTTCAGAATACACCCAGTTTTAGCAAACACAAATTAACTCCTTTGTTCGGAGTTTAATAGATTTATTATCAGGCACACAAGGTAGGTTCAGAATTTCAGCTGAATAAATGAAAACTGAGGGTATTTGCTATTTACGGGGAAGGAGGAGCGGAAAGGGGAATTGCATTGAAAGGTTTTTAGCACCATGCGGAATCATATAATGTTTACATAAAATCTTGTTTAAAATTAAACAAGAATGTGAAAATTAACACAAACTGAAAATATTCAATAGCAATGTCTTAAATAACAATTTTTTTTATATATGTGTTACTGCTAACATACTCTCCCAACTAGCGGGTATTACAATTTGTTCTACCGGTGGTTTGAAAGTTAGCGGCCATTTGCAGCTCATGAGGATCATCCCTAAAACCTGCCCACAGCAGCTGGACTTGCTCCTTTTAAATAAAGTGCATCTTCTTTTCTCTATTTTAAGAACGCAATGTCATTTTTTCATGAATGAAAGTGGACTATTCAGGGAAATAGTTGTATGGAGGTAGGTTGTGATCAGAAGGATTAATGATGTCCCCATATTTTGGCCCATCGTTCATGTTCAAGATAATTTAATACTCAACTTGGTCTAATAGTGGTGTGAAACAATAAATACTATGTACATACTTACTTGAGACACTGAATTTATTCAATAAAGAATTACAATGGATTGCACGATTAAGCTATGAACTCCCACTCTGCAGCGGCTGCATGCACCACTGTGGTGTCAATGTGTTAAGTTATCACTAGATGTCACGCTCTGTCCGTGTATTATGTATCGGTTAGAAATTATTAATTAATATTTAAAAAATTGTTTCCAGCTTGTACCAAACATACAAGGATATGAAAAATTATAAGAAGGCTTTGGTATATCAAAAGAAAGAATTTGAAATCATACAGACTGATCACAATGATGCTTACACATCATTAATAAATATAGCTGATTCTTTGTGCCTAGCTGGACATTCTTATGAAGAAGTTGAAAAGGTCTATCAGCAAGCTAGAGAACAGGTACCGATTATTTATTCATTTTAATTATAGTTTTGGCCATGGCTGTATATGTATTACCGTTTTGTTTGAACATGCGTGGGAATGTTTTGGACCATAAATGTTTAAAATATTACTGTTTTGTTAGAGTTATATCAAAGGGAAAAATGTTACGATTAAAACATCAATTTAATTCTAGTAAATAGTTCAGAGATATGCCCTTTTATTAACTAGATAATATTTTCAGGCAAGAAAAAGCTACAATGAGAAAGCGGACGCCAAAGTATTAAAGATGCTTATTAAATACCACAAGGAAATGAAGTTTGAGGATAAAGCTAAACAGCTGGAAAATGAACTGTCTTTAATGAACCCCGTGTCATCCGATGAGTCAGACAATGAGCAGAGCAGTGACGAAGATTGTGGAAATACACCTAATATTGGAGATGAAATATGTCTAGAAAATTTAACTGGTAATTATATAAATGTAATATAGTTCCTACTAGACCCATTATTGTGAAATCTCAGGCTTCGAGCAAACCTTTTGTTTCAACATGTTAATGTCTTTAGGTTAATCAAATGTACCGAACAGGATGTGAGCATTACGCATCTAACGATGATAACCGCGTGCAAGATAACATTGTGCGTTTAGTTCTTGTTTGTCCATTAAATTTTCGGCGATGCACCAAAAATTAATGTTTTTATTTGTATTGAAAACCGTAAAATGATGTCATGTATGTATGAATGTGCTTGCATATGTGAGGTCACGTGTGATTAATCGACTTTAGAACGAGCTTTATTAATGGCCATGTTGAATAGCAATATGGCGCGTCTGAATTAAATAGAAGTCGATTTGTCATCAGACACCACTTCGACCTTGCTCTACAATCTGTCAACGTATTTACTTTCTCACCTGACCCGGCTACTACCTTAACTTCGAATCCTGAACTTCTGCCAACCAATAAATTCTGAGATTCTGTAAAAATAACGATTAAATGTATTAATATCAAAAAGGTAACATATAGGTTTGAAAATTTATCGCTAAAAATATTGTCGTTGTAGCATAGTTGGATAATGCACCTTCCCCGGTTAGGAAAGAGATTCACGTTCGAATCCCGGTGGCGCGACAACAATATTTTTCGATAAAATTGATTTTATATGTATATCTTTCTAATTAATATATTTAATATTTACTAATTAAATGTATTAATTAGAATAATATACATATAAAATTGATTTTAACGAAAAATATTGTAGTTGCTACCGGGATTCGAACCTGGATCTCTTTCCAAGCTCTATGTCTCTATATTCATGGTGCGTTTTATACTCGATGGAAATCTTACTATCACTGTCAAAAATGTACAATTCTTGGAACCCACCTCCAATGAGCTAGCGGCTGCCGCTGCCGCACAGTTGAGATACATTTGTCGTTCGGTGATGGTCGAACGCAATCATTTTTGAATAAAATTATGCCCCTAATTGTTGCATAATACTCATATGTCCTCAAAAACAATTGACTACGATGCTTGCTGCACTGAAACAAAAACTTATTTTGTATGCAATGTGATGTCTTTCATTTGTATAATAAAGTTTTTATTTACTCTTTTCTTTCTAGCTTAAAAAAATAAGGGTGTGTCTTATAATTGATGTAATATAATTTAAATAATACATACTCAATGTTTGCAGATATTTCCGACGATAATAATGAAGAAAATGACAGACCCCGAGTTGCTAGAAAAAGAGGAAAAGGTTTTTCCATTAAGAAGAATTCCAAAGGAGAAACTCAACTGCATCAGGTACATCATATTTTCCTAATTATTTCATTTTAATAGGAAATGTGGAAACTTACAAAGTTGAACTATTTCAGTTATACAGTAGAAATCCGTTAATTTGAACCCCTTTTATTCGAAATTTGATATAATTCAATATTCTCAAACACTTCAAGACCCAAATTGTCAGTTTTATACTTAATCAACCTCTTTGACACGAAAACCCCGTTAACATGTATGAAATAATTTTCAGGCCCTCAAGTCATAATCAATACATTTTTATGTCACATAATTCAAAAATTTTGAGTACATTATAAAAAAATCACATTACAGTCAAAAATCGCGTTCTTTATGTATTTCACAATACTTAACGACACAACAACGCCTACTTTGTGTTCAACTTTCATTATGTATACTTTGTTATGTAATGCGCTGGCACCGGTGGATTGAACGCCAGCGCATCACGCCACCGGCTTGACTCAGACTGTAGGTAACGTGTGTGGTGTCGGTATGCCTGACTCGGATGGATGGGAATGGTCTCAAACAATAACAACCCTGATTTACACATTAATTACACTTTAATAATATTAAACATAACAATCCCAACATTTTCACATTGATATTTATTCTGTTATGAGCAGCAGGTTCACGTTTACATTTACAGTTTTATTTTTCTTCACCATCTCGGAGAAACACAGTGATTTTACACTTCTGAGGACTGAGCTAAAATGTTCTAGAAATATGAATCGAAGAAATCATACTATGGGTATATATGGCTTATTACTATGGTGATTTAAATAAATTTATTTATGCTTTATTACGGTATCTACATGAAACTAAATTAAAATAATAATAAAATTTAAAAAAAACAATTCAAACAACATCAGACAGACATAATTGTCTGTATTAATCATAACTATGTTTAGAACTTATTGTAAAATTAATTTTGTGTGTAGAGGTCACCACAATATGCATTCTACGTTGATCTTATTTGTTAAATAAACGTAGAACTCATTAATTAAAAATTTGATGCAACTCAAAATTATTAAAATATTTTGTGACCCAAATTATCAATTTTAATAAAATCATTAATTTGAAAATCCAGGAAAAAATTGCCCTTGCTATTTTTTCATCACGTAATTTGTAAAATCAGAGAAGCGGAACAGTAATCAAAATTAATAACAAATCGAACAGTAATTGTTACAACTTATTCCTGTGTAATTGTTGGAATTAGTCTTTTGCACAGCAGTAAATAGAGTCATCTCGAATTTATGTTAATCCTTCTTTTATTTATTTATTTATATTGTCCTTCCTAGGCTTGCATTTCGGGCAATACCTTGTTGGTCTCACGTCTGCTATCACAAGGACATCCTATAAATGTTCGGGATAATGCGGGCTGGCTGCCGTTACACGAGGCTTGCATACATGGGCGTAAAGATATTGTAGAAATTCTTCTAGAAAATGGCGCTCATATCAATGATAGAGGCGGTACACAATGTGATGGTAAGTTTATCAATAATTATGCTTATTAATTGATTGCTTCATAGTCATCATCATTTACTTATCATAGTATCCAAATTTATATTTATTTAAACATAATTACTTACTAAACATAACATCTAAAAAATGAACTCTGATTAATTCCTAATGAATTCTGTAATTTGTTGCAGGCATCACTCCAATGCACGATGCAGCCAGTAACGGCTATTTACACATTGTACAGGTTCTCCTAGATAACGGTGCATCTACTACCATTAAAAATGATCACGGAAAGACTGTTTTGGATTTTTTGAAAACTTGGCGAAAAGGGGAATCTCTCAATCCGACAGATCAAATATATTACGAAGCTATATGTGCCAGATTGCATAAAAATCTTCAGAATGTGATAGAGGTTCATAAAAAATCTCCATTCAAAGCCAATAATGCTCGTCGAAATAATTCTAAAACTAACATTTCAGAAGAAAGTAAAAACATAAAAAGTTATAATGAATGCGCCAATGCACATAGGTCTCCTCAGAAGCGTGACTCTCTCAATGAGAGTTGTGACAGTGATGACTCTTTTTCATTAATGCATAAGGCCAAGAACCGAAATATTATCGATTGTGAGTCCAGTAATTCCTCCGTTGACCGAAATGAAATAAAAAAGATCAGTGACAAATTTAAAGATGCGGGTGTAAAAGAATATAAGAATGCTATGAAAACTTTAAGAAATAGACACAGTATTAATGATATGGATAGTGATTATGAAAAGCAGAAAGACACGGAGAAACGTAAACAGGCAGCTTTAATGGAACCCGAAGAAGTGGGAGATGATTGGCTGGACAAAGATACGCAACCATCTCATCATAGTAAGAAAAGAAAAAAACAGAAAAGTCAATTTTCGGATTCCGTCAAAAGAAAATCAAATGATTCTATTAAATCTTTGTTGAGAAATGATATACTTGAAGAAAATGATATGTCATATTCTGGAAGAGTTACTCCCGAAACTGATGTGATTACCAGCTATGGATTTGTTGAAAACCTTCATCCAGTTAGATTGAGTGAGAGTGATAGTAATTCAACGGATGCTGATATAATGCACAGAGAAAATATTCCTCCGATGCCCATGGATTGTGGATTTCCCAGTGGTTTTTCGCCCGAAAAAGTTTTTAAAGAAAAAAAACATGGAAAAAGATGGAAGCACCAATCAACTCTCACTAAATCTGGATTTACAAGAAATAAATCCAGTAAGTCTAAAGTTCATTCTACTTCACTTGATAATTGTATCGGAAGTGATACAGATACGACTTCAAACTTAAGTTTGACTTCTATCAAAAGCTTACGAAATTTCAACGAATGCTCCGAGGAACCGGATTCAACTACTGAACAGAATAGTTTCGACAAAATGAAAAATACAAATTCTTTAGGTGTAAAGCCATCTCACTTTCCGAGAACTCCTTCTTTTGGAAGTTATCTTCCGTCACAGCCTTCTGTACCTCCCGCAGCAGTAAGGGTGCGAATCCAAGAAAAGTTGCTTCTGATTCCTGTCTCATTAGACAAAATTGATTCCTTAACCATCGGCTGGCTTTCTAAGGAAGTATCTAGAAGATATTATAAGTGAGTATTCCATGAAACTTTTTTTCTTTTTAAATATTTTTTATTGTTAATAATTTTTAATATGAAAATGTAAGACCCTTATGTACCGACACTGAACTGGTAAAAGAGGAACAAAAGTAATAGACGGAATGCTCTGGAAATGAGGTTACTCAGGCGTATATGTGGTAAATCCATTTAAGATCCATTAGGAATGAAAATATAAGGAACGAATAGCATGGTGAACAGAATTAAGATAGGGTTACTTAAGTGGTTTAGTTATACGGATGAGTGAAGGAGAGGATGATAAAAGAGCTATGCAAGTGGGTGTTGATGGAACCTGAAACAGAAGGCATCTGCAAAAGGCTTGGCATGATAGGTAAACCAAACATTGGAAACTGGTCCTGTTGAAAGCCTTAAAAATCGAAAGCTACTATAAAAATGTATGAATGTGAATGAGGCGATAGTTGTATGTCAAGACGCAGTGGCGTAGCAACAAATCGCCGGACCCCCGGTCAGCATGTAAGCTCTCCTGCCAAGAACACAATTATGGACATAGCTTCATTCACTTCATCACTATTGAGCAATTTTAATTAATGTTTTTAATGCAAATTAAATTAATTAACTAGATTCTAGAAAGATAGATATACAGAAATAATCTATTTATCAAAAAATATTTTGTTGCTACCGGGATTCAAACCTGGACCTCTTCCTATATGGGGAAGCACATTTAACATTTCGCTATAGCAATCAAATACATTTGTGACAAATTTTGAACTTATTGTTTAATCTATGTAATCTTTCCAATTGATATATCTATTATTCCATTTTTCAAAATCAAATCTTGGTAGCAACTAAATATTTTTAATATTTTTCAAGTTAATATCACGTCGTTTCCCGCTGGGGTAGGCAGAAAGGATAGAGCGCCACTCTCTTCTGTTCTGACACACAATTCTTGTCTCATACATTTTCTCATACAAGCTTGCCGATTATTAAGACTTTTAACAGGACCATCCTCCAGTGTCGGCCCTAGCCTCTGTAGCGCCCTCGGGTGAAATTTTTCTGGGCACCACGACCTGTGATTTAAAAAAAAATCCATGAATTTATTGAAACATTCTCTCAGAGCCCCCTCCCCTCGGGCCGACCCCATATCTGGCTTACCTGGTCGTCATAAAAACTGTTTAGACTAGCCTAAAAAATAAAACAAAGAATGTTTATATTAACCAAGAACAAAGGATATAGATTATAAAAGGTCTGAAGCCATAGCTGGAGGATCACTGTGTTTAGGGTATTGGTCATAGGAAATTCTTCTTAAATAAAAAAATTAATTTCTCTTACAAAGTGTATAAAGGATATACTTCTCGGTGTGAAAAATATAATTCGGGATGTTCATATTTGAAACTAATTTATTCATTCATTGCGGCAGCTTTTTATTATTATTTTGTGATATATCTACCCTAATAAAGAATGAAAATTATGAAAAATCTCAATATGTCAATGAAAATATAATTGTAATCTGACCAACCACTGAGGGAGACATCATTTTAAATTTATGATCTAACTGAGTTATTTATTTTCCATTATCACAGCATTGAAGGTGTTCAGCCATCTTTAAACCTCCTCACATGTGATGGAGCCATTTTGGCAGATGAAGATCCCCTGAGCTTGGTAATCGGACCGGCAGAATTAAAGGCCAGTATAACTAGTTGGAACCTGCCGCCTGTGGGAGACAGATACATAGAATGTTGTGCTCAATTTAAAGTTGGTAAGTTTGTTATCATAAATTGATTTATGTTAATACAAAAATTAATCAACTCAAAAAATATACAGATAAAATCTATTTATCGAAAAAAAAATTGCTTGCTACTGGATCCCGGAAGCAAATTAATTTTTATATGTATATGTATTGAATAATTTTTTTCTATATATATAAATAAATATACATTAAATGTGCATGATGTGTTCCATGAAGAAAGAATCAATGAAATATTTTCAAAAAGTAATTTCATTTAGGATTCCCTTTCTTTCCTTTGTATGAATTCCCTTTTCACAATGTAAAGAAAGCATTGGACTATTTTTATTAGTATTTATTAATTCTTGGGAAATCTTTGTTTTGTCTTCTATCGCTTAAGGGTTGCGTCATGTTCTATTTCACACAACTCTTCAATTGAAAAACCCTTCTCCACGAGTTTAATATTTGCACAATGGCACGTTTTTTATTGACTTGAAATACTATTTGTATGTGTTTGTTTGACACTTTCATTCAATATTTATATGAGTTATGTACCTTAACTTACAATTTCGATATTCTGGAACGTTTTCTTGGAACTTACTTACTGCGTAATGATGGTTGTATTACATTTTTAAATAACTTTTCACTGTTTATTATCAATATTTACAACTGTTCACGTTTCATACATATTAATTATATTTCAGATATCGATGAACACATAAGAAACATACTGGAATCCAGTCAAGCAACCCACAATCTTAGCTTACCAAATCTTAATCTATCACCAACCGATATGCAACCAGTGTTCAAGTCATTAAACCATCAAATAAATCTCACTCATTTGATATTGCCTAACAATGCTCTTGGAAATGAGGGAGTAAAGCATTTGGCGCAGTGTTTACCCACTCTCTTGCAGATAAAACTTATTAATTTGAGCGGGAACTGCATAGACGCAGAAGGAGTGAAAAATTTACTTTTTTTATTTGAAAAACCAAATTCTTTGGTTTTACCAAATTCCTTAGAATTAGATTTGAGCTTTAATCACCTGGGAGACTCGGGTCTCCGGCATATTATGAAGCTCACTACCTTAGTACAGTTGAAATCTTTGAATTTAAAGGCATGCGATATTACTTCGCAGACATTAGAAAATACACAGGAAAATATGAACCTAGGGGGTATAGAAGTTTTAAACCTCGGCCTCAATTCATTCAGTAGGAACTTTTTAAGACTACTTTTGATATCATTGAATCCCCAAATAATTTCTGTTCTTCAATTGGAAGGATTAAATGTTAACGGTGAATTTGTAGCATCTTTTATGGATAATTGTGCATATATGAAATTGAGAGAGTTAGATTTATCAAGATGTAATCTGACAGATGCTGATGTCACTCAAATATTGAGGTTGGTAACAATTTTTATTTATTTTTGACATTCGTAATTCTTGAAAAACGTGTTAATACATATTACTAAATTATTTAATTTTTAATTTTAACAAAGAAATGCCGATATCCTTTTATATGATCATATTTCAAGTACAGTCACTAGAGCTTCTACATTGTGATGTAGCTATTGTTGTACATAAAAATATGATTTTATCAGATCCTGTATATTCAATTTATTTTGAAATTGTTGACAACTAATTATAATCTTTAATTGATCATTTTTGAATATCTCAATAACAATATTGTTGAATACGTGCTATATGTACAGTAAAACCTCGTTATTGCGAAATCCAAGGACCAAAAAATAAAAATTCCCACATGTAGTGAAAAAAAATTTTTTTCCCTGATATATGAATATTACGCACACACCGTAGAAATAAATGTAGCGCGGCTTTAAAAAAGTTTATAAGTTCCGCAAACAAGACACCCATTGTCAATTTAATATGGGATATAACATAATAAGGCATTCTGCAAACAAAGGAGGATTTTCTGTATAAAGAAAACTCTGAATAATCTATTTACTTTTGTTTCAACAGATAAGCGAATTGATAATAATTAAGAAATTAAATTTAAAACATTTTACGGAACAATATAAGATATCCTAAAATTCGGTGATAGTTTTGGAAATTCAAAATGTCATGCAAATATAAAACAACATTAAATTTTAACTGTGTTTAATTGTAGAGCCGCTACACGCATTGAGAGTTTTGTATCAGTCAATCGATCTTCATATTTTTTTAAATCGTAGAGCGACGAATTCGGAATCATAATTTTTTGTCGAAGGTTAAAATTTTGCGGGAGTTATCACGACCTGAAGCCATTTGAGGGTTCCACAAAATATAAAAAAAATTAAAGAATAAATTACGGAATACTAGTACATATTAATGTCGGTAAACAAACACACGAAAATAATTGTCAAATGAACACATTAACGAAAATGTCGTACGCAATATTACCGTTCATTGGAATAAATGTAAATGTTCAGTTATAATGTAAAAAGTGACATAAGTTGACGATAAAATGCGAAGATTAAAAATAATTATAGGCAGGTATACTTTGAAATATTTTCGTTGTAAAAAATTTTTTTTTGTTATATTTTTACATATTTTATCATACGGGACAAAAATAATTTTGTTATACATATTAATGAAATTTCGTTATATAAATTCATTTTTGTATGAAAAATTTATTGTAGGGAATTAATTTTGAAAAAAATTTGATATACGTCATTTTTCGGCATAACGGGGTTTTACTGTGTTCTAAAACTAGATCTAAAAACAGGATTAATGTGCTCCAAATTTGTGGATTGTGATTGTAAACTCTCCATTTTTGGATTTGCACCCAAATGTGTTTCTACTTAGCAAAGCTTACTTCAAATTGTAAATATGTACATATAATAAAAATCATTTAATCCTTTAATTTAAAAACAACTTATTAATCATAAGGGGTCATGATTGAAACTTTAAACAAATGCTACACAAGGTAAATTTTTCAAATATAATTTATTTTAAACCCTTAATGTGTATTAATTATCAGACGTCAGCCAAGTTAGAAAGATGGATCATAAAGTCATATTTTTTTATTCTTTATTCCATGTTTCTGTATATTTCCTTGTTTTTTATCCAGAGAGGGATAATAATTATTTGTAAGTGAAAGTTGTTGATGTAATATTTTGTATAAATTTTGTTTTTACAGGTCGCTATCCAAATGTGAAGACCTCCAAACAATCAAATTACGTTATAACCTGGAGTTAACAGTATTGTCCTTGAAGAAGCTCGTTCAATGCTATCCGTCATTTACAAATATCGATTTGGAAGGCTGTGGAGAAATTTTCAAACATTTGCAGGAATCAGATTTACGAGAGAATTGGTTTACAGAATGCGAACAGTGCAAAATAAAATCATTATTATTAACAGCCGACATTGCAGTGGAGTGGAGTGACAAACTTCTTCAACAATTCTCCCTCATGTGGACTAATAAATGGGAAGACAATGCCCTTGTAAACATAGGAATGTATGGTCAGGTACACCTAACTACAAATTAAGACCTGTGATATTTTATAAATTAATAAATGAATTTAAATAATTTAAACAATAAAAATTTAATATTATATGTAGTATTTTTGTAAATATGTAGTTATAACATTTTTAATAATTTATTATTAAGTAAATATTTATATTTTTTCATTAAATAATTTTATTTTTTCATTAAATAATAAATTACGTCATGTTTTAAAACTGTTTTTTTATTGCCAAATTTTTTATTTGCAAATTTAAGAATCAATTAAGAGATCAAAATAAAAAACAATCTTTATATATATAAAAATAAAGACTTAAAAAAATATGGAACATTAAGGAAAACACATTTTTGTTGTAAAGTTTCATTTTCGGAACATAGTTCTGTGGTATTAAATAAATCAACTAGAAAGATATACAGAAAAAAAAATCTAAAAATGGAACATTGTTTGATGTAGGTTTTTTTCCTTATGTACAATCCTTTTCCCAACCGATTGGTTTTTTATAATTCGGCGGTACTATCTACAGGAACAATATATTAAAACTATATAAAATTTCCTATCCTATCTCCATATACTATCAGTTTATATTAATCAATATTGAATATAATATATCAACCCCTCCTATATAAAGTACCGTAACTAACAAATATGTCCTTTTTAGTTGTTTTAGTATTTCGCATATATTGTATTTGATGTATATTATATTTTAAGAGGTAGTGAATTTTTACAAATATTTTATTTTATTATTATCTATTGAACACAATAATAAAATTAAAATTGCTGTCATGTAAAAATGTATTAAATATTAGAATTTAAAATGATCCATTTGTTAGTTATAATACTTTATGTATGAAGGATTGATACGTATGTATAGAAAAATTTGCCATTAGTCATCAGTACGAACAAAAAAAAATTGTTCCGATACCCTAAACATTCATGGGACGAGAGGTAGGAGATGATGAATTTTTCTCTTATTACGCAGGTTTATAAAATTGAAGATCTTAAAAACTTTTTTGAAAAATTATACTAGTTAAAATATAAAAAATAAAGTTTTCTCATCGTAGACCTATGTACGGCTTTTAATACAAATCCTTGTATTCTGTATCAGTATGTACAGAATATAAGTTCGCAGTGCATCATAAATCATAATTGATAATCACAATGAAAATACAACTGGATAACTAATACAAATACATTGTACCTACCTGGATTAAGATTTACACAAATATTATATTTTTTTATTTAACTAATGAAAAAAATCCATTTTTCCTTATAACATATTTTTATGATTTTTAAAATACTTGATGTACTTTGAGTCCTTTTGTAATATGGAGAACACATTATTATTGTGAAGTTTTTTTCAGAACATAGTTCTGTGGTGTTTTAATACAAATTAAATGTATCAATTAGAAAGATATACAGGAAAACTCAATTTTACGAAAAATATATTTGTTGCTATCTGGATCTTTTCCTATCCAGGGAAATGCGTTAACCGATTACACCACACCAACAGAGTAAGTTGACAAATTTTCGAACTTATACATATATTATTCAAAATTTAAGATAAATTGAATTTTCCTGTATATCTTTCTAATTAAATGCATTTCATTTGTATTAATATTTTTATAAATTACAAAATCGTGATAATTAAAAATAAATCCATATTTTTATTTTATTTGTTTGTTTTTACTTTCCTGTAAATGTTGTACATAATAATTAGTATGTCGAAAGTCTTGTAAAAATAAATATGAAATACCGTCATCTTATATAGACAATTAAATCATTTTCAAATGCGTCAAATGTCCATTCATAAAATATATTTTAAGGGCGTTCCAAATAGGTACTCACGATTTATTTTAATCCATATGCCTATCTTGTGCCCGAATCGACCATTGTGTTGGGGCAGATTTATGGTGCATGGACATTTTGGGGGCCATTTGTATCGAGTCATGTATACCGAACACAATTCGATCTGCCAGTATTTTTGGAGTTAAAACAGTGTTTCTATGCGCGGTTCTATAAATCCGCCATTGACGGGAAAAATATCTATTAATTCTTTTTTGCAAGTACTGATACCTTAATAGTGTTTCTTGATATTTATAACGTAGATATTAGCGTCAATTTTCTGAATAGAAAAATTAAATCAATCTCCAATTGTGAAATTAAACGGTAGGCGGATGGTTATGGACGTTCGTAATTTTTCAATGCAGCCACCGTCCGCGGCCGCGACCTCCGGCACGGCGGCCCACGGCAGAATTAAATATCGCGGATATATTTACCTCGCATATTTTAGATTGTGAGAAGTTTACAACTGTGAACATACAAACGTGATATCAGTTTGTTCGACCGACAATCTTGGCGATTGCATTCTTCCCGTATAGAGTGTTTACAGTTTGTTTGGATCCTTGAAAATGTCACTTGAAACCTGCGAGATTTACCGACGCTACCTGATACGTAATTTGGGATAAGCTCAGTGATGGCCCGGTATGGGTTTGCACCGGTCCGTGCGTACCCATACGGCAACCTGAAAATCGGCACGCTATTCAAATCACAAAATTTTCCCTGTACGCTGAAGAATATTTGCGTATTTATCACTTTTTTAAACTTTTAAAATAACACATTTCGCCTGATAAAAATAACCTTGTGCAAATATTTATAATAAAGGTTTTTCGTTATAGCATAATATACATAGAGAGTATAAGAGGAATGCAGTTATGAAAGAGTGGTTTGTGTGGACACATGGCAGATTAATCAGAATCAGAAGGATATGTTCGCAGGCTGGAGAACAGAAAGAAGAAACAACTTACGGTTGACACAAGTTTATTGCTAAGCACAGTTTCAGATTAGAGATAAAGAAATGACTACTCGGATGAGCGTTTCCTGGAGATCTTATCTGGAAGGCGACAGCGAGAGGAGTGGCGCTCAGGAGCCGACCTCCTGGACGGCTGCTGATGGTGTCGGTACCGAGCGTGTTTTTGCGGCTGTTAGGAGCTTTGATTTTACGCACCGGTAAATGTGAGGTGCGTTCAGGGGTCGTCGGCGGTCATGACGGCTGTGAAGGCGATAGACCTCTATATACCTAATGTACTATAGAAAAACGTAGGAAATTACATAACAAGAGGCATTTTCCATAACAATTAATAGTGTTATGGTGATAATGGTTTTTATGTTTCTTTTGCGAGAAAAAGTAAAAAAAAAACACAATTTAAATAGAGCGAAATAGAATCTACTCAGTAAACGCTTGAATTTTATTGTGTGAAACAAATTATGCATTTTTATTTATTATTGTTGACTTTGACCTAGAGGGGGTTTTAAAAAAATAATACAAGTAACTTTTTCAGAAGCAACGGATTCGAATAATTTTAATGATTCAGTGCTGAACGTAGTACCAAAATAAACAGCAATTTTCAGTATTATGAAAGACAACTGATATCTCAATAGGTACTTAATTTTATTATAAATGTTCAGTAACAAAATGTTTGCGGAGAGGATTCCAATTTTAACAACCGGTTAGCGCGAACCGGTGCGAACTAGTGATGAGCTAAACCGTTATTGTTGTTGACTGATTGTGTAAATGCTACTCGATTGAAACGATAATTGGTAATTGAGATTTCACTGTTAGACGTTTAGTTGCCAGTGCACCGGTGATTGGTCGCCAAATTATGAATAATCAGTTGCCAATTATCGTTAGAATCGAACACAAATCTCAGAATCACAGTCACAATCACGGTTGAAATAACGATTTAGCTCATTACTAGTCTCATAGGAGGAAGTTATTGGTTAAGATTACCTATGCTAATATTTTACTTTGAGGGAGATGTGTTTAACTTGAAATATGAATAAAAGTAATATTTCGCATCAGACATAGAATGAATTAATTTTTTATTCAGTTTCTGTACTTCAAGAGCAGGCTAAAATATTTTATTTGTATCTCATCCACCGAAGCAGCCTGACGTACACGGCTTACACGGGGGAAAATAATTTAAATAAATGATATAGCTCAACGGTTTAAATTTTTTACGATTAAAATCATTTTTCTCATTAAAATTCTGGCAACAGGCGGGTTAATAATTTAAATTATTATTTAACCGCATTATTTAATCATATTTTGTAAACGGAACGAACACCAGGCACTAAAATTATGTTTGTACAGTATTCAATTCTATTTTTATATCGGTCTTGCAACAGATTTGTTAATATCTCACCCACACACTTTCCTGAATACAAATAGATAAATTCACATCTAGCATTCAAACATATTAGATCATCCGACATGCAATTACAAATATTAGGTATATTCCATACACCACACCGCACCATACTCATAAACACACGACTTCCATCCAAACCCACACATCCACGTACAAAAAGAGGGGGGCGCACAGATTAATACTCGGTAGCTACACATGCACACTGGAACAGTGTGTCAATGGATTAGAGAATACTTAAAAATAGATATTAAAACCAGCATCACGGTGGAGAGATAACGCACGAGGTTTGTGCTTTTGTTTATCGATTGGCTGTAAACTGTGCGTGATGGCAGATAAAGTAATCCGCGCGCGGGGAAAGTGAGAACGCATCGAGAGGAAAAACTAGAAACGCCATCGTGTTTTCCCAGCGTCGACCACTGCCGCACGGGACGCATCGCTGTACAGACGCCCGCCGCGAACAGACGCCCCCCGCGAGTCGTCCAACCTCGCATTTTATCAATCGGATACAGATTCAATTCGGCCACAAGATTACTACAAGTGTGTGTTTTTGCGATAGTAGCGTTTATATTGTGCAGTGCCGAATAGCTGGAATTCTCGCCGTCAAACAGAGGGCTGCTTTGGAGGGATAGAGGACGCGACAAAGAAGTGAGTACCGACTGCTCCGAAGGGGATGAAATCATACAATAAGAGAGCGCTCGTTTGTCTAGCGTTCTCAAAGCTCTTTTGTTTACGTTTATTGAAGCGGGCTAGGACAATATTGCAAAAAATAATGATTTACCTGCTTCGGGCGGCTTATCTGAGTTATTGATGGTGAAAGTCTTGAAGGAATCGCTGATAAGCTATTTTTATATTCTGTATAATAATAAACTTTACAATGTTATAATGAATAAAAAATAATTCTGATACCTTTAGCTACAAGTAGATAAAATTAAAATATTAATCCGTGTTTATTTAGAGTTTAAAGAGAAACAGTTTATAATATTTACTGCAAAAACATTGTGATCAAAATATGCACAAATTGATTTGTATTTAATCATTTTATATTAAAAACCAACCGGTTTCGAAAAAATCATTTTCCTTCATCTCGGTGAGATGTTTTTCATTAACAATATATTATATTATAAGTCTTATTTGGTAAAGAATGGCATATTTTATTTGCAAAATACATATATTGTACATTGCTTGTATGTGTTGATAATAATTTACTCTTCATATTTCTTATTTTCTAATCGGATGGAAAAATCAGTAAAAACAAAGCAATGTTGGTAGCATTTTTGAGAAAATAGCTGATTCTGGATTATCGGAGTCGTGAGTTTTCTTGCATCATTTGATCGTACCAGAAGTGAGTGAGTGCATCGCGACATCTCGAAGCTGACTGCTCCGGGCGCTGGGCCGGACCAAGTTTAAATCGGGCCCCGTTTTTAAAGCGCAAAAGAGCAGCTCGATTAGATCAAATAAACAAAAAGGTTTCTACGATTTTCATTTGTGGGACTTTAAAAAAATAGGTCAAATTTTTCCCGAAGGTGACCTAGAGTTAAAGAAATCGAAAATAATAACCGCCTCGCGACGAATGTAATTAGCTACATTATAAACCAGTACAATTGTATAAATCTCAAATATTATAAATCTATTAATGACAAATTAAAGGTTCTTTATAGAAAATAGATTTGGTCGCAAGAATCCGGTATATTTTGACTGTGTGTGAAATTGTGTTACACGGGTCGGGCTAGCTAACAATTTTAGCCGAAAACGAGAGACAGAGAGAGCGATAAGCTTTTTACTAAGGGCGGTTTTGCGGTTTACTTGTTATGTTCGAAGAAAGTGCATTGAAATTTTACGGAAAGTCGTGAGACCTGCAGGAATTTCTATCAAAATCTATCCATAAATCATTTTTGAAACTAGTCTTGTGATATATATTACTATATACAAAAGTGTGTTGGGTTAAATTTTTCAAAGGTAAGGTTAGGTTAGGCGAAGTTATTTTACGTTACATTTTTTTATCGCAATATTAATCGGTCCCACCACCACTATCTAAACATTTTACGAAAATTTTTCAAATGTTTCTAAATTTGTATTATTTAAAAATATTTTTTTTTTTGATTTTTCCTTTTAAGTATCCTTTTTTTGTTTGTTTTTTATACATACTTTAGGTTTTTTCACTGAAATACATGTTATTTATAGTATATCATTTATTTGATGTATAACAAGAAACATTTTGTACTGGAATAAACAATTATACATTTTATAATTTTGTTTCTGATATCAGGAACAAAAAATAGAATTCAACATTACGTTTATCACGATCCGCCTCTGACAATATGAATAGAGTATAATGAAACTACTTGTACACATATGGGTATTTCATACATCTATGTGTGTTTGTAAGGTTCTTCAAAGGTGATAATATTAAACGACATCACAAATAAACATGATGTCATTTGTATTTAAAAAATGTGATAATTTGTAATTGAAAAAAATGTATGTGTTCTGATAACAAGCTACGAGTATAAATGTCGGCATAATGAAAAAAGATAGAAATAGGTTAGGTATTGCGAAATAAATAATAAATACAATGAGAATCAATATTGCCTTTAATATTTATATTGGCAGGTGTCTACACCTGTCTCATTGCCCTGTTCCAAGCAGAGGAAGCTCACTTGCAATTTTTAATATCATATTATTGGAATAAAACAACAGTTTTTTTTTCAATAAGCTATCCGCACTCGTCGTATATAATGGGTGTAATCTAGTACATAATGATATGACAAAATATAATACGAACATGTTCCAGTTGCATGTGTCTAATCTCAACCATGTCAAAGATTTAAGCATTTTAAAAATTGTGATTATTTATTAATTTAAATATTTTATTGATATTGAATACAAACAATTGAAGGTTACCGAACTTCGAGTTGCCAGAGTTTTGATGATTTAGGGCCTGAAGCAAAGATAGATAGAAAAATAATTGGTCAATTTCGCAAATATTTATTTCGAAGTACGTAGTCTTGATTTTGTAAAAATCTCATACAAAAATATTTTCCGCAACATTAAAAAATTACTACATTGAATATTTTTGATTCGTAAATTAGTCAGGTAATCCATAAAATATTGTGGACTAGGTCTGTTATACCATATATGATAATGATAATAATTTATTTTCCACATATAAAGCGACATTTTTGTGAGGATATTTTTAATCAGCATTAATTTTATGCACCCCCAAATAAGAATAACCTTGAGTTATGGGAGTGGCGGCTTACACAGTGACAGCAGCAGTTTTACAAAGTCGCGCAAGCCGCAATCGCGAGGGGTCCCACGTTTCAGAGGGTCCCCGAATCACCGAGTAAAGGGATGTAAAACCAGGAGCAACAGAAACGGAGGAAAGAAAAAAGGAAAGAATTAAAAATTAAACATTATTTTAGCTCCAAAAATTATGCTCGGTTGCTGTCGGTTCTTCATGACTTGTGATACGAGTATTTTGGAATAAATTGACTTTATTGTATCAAAATTCTGACATAATTTCCTGTTTAATACTATGCTATAAACATGTCAAATTTCCTGGTTTAGGAGAGAACAAAAAACCAGGCGGTCCTTGACTTTCGTACGTAATTGGTCCCTGAAATGTGTATGAAAGTAGAACGATGTAAAAAAACATGGAAAAGTATTTATTAAATATTTATTTTAGAATGAGGTGCATTAAATAACACTTTATTGATTAGTATCTGGTGTTTTATTTATAAATTTATAAAGAGTTCTGTAACGTATTGCTATATAACTGTATTGCCCTTCGACACACTCCATTGGGATCACATTCTTCCATGATGGTCAAAAGTCGGTCAATGTGCATGAAAGCTTCGTTCATATTCTTAGTTGTGAAAGTCTTAACAGTGAGTTCATTATCAGCTTCTTATTTATCTTTTGTAGATTAATCAAAACTTCATTTCACAAAGGATCTGAGTGAGATTCCATTAACTCAAATATATATCTCTGTTGTTGACATTGAAGTTAAATTCATTAATTATGTGAACTATTTGAGTTGTTATAGTTTCAGGAGTTTCTTCCAAGTCCACAGAATCATTTATCATTTGTTGACACGGAGAGGAGGGGAGAGTGGCTACATGGGAAGTACAAGCGTTTTTGCGATACATATCGATAAAAATCTCAATTTTAAATATGTACGATATAGCGAATGGTACGAAAGTGAAACGTACGAGTGTCGAGGACCGCCTATATTTTAGAATATTAACTTGATTTGAATTGTTTTGAAAACTTTGATGCTCAAATTTGATATAAGTAAATGTCAGACGATACCTTGTTGTTCCAATGGCGCGCTTTATAATAATTATTTTTTAAATTGAATCAAAGATGTTTATTTGACCTAGACGTATTGATCATACGTATGAACACGACTTGGCAAAATCCCAAACAGAATCTAGTTTTTGGACTGCAACCTTTATATACAGGAACATCGAGACTAAATGGCGGCATTTTGTCCCTTGGTATTAATTGTATCCGTGGTACAGATTTGGGGTATCAGGGTAAATATTGTTTTCCCTGTATATCTATTTAATAACTCGGCATTTTGGTCCTAGTGAAATTGGCAGAAGAGCCCAAAATTTTTTCAGTTCTTTTTCTACGGCTCATACTTAGAAAGTACTCGAGTGATTTAAAAAATAAAGTAATGTAAGAAAACGGTTTTATTTAAATAAAATACGTCAAGATTGCCATTCTTCGTGGTAAATACAATCATTTTTAAATATATATGTCACGTGATATACATGGTAAATTAATATTTTTCCCATTTTCAAACTAAGCTAAACACATGTGCTATGTATGAACTTGGTGATCTCCTGGGACGAGTCTCGAACCCCCGACCACTTGATGCGAGTGTCTACCTACAGCTAGACCGAATAAGCATGTCGTTATTTTTTTAGCAAATCCTTTACATAGGTAATGCATACTAATAAGCGAGACGTATTTTTATTTCTGAGATGTCTTGAATGAAAGTTATGAAAAAAAAAACATAAAATCGAAATTCACTTCAGATTTGTTTATAGGTATGTTCACAATTTCCGTGCATGACTTTAATTAAATTTCTCAAATATATATATTTCAAGAAATTTCAATTTAATTTAAATGTACTAGATGAATAGATTTTAATTAAATGTGAAAATTACCGCTCATTATGTTTAAACCATTACTAAATATGTTATTATTAAACATTAAACTTCCTATTCTCACATAGATGTGCTTTTTGGGTAAATTCGTAATCAATCTCATATTTTTGGTCCAACTTTGATTAATCTGCCCGATAAACATAGTAAAATGTTTCGATGCCAAACGGTGGTCTCGCACATGCAGGGCCGAGCTGGGCGTAAACTTTGGGCGCAGGCCCTTTTTATTTATTTATTTACCTACACATTTGAAACGATTTTTTTATATCTACATTTAAAATCAGGTCAAGTATTTCTGCCCAAATATTGAGGGAATGTGCTACCACGAGATTTTTGGAGATAATTTCCGGCTTCCGTAGTACATCGTGTACACATTAAGTATCATCAAGCATCAAATGTCAGTTATTGACCATTGATATTCCGTTCGTCAGTTGGGTGAATTTTAATATCCCTAACAGACTTCAATTTATCAAACTTTTCAGAATAAATAGTTGTAAGTGTCCATGTTGTTAGATGACGTTTGCGTGCATGTGTCGAGTCTCGCTGTTAAATCGAGCGTCGCGTATACCACTTTTCATTTAAAAAGAACAATTGTTTTAGTGTGAGTAATATCACACGTAATATGCACATTGCAACAGTGTATTGATGCCGCTTAGCGTTTTAATTGGTCAGTAGGCGGGGTTATCGTTTGTATTTTTCTATTATGATTTTACCATTGTTATAAAAATATATATCTACGTAATTACACTATAAAATTCATATATTGAAAATAAATATTTCTAAAAGCATTATAGGCATGTTCCAATAAAACAATTTTTCTCTGTACATAAATATACTTAACCCTATTTCTATCACATATATATACACGGCGACGGAAAACATAAAAAATATATGATATATCGCAAAAAAAACCGGTGTTCATGAAAATTTGATTTGTATGTGTTGTAGTGATGAGCTCAAAATCACGAACCGTGAGTCAATCACTGATATCTTTGAGTCACACTCACTATCAGTGATTGAATATCTGGGAATATCGTGATTCATTTTTTAATTTTATTTATATTTAGTTGTGAACCGTGATTCGAAGTCTGTGCATTTGAGATGAAAATATTCATGAAGGAATGACGTTATAATTCGTGATCAGCGCCGTCTAGTAGATTCGGCTAAAATGTTTTACGCATTTGATCCCAAACGCTGGGAATTTGATCCGAAAAATAAACTCACATTTTTTCAAGGGTTTTCATTCATTATTTTTATTTGTTAACGTTGTTTCATTAACCACTTATCGAGTTTAAAAACATCTACCGGTTTCGAAAAATACCATTTTCTTCTTCAGGATGTCAATATTAATCAAAAACATATGTGATTTCTTTACCAGAATCTATTTTTAAAAAACAATAATTATTTAAAAAATAAATTTAGTAGCTAACTCAAATTGTTACTTAATACAAATTAACTCAAATAATTTTTAGGAAAAAGTTTTAGAATGGGACTCGTAGTTAAATTTAGTTGGTTGTTTATAATTTTTTGATTAGTTTTACACACTTTATTTATCTCCAACAAATCCAAATTATTTAATTTATGACCAACACCGTTTACACGCAAAATTGACAATCACAATTTTTTATCAAAACCATGACCGTTTTCTATTAATTAATTTTGTATACTTTTAAAAGTATCGTTTTCATTCTTTTTGTGATGATATTAAATGAGATTTAATTATTTATGCTAAAATATTTTATTTATTTCGTGTAATGAAACTGTGATCACAGTCACAGTTTTCAATCACCGATATTATCGAATACCAATCACAATCACACCAGTGAGTCAAAAGTAGCATTTTTTCTCATCACTAATTTCATACGAGTTTTCCGGCACCATGTACTCGTATTTAATTAATATATATATAGTTTTAAATGTATTACATATTTTTGAAACGGGCTGTTACATACACTAATACAATTGTTCTTTCTAAATGAAAGAAATAAAGTTTGCTTTACGGGTTTGAATTTTTGTATTTTTCTTCCGATCTCAAGCTCCCAAGTTAATATCTAGATTAAAATCTCAACACATGTACACAGGGATGGGGATGAGATTTATCTCATCGTTTCTAATCCCGTGCACACGGGCCATTACAGTGAAGGGCGTGGTTCCGCACATTTCGAAATATATAATGTTATGTAAGTATGTACGCGTAAAATGGAGGTATTTCGATCTAAATGTCACGCGTGAGAACTCGCTCGCCCTTATTATTTTTATTACCCTAGGGTCTAGGGCCTAGACCTCGGCGGCAGGCACCAGGCACCGCACATTACTATCTACTATAGCGCCGTGGGTTTTGTTCGGCTGTGCGGTCATACTTTTATAGAGATGTGTATATTTCACAACGAGCTATGCTAAACTAATCTCTCACGCAACTAACGAGCGACTCTACAAATATACCGATGATGTATGCACTACACATATGTAGAAAACTTATATGTACCTACACACTAACACGTATCGCGCATTTTATGTTAAAGCTATTTAAAATAAATTGTTATGTAGCGACGCTACCCCAGTAATATTTGCCACGAAAACTGTTTAAAAAAAAAGCGTTAGAAAAATTCGAAACATTTTTATATGCTATCACTTTTAAATGGCGTTTTATTTTCAATTTTACGGGTGCCGGGATCGATATCGAGCTCTGTCAAAACCTTTTTGAAATTACAAATGTTTTGAATCGATCTCGCATGCTAAGCCAGCGTTCTGCCAACTAAACCAATCCCCTGATTGGACCATTGTCAAATTGTCGTATAAGTATATAATGCTCATTATTTTTGCATTATAATTTTAATACATTGATTTTTTTAATATTCGTACACATGTATAATTCATTATTTATACATTTTTAAAATCAAACCATCAGTGGTGATTATAATATTTACCCCTGGTGAACTTTATAACAAGCTAAAATTAATAAAGAGAAATTTTCAAATTTTAATTATTATTTTTATTTTTGCAATGCTATTTTAATTGCTTTAATCGTAATGTTTGCAATAGCTACTATACCTGAAAAGCGCTGCCTACTGTAAAGGCAGCCATACACGTAACGGCATACATGACAAGCATACCTGTTCAAGTAGTCAGTACAGGCAAACCAGAGCGTGTATGTGACAAAACTGGCAGGCATCCCCTACCTGTACAGGCGACCTGACAACAATTGAAAAATCACATTTTCTACCTGTGGTAAAGTGCTAATTTCAGTTAAACCTACGCGTGTGTGTTACTTGCCTGTGCAGGTCTTAATACAGTAAAATACTAATATAGCAGACAGAGGACCGAATAAATTGTTTTACTTTGCTTACAAAACTCTCAGCAAAAATATACTAATTTCAGTACATAATGTAACACTTCTCTTTCAAAGAATTATGAAAACTAAAAAATAAAATAAATAATAATTACATGTATGACTTTATTTCGCATAGAATGCGCGCTGCACTCGAGATAATCTGGAGTTTCACATCTTGGTTTGTACATTATCTCAAGATAAAAGATAAGATTTCAATTGTTCGGCGCGACCTCAGAAATACCTCGCGAATTTGCATTGCTAAATAGTTTACTTTAGTACTTTGCGTTGTTTAATGGATAGGATTTAGCTCGCCTTTGGCATCAAAGATCAAGCGATCGATCAATCTCTGTAAGAGGCCGTACAATTGAGCATTCCTTGCACAAGAACTTTAACTTTATTTGAAAACAGTAAAAATACATACACGATGTGTTTTCAAAACATCACAATATTTTTTTTAAAGTTTATGAAAGAAAAAGAGAGAATTAGTTAGTGAAAAGTTAAAGATGTCCTTTATTTTATTTTGTGCAGGACTTGAATTGATTTAATTTCTTTTAAGATACATAGAAATATGATGTATTCAAAGTGCATGAATAATTTCAGAGAGACTAAATATTAAATATGATAATCTACCTTATTTTATCTATCTTATCGTAACGTTCACTTTTAAATAACGATGACCTAGGACGGATTTTATACACTTAGTTATGAATTACATTTAATCGTACTAATGGCCGCTTTGAGGTCAATATTGACCGCTACGCAACCATGGCTGATTTTTCTATAAAACTTATATCTTAATATTAAAAATATAATTAATTACCTACAAAAAAATGATCTAACATACTACAACCTAGCTTAACCAATTATAGTAACAAAGTATAATTTATTCTTAAGAAAATAACAATGTGTAATGTATTAACTGATGTATTATTGAATCTAAATATAACGTAATATACGTATACCTAACTGAATTAGCAGAAAATATTGGTTATTTTCGGTTAACTAATATCTAGAATAAACTTATTATGATTAATGTGATATATTTTTAGGATTGTATGATTAGATTTTGTAGTTTGATTATAAAAACCATTGTATACTTAAATAAAGACAATGTACACTATTTGGATGGGAGCTCACATAGTTAGAGCAATAGAATGAGTTTAAATTATGTATTCGGTTTACAAATTTTGTAAACAAAAAAAATCAAATTTGAAGCAACATTTTTCTTCGAGGCTCGTTTGTCGGGTAAATTAATTAAAATTTATTATTAGATATTAATTTGAGGTGAAAACGATAGGATCCTCGTTATTTCAATACTTCCGTTGTTTAATTTTTCGATCAGAGGCGTGTCACGGTGAGCGCTTGTATATTAATAGTAAAGTAATGTACATGTTTGCCCAGTGCGACTACTTTGGGTGTGAACTTGTAACGTTGGGGAGACTGGGCAGGAGTGTAATACTGTCCAGTTATTGTGTTAACATTCAATTAAAATAATATATAACTCGTTGAAAATATTGAAATTGAAAAATTGAAGAATATGATGAGATAATGAAATCAATTTTTTTTTAATTGCGATTTTTCAGAACGTTCCGTGACAATTGAAACAAATATAGATGAATATAAAATATATCTATTACAAATGTACGCCCACAATTCTTTGCCTGGAAAATCTCATATGTACACATGAATTTATATAAAAAAAAAGTAGCATAGCATAATGAATTACCTAAAAATATTTAATCTAACATAATCTAATTATTATATAAAAAATAAGACGTTAATATGAACGAGGAACATTTTTAGATTAATGTAAAACAATCCGTTTTAAATTAAAGCACTGAAAAATAGCATCAAAGTGTGGCAATTTGCCATATTTGTTTGAAAGAAATATATTTTTATTATATTTATATCTATTACTAATCCACATATTATAATTGATTTCTTTTAAATTTTACATTAATAAACGTCATTTCCTAGTTCAAAATATCATCATGTGTAATACAATCGGAAGGTTAAAAATTCTAAAGTTTTTATCCGATGAGTTTTTACATAAAAGTGTTATCTGGAAAATTGTAGTTAATTTTTAAATGTTATCATCGCTAGTTACAGAAAACTGGCGTCCGCGCGAAACAAACAATGGAGTTCGTTTTGTAGGCCTTCAGCGCCTTCTTTGTTAACTTCAAATGATCGCATTAGGTCATGCACATTTCTAACTGCGCCACCAAGCTCGTGCTAATATTGATTCTCGTCTCAATTTTTTTTCCATTAATTAAATTTACTAAAAAAACATATATCCGGTACGTATCTAATACTCCATCTATTATAACATATACGTATAAAATTGAGAAAGTTACTTTGAAACGCGGATATGCGACATTTTAACTAAATTACTTACTATCACGTTATTATACGAACAGCGGATAGAACACCGTACTCTTTTGTCCTGGAATATCACTCTTGCCTCGTCCGCTTTCATACACTCTTCGTTTGTTAAAGCTTTTCTGCTTCACCGCTAGTCTTGTTTCATATTTATTTATTTGTTCATTTACGCCCTTTTACAAAATTGGTTAGGTATAAAAAAAACATGAGCAGTTACGCAAGTAGCGTGGAATATATATATATAAATAAAAATAGAAATTGATAGAATATATATATATATAGCTTTAAAAAAAAAAAGATTAAGGTTCAAAACAGAAAAACAATAAAAATTTAGGTTTAACACAAAATGGCTGAGTATCAAAATCAATTGTTTCTTTGACTCAGAATTGCATCAAAAACATCACTTTTAAATTTAAACATCGAATATCGGAATATATAGTGTCCAGCGGATAATTTTCAAGTTTAATATTAAATAATAAATAAAACTACAATGTTATTCTCATATTTTATTTATGCAAAATGGAGTTTAACGATGCGGATTTTACGTTTTATGAACAATATCGTCTAAATGCTGTCCATTTCTCTCAAGACACTCTTGCAATCGGATTTTTAAATTTGCGAACAGGCAATAGCAAAGCGTTGGTTCAATGGCAGCAACTTCACGGCGGATATTTTCTTGTAGGGCCTGAATTGTTCGAGGATTGTGGCTGTAAACTCTCGACTTAAGGTATCCCCACAAAAGAAGTCGCACGGTGAAACGTCCGGTGACCGAGGTGCCCAGGGTATGTCACCGTACTTGCTGATTAATTTATTGGAAAAAATTATCCTCAGCTTCTCCATTGAAACACTAGCTGTGTGTGGAGTGGCCCCGTCTTGCTGAAATTGTGTTCTGTTGTTGAACCCGGGAAGCAGCTACAGTTGCGGTACCAAAACTTCATCGATCATTCAGCAATACACGTCAGCAGTGTATATTTCATAAATCATTGATTCATGAATAAAGATAAATTGTCTCGTCTCAAAACACTAGCGTGTCTTTAAATTCCAGATTTGCACCGGGCCTGCAAAGGTTAATGTCGAGTTTGAAAGATAATAAAATAAATTATTATTTTGTGCAACTAATGAATTATCAATTTCAATGCTCGTTCGATAGTAGGAATTAGATATGACATAATACTTATAAAAACTAATAGGCGGTCCGTTCGGCTGCGCGCGGACGTGTTTAGCTGACGGCACGACTTCGAGCATTGATCATGTGGTCATGTTCCTGGTCCATGATGTCATCATTATTTTCTCGCATTTTTGTTTTCACGATAATTTCGTCAGATATTCTTTTGCATCGCTGTGAGCGGGGTATACAAAGCTGCGAAACGGTACACACGGTTACTTGCAACGCCTGCGTGTAATTAACGGTTTGTTGCCAATGTAATGATCTTTTAATTACAATATAATTTTATTCGAACTTGTCCAAGAATACTATGTTGGAACGAAAATAAAATCTTGCAGATATATACAATTCTAATGCCTAGAGAAATTGACACGTTTCATTATAGCATTGGAACTTACAAACAAGTTCACTGGTAGAAATTTTAAAATTGAAAAATAATGCTGTTGTACTGTAAGTAGGTAAATATTAAATTAACAGTAATATTTCTGATACGAATATTGTACAGGTAACAAATTATTATTTCATATTAATCAATTTATCGAAAAGGAAAAAAATTCGATTCGAACCAGGAACCCTTCCTATCCGAGAAAATGCGCTGACAACAAATTAACAACAAATTTTCGAAACTATATTTCATTAAATTAAATCGATTTTATCTGTACATCTTTCTAATTGATACATTTAATTTGTATTAAAACATCACAAAACTATGTTTTGAAAAACTGCAACTTCACAATAACAATGCGTTTTCCTTAAAAAATATATATCATCACGATTGTTTTTCAAAGTTAAAACTGTTTACTTTTGCGTTTCGAGACTACGGTTATTAAAACGTGTTTCTATTTATGATGTTGTATCTATTACTATGGCAGAACATCCAAATTAGAAAAGGCAACACTTAAACGGCATCTCAGAACACGTTTTAGAGACTGGTTAGATAAATAATTACACTGTTCGCAATAATCATGTTTTGCCCAACATATTTTTTAAATACACATGTTCATCAACTAACTACTAACGTTTTGATTGGAAAAGCGACGCATAAAAAGTTATAAAACACACATCTTCTTTACACCCCTGCCTCTACGCGCTTTTGTGTTTCAAACATACCCCCAATTTCGTGACGGAAATGACAAAAAAATTTAACTAAACATAATAAAATTTGTGCGATTACTTTGACTAATTGGCACACCTGCCCAATGCTGAAGGTATCCACAGGCAGTGTTCCCACTGTTTCGCGAGCTTATTATTGTATATTACCTGGGCAGTGGCAGTGGGTTCACTCGGTGTGCTGTATAGGTATGGTTGTAGAAACAAAGATTACGTCATTTGACTTTTAGCTCGGCGACCACATTCTCATAAAGTGCTCGGATACTAAGTTCAAACGTGCAGAGCCGTATTAGTAATTAATATTTAGGCGTTTCATTATAGTAATGAGTGAATGATAAACATATAATATATTTTCTTATTTTTTTTTACTAACGTAAAATAATAAATACAGTATGTTTGAACAGTGGCGTAACTAAATAAATTGGACTCCAATGTAAAATGGAAAGGGCCCCCTGCATTGCATATGTATTGTATCATATATATAGGAGGTAGAGAAGAGATAAGAATATGAATTACTAAATTTTATTGGGTTGTCTAACAAGTCAAGTCGGTTATGATATTGTTCAGGTCTTCATATTATTTTTCAACCATTTTATAGATGCTTTTTCTATAAAAATCGGCTGGTCTGGTATGGAAATAGTAATCGAGTCAATTTCTAATATCACTGTCGTTGAGAGCGACCGAAAAAGGTGATAATCTGACGAAGCGAGGATGCGACTGTAGCATGGATGCGGCAGAATTTCCCAGTTGAGCTCCTCAATGACCTTTTTAACCTTGATTAAAGGTGAAAAGATGTATGTATCAAAAATGTTCGTTTTTCTCAACTTGACACTCCATTATTTAGGCCAAAAATTAAGAAAAACGATAAGATACAGGATAACGGCGACACTGTTTAACAGTACGTCATTTTTTGTGACAAAAAAAAACGCAAAAACTAATTAGTTAATAAAATATATGGTAGACACTTGTCAATATGTGATTATGCGGACGCTGTACATTTTCACACGCCAGTGACGATAAACCTGTTTACTCAGACATCTATATAAAGATTTATTTTTTTATCTATTTGGTAAAAACAAACGACAAACAGCCAGCACTGGTTAAGCGAAGAGGACCCATCTTGATTCACGACAACTTTCGCGTTTTCAAGCGCCTCGATAACTATTTACGGTAAAAATATTCAATAGCAGAAAGCAGCAGAAAATGCCTTTAAAGTATTCTTGAATTCTAATCCGCCTTAAGTTTATCCAATATACGTGACTAAGACATTGATTGATTGAGTTTATTTACTCTCTTGATATTGAAATTCAATAATCCAAATTTTCAAAATTAAAAATCAATTAAACTTTATATTTTTATTTATTATCTGAATGCGTTTAAATACATCTACCGGTTTCGAAAAATACCATTTTCTTCTTCAGCATGTCATAACTCCTGTTATTACGATGTATTTAAAATAAAATGGTATTTTTCGAAACCGGTAGATGTATTTAAACTCAACAAAGTGGTTAATAAAACAAAGATAATATATAAAAATATGAATTTTAACCACAAAGTTAATATTGCTAATTTTAAAAGAATTAAACTTTAGAAGTGAATTTCGATCTACAAAATTTAGATACCAAATTGATATTCCAAAACTAAAATATACCGCAACCCAAAATCACATTATTTATCAAGGCATCAAATTTGTTAATAATCTTCCCATCACGATTAGAACAATTACAGACTATTATCATTTGTATCTGAAGTAAAAAATATATATACACAGTCTAATTGAAACATAAATTATCTCGTATATACTCTTTCTCTATACACGATTCCTACTCTCATAGAGAAGAAATAAATGTTAAATGAAGTATATATACATATATCCTACTGATAATTCTAAAATGTATTATATTTTCTAATATTAAAATAAATATATATATATATATATGTGTTTAATTGAATTTGATGGTTTAAATAGGCCATTGTGAGCACTATAAAAATGTTTCTGGTTTGGTATACGTCGAATGCGTCTGTAACGGTTGAGGTTTGTCTCGGAGACTCGTCTCAATAGTCGCAAATAACAGCGGAGAGTTGAGCACGGAGCGAGCTGCTATGCGTTATCGTTTGTATTTTCTACGAAGAGTAGAAAGACTCTAGAGAGAGAGAGTCGCACGGCGAGCATTGCTCCATTAAATATGAAAGAAGTGGTTGATATTTTGTATTAATATTTCGATGGGTATCATTAATTCTTTCGCGTACTTTTAATTTTCATCGGCCCCAGCCCAGGCTCAAGGCCCAGCGACAGGCACTCAATTTGTGGCACAGGCTCATGCCACCTTTTAACAAGGTCGAATCGTGGATATAGCACGAAAGTTTCCCTCGGAAGGAAATTACGATAAGAAAACTCAATGTTGAGTTGCGTGTTCGGAACACATAACGGCGAGGGTGTGGTTTCGCGGGTAGTAATATCGTGCATGCCTACTTATACCTAGGCGTACAATTGATCGTGGATGCACTAACACAAACTCACGCTGGGGCGAGGGTGAAGATTTATTACCACCTACAATTATTCACCCTATTTGAATTTGGGCGGTGTGCGTTTGTTTAATCAAAAAAAAATTCCCTATTTATACAATATATTGAGTACAACACGTAGACTCATAAATTTGACTATATTTTAAGTACAGGTCTATAAAGTAATCATTTATTTTTATGAGATATTTATAGTACAAATGTAAATATGAATTAAATATATTAATTAGAAAGATATACATATAAAATCAATTTTATCGAAAAATATTGTTGTTGCACCACCGGGATTCGAACCTGGATCTCTTTCCTAACCGGGGAAGATGCATTATCCAACAATGCTACAGCGACAATATTTTTAACGACAATTTTCGAACTTATAATTTGAAAGAGCCATCTACCTTATTTTTACAGAATCTCAAATATCTTTGAGTAAACTGATAGCAGACGCCAGAATTATCAATTCATTTTTATTAAATTTTGGACACATTGATACAACTTTATTATTAGGAGAACACATTCTTATTGTGAAGTTGTAATTATTCAGAACATGGGTCTGTGATGGTTCGAATTCGAATTCCAGGTTCGAATCCCGGTGGCGCTACAACAATATTTTTCGATAAAATTGATTTTATATGTATATCTTTCTAATTAATATATTTAATTCATATTTAAAATATCACAGACCGTCTGTTCTGAATAGTTACAACTTCACAATAAGAATGTGTTCACCTAATAATACAAATGTCTTCCGAAAGATAAAAGAACATTTTTGCTGCTCCTGTTGAGTAATCTACGGAATGAGATGCGACGAGACAAACATCAGAAATTTAGTTGAGATAAATATCAGTACACATGTTGAGATTTTGATTCGGAGATCAGCTTGAGATTGATAGAAAAATACAACAATTCAAGCATGTGTACAGGACGTAATTTTTGACTGTGACACACGCGCACAAACGGTCGTCCATCTTTCAAAGATGCGTATCTCGAATTTGTTGATTTTACGGCATACGATGTATTAACAAATTGTGTGTAATTTTTCACTGTTGAAAAATTATAAAATAAATATTCTTACCGATTTCTACGGACATTTTTTTGATTTAAAGACATTGTGAGTTGTGACGTGAATTTATTCCATAATTATGACTTATTACTATCATTTTTTAGAATGACACATTGAGATAAAAGTGGTAACGTCAAAATGTTTTTATGTAATATAACTTCATTGGAATAAAATTCAAATATTACTGTTTGAATGGATTATGTGTTTGGGTATTTAACCCCAGTTGTAACTCAATTTTAACAAAAAAAAAACGAAATACGTATATATATGTAAAAATATAAATTACAAACATTTATTCCGTTTCATGTGCTACTACTAGGGAGATTCGAATTCACCCAACTGACGGAGGGAACACGGTCAATGAACTGACATTTGACGTATGCGTGAAGTCAGACGCGAATCTGAGAGAATTGGTGTGTGTAATCTCACGGGAGCATAATTCCTATCTCAGAGATTGTCTCGACTCTAGAAAACTCATAAAAGTCTCATCCATGGACACAGGCTACGAAAGTTTCACCCCTATTTATTTATATACACCTAACTCACTGAGATGTTTCGTTATTCATTGTAGTGTGTTTCGTATACACAATTTTCTTTTGATAGTTAACGTAATAATAATAAAATAAAAACCTACGAATCTTAGATGTTATTATACTCCACTCCTAGTATAAAAATTGTTAAATCACATCAGAGGCGGATTTATGGTGCAGGGGCTTGTTTTACTAGACATTTTGGGGCTCTTGTCTCAAAACGATAATATCATAATACTATATGAACTACACGAACAGCAACACTGTTATAGAGACGATGTTTTAAGTTAAACTATGAATAATAATAATAGACCGAGCGTACACGAAGTCATTAATGGATACCTGACGGCAGCCGAGCGCAATCAGATCTTTTTGAAGCTAAAACCGAATTTAAAAAAAATATTTTCGCTTTCTCTGTTGCTCCTGCTTTTATGCACCATTTCTCAGTGATTCGGGACACCGTGCAATTGCGACATGGGCGACTTTATAAATCCGCCCCTGCTTCACATTACAAAAAAATGGCGCTAGAACAAATGATAAGTGCTGCCGTGCCATACACAACGTACATGTAGGTACATACGCAAGTATAAACGGAAAGGCAACTAAGAGAAAGTCTGTATATAATATTTAAATTATTTTATTTGCGTACATCGCTGTCGTCATCTCGGGTTTTAGCGGCGATCATTATCGCAACCATCTTAAATATATGCTATAAAAAAAAATTATATTGTACATATTCGCGACAAGATAATTATAAATTCAAATGGCGTATGTGGCATAAATTTATATACACAAGTTCACGATTGTGTAATCTGTATTCCATCCGAATATATACACTTAATGATTGTGTTCATATCCCGCGCACCATTGTCGTTCAGACATATATGTACACGCATCATTATAAATGCTAAAGCGATCTGTGCATTTATTAATTGACATCAAATATAATTACATTTTTAATGCCTGCAAAATTGATTTCTATAATTCTGCATTCTACCGCGCACAACTATAGAAATCAGTTTCACTTAAAAGCGAAGCGACAGTTTTAAGAAATCTTAAAAGCATTTATTTAAAACCTGTTTCGATTATGTTTATCATGAATCCACCTTCGCCATATAAGTGCTCCTTTACTGTAGAAGCACCACTTTGATTGGAAAAGGCGATTTCTTTTACTTGTGACTTGTGCAACATTTCAACGTATCTACATTTGTATGTCTTTCGACCAGTTTATCAAACGTACATGTGCATACCGGTGATAAGCATTCGCATTCATATAAACAGTATATTTATCATTTTAGTATGACTACAACATTGTATTGAAATACTTTGTGATGTTAGGTTATTAATACTGATGATGCGAGATTCTTTAACAGTTTACTACTCACTCAAAATTCCCTCGTAGAATCTTTATTTAGATATTATTCACACATAGACGAATACATAGTTTATTCATACGAGGACTGTCAATTAAGTTCGTAGAATACTTTTCGTGCACGTAGGTCTGGTCGCAAAATATCACCGAAATTTGTTGCCGAAGGACAAACCGTTAATGCACCACTTTATCTGGAGGTAATGAAATGACTATTTGAGGTGTGGAATTGTTTGCGAATGAGACCTGAATGCTGCATTAGGACAATCACACAGTCGTTGTTGTGAGTTGGAGCATTGCTACCCGCTATATTCTCCTAATCTGCCTATGACTTTTTCCCCTAAAATCAAGAAAGACATGAGCGGAGGTGGAACGGATTATAATGCGTGCTCTAAACAGCCTCGCGGAGGTTAACTTTAAATACTGCTTCCTGCAATGGTCGGATCAAGTGCATCGTTTTAGAAGGGGACTATTTTAAAGGGGACCGTGTTAAAGATACCGAATAAGTACGTTCTGCAGTTGTAATTCTTTTCTATGAACTTAATTGTCAGTCATCGTATATTACTTGCGATTTTTCTTCGAACATTCGATGGCTCTCATAAAAGTTTATCAGAAAGTTAATGAAATGAGATCTCGTGTTGAATTTTGTTTTTCTTTGCAGGAAATAAAAATAACCGAGATGGCCGAAACAGAGACCCCGGTGAAGGAGCTTTCGGAGTTGAAGTTGGACGCGAGCAATGGCGACGCATCGGCAACTAACGACGATTGCCCATCACCGACTCCATCGAGCGGCTGCAATTTCAAGGACAACTTCAAAGCGTTCTCCAAATTCGGTGATCTCAAATCTGACGGCAAACTGATAACATTATCCCAGAGCGACAAATGGATGAAACAAGCGAAGGTCATAGACGGCAAGAAAATCACAACGACGGACACAGGAATATACTTCAAGAAGTTAAAGTCCCAAAAGATCGGGGTGGAGGACTACAAAAAGTTTTTGGACGACCTCGCCAAAAACAAGAAGGTCGACGTTGAAGAAATCAAATCCAAAATGACCAATTGCGGAAATCCGGGACATACAGGATTAGGGGTGAGTTTTTTTACTGCGATCACAGCTAAACTAGTATAGAAGCAATTATCTAGGCTGGCCACCCTGAATAACGTTAGCTTTTCCATGTGGACAAACCACATACAGGCATACATCGCTTTAAATAATTTAATTCATATTTACTATTTTCGGAGTGCATCGCTCTTGCGGCTCATTCTTGACTCTGCGGCGCACGTCACGTGACTCGATTGTCACGTGACGTGCGCGTCAACCCTATACGATTCGTCGTTCATCTTTCAAAGAAACGTATCTCGAATTTGTTGCTCTTACAGCAGACGATATATTCAACAAACTGGATATTTTATGAGTGAGGTGTATTTATTCCATAAATATTACTCATTACTGTCATCTGTAAGAATGACTTTCAAATGAGAGTGGTTAAATCAACTTATTTTTATATAATATTACTTCATTGGAATAAAATTCAAATATGCCTGTTTGAATGGATCGTGGGCGTGTAATCCCTCCGGTCGTAACTCAATTTTAACAAAAAAAAACGAGATACGCTTTTTTGAAAGATGGACGACGAATTGTTCGACATATTTACGATACCCCGCGCTCAGTTTTTTACATATAAAATATGCGCACCTATTTATTCAAACTTTAGCGTTTATTTATTATTTTTCCTATATTATGTACGTCGGATTTTCAGATTTAGGAGTATTACGCACTTAATAGATAGTGTAAACTAGTGGGGTATATAAAAAGTCTGGCCCCAATGCAAAATGGAATAGAGTCTATCCTCTATATACAGGTGGCCCAAAAATGTGAAAACATCTTGTAACACACGAGTTACTTCAAAACATAATATAATTATAATGTAATTTTTTTTGCACAATATTTAGCTAATCATAAATCATCAAAACACCCCCCATATTGCATCATCTCTGGGCTGTTCGGTGGCCACATGAGCGTGCCTCGGTGAAATTAACATTCTCACGACGAAGAAAGTTGATTATATTTCCGGCTGTGTGTTCCAAGGCATTGTTTTGAAACTCTTTGATCATTTTCCTAGCACCCCGACGTTTTTCAATTCGCAAATTTTTGCTCAAAATACGGTCTTCTGCTGTGATTGTTTGTCATTCCGGGCAACAATTTGAAAAAAACAAATATAAACAATGGGAAAATTAATAATCAAAGATAGCGACCGGAAATTGTCGAAATAAAACGTAATATAGGTAAGTAAGTAAATTAGTAAATGTCGATATAGTGAAACTAATTTTGATGTTATTATATCACATTTTATGACATGTTCTCATTTTTTTTGGGTCATACTGTCCACTTTTATTTATTTAACAGTACGATATTCACACACTCATGAAAGAAAAAATATGCTTAAAAATTAGCGACTAAAAAGATTCTTGCTTCGTTTTACGGCGATTTTCGCTTTGCAGCGATGGTCTGGTCCCTAACCCGATATATTAGCGCGGTACTAGTGTAGATGGTGAATTCAAAAAATATTATTATGTACCGATACTCGGAAAAGTATTGTAGGGCGCAGATCTTGAGCTTCTGTTTAACTTGGGCCCCGATGCTCCGCATTGGCGTAGTTACGCCACTGAATGTAAACATGCAAGTGAAAAAAAAAGGCTGCGATTTGCTTTACAGCGAGGTATACCTGTATGTACAACATACAAGTAAAAAACCAAGCAATCTTGCGCAGTGTTGTAAAGTTTAGTGCTTATGGTCGGCGATCAATCTGTCCATTAATTAAATTAATCGATTTATTAGTTTGGTGTGTTTACCAAATTGAGAGTGGGTTAAAGCTCAATTGTGTCCGAGTCTAGACACTGCACCTACACATGGAATCACTTATTCAAGGATTTAGTGACTCATTAGAAAGCTTACTCGTATTTTGGCAATGCGCTTTAGAGCAGAGGCGGGCAGGAGGGCCATTGTTAATTTTTTTGGTCCTCCGAGCCTTCTAAACAGAAAAATTATCTGGTAGTATAATAAAATCAATAATATGACCGACCAGTTTTATGGTAATGTGTTTGCTAACCGATGCAGCCGATGCAAATAAAAACTATCTTTTAAAATCTACATGTACTGATTATCTTTGTTACAAGCCTCATTTAAATTGCGTAACGGCTCGTGTAGGGACTCCAAACCCGGGATCCCGGCTCAGTTTGATACACATAATCCCGAAACCTTCGGCGTTAATATTTTGGATTAATATCGGGATACTAAAATTGAAAAATGATACGCTAAATGTTTTTCTAGCTTTAGGCATACTATTTCAAATAGTACAGTGGCTCAGATTAAAAATTGTTATTTGTCTTCCTTGCGTTATTAACGTTATTATTACTAATTGAATTCTATTTGCTCTTTTTGGCCCTTTTTTGAAAATGTAACGTTAATGAGCAAGTGACCATTGTATAATCTTGAGATTGTTATTTTGATTCACTAGTCGTGAGTTACTTTTTATTTATATTAAATTATTTATAAAATGTCTGTATTTAATGTCAGTAAATACATTTAATCGAATCACCAAGATTGAAAAAAAATCTGTTTTTATTTCGTCAATTAAAAAATCAAGCAATTTTAAAACACAGTTCATTGATATTTTAAACAAATTAGACGAATCACATATACAGTAAAAATGTATCTATTAAAAAATAATAGATTTACATATAATGTCTAAATTTGTCGTAAAATTAAATGAGTAACGTTGTGTATTATGATGACGCATTTCCCGACAGTAAGAGAAATTTCCGGTTATTTTTTCGTTTTTAATAGATTTTTAGCTGTATATCTTTCTACGTGATTCATTTAATTTGTTCTAAATATAATTATTTTCGCCTAATAAAACATTGCTATTTGTATTTGATGTCGCCAGGTCGTGAAGGCACCGGCGTCCGTGGAGCGGCTGACGAACCCCAAGAATTACACGGGGTCCAGTAAGGAGAGGTTCGACGAGACGGGCAAGGGGAAGGGCATATCCGGGAGGAAGGACCTCCCCGACAGTTCCGGCTACGTCACGGGCTACCAACACAAGGACACTTACAACAAGACGCACTAGACACGCTCGCGTGTCGCTCGTAATCAAACGCATTTTAACCAGTGGTTAATCCGAGCTAATATTAAAGCCCGTGAGATAAAAATGGCGTAAGCGATTTATATTTTTCCAAAATTATTAGAGACCTATAATTAATAATTAACATCGTCTATATTCATTCTGATATGAATATGATGCGATCAATTTATTGGGGGAAGGATATGTTTTAAAGTAAGATGAACCATTGTGAATTAAAAAAGTACAAATAATACAATTTAACAAGATACTAAAATCACCACAAGCGCGTGCCAGCAATGGCGACGTGGTCTTGAAATGGCCACGCGATATTTTCAATCAGTAACCCGATGCTCTTAAAACATTTTAGCGCTTTTAATAAATTTATATTTCGATGTTTATAGTGTTATCTCTGTGCTTGGACTTAATTATTAATTTCAAAAACTAACGAACTTTGTAAAAACACACTTTGATTTATTTAACATCGACCGGTTTCGATATTCGCCACAACGGACGGACGCACACTGATACATAAAATTAAATTTACAAAGAAATCAATTGTCGGCGGGGCGGGAGGAGAAGGACAACATTAAAATGGGGAATATATAAAATTACCGTTGATAGTCAAATTTAGCATCATTAAATGATTTGTCAAATTCAAATATTTCTAAATTATCCAATGTTTTTTTTATATGGAAATTTTCAATGCCGTTTTCTTTTTTGAAATTTTGTCTCGTTTCAATAAAAGTGCTTAGTAAGTTCAGAAAAAATATTTTTACTGAGTCATATTAAATGTTATTTTATTTTCTAATATTGCTGTTTTATTTATGTATGTAAAATGTTGAACTGTCATTGTCTTTAGAGTTTATTATATTATGAATTTACTTAATGTATTGTAAGTATTATATTAAACGCGGACTTAATGACACCTTCTTCCACTCCCATCGCGACTGAGGCAAATAAATAATTAATTAATCAATGTGTTTTTTACAAAGTTTGTCAGAATTAAAAATTATATTTATGTTATAAAATGAAAATTCCGCAGCTGCGATCAAATTAATCCAATTTACCCTTTTCCATCAAAACAAAACATAACATGGATTATGTAGGGGCGACCAATCTGAATCCCGGAAGACTGAATCCACAAAAAAAAAAAAAAACTAATTTCCGTAGGGTACCTACCTAAATATTATAATTTATTTTTTTTCGGATGCGTTTCGACATTTTAATATTTATCAAAATCAATATTACATTATACCAAGTAGTTGTAAAACTAATTTTAAAACTTACACTATTTAGCCATTTAAACAAAAATTTGCAACATTATTTATTTTGTATAACATTTACTTGAACAACTTGATATAAGAGAAAGGATTTTTAAAATATTCTTGTACAATATTGCATTTCGTAAAAATAAACAAAAATAATATCCGATAAACTGAAATAAAAATACGGCAAAGCTTCGTAAATGCTCTCGCTTTCTGCGAGGCGTGCGAAGTTCATTTCACATTTACAATTATTATACATTAGTTGTGTGTGTTGTTCTTTCTTGTTGTAAATATCATTATAAACATGATGTTATAATTTCGATGTTTGTTATCCGCTTGATTTTTATCAAATATATGTCACTGTAAAAAAATATATAATTTAATTTTTGTTTTTTTTTCTTAACAGAATCCCCCGCATTTCCATGACCTGCTGGCGAATCCACAATCCCACCGAGATCTTTGGTTTCTTAAATTATATAATATGCATGTAAGGCAAAGCCTTTAGGCTGCATTATAAATTAACAAACAAAAAATCTGATGTCCTCTATTTTAAAGATTGAAAATTTCTCGGTAACATCCACAGAATTTTTTTTGGATATTTGTAAAAAAGTTCACGAATTATAATAATTATATTGATTTTAAAGAAATCACGTTTTATTTGTGAAGTTCCAGCGGGAAAAAATAGGTGTCATTTAGACAAATTAAATATGACAGCTTTCTGTATTGTCATTGTAACTTAATTAGTAAAGATATCTACAGGTATAGAATGATCCAAGGTTCCAGTGACGACTATATTTTTTCTGTATTTTTCTAATTGCCTGTTTTAATATAATACTTTTTATCAAGTATGTAGATGTCCAAATGCTCACCAATTCCCATCTGTTTTTTTTTATATTGTTATCCCCGTGCATCCTTTAGTTAGGTAGTTTTAGTAGCCAAAAACAGCTGTGCGTTCCAATGGACCAAAATGCATGTACAGCGTCTGGTACCCTTGAATACGCATAATTACATCTTCGACAATTCTTGCGATATTTATTATCTGAATGTAATCACGTCGTCCAGTGCCGGGCCTAGCCTCTACAGCGTCCAACGTGCAACGTCCTCCTGCTACCAGACCCTTTTTTTCGTGATTCAATATTGCACTGATAAGGTGGAGAATGTTGTATTATATATATCTAAAATATTCCAGTTTCTGAATCTTCATTGTAGTGAAGTTAGCTCGTTTCCCAGATATTATTAAAATTAGTCTTTTTTAACGGCACCCCCCCGTAAGCAGTAATTATTGTGATACTTGAGAATTAGCTGCAATTCTCAACGGAGACGTTTGTGATGATATTTGAGAAGCAAACGGCTCTTCTGGATCTAAATGACGTTCGTCTCGCTTTTCTTGTATTATGTATTTTGTAATGCTCGTAAACTTTTTATTTTGTTCAAACTGCAGCTCTTTCTCCGCTTTTCGTTTTTTTACATTCGTATCCGGGTGGCTTTTTTTAACGTTATAATTTTTTTCGAAAAATTGATTTCAAAAAATAAAACTACCCCCATGAAGGCTCTTCACTCCGCTAAGCCCAGGCAACGCTGGGTACTTTAGCTAGTTTAAAATAAAATCACGTACTGAAACAAATTCTCAATATTTGGTAACATTGAGAAATAGTACGATGACTTACTAAACGGTCATGACCGACCAGGACGAAGGGGTCTCTGCGCGGAAAAGCAGGTGGCCGAGGAGGCCAAATCACCGAATGCGCGAGCGCACACAATTTTAACACATATATACAAACTTCAATGTCATATTTGAATATCTATTATAATTTAGAGTATTTTAATTTATTCAATAAAAATATAATAACCATTTTACTCAATTTTATTATAGGTCCACAGCAAAATCGTGTTTTATTTCTTTATCTAAAAAAAATATGAAAAGAAAACTCGAAAAATGCCTTAAAATTGAAATATTTTAATGATTTTTTTTTTCTAATTTTATGTTTTTTCACGTCGTTCTTTACTCCAAACCGTATACACTTCATCCGGGTCAATCTTTTTTTCTTGCAATATATAAGTTTTAATTGTCTAAATGTTTAATATTTAGTTTGATTTGATAGCGTTCATTAAGATCCACGTTCACAGTCCGCGCTTGGTGCTTGAAATGTTCCACAAATATGGTAGAGAACCGAAAATTCCTTAAATTCTTCGTATTTCATTATTAAATCATTGAATGTTTCTACACAACCAGTTTTGCGGGATTCAAGGCCATGCAATTGTTTCACCCACCCTCGACACCCTCGATGCGGATAACCAAAAATGAATGGTGAGTCAGCATTGTTAACTCAACATTCGCTATTTTAATGTTTTATTTAAATATCATTTTTGTTATTTAAAAAAAAAATCAAATAAGTAGTAAATTTTTTATTTATTTATTTAATTCTTAACATAGTGCATTCTTAAGCACTCTTATACATGCTCTAATATAGACAAGATTAAAGTATTTTCTCTTACTAAAACTTATCTTTTACATATTTGGTCAGTTTCATTTTTTATTTTCATTTCATTAAAAAATTTCATCGCACTATACATCATCGATTTCTGAGATTTGGCCTTCCTCCTGGATGGCAGTCTCAGTCTATCCCTTCCTCTTGTACGATGCTCGTACTCATGTTGATTTGCATCAATTTTTCGTGTAAATTCCGCTGATATTTTCTTATTGAGGATTTTGTAAATAAATACCATTGCATTAAAATATTTTTTCTATTCAGATCTTTCAGCATAGCTTTTTTTGCTAGGTCTGGCAAAAATAAATATTTTTTAATTACTTTGTAGATGTTTCTTTATAAATTAAAGACCAATGAATTATATAACATTAAAAATGTTAATAAATAGGTATTGATTTTTTTATTCGGAGAACACATTCAAATTGTGAAGTTGTAATTATTCAGAACGTAGGTCTGTGATATTTTAAATACTAATTAAATGTATTAATTATAAATATATATATATATACATATAATTAATTTTATCGAAAAATATTATTGTTGCTACCGGGATTCGAACCTGGATCTCTTCCTATCCGCGGAACGTGCATTAACCGATTATGCTATATCAACACAGTGCATCAACGACAAATTTTCGAACACTTTTCAAATTGATACATCTATCGTTAATGCACGTTCCCCGGATAGGAAGAGATCCAGGTTCGAATCCCGGTAGAAACAACAATATTTCTCGATAAAATTGATTTTATATGTATATCTTTCCAATTAATACATTTAAAATGTATTTAATTTTTTTATTTTAGTATATGCATGGTGAATTTAATTAAAATAAAATGGACTAAGTTTAAAATTGATTTAAGTAATTTATAAGATTGGTTGTTAATTGTTTTATAAGAGTACATTTTAATGGGAGAATAAATTTCACTCTAATCTTACTGAGAGAGTGATAACTAATGTTTTTATTATACATATTACAAAATAAGATTGTACTACCTACAAAATTCCAAGCGTTGTATCTGAATGTGTTATTTAATCATCTGCAACTGGTTCAGCTTCTTCCTCTACATTTTCTTTCTCATCTTCATCTTCCTCTTCCTTGACCTGGTCCGGGTCATATTCATCCGGAAGGGGCTCCACAAAAATTTCTTCCAATGACTTTTTATCAACGACCTTCGGGGTGAAGTCATAGGCCGCAGGCCAACACTTCTCTGCGAAATAACAAAACGAATGAAGTATCCCAACTCAGAGTGGACAGGCACACGCGCGCAGCGATACCGTCCGGTCAGGCATGTGTGTGCACGTGTAATTAGTACATATTAGTACATATGTGTGCACGTGCAGTAATGAACAATAATTTTATTGGCCCTGAACGGTTTCATACGCCCGAGCCATCAAATAATAAAATAAAACTAATTTAATTTAGTACAAATGTTCACCGTTCCTACGGCAAGTTTCGAACGTAATCGTGTACAGATCATCGTGTACCTACTGATGATCCAAGCGGTCACGAAATCAAATCAGATATAGTCGTATGATTAGTTTAAATTGGTTCCGCACATCAACGAAATTCCTATTCAAAACTATGAAATGTCACGGTGAAGAATTTCAACTCGTTTAAAGCGCTTAATGTTTCATTCGCTAAAGCCGCGAAGTAAGAAGTAATTTAGAATAAAATTCGACAATTTCATCCCCATTTAAAAAAATTTATTGATTAAAAATTGAAAGGGTTCGTAAATAATATATATATATATTTTTAATGATCTTTTTGAATTCGTGTACTAAATAACTTTGAGCGATTTAACGTTTTTATATAAAGTTGTAAGCGACAAGCTGGACGTCCTTGATTTAACTGGTCTGATTAAGTACCGTGTTCTTATTGGAAATTCTAAGTCGTCAGAGCTGTAATTTGAAGATTTAAAAAACAAATTTATTAAAAAAAATATTTCAGAAAAAAGTAGTTTTGGTTGTAGGGTCACTTTAAAATACACGGATGATATTAAATTATCCTATAAATAATGCGGTGTTTTTATACTTTTATTTTTCAAAATTAAAATAAACAAAATATTTTTTTTTTAACCTAAAATATACTCTTTTTCATTTTCTACAATGCTTATCCATCTTTCTGGTTGACTTGCGTGGCCCTTCTTCCAAATACTCCTCCGTTACTATTCTGACCTCGTCTACAGAATTCATATTTTTTCCGTCCAAATGATTTCGAAGACTGCGGAATACATGAAATCAGATAGGGCAATGTCCGGCGAATACGGTGGGTGGAGAATCGTTTCCAAAAAGGGTTCATAAACAGCAGAGAACAGTACACATTCACTCTCTGCAGGGCGTCCTCGTCTTCTAGGCTGTAGTTTCCAGCTTGGAATTTCTGGAAGCACCGTTAACACTAGCTTACGCTTACTGTCCGATCCCCACACACTGCATTAATATTCCTTGCACTTTCCGTTGCGTTGTTGCCTTTGTCGAGCCCATAAAGCAAAATATGCCGAATATGCTCCTTTGTCACTTCCATTGCTATGAAAAAATAACTGTTAAAATGGAACTCTTCAAAACTTGTACTAAGATTAAGTTACTACCTGCTTTTATAGCAGCTAGTAATTTTACCTGATGCAGGTAGTTTATCCCATACCCCTCCAACTTTTAGTTTATGTAATTGAAAAAACCGCATTATTATTATTATTATTGGAAGACCCAATACATTGAAAATACTGTACAGCTAAATAATTAATAAAAATTAAATATTCAATTTAAACGAATCTGTGATTGACTTCATCCATAATTATCTGTTTATGTAAATGCCTTCGATGGCTGGTTCCCAGGTTTCCGATTGACAATAATAAGCACACATATGATACATGAACTGCACTAACCATTTCAGCTGGATAGATTTCGACCGACCGAAGCGCGCACTGGTGGTTTTTATATGGACCTCTATAATTAAACCGCCTGTCGTTTACTGTCTTCTCGGCTCTCCGAAAAAAGAGCGGCAACACTCACATACACACATGTACATTATTATAAACCAGGAAACCCAGTAAACAAGGCGCGTAAACATTATCATTATAATCATTTTGACAACAGAAAAAAGGCGAAAAACTGTAATAAAATACATCGTTTAAACCACAGAGCTGTGACAACATTTTCCCAACTGGTTGCACAGAACATACGATATTGGGTGCACTGTACACCATTGTGTCATTGTGTGCAATGTCACGACTCGAGGTTGCAACGATAATGTAGAAGAATAAAAATACGTACAAATATATATTTTTAAATTACTTCAAAACAAAGTGAAAAATAAATACAGGTAATGGCAGTTTTATTATTGGCATCGTCTGCACATATCACGCCATTTCAAAGCGGGACTTTTTTATTTTATTTCGGGACGTGAATGGATTTGTCAATAAAATAAAACCGACAATATTTCGAATTACATTTTTTTGAAAGAAGAACATTAGAATAATAAAATAGTTGGTTTCGATTAATGTGAGAACTGTCACTTGGTACATGTGTGTATGTGTGTGTCAGATGAGTGGTGGGGGACAAGGGTTATAAGAGGCCGTCTCTGGGGGAACGGGTCCCTTTTTCACTACCACTTCTCCATAGTTATTAGTCTATTTCTGAGTTATATAATTGTTACTACTGTAAATACAATTTATAATTATTATAATTGGACACTGAGTTATGATTACAAGAATTCAACCCAAGCAACGCAATAGTACGAAGAGAGGATAGAATCCCAAGGGAATCTGGATAGGTATTCTGAATAGGTCTTATATGTTATATCTAATTATCCAAGTCTTGTGTTGCCATTTGAGTTTATCATAAAAAAAAATAATAATTGACTTTATTATGTAATTATCATTTATAAACAGTAAATACTGTAGTAATAATATTTATATAAATAAATAGGTAACATTGTCAGTCGCCTATTACCAAAAATTGCCGTTTCAATAAATGTAACATATCGGATTAATCATATTTTAATTTCATCTTGAATTATTTTGAAAAAAATTACTTAGAGCCGTCTCTAACCGATAAGCAAGTAAGACAAAGCACAGTTAGACAAATTTAAAATTAAAGTAAACAAACAAAATAATTAGAAATACTATTTTGTAATACAAATGAAACAATCAGCTAAAAAGATATACAGAAAAAATATTTTATTTAGTTGCTACCGGAATTCGAACCAGGGAAAAGCGTTACATATCCAGTATGTATTGAAAATAGCACAGAACTGTTCCGAGAACTGCACCTTCACGACAATAATGTTTTCTTAAAAAATACTGTTTTCTGTTACTTTAAAGATTAGATTTGCTGACTTGAAACATAATGTGGATGCATTGTAAAATATTACAAATTGTTCCAAGAAAACATCTAAATCTAAAATGGTATTGTGTCAGAATTCAAAACAAAGCGCTTATCGTCGGAACGAATATACACAGTAAAGGCTTCTAATAAAATGTACCGTCTCCTTTAGCTATAGGATTGTTAAATACTTCAACATTACTGCTAAAATGTGACATTGCATTACATATTATATTTCATTTGTGTTTAGGATCATAATGAAATTGCGAAAAATATGAAAGAACCTGAAAATCTCACTTTTTAACTACAGCTTACAAACATTCAATATTCGATGTTAAGTTCAGTGGCGTAACTACAAAATTGGACCCCGATACAGAATGGAAAAATAAGTATTGTATACCTATAAGATATACAAATAATAGTATTGAGCGGTTTATCTATTAAATAGTCGGAACAACATTTTAGTATCTTGTCTCAAACTATCAGTTTACTCAAAGGTATTTGAGATTCTGTAAAAATAAGGTAGATGGCTCTGTCAAATAATGGAACTATTAAATGTATTAATATCAAAAAGGTAACATATAAGTTCGAAAATTGTCGCTGTAGCATAGTTAGATAATGCACCTTCCCCGGTTAGGAAAGAGATCCAGGTTCGAATCCCGGTGGGGCAATAACAATATTTTTCTATAGAATTAATTTATATGTATATCTTTCTAATTAATATATTTAATTCATATTCCTATATTAATTAATATTGCAACTAAAATGGGCACAAAAATACATATGTTATGCATTTTTCTCCATAAACATAGAAGATAAATATGTCTGACATGTAATAGCGGCCGGATTGCGAGGCGAAATGATAGTAATATTTTAAAATATCGAAATAACGTCATCCGCGATCCTGCTATGTCAAAGCAGTCCAGGCCATAATTTCCTAAAACTGGTGTGACTTATTTGACGAATTAGGCAAATGTAATTATAAATCACCTGTGGGTGGCCCAAGTGGTGACATCGTGGGCGCAGTGCTTGTAGAGAGCGAGAATGACACACAAATGACACATATATGTAATATTTACAATTTTGGAAAGAATAAGAGGGCAACGCATGTTTAAGTCCCACATACGTAAATAGTCGGTGGTGTGATTGAATTAAATGTATATTCAATTTAGTAAGAAAATTTCGATTCCTACTCGGTTCAGTAGTATCAAAAAATATATATATATTTTTTTTTTTTAGGAGAACACATTCTTATTGTGAAGTTGTAATTATTCAGAACATAGGTCTGTGATATTTTAAATATGAATTAAATATATTAATTATAAAGATATACATATAAAATCAATTTTATCGAAATATATTGTTGTTGCGCCACTGGGATTCGAACCTGGATCTCTTCCCTAACCGGGGGAGGTGCTTTATCCAACTAAGCTACAGCGGCATTATTTTTAGCGACAATTTTTCAACCCTATATGTTACCTTTTTGAAATTAATACATTTAATCGTTCCATCATTTGACAGAGCCATCTACCTTATTTTTACAGAATCTCAAAATACCTTTGAGTAAATCTGATAGCAGACGCCAGAATTATCAATTCATTTTTATTAAATTTTGATTGAACGATTAAATGTATTAATTTAAAAAAGGTAACATATAGGGTCGAAAAATTGTCACTAAAAATAATGCCACTGTAGCTTAGTTGGATAAAGCACCTCCACCGGTTAGGGAAGAGATCCAGGTTCGAATCCCGGTGGCGCAATAACAATATTTTTCGATAAAATTGATTTTATATGTATATCTTTATAATTAATATATTTAATTCACATTTAAAATATATATATAGTGAGTACACAAATGCCAATAACTGATTCTAAATAAATTCTATAAACATAATATAATGTTGAGAGAGATGATATAATACAGTGATTCCATCTGATGAGGCGACTTGAAGCATTTGAGATGTGGATCGACAGAATAATGTTAAAAATAAGCTGGATGGATAGAGTTGCGAATGAAGATATGGTTCGGATAAATAAAGAAAAATTAGTATTCAAAACAATAAAAATCCGAAAACTTTAATATCTCGGACATGTCATGAGACATCCGGAGGAATAAGAGATCCTGCACCTCATAATCCAGGGAAACATTGCTGGAAGTCGGAGCCCGGGAAGAAGGTGAACATCATGGCTGAAGAAGCTGAGGCGGTGGTTTGGCAAGTCTACCGTAGAGCGCACAAAAAGAAGATGAAGAATATGGATCCGGTTTTGATTAAACAATGATGGAACAAAATCGTAAAAAACGCATTAAATTGATATTAGATACATACCGAATGAAAATTGGTGGTCCGGTAGGGAGTGGTGCATGGCTGCATAATCGTTCAAGTTGATCATGTAAGGGGATCCCAAAAGGTACTCCAGCAGGGCGTACTCCGGCAGGTACTCTGTTCTCGTGTCTTTAAGACTAGTTGTGCTGTATCTAAACTGGCGAGTTGTGGCATTATTAGGTGCATTGCAATCTTACGACCCGTGTACACGGATGAGATATTCAATTCGAGACAGGCTCTGAGACAAGGATTATGCTGCCGTGAGGTTCTTCGGAGACAACTCACTCCACAATAGTTCCGCCGTGTACACGTCAAATGTTAGAGATTCGCCGACAAGCGCCTCGCTTCACTCTTGTTATACGTCAAACATGCCTGGTTACAAGTGATGTTTGGGCGCTCATGTCAAACCGAACTTCACGTATAAAGGTTTGAGTTTTGTCACTTACAGCCAATCTCAAGGTGACCTCTGAGTTTATCTCCAGATCAAAATCTCAACATGTGTACAAGGTATTGAGATTTATATCATGGTACCTCATTCCGTGAACACGGGCTATTACGCGAGGAGAAAAAATATTTTAATATCGAATTAAATCTACATGACTTCCTCAACATTTGCAAAATTACTTTGTGGCCGCATTTAATATTAATAATCAGACGAAATACTTTGTTTAAATCACTATTTATTGATTATTCTATATATTTTATGCATAAAACATATATAAAAATCAAATTTATGTATATTTTATGCATATATAGGTATCGAAACATGTAGTGCATAACACATACATCGATAAATAGTGGTTTAGACAAAGTATGGACTATTTCTCAGTACAGGCCTAGTGACGAAATAAAAATTGAATTATTATACATATACATTAGACCCTGTAGATACGTCATGACGATTATGAGAATAAAATATTACAGAATATATTTTCTGCGGTTGAAAAATTAGCAACACTGTTCAAAAAGAATTGAGTGACAAATTGACAATTGAAGAGAATGAACAAAAATATTAAAACTACCGCACAGGCACAACATCGTACGAGCTCCAAGGTCAACGATGTCGCAACACGTGACGCGCGATAGGTCACGGTGTTCGGTGAATAGTTCTAGCCCGGCTGTATAGTAAGCATAAACACGTGATACAATTTTGATTTGTAAATTTTTAAATTTAAGATTATTCAATTTATTATTAACTGTAGAGTGCCATTAGATCCGTGATTGTTCAACTTTTTTCCAGAAATTAAGAATATAATGATATACGTCTATAATACCAATATGTTTGTAAATTTAAATAAACACCATATACATATAATACCTGTGCATTCTCCACCGCGACCGAAATCAAATTGTCCATTTTGCCGAGTAAAGTTTCCAAAACTTCGAAGTGATATGATATCGGAGCACCGGCGGTCATTTTTGTAGCCAATGTAGCTGGAATGGCAGAAATGCTTAATATCTCTTCCCTAAGGATACGCTGAAATATTTGAATTAGAAATCAAATTTCAAAGTTTTTTTACAGTTTGATATATTTTTGACACACAATGAAAGTGACTTCTGAAACAGTAATTTATTAATCATTAATATTACGTTTTTATATATTAATGTGTGAAATATAAAATTAACTCTGATCATACTTAACTAAAGGGTGTTTTCTTAGAGGTTTGTTTTTCAAATTGACAACACTTTTTCCAGTGACAGCCAATTTGATTTGTGCTCAGTTTGGTTTGCCATTTCACCATGGATATAAACTTACGCCAGAACAACGCTTGCAAACTGTGCAAATTTATTTCGAAAATCGTAGTTCAGTTCGCGAAACTTACCGTGCGCTACGTCCATTTTACGGTCGACATAATCGTCCATCCGAGCAAGTAATTCGAAAAACCATGGATCGTTTTCGCACCACGCATACTCTAATTGATAATACGCATCCGCAGAGACGTCGTACAGTGCGCACAGAAGAAGGTGTTGCTGCAGTGGAGCGTGGTATCGAGGAGGACCCGAATGAGTCGATTCGCCATCGAGAGCGCTATAGATCCATGATTACTGACTTTTTCGTTCCACAATTAAAATACATTAATTTGGAAGAGCTGTGGTTCCAACAAAACGATGTAACATGCCACACAGCGCGCGCCACAATCAATTTATTGAAGGAAACATTCGATGAGCGCATAATTTCGCGTAATGGGCGTGGGAATTGATCTCCAAATCACACGATTTAACGCCTTTGGATTATTTTCTGTGTGGATATGTGAAGTCGGGACTCTACGCCGATAAACCAGAGACGATAGACGACTTGGAAGCCAACATTCGACGTGTTATTCCCGATATACGGCCTCAGCTGTTCTAAATATTGGACTTCCAGATTGTGCTTTATTCAAGCCAGCCGCGGCGCCCATATGCATTAAATCATATTTAAACACTAATGGCATAAAATTATCTTTCCAATAAAGTCAATAACATGGCCATTACCACGATTTTTACGTGTTTTATTTCATTGTAAAGTTCTATACCTTTAAAAAAACACATTTTTTAGATACCTACTCGGATCATCCCACTCGAATAGGCATTATCTGTGATGATGTAATAAAATATTTACATAAAGAAAAGAGGTCATTGGTATAAACAGTGGCGTAGTGGAAGCCGCAATGGGGGGCCGGAATCGCTGAACCAGTTCGATAATCGCAATAAATTCAGCATAGGTCCAAAATTTTTAGTTACGAATAAATAAACAGATACGTGGGCAGGAGAGGAAGTGGTACCAGCAATATTTATTAACACTCAAAAATGCATAAGTTATAACATATAATGAAAGATATAGGCGACCTATTTGAATTAGACTAGAACCATATAAATTAGAAAAAAAAAATAATCTCTCAGAGCGTTGGGGCAATTGAAGAATTAAATATGTACCTAAGGACCATAAAGGTCCGTGTCAGTAGCGTAACTACAAAAATTGAGTCCCAATCGAAAATGGAAAGAAAAACGGCATTGGGCTCCAATGCAAAATGGAAGGGCATTAAATAGTTAGTTATTGATTTATTTTCTCCTATAATATTCACACTTTCGTGAAAATAATAATTATTAATGGCATTAACATGCTTTACGGCGATGATCTAAACCTAACCCGACATATTAGCAGAGGATTATCGAAAATATTTTTTAATTTGTCGTAATGCCATTTCTTGCTGTGGAGAATTTAAAAAAATGTTAGTCCACATTGGAAAAGTATTGATACCAAATGTGTTATTGATTGGGTTCCTGTTCGACGTGGTCCCCAATGCACCGCATTGGTTGCATTGGCGTAGTTACGCCCCTGCCCCTGGTCAGCATCCTGCAATACATTTTCGAGTATAGATACTTTTTCCAGCGCTAATATGGACTAATAATTTTTAAATCCACCGCAGCTAGGAATTGAATAACACAAATGTTTAAATCATTTATCGCGTTAATTTCGAAAACATGTAAAAACATTATTCATTAAGATTAATACGTCGGGTTAAGAACCAGACTATCGCCGTAAATCTAAGCGAGGATTTTTTTCCAAGTGCGTGTGATTATAAATGCTTTAAAACACACTTTTAATAAAAATATAGGAGACATGAAACCATTTTTTTCTTACTATTTGATGAATTAAACCGTGTATATATGCTTAAATAAAAAAATAAGTTCTCCATTTTGCATTGTTTGCATTTTTTTAGATACCCATTTGGGTCGAAGGAACGGTTGTAGGTAAATTAAATACAATTTTCTATGTATATTTACAAAAAACAATTAGATACTTACCTAGAAAGAAAACGCTGTTTTCTCCGTAATACAACTAGCGAAAACATTACTCATAAATGAATTACCTCGCGTATGTTGTGATAGACATTCAATAGTTTTGTTCGCCCAAATAATTTTTGATGATTTCCATTAATGAACAAACGTATTTGACGAGATATTCCTTCTTCCGATCCCTGGATCGTACAAATAATATAATAGGTTAAATATCATTTATGAATATAAATAATTAACCAAGAATATGGATAAACAATTACCTCAACTACTGCGACGAAATACTTTTGATAAATTAGTAAAAAGCCATCAAGTGGAGAGTCACAGTACGAGGAGTTGACGGTTGTAATATTATTTTGGAAGTACGTCATCAAAGTTTCTTCCGAATTGTCGAAGGAGTGCTCCCCGGCATAACAGACGCGAAGTAAAAAAACTTTCTATAATGTAAACAAATTTGACGAATATAATTACAGCGTTGATTAAGAATTAAGAAAATAAATTCAATGTGTAAGAATTAACACAATACCGCGTTGATAGCCTTGAAATTATTTTCTATTACATCGAAAACTGAATTTAACAGGCCAGCCTCCATTTTTGTTTCCATGTAAGCAAATCGTGTTGTCATGGAAACAACAAGAACTGTCGTTGCGGTACTACCGGCACCACTATCTTATCTATGGTCTATGCTACCCCAAGTCCTGTTCTAAAACGCTATGAAGTGTGCTTCTACATATGTACTAATTCATCACTTTCTATTAGTATTTTGACTACGTAAAGTATCATAACTAGATAACAAAGAGATCATTTTTAGTTGTTCTAATATTTCGTATACATGATACGTACTTTTAAAAAATGTACACATAGTTTCGGAATTCCAGTATCTGAAAAATCGATATCGAAAAAAACGTTGGTATTGTGATACTTATGTTTATCGTGTTTGGATAAGTACGATAAGTACCTACTTACCGATGTTTCGAGTTGCACTACTTCGACCATCTTTACAAGATATCAGTTAAGTTACATAATACTAGTGATGGGCGATTGTGAAACATTTGCATAATCGAGTAATCGAATAATTTTCATAATCGATACACGAAACATTAGCACTTATTTTTTATCTGTAATTAGCATGGATAAATATTGTTTGCGTAAAGGCTCTAAAGGCATTGATGTTGATTAAACAGGATTTAAATTGAATTCCCATGCGATGCTTGTCTAACGTGACCGTACGTTTCATTTTCTTATTCCGTTGTCCCCAAACACAGCTTCGGGTCGCCGAATTGTCCCGTTTTCAGAAAAAGAGCAACCCACGGCAACAATTTCAATTAAGGCGCGAAAAAGAAAATCGACGGTAGCGCCTAGTATCGCGGTGATGACGGAAATACGTCTCACACACATGCAAGTCGGTTAGAATCCTGCTAGCTCGCTCGTTCCATGGTTGCGAGTACACGTAGACAGCTCGCACATCTTTATTGACGATTGATTATTGTTTTTTTTATCGACATGTGTTATTGTAAAGAAACAATATAAAATTGCAAGGCTGCAGTGGTGTTGAGGAAGAATATATGAAAACTACAGCTAGTGAGTTTTATAAAATAAGTAAAGAATATTTGGAGCAGTGGATTCTATTCTGTGAAGAATTAGACATATTTGAATGGGTGAATTCAACCAAAATACCTACGTGGTAAGAAATTCAAAGTGTAATGGATGTGTTGATTGAAAAGGGATTTATTAATTGGAACCAAGAAACAAGTATTCACTTATTTCTAACTACAGGTTAATATTATGTTCCAGGTCGGTGTCGTTTTTAAATAACTAGGAAATAAAACACATTTTTTTATATTCATCGATTATTTAGTTTATTAATGTGTTCTTCATTTTTATTTCGTTAATATTTATATGTTTTTCTGATTTTATTAATCAATACTTCCAAGTTTATTTTTATTTTCTCAAAGAATTATTATAAAAACATTTTTATTATTTAACATATTTAATTTTTTTAAATATATCTATATTTTAAAAATGTTATCTATTTATTTTTTAACAATAAAAAAAAATTATTTCACACCAATATTAAATTTATTAAATAGACGCTGAATCCACAACTTTACTATGCGAAATTAATATAATATGTCATTCGTCATTCGTTAAATCGAATTGGCGCCATCTGTCATCAGCTCGACTCACACAGTATTTTTTTTTTCCAATTCCTTAGAGTCTACGAAACTCTGAGTACTCTACATGCGGCTAGACCGCCTAATCTACTACTATAAGTGCATCAGCGCTAATCGCTTTGACACTTTTACAAACTACCTTATTATTATAAACATCATATGTGTTTTATATTAATACATGAATTGGAAGGGTAAAAAATTACTGATAAAAAACCCTGACTCACAGTACGAGCACGCCGAATACTAAATACTAACATCGCCAACAACGAATGGGCAACTACGCCAACTACTGATGTATCATCGAATAACGAATAATCGAATCGCCGCCCCGATTCTTGCGGCGATTACGAGTACTAAATTAGTACTCGCGTATAATCGAATGACATGATCGAGTCCGAGTCGCCGCCGCGATTCTTACGGCAATTACGAGTACTAAATTAGTACTCGGGTATTATAATCGAGTCTGACGCGCCGCTTCGATTCTTACGAGTACTAAATTAATACTCGTCGCTGCCATATCTCGAATGATTTTCATAATCGAATTATTCGATTATGTTATCTTGCAGTCGCCCATCGCTACATAATACAGTATATTAATATTTTATGAACATGATCACGTCATTTCGAACAGGTTTTTATATTTATGTATTAGACATTAGACACTGAACGTGCCAATACGTACGCATATATATATATATATATATTATAATATATTTAAATTAAGTCTAAATGTTGCATTTCTCTACCGCAAGATTATGTGATGATTATCTCAAAATAAAGATCATTTCTTTGAAATGTTTCTGGAACCGAAAAAGAATATTCAAGTTTTTTTTTTTACATAAAATATACAATAATTATACATATTATGACTAGAAATAACCTGATGAAAATAAATAAATCATATCTAGAGAGCAGATATGTAAAAGCGGGTAGTACTTGTAAAAGTAACATTGGCCTGTTTAGTTTAAAGGAGAAAAATATGAAATTTCTCCAGGTAATATTAAAATATTACTTGGAGAACATATCACTTCATTGAAGGCTAGTGGCTTACGGTAGCATGAGGTATAAGACGTTCAAACTCGGCAGTAATAATACTATGAAAATATTGTTATAGCTATGACTTCATCGTACTTTCATTATTTTAACAAGTCACTATCTAGTCTTCAACTGCAGGGGCAGCAAATCTACCCGTTCTCAAGTGGTACGCGTAAAAACTGGACTAGGCGCGAGCGGCAAGTTTTTGACAGTAATGGTAAATACAGGGGGACATTAACAAAAGTGGCGAAGAAGATATAAAACGTTCATCTTAACACCATTTTTGCGTTTAAATACATCAATATTTCTTTAATAACTTCCCGACTTGTACTGATATTTTCTGACCGTTATATGTACCTACATATGTAGTTCGTATTCATGAAAACACGAGTGAGGGGTGTAGAAGCAAACGTAACAATCTTGAAAAAATTCACAAAATAACATGAAATGCAGAAATTTAGGGTAATTCTACAGCTTGTAAAAATCGCAATCTCATAATTATACCTGAGTGAAAAAACATTTTCAATGTTCACATTAGAAGCAAAAATAGCAATCTCCATTTAAAAAGTTTTTTCCTAAGTCTCGTGACAAAATGGCCGCTCAGTACAATTGACCAGTTTGTGTAATTTTCACTTCGTTTTAAACTTTATAAATCGCGACCCGAAAATTTAGAATGTAAGAGTTAAGATAGAAGTCACCCTGCAGACGTCTTATCTAAGGATCGAAAAATCAATCTTGCATTTTGGGAGCAAATTTAATAACGTTGATATTTTTACCTATATATCAAAAGCTTCAACAATTTATCAACGAATGAATGAGGAGAGAATGGTAAGAAAGATATATGACGCAAGTGTTGATGGCAGCAGAAGTCTTGGCACGACAAAGTAAACCAGGTACTGGAGGATGGCCCTGTTAGAACCCACAACAATCGGCGAGAATTGTTAGGACAGAAGAGTATGGCGCCCTATCAAATCTGCTTACTCCTACAGAGAAACGGGTGCGATAACAATTAAATAAATTGTCTTTCTCCATATTAACTATTAAAAGGGTTCCGAATTATATTTTTTTTCTCAAAATCAATATTGTCGACAGTAAGCTGTCCCTCAAATCTCCTGAATGAACCCTCACAGATCAAGGTCCGAAATCATTGATTTATCAGGGTCCATGTAAGTGGTTGCAAATTTCAGAAAGACTTATTGATCACAACATGTAATCATTGAACAAATCTGCGGAATGGCGGGCGAGAATGCAGGCTGCTATTAAAGTCCGTCGCCGGCAAACAGCACCCGGACTCCTCCACCAGACTGAATATCGCGTATAATACTGTAATGCACCACAAAGCTTACCGCGAAACTGTCGAAGCTAATGAAGGCCTGTGACAGAATCGGCCAGTTTTATTTAATTGAAACGATGTCCATTCCGTCTATTTCTTCATACATTTATATTTTATTATCTTAAAAAAAATCTAAATTCGGGAAAAGGTTAGAAATAAAAAGATAAATATTTGCATAATTTTTTTATTTGTCAACTTACTCAACCACGCTGGTCGGTAAGGGCTCTTTTAATATCTGCTTGCAGGACAGGATATTAACATATTTCAAAAATTATCACAGAAAACGACACCTACAACTGCCAACTTGTACCACATCACGTAGTCAACCGAGCACACCGGAACCCTAAATCTCGATGTCAATCTTGGCTACTTATGAACATTCTGCCTCTGTGTATTTTCCAGCACAAACTCCACACAAATAAATAATTAAATATTTTAAGTATAAAAACAATTTCAATAAAAACTAACAGAAAAGAAATTGGAAATGAATCGGAATGACATAATGAGTAAAATACTGATTAACTTTAATACACCTTTAAATATTAATGGAATTTAAAGTTAATTTAAGATTGTTCATGAGAAAATTTTCCTAGTAATTTGAGATGTTCAATTTTCAAATCTTTTGTATCCGCCTCCACCCCTGCTGAATCCTCCACTTCCGCCTTTGTTGAAGCCTCCACCGCCACCCCCGCGCCCAAAGTTTCCGCCTCTCTTGAAGGTGCCACCTCCACCTCCTCCAAACCTGGAGCGTCCACCCCATCCGCCTCCATATCCACCAAAACGATTGGCCATATCTTGGAGCTTGGGGTTAATTTCCTGCAATTAAAAATAATATTTATTAACTTAATGCGCATAAATAGTTACATTTTGACGATACATTGAAATATTTGTTGCACCTTACGAGGATGGGATCCAGACATTGAAAGTGTGGACACCGAAGGCATTATCAGTTCACTAATTCAATCTACCTCTCACTTGCATTCATGTCGTGCTATGAAAGAGCAGGCCCATGCCAAAGGTGAGAGGATAACAAATCAAACAATTGCAAATCAGCGTGAGAATATTGAAGTTTACCTGCTTGGCCTCCTGCAGCACTGATACGAGATCTTTAGCTTGTCTGCTATTGGAGGGGGTGAAGAACGCGTATGAGGTTCCGGTGCTTTTTGAACGACCCGTCCTTCCAATTCTGTGGATGTAATCCTCTGAAGAATTTGGGTAATCGAAATTGATAACGTATTTGATACCTTCCACATCTGAAAATAAGACAATATGAATATTGGTCCGAGACTGAAATATAAGAGGTATTTCATTTTCAACCGCCAATAAGGTAACTTACTCAATTCCTCAGTAGAAATCAACTACAAAATTGTTGAAATATTCTTGTGAGGCAATTCTTGCCCTATTGAAATGTTTTAACATTGATTTGATAATGAATTCATCTGACTAACACATCACAAGAACCCAGGAGACGTTGCAACCCACGATATTGATAACTCTGACCATATCTACGCAGGTTCCAACTCCAATATGGCCGAAATTGATCAGAAAACCCATCCGGAACTAAGAGTGACAACAATCCAACATGAATAGTTTCCATGAAAAATTAACTTCTCAGTTCCACGACGATTTGAATAGCACACAGGCATATCTGACCAGGTAGTTTCGGCCTCGGTTCAGGCTCAGTGATAGGCAGGATAGAGGCACATGACGAGTTATTGCATTCTCATTCTAGCTTGCCACCTGAGATAGCTTTTATAAATACAAAGCCATCGGTTAGTTGCTTTTTTACTAGATCCGGTGCTCAAATCACCAATGTAGAACACAATACTCATCCAGCTAGTGCCTCTGAAACAGTGACAGAAAATCATATTTAGCATGATCTCGACTCAAACTGAGAAAAATAATGTATTATCTATAATCTTATAAATGCACAAGTATTATTTCAACATTTAAAGAAAATTATTCTCTAGGTGAATTGAGTTAATGCGAGACACTAACCTAATCCACGGGCAGCTACATCTGTCGCCACCAGAATATTACATCTTCCGTTGCGGAACTGATTTAATACATAGTCTCTTTGGTCTTGTGTCTTGTCACCGTGCATACAGACAGCATGAAAACCAAACCTCTTGATAATGCGTGTGATATTTTCAACTTTCTTTTTAGTTTCCACAAATATTATAGTTTTTGCACCAGGGTCGTGGATATTTCCAATCTCTTGTAAAAGATTGTTTAGCCTGAAAAAATAACATTTGTTTAAAACTAACGACAGTTTACGGGCATATTTGTAATGGTTAATTTGTACAAAATATCAGATCTTCTTAGAGGATAACATTATAAAATCACAACTTTTCATAAAAGAAGCTTCATCATATCAAAATAGCAATTTTAATTAAATAAGAGTAAAATAAAAACTCACTTGTCTTCCTTTTCATGTTCTTGGCAGACATCAACTATCTGGAGGATGTTGTGGTTAGCAGACAGCTCCAGGGAACCAATATTGATCTGCATGTAGTCACCAAGGAAATCCTCCGCCAGCTTCCTTACTTCCCTGGGCCAAGTGGCAGACCACATAAGGACTTGTCTGTCTGGTCGGATCTGCTCAATGATCTTACGAATCTGGGGCTCAAAGCCCATATCCAACATGCGGTCAGCTTCATCCAAAACCAGATATGTGCAGCGTGATAAGTCTACAGTCCCCCTCTCTAAGAAGTCAATAAGACGACCCGGGGTCGCTATCAAGATCTCAACTCCTTGTCTCAGTTCTTGGGCTTGCTTGTGTTTGGGAGCGCCACCAAAAACGCAGGCATTTCTCAAGTATGAGCGGCCGCCAAACTCTGAGGCCACCTGCTGAATTTGTTGTGCCAATTCCCTGGTGGGAGCAAGAACGAGAGCTATCGGTCCCTTGCTGCGGCTGGACTCTTGGTGGTTGATATGAACTATAGCAGGCAGGATGTATCCTAATGTTTTCCCAGAACCTGTTTGCGCTATACCCACTAGATTGTTTCCAGACATGGCGATGGGCCAGGACTGGGATTGGATCGGGGTGGGTTCTTTATATCCTTGAGCAGTGATGTCAGTCATGACATAATCTGGGAACTTAGCTTCACCAAACTGTTGGATGGGATTGGGGATATTAGGTCCGCTGACTGTTATTTCATGTGTCGCTCGGTACTGCTCCACTTCACGGGGACTTCTGGCTAGTACAGTTGGGTGAGGTTCATAGAAGTTCTTCTGGAATGGACGAAGGTCTCGTTCACTCCATTGTTTGCGGTGTAGGTTTTTTCCGAGGTCATCTTTCCGGCCTCCACCTCCAAAACCCCCACTACTTCCTCCAAAACCACCACCCCCTCCACCTGATGATGGAAATCTACTTCCACCTCCAGAGCTCGATCCAAACCGTCCTCCAGTGCTGCTACTCTTCCTGTAAACCAATAAGGACATGGTATAAGACAAGCCGTGGCAGTTAATACTATTGGAAGTGAATATTGTCAAGTTCATTAAAATATTTTTTCCAAATGGATAAAAATTCCAGAAAATGATAAGTTGTTGTAAATATCTGACAGAACTTAAGCATACTTAAGTTCATTTTTCAAAAGGATTACATTTAATTTACCTCCATTTTCATACACAAATACTACAAAAGTATTTATGTCGTTACAGGAGCAAATAATTCCAATTGAGGGTAAAGGTGGAACTAACCAACAAATTTATTATATTAATTATTATTAAATTTTAAATATTTCATTAGCACTAGTAGGCCAACCCTGATTTTAAAGAATGCAACAGTTGCATTAATTTCATTATTATATCTAAAACACTGCCACTTAAAATCAAGATTTTATTACTAATTTGGTTAAGTAAATCTCCCTAGTGTTTAGGACTTGCCCATCATCAGAAATATATATATTACTTTATCTCAAAATTTTGAGGAAAAACTAATTCGTAACATGCTTGAGAAATATTATTCTTTATATTCCTCATCCTTACTAATTTTAAATTGACTTAATAGTAAACCTACTTGGAGAGGATAATTAGGTTATTTTCTATTATTTATACACTACTCACAAAAAGTTTAATTGCGCCAGCTCCACCAGTTTAACTATTGTTCGCCTGTTTATGAACATATTGAAAAACTATACATATATTGTAAAAATTCACTATTGCGTATAAACCACTAAAATAAGCACCACGTGTGAATAACTTCAGATGGTTACAAGACAGCTATAATGGATGGCATCCATGAACACGTGTGCTGAAGGACAACACGCGCCCGACAATTATTACGCATGGCTGGAAGAAATCGATCGAGGCATCTACCCCCACCTATTTTTAAAAAATGCCGCTGAGGTTCCCGAAATAATTAATAAAATGTTAAGAATAGTTTGCCTAGTAGCATAGAAACATGAAATGCAGACGGCAGAAATACTAGTACTCGGCCGATTATTAGATCGACTTGGAAAAATAATGGCACGAATGACGCATAACACAGCCAAAATATCAAGCATTTAATTTTTTTGAAATCTTAAAATATGATCAGACAAGAAATAAATCATGGCTTTTAAGAAATCTGCTGTTGCTACTGATAAATTACAATCCAACCCGAAGTAGTTTCAGGATGCATCACTCTGGTGAAAACTTCTGTCACGATGTAACTTCCGCCATTTTAGATATTCTCGCCGAAAATATACATATTACGACATAAATATTATCGAAAGTGTAAGGTGAAAGGAAATGTTAAAACTTACATGTTGAAGATATTTAAAGATGACGTGTCAGTTGCGTGATGAAACAGGATTTCAATCGATCTTGAATTCCTATTAAAATTGGTGACGGAATGGACTGGAGCTTAATCACTGTGAAAAAAGACGGACGACGTAAGCGAATTGCACTGCTAATAGTACACGGATAAAATATCAATGAATAAAAAAATCACAAATGTCGTCTTAAATAATAAAGACAAATTTGAATACTAATAATTTAAATCGGCACTCCGAGAAAACCAGACGATGCTCACCTGCCCACAGCCAGATCGGTAAAGAGAAAGAATCTAAAACGCAAACCGGAACCTCAAACAAAATAGAACCAATATTAACGAGAGGCTAGAATCAGTACGGATCGGTGCTAGAATCACTACTGGTTTCATAGATCGTCACGTATAACTCTATCTATGATCGCTACTAATCAGGCACTATTCAATTGAAATGTATACTATTTTAATTAAATCGTCGAATACAGTTATTTTAGTTGAAAATTTATGTGGGTACATATTTAGTTTCCTTTATTTAAGATATGAAATAGTTATCACGTTATTCTTAACATTTGACATTTTTGCGTGTGAGTTTTTAAGAAAAAAAATAAGGATGTAACTTATTTTCCTAATAATAATATGTTGAGTAAGTTTATTAGCAATTAGATTAATTAAGCACATTTTTTCATAATAATAAACGATTTCAGAACATTTTTAAATATTTTTTTTTTTTTTAAAGTTCGTTAATAAATAAATAAACATGCTATAATTTAATGCATACACTACCATTTACATTTTACTGACTCGGCCACGTTGTCTATAATATTTCGGTAATTTTATATTAATCGCTACACACTATATGGCACGGACACCCGATTATTTAAAAAAAATCGAGTTAGTCATAACTTCAGAAATATTTAAAAAAATTTAATTTAGCTCGTAAAAGTTTAAGAAATGTTTTTTATTTTTATTTAAAAAATGCAAGAATTTATTAAATCCGGTGCGATTTTCTCGATAATTTGCGTTCAAATAAAAAAAGCGTTTTATATTAAGGCATTTACGAGATGTAGCATTGCCCTTTTCAGTATATCTATATTATACAACACATATTTTTTCATAAATACCTACATGCTTAATAATGCCGAAGTATTATTTAAAATGTAAAAATAAACTGGCGAAATATATATGCTACGGAAAAGAAAACTGCTAAAATGTTTGTCGAATTCCCAGTCAAGACATTTCCGGGCTTTAGTTTTAATTTATTTTTGGCGGATGTGTTTTTCAGTATTTTTGTCCCTTAGATAATCTCGAGTCCACGGCCGAATTTGCCTCTGAAGACGCCCTAACAACAAATAATCAAAACGTAACTGAAAAAATATGTATGTATACTACTCTTCTTGTTCGCATAATCACTTTTCATCAACTTCATAATCATCAACTTTTTAATATATCAACTTTACAAACCTTTTCAATTTGTGAGCCCTGGACTTTAGCCCTCAGAGCCTACTTACTTGAATTTTTTATAAATATAGCAAATTTTATATTAACATTTGTGTTTGTACTGCCTATTGGTCAAATAATTATTCGTGGTAGTTCTAAATTTTAGATCATCATTTAGAAGATCGCTTACCACAGAGGTTCCTTACCTTTTTTTCACGTACCTCTTGATTAGATTTTTTATTTATGATTACCCCCTCTCATCACACTCACCCACTGCCGCGCCCTTGTGCAATCATGTTTTGGCGGGCCCTATTTTTGATCTTTATGTTTTCCGCTATTATAAATATTATTTTCGCGTACCCCCAGGGGTGCGCCTACTACAGGTTTGGAACTGTTGGCTTAGCATATTACTTTGACTTTGATTTCATGGTTTTATAGGGTACCGGGTCCGACGAACCCCTTGCCCCTTCACCGGTGGTATGCCTTAATGGCATGATAAATTTTATTATTAGAATTACAACAAAAGGTAACAATCTGCATAAATCATGTGGCAGGGAACTGCTGGCGAGCGCAGTGAATTAAGCCTCTAGAGGACGGAGTTTGGACGTTTATATCGCGACGGCGAGCTCAGGTCATGTTTAGCCAACGAGTTGATGGTTTGATTGGGGTGCTTTGAAAGTCCATCGTAAAAACGTTTGGAGATTTGTGTAATAAACTTTTTTACGGGGAGAATGCCCGACTTGTGATAAAGTTGTGTGAGCTTAGCATATTAGTGTGGTTTGAACAAATTTATAGGGTAGGTACCTACTTATATTTTATGGAGATCATTTAAAATATTGATTTTATAAACTGATATTTTGTTGCTAAAACCTTACTGTCAACGCTTAACCTTTTTGTCATAAATAAAGTAGGTTATAATTTTTCTATTTACTTCTTAACAGGCTTGCGCAAGCATCACCCAGTTTCCTCGCGGGGGTAGAATAGAGCACCACACAATTCTCGCCTCATCCACATTCATACATCCTCTCATATAAGCTCAACGGTTATTGTGGCCTCTAACAGGACCATCTTCCAGTATCTGATTTACTGGACATGCCAAGTCTTTCGTGGACGTCCTCTATTTCTGGTGCCATCAACACTTGCGTCATATATCTTTCTTACCATTCTCTCCTCATTCATCCATTCCATATGACCAAACCATCTATGTGATCCTTTCTTAATCTTACTCACTATACTAACATCAGCTTTATATTCTTTACTCTGTCATAAATAGATTTGTCACATAAACGCCTAAGTGATCTCATTTCCACTATATTCAGTTTACTTTTGTTCCTTTTCTGCCAGCTCCAGGCTTCACTTCCACACATCAGTGTCGGTACCAGGACTTCATTGTGAACCGTTAGTCTTGCATCAGTTGACAAGTTACAATTAGCTATAATTCCATTCAAAACACCGTTCACTTTATTCCCTGTAGTTACCCTCCTTTCGATATCTTTTCATTTCTATCAAACATACTTTCCGAATACACAAACTCATCTACTTGCTCCAAATATTCATTAGTATTCACAAGTATTTTGCACGATGTCTTGCTTTCCTCCTTCTCGAATACCATCACTTTCGACTGGTTTACATTCATAATTAGGTCGCTTTCCTGCATAGATTGTACATTCTACTCACTAGACTGTAATTCTTGTTCATTATTCGCCATTAATATTGCATCATCGACGGACAATAAACAGCATACAATCCAATCGCCCATTTTTGCTCCTACATTCATATATTCCAGTTCTTTCACACAATTATCCACATACAAGTTGAACAGCCATGGAGACATTACACAATCCTGCTTGACACCCTTTGTAATATCAAACCACGGTGTGAATGATCCATTGATCCTTACACTCGCAGAACTTCTTTCATATAGGGATGCGATTGTGTGTATAAGTTTGCTATTCACCCTGTATCCAGATTACCTTCCGTAACCTTTCTCTTATAACTCTACCATACGCCTTTTACAGATCTACAAAAGCATAAAAAAGTTTTTGGTTTTTCACTAAAAACTTTTCCGTGACCACTCGTAGAGAAATTTTATGATCCATGCATCGTCTTCCATCCACAAAGGCCCCTTGTACATCCCATACTTTTTATTTCGTCACCGTTCTTGCTTTCTATTAAAATTCTTCCATATAGTTTGCCAACTGAGCTTAGTAGACTAAATGCCCTATAGTTACCGCATTCCATTTGTTACTCTTTGCCTCTGTAGAGAGGCATAATAACAACCCTCCTCCAATCTAATGGGGTGTGGCTCTCCTCTAAACACTGATGGAAGAGCGCGTGAAGCCACAAGACAACTAATGTGCCACCAGCCTTGATATACTCTGCAGCAACGTTATCATACCCCACAGCCTTATCATTCTTCATATGCTTTATTGCACACTTTATTTCGTCCATACTTATTTCATTCATATCGTTTTCGTCATTCATACTTACCCCAGAGAACCAGAAGGGTGTGACATTTGATGCATGCGGAGAAATGTTTGAAGTTAATCCACTATGATCCTGACAATAGGGTTGTTGTACGAAGTACAAATGATGAATATTATTTAAAACGTAAGTAAATTGTGATAATTCCTGATATTGTACTAAAAAATTACATTTATATATTTGGATATCAAAATTAAATCAAACCTCTATATATGAAATACCATCTAATTTGTTGACACATTTGACTAATAACGCCTTGCATACATTTAGAATTTTGATTATTACAACTAAAAAAATATATCTAAATTATATATCATAATAAAAAGTAAAAAAATAATTTTAAAGACACATGCATAGAGTACACTTCACATCAATATTGTTACTATTTTCAGACTAAGTACTTGTGGTGTGAAAATATAACTTGCCGGCCTCCCGAGATAAGTCTCGAACTCCTGACTCACTATGAAAAAATCTTACTACTAGATTAACAAGGCCGTATAATTTTGAATATAAATTATATCAAATCTAAACATATTGAAACACCACAATTTTTTTTAAATGTATGACCAATAATATCTTGTATAGGTTGAAAATTTCCTACTTTTAGATGTCAACTTTGTTTTTAAAATACAATGTCATTATTTTTTGAAATTTAAGAGTTTTAATAGGATAATTTATAATATTTGAAGCAATAACTTTATGGTTGAAATTTTTAATAAATAATACAAAGCAGCATTGTGTACAACCACTTGAGTTTAACACAAACCGGTTTAGGGTCGCTATTTCTTCACTAGGGTAGTGTACGAGGTTTGTTTGAAAAATGTTATTTTATTGTTGGCCGTTGAAAAGGTTACACGCGTTTCGGTGTGCTCGGTGATTTTTTATTTATGGTAAAAATGGAACAAAGAATTTGTTAACACCGTCATGATGCCTATGACTTCATTCTATTCCCAAAGATGAAAAAAACCATGAAAGGACGACTTTTTGCCAACAGACAAGATAAAGACAGAATCGCTGAAGGAGCTAAACGCCATACAGAAAATTGTGTTCTAGAAGTGGTTCAAAGATTGGAAAAAGCACCGGCACAAGTGTATTATATCTGACAGGAACTTTTTTAAAAAAAATAGAGATGCATACACGGAATACATGCTACATCAATATTATTACTATTTTCAAACTAAGCTAAATGCTTGTACAATGAAACCTGCCTAAACCGGACCCCCTATATACCGAAAACCTAGACGAACAGAAAATAAATTTCAGAACGAAGTTATTTCCTATGTAAAATAATACTCTAAACCGGAAAACTACCTAATGCGGAAACAGAATAATTTTTAGGGACTGTTTGTGTAAATAACCTAACTAAGACAGATTATTTTATGGGTAATACATAACAGGCATTAATTTTGAGCATCACTGTACTTGCACTGAAGTTATAGGAACCATTCACTCAAATCTTTCTTCAAGGACGCAGCAGGTACGCTACATATATAAGTGAAAGCAATGTACCGTTACTTCTTCCAACCCTCCTCTTGTCACGGTAGGGTACAAACGTTTGGTACTGTATAGAGTATTCATTCTAACAAGTGATTAAGTATGAGTAGAAGAAAACTGTGAACTTAAGCAATTTTTAAATCGCCTTTTTATGGTATTTGTGTACGTAATTCAGTAACAAAAGTTCTAAACATAAGACACATACACTTTGCAAGACAGAAACCTGTGAAAATGAAAAAAAAATACTGGAACGATCACATTCCGTTTTAGGCAGGTTTTACTGTATTATGAAAATATGACTAACTTGCTGGTGTTCTGGAACGAGATGCAAACCCCCGACCACTAGACCACTAGGCTAGCATCTTAACCACCACACTAACAGCTACTTTGGAGGGGATAAAATAAATATTGATGAATAAATAAAGATTTTTTGAGAATAACGAAAATTCTGCATTATACATTTACCTTTATACTGTCCTGACGAAAGAAAAGATGTTATCCTGAAATTGGTTAACTTTAAATAAAATAAAAACACAAATCATTATTTATATTACAAAGTTACATTATGTTAATTTATTATTTAAATATGGAATATATTAGATTAATGATAATATGATTTTGATAAATATGACCAGAGTTTGTAAAGAACTTTTTCCGACCACCATGTTAAATGTCATTGACAGCTAGGTTAACCATTAACAGGTGAAGAGTTTTATGACGTGACATATATCCATCTTCTAAGTTTCTGTATTTTCTTTGACAGTTCCATATATGTAATTAGTCATGCAGTATAGCAGCACTAGCAAATAAATAATAAAATTTACATACTGTGACAAAAGTAGACCAGCTTCATTGGATTGTAATACAAAATATAACATTTATAATATTAAAGGTTTACTCTACGTTCAAAAGTATTAAGGAATGTTGTAACACATTTCCAAGAAACAATTTCAACTGACATTGGTTTCCATTTAATGGGTTAACCCATACATACTAATATTGAAGATCGTTTTTAAAGTCATTGTTGAAAATATATTTATTCCTAGAAGAATAGAGGAATACCACTCAGAAAAAGATGGTGATAACGAAGAGTTTATACATCAACCAATTATTTTAACAAAATTTGATTCATCAGAATGGGAAAGATATGTTTCAAAACAAAAAATAAAAGGTTAAATAGTGAGACAAAAAACACCAAAATGTTTCCTAAAGACAGATAACATCTTTTTTTATTAAATGACATCTATTAAATAATATTTTATTTAAGATTATTGTGAAGATGTGAACACTACTGACAAATTTACTAACATGGTAAACGATTTACAAAGTTATTTTTGTATTAAAACCACATATTTGTGAAATAAATTATAATTATTTAAATGCTCTCAATCACACTTTGGTTATCAATAATATATTTATATTAACAAACAAATAATACAAATACAATATATTATGGATCTCAATTTTTATCGAGGAGTAATAAAACATCAATGTTTAATGCCTTTAAGCCTTCTTATCAGCTTCCGAGGGCCAGTTAAATGAACTGGGACCAGTGTAATAACGGAAGAAGAGGGATCCACCTCGCTTATGTTGTCGCCGTCTCAGAAGATCAGAGAAGCACGCATTCCAAGAGCTGTAGGCTGGCATGCGTGGGGGGTTTCCCGCTACCAGGCTGCTGCCACTCACCGCCATGCATGTGGACACCAGCATAAGAGGATACGTCACCGTGCTGGTGAGGAATGTCAATACCGGCAGAGTGTAACTTCTGCATTCCTTTGTAGTTACGATGTACTTATTGACAAGGTACGCCAAAAACACAGAAACACTGATGCAAGACAAATCCCCAATCATCTTTGGAATAATTCCATTAAAGAATCCGGTGACTCCGTTATCTCGGTAAATTGATCCAATAGCTCCAAACATGGATTGGTAATTTTCTTCTTTACCAACAAATGAAGCCATCATACGGACAGCGACCACTCTAAAAGGGTATGAGATGACAATGGATACTGCATGTAGAGTAATTTCTTTTCTAGCATATTTGGCATAGTCTTCAGCAGATGGAGTGGCTTCGGAGATGATATCCGGTGGGTTTTCTATTTCAGGCCAATCTAAGTGCAGCGCGGTAACAACTTTCATAGTGAATGTTGCTGAGGTAATGTTACCTAGTAGTGTAGGTAGAAGTCCATTGAAACATCCAACAAAACCATCTGTTCGTTTGATATATTTAATGTATTGGAAAGTGTTTGGTAACAATAGTGCTTGGCGACCGATAATGTTCCTCGAGAGCCTTGGGGGTAGAGGTTCATAACCTAACTGCATCAACACTTTAGAGTATTCCATAGGGTGACATAAAACACTGATCATAGTTTGCGAGAAATAATTGCTGACCTGCTCATTTGCTTTCTCATTTTCCGCCATTATTGTTTTTTTCCTGAAAATTATAAAGCAATTAACCATATGCAAAAGGCAGGAATAGAATATAATGATTTTTATTTGATAAAAATTAAGGATACAAAATAATTTTCATGCTTTGGTATCATCATGCAGACAAATCAAAACATCATAATCTATTTGTTAATGCAAAATTATACTATGTATGAGTGATAAGGGAAAATAGATAATTAAAAAATATATCTAAGTACATGCGTGTTGTATAGATTTCAAATAGTACTTTTTACCATACAATGATTTCTCTCTAATTTAGGTAGTATATATTTTCAACTATTTCATGACTACTTATTGTAATTATCGCGAAATATGAACTGAATGGAAATGAGAAAATCGAATATGTACTCTTAGATTAATCAAATATTTAAAAACATACCCAAATCCCTTATAAAATAGAGGTTTATTTCACAAACCTTTTGAATTTACAACTTTTAAAATATTGTTTTTTTTAACATTACATAATAAACAGAAAAATGACCGATACCGCAAGATTAGAAACTAAAATGACAGTAACCGTGATTCGGTAAGGCTGGTGGCCGCGGAACATAGATAAGAGATATGGGAGGGACATTTTTCTATGGGCGGAACGAATTTCTATATGAAATTTTACATCTTTTTCTATACTTTTTCTATGATGGGAAATTAAAATTTTAATATGAATTGTGAAAAATACAATAAACATGGTGTAATATTAAAGAAACAATATACGTGAATTATACTACATTATATGTAGGCTCTCCCATTTAGACAATCTACACATGTGACGATTATCAATAAAGAATGGCAAATGTCCTCAGCCAACATCTCTAAATATATAATGAATTATTTTCTAGGGGAACCCACGGCAAATAGTTCTAAGATGGACTTTTACACTCCCGATGTTTCGAATAAATATCATTATTCATTCTCAAGGGCCTTTAATCATGAATCCTGCCATAAACTGACGAGTAAATTTGACCGTTCGAAACAAGAGCCAAAATAAAAGTTACTCGTCAGTTTAGGGCAGGATATATATATGCCATTATTAAGGCGTTGCCTCAAAAAATTACGATACAACCATACTTTTTCGCAGGAGGAGGCGTCGACCTCGGTTTCCTCAAGGAAACCATATACAAAAAACGCGTTATAACCTAGAAGAGACGCTAGTTCCATACACCAGTAATCGCGGAAGTCTTAAATCTAACATATATATGTATATACATATAAATATGTAAATTGGTGTACTACATCATATAATTTGTAATCGAATCAAAAAATATATATAAACATAAATTAATGTAAATTGGATATTATTTCAAAAATAGTTATTTTTGAACGAATAAAAAATAACCCGTATTTAACAACCATGATTTTCAGTATTATTCGAGGTAGGTTCGGTCCATATTAAACACAAATCGGTGTTCTACTATATATACACCTACATTGGTATACTTAACGATATTTAATAAAAAAGAAAGCAATGGAGGAAACCATTAAATTATCTTTTAAAAAACAAGAAAATTCATAATGCTAAGATTTAAAAAATTAGATTATCAAATATTTTTGATTAAAACTACCAAATGAAATTATTTTAACATTATGTTATGGAGTATGATTTTTAGATTTTTGTGTTAAACTATAAGCGTAAAACAAAGTGAGACGCGTACCTGTGCAGCCATAAGCAAACCGTACACAATCATTCAGAATGACATTCACAGCGAGTCAATCAGAATGACGAGGAACCTTACACTATCATTCTGAATGATATATTTTTTAATTAAATAACCCCAGATTATCGTGCTAAGTAGCGATTAGCCAAAGTTATGAAGATAAGTAAAAAGAAAAAGGTGTATTTGGCAATTTTATTAGCTCTATTCACTTCAAAAGTGAGTCGTAAAATTTGGGAGAAAGAATGTCCTTAAAACCGTAAAAAATACACACATTTGAACTTGTTGCGTGAGATTTCACAGACGCTGGCCGAAGATGACTATTGAAACTTCTACCGTATGAACAAAACGCTTTTTGAAAAATTACTCAAGATGGTAACACCACATTTAATTAGACAAAATCATAGATTGATAAAATACAGTGATGAGAGAATCCTTAACGATTATCGTGTACACTGCGGTTTTTTGGAAAATGAAGTTTTTACGAACATCTCAAGTTTTCAGTTATAATATCTCCATTTATTTCGTAAGCTTTAATGGAAACATATCAGGCAATTTCTTCGTACTCCAAGACTACATGAATATAAAACCAAATGAAAATTATGCTTTCAAACAGTTTATATTTATATATGTAGCGGTCGGAATTCAAATCCACCGCCATCTCAGTCGGCATCGACGCTAACGACAGCTATGCTACAAGCCTGGCTCGATAATGCACCGCTAGGCAGTCTCTCCAGTTTCATCGTTTCACAACGGCAGTCTTGCCGGCTTATACTTGCCGAGCAAGACCGCTAACTCGCTTCATTTCATTCCATAATACACGTGCACCTTCTACATTATCATTCATTTCTTTATTTCTATCTATCTTCATTGTTTTTATCATACTGTCATAATAAACCTCAACACACGCCAATCACATTTCTTTCATTTAATCATCGTCCTAACCCACAAATATAGTTACGTTTACAGTGATTTAGTAAAATCAATAAAGAGAGATTAGAAATCGATATAACTAGCAAAACACCCGGCAGGACAAAGATTCATATAGTTCAATAAATCGTCCCAACACATTATCATCTTCATAGTTGTGCAGAATCGTTAACGTCAACGCTTGCACCGTCCTCCATCATTGCGAGATGACACAAGACTGACGAATGGACTGATGCGCTCCACTACACGATCATTCTGACTGACAATCTCCCCTCTACCCAACATGGTGCATTGGTGCTCGGCTTTCAAAATATCAAGATATTCGTCATTCACGGTCATCAATCCTAGTCCTCCATGGAAAGATAATTTGTAGTATTGTTATGTTAACTTACGCCAAAACAAAATTATTCGTAGCTGATATTTACATTTGTAAATGACTTTCTGTACTCTTAACAGTTAGATAGTTTTAAAAATATGAAACTTATTTGGGCGACTTCATATTATTTTAAAATTATTAAAATCAATCGATTATAATGGTAAAACAAATTAAACAGAGCGAAAATACTTCGGTAAGGAAATTAAAAAAAAAATCTTTAACATTAGCGTAACGGTATCAAAGTTGGCATTACAATGATAGATAGGTTTAAAATACATATTTTCGAACCAGTTTCTAGACATATATGGTTTTGCTTAATTGATCAAAAATAATAATTATAATTCATTGATTACACGGTAGGTACTTAAATATTTAAAGTGATTTAAATTAAGCACTTTCTAATAATGTTTTGATTTATACTCTTATTTTAAACAACGTTAAACCAGGTTTAACGAAGAAGAAGACGTTGTGAGTTGTGATGTTTCTTTCTCAGTGAATGACGGCGTGTTGTGTGTGGGTCGGCGTCGGTTATTATAATATCTTTCAGACTTTTCTTTATCGAGGTTAAAAATGGCAATGCAACCTCATAGTAAAAAGAGAGTGTGTTATTACTATGATAGTAAGTATTTTTATATTTTAATAAAATATTCTTCGTCTTTGTTTGAAATATTTAATACTGTTAAAAAGTGCAATTTAGACGAATTATATAAAGATATAATGCTAAAAGAATAAATTTTTTGATTAATTTTTTGTTTCTGTCTTTTTGTAGTATTTTATTTTTTTCTAGTCAATCGGTTTGTAATTAAATTCTCCATGCGTAAGTGATTTATCTTCTATTCACTAAAGCGTCTGTACATTTGCTGCTGTCTGATTGGCCCGCGTATTCCCGCTCGTCTACGCGGTATACAATTCACAGGCGTACGAAGCACAAGCGATTGTGTGATTCGATGATTTTACGCTTACACGCTAGCGAAATGTTAAACCTTATTTTTTTTTTTGTTTATTAATATAATTAAAAATACTTACGATTATTTGGTGGCAATTAATGTATAGTGCAGAACAAACTTGCCTTGTTTATATATATATTATTTTTTGAAAATAAATTGTAAATTTTTTTTGCGCAATAGTTTGAAAGTATAGTTTTTACTGTAATGTTATGTATATTACATAGTGTTTCTCGTCACAGCAAAATGAGCGTTTAGTCAGGCCTCATTTTAGATTTTTCTGGGTAAAAAGCCTATTTACATTTCGGTCTTGGTGCACTTGTGCGTATTATCAATTGCGAAATTACTTTTGATAGTTAGAAAATGAAGTTGAATTAAGTTTAGTTTTTGTACCCAAAGGTATAGCAAAAATATGCTCTTAAAGAATTTTAAACTAAAAGAAACTAAAAAACACGCTATACAAAAATTACAAAGAAAGTCATTTTGCTTTCAAACGTGAATGCAAAATCTAACTTCTTTACTTATAATTTTTGTGCAAAAATTTATGCTTAGTAGCTTATATATGTACTGGGAAAACAAACATTTTTCATTTAAGCCATGGTTTTGATGTTGTGGGGAAACAGCTATTTTAAATAATTTGCATGAATTTGGGAACCGAATCACAATTTTTATTAAAAAAACCAGAGACCTCTCTTTAAAGTTTAACAATCCTCGATATAAGACATTCATGTTCAAACATCTGTATAGTTCAATAATAAGACACACACAGGTGTTGTCGATCATAAAAATCCTATAAAAATTTCTTCCGAAAATTACATTTGGACAAAAATGTATTATTTTTTGTATAAATGTATTAATTGCTAATATGGGACCGAGATTCTAATAGTTACAAAACCGGTATGTTTTACTTGAAGTGTGTAATTTAAAAAATATAAAGATGCAATATTTACTAGCCAGTACTCTCCCTCTCATTCCATTTGAATATATAATAGTAGGTACAGGTGTACCTCACTTACAGGACACTCCAGACCATTACTAAAGAAAATATTGCCGTAAAGTCATTTTTTTCCACTTGCCAGGGCATACAAAAGCCTACAAACAACTTTTGATTTAAGAGGCTTGCAACTCTTTTTATTCTATGTAATTAATATTTATGATGATAAAATCTCTACTGACAATGTCAAGTTAATCTTGCCTGTTGTTACTTTGTCTTGCTAGTTGCTGTCAACGCCGGACCATTTCCATACATGTTTATGTCACCAGTATTCCCTGCAACCTATTTTTATGGCAAATATGTACCCGAGCAAAATATATAAACGGCATTTATTAACTTTCCAGTCAAAAGTCGGCTGTTAGTGAGTTAAGAATCATCATAAAATCAAAAGTGTATAAATATCAGGCGCCATCAAATTAAATGTCATTGTATTGTTTGATCTGTTTTCGTTAATCCAAATGCTTTATGTAAAATATTTTGTTGTATGTTTAGGTGATATTGGAAACTATTACTATGGGCAGGGACACCCGATGAAACCACACCGTATACGCATGACTCATAATCTTCTTCTTAATTATGGACTCTACAGAAAAATGGAAATTTATGTAAGTTTTTACCGTGGTTGCATATAAAATGCATCTTTTCAAAAAATCATTTTCATAAGTTAAAATAACAATTTTTCATTTTAAAAACAGATAATGTAGGACTATTAATAGTTTTTGTGTAAAGCGCCCTTGAGGTGAAAGTTTTTACAAGAATGATACTACACAAATTATCCAATATTATTATTATTTTATGTGCAAATTGAAATTATACTTTTTAATTTTTACAGCGTCCTCATAAAGCAACAGCAGATGAAATGACAAAATTCCATTCTGATGATTACATCAGATTTTTGAGATCAATCCGACCTGACAATATGTCAGAATATAATAAACAAATGCAGAGATGTGAGTATTTAATTAATAATTTCTTTTCAACCTATTCATTCAGTATTTCTCTGGGAGAATATTAAAGACAAATGACAAATGTTTGAGAATATAATTTTCTTTTAATATAAATTTTGAATTTAAAATGTGTTGTTGGATTTAGATTTTATAATTTATTTTCATACAGGTATGTTTATGTCTGCACACCCAAGTCAACTGCATATTTGTAATCATTGGTGTTTGTGTCCATTGCTTTGCATATAACAATCTGTACATATCAATGAGTTTATAACTATGAAAAAGTATAATTTTCACGCATTGAAGATAGTTATATTTTTTTAGAATCAGTGAAATATCACCTCCATTCACAAGGTCTGCTTAGACAATTTATAATAATACTTATTCTGTTCTATTGTTTTTTAGTTTAATATTTGTATTTAAAGTTATGAGGAATATAAAATTGTTCACAGTTAATGTCGGTGAAGATTGTCCCGTGTTCGACGGGCTGTACGAATTCTGCCAGTTATCTGCGGGAGGATCTGTCGCTGCTGCAGTCAAACTAAACAAACAGGTTGGTATTGTTATGCGAATTACAATGTTTTAGGGAGTCTAGTTTATTATATTATCTCGAGTGGGCTCCTCAATTCACTAGAACATTGTCAGTTACATCATGAAATGATCAGGAAAAGTGATAAACAGTTTTCTTGAATGCATTTTGTTGATTGAGTTTTCTTAAAATTAATATTCTACTTTATTGGTTATGGAAAACTACTTTGTTATGAGAAACGTGGTTTTCAGATGTAGAAATGGTGATAAGAATCTAAAAGATAAATCAAAATCAGGAAGACCTCAAAAAATCGATGACGACGTGTTAAACTCACTGGTAGAATCAAAAGAACATTTGAAAAAGTTTGGCAAAAATCATAGGCAAGGAGTTTGGGTTCCGCACAGTTTGTCGCCGTTAGCCTTGGATTAACGTGTGACAATTTGTTCTTTGCTGTTAAGCAGGTATGAAACCGATCCATTTCTGAGATGAATTATTATTGGAGATGAAAAATGAATTTATAGCAATCTACATAAAAAAAACAATGACTTTCCCCAAGTCAAACATCAGTTTCAACACCTCGACCATCATTGACCTTAAAAAAGGTTCTTTTATGTGTCTAGTAGGATATTTCAGGTGTTATTCAATATGAATTATTAAAACCGGGCCAGGCTGAACTTTTGTTTATCAGCTGAAAATTCAGCTGATAAACAGCTGAATTTTATTGTACTCAATTGGAGAGATTAAAGGTGGAATTATTAAAAAAATTATCAGGTTTATTTAAACTATCAACAGCGCATTTTACAACACGACAATGCAAGACCGCACCCAGTGAAAATTACACAGGGCAAAATAAAGGAACTGGATCTTTTGATCTTTTACCACATCTTCTGATATTGCACCTTTGGATTATTTATTCTGGTCTATGGAACATTTGCTTCAAAAAGAAAATTTCAATTCAATAGATGATGTAAGAAGCCATCTAGATTTCTTTCTTAAATCATAACTGCAAGAATTTTACAAAAGAGGCATCGAAAAATTATAAAGAACCAAAATATCATAAATAACAATGGAAATTATCTTTTGGAATAAATATTGTATATTTTTTTTTCGCTTTAGTTAATATTTAATCTTTCCCCTGCTCGTCCTGCAAAACTTAGATAGTATCGGTACGCTGGGCGTTTTTCCATTAATAATTTTTAATCAAAATTAATTAATTATTAACAGTCTCTATTAAAAAATGTGAAAACTCACTAAATTACGATATTTTTCGAAAAAATAATGTTTTCTACACTAAAACACTAAAATTGTTTAAATAAAATTTATAAACAGGGCTGTCACAAGTTCACAAAATGTATATATTTTTAATTCATATTGTAAATGTGAAACTTTTTTTCAGAAAATGTAAATTTCATCGACAGTAGCTGAATTCTGTAGCTTATTGAGGAACTTTTGTTTTTTTTTTACATATTTATATTGCTGGTTGGTTTCAGTAACGATAAGATCAACTGATGTTTGATGGATAAAATTTTTAAAAAGATCTATTTCTTGCATACTTTTATCGGTGCACAATTTAGCGCCGGAAAAAGAAGAATCAAAATTGTGCACTTGTGGTAAAAATGGAAAATGGATCACCGTCCTAATAAAATACAAACTTTTTTCAATACGATTAGTTGAACCAATATTATCTTCCTCAATATTTGCCGATTCATTATTATCTTCGTTGACATTCGCCGATTCAGTATTGTCTTTGATGAGCTCATAAATCTCTGGCAATATAAATTCCACGTCACTATTATCAGATTCGGCAGTTAGAATGAGTTTGTAGTCATTGTATGTAAAATCTGCCATTGTAAGCACTAAAACTAAAAAAAAAATAGTTATAAAATCTGACTAGAGACAAGACAGAGCAACAAACAAACGAAGCAACTCCGAGATAATAAAAGTCACTACACAATAATTGTTAAAAAGCTCACTATGAATCTTGAAAAGTCATTTATAATAATATAATACACGAATATCTCAATACTATACATGAAAATAAAATAAATGTGAGATAAAACTGATAAAAAATGAATTCCTACCAAAAACTTCCTGCACAAAAAACTCGCGATCTCCGAACAAAGAAAACGTATATAGATGCCTGTGGGAATCCATTTCGAAATCTTCAAAAGTTATGACCCTAGCGCGTTCTGCCAGCTGTTAAATGTAACAGTTTACAAAAATACAGATTTCGTGATTTTCAATACACAATGAGTTGATTATATAAGATCTTTAGATTTATCCCCACAGATGATAGTAGGAGATACAATATGTAACAGTTAAAATATGTGTTTATTTATTATGCACTCATAACTATGCATGTAAAGATGTCCGCGAATTTATTAATAAAAGGTAAACCTATAAAGCAAACAATTCATTTTTGAACATTGACATTCTGTTCACTTGGGTCATTTCAGTTTCAGTGGTGATAAATCAGCATTTATTTATAAAATAATTTTCTTTTGAAGTAGCACTAGCAAGTACAATAAGTACAATAAATATTACATTTTATTTATATGCAAGCCTGTTAGCCACTTCCTACCTTGCTAGGTACATATAAAGTACCTGTTTTGAGATAGGTGATATATGTAGTCATTAGCTATTTATTGACACAGTTTAATTTAACACTATTGCATTTTGTTTTTCATAATATCTTCAGTTTCTTGTGATTTCAAACATAATTTGTATCATTATTTAACCGGTGTTAAAAAAATCATTGTTTTTAATCTTGCTCATTCTCTGTATTACCTACAGGCATCTGAAATCTGCATCAACTGGGGCGGCGGATTGCATCATGCCAAGAAATCTGAGGCTTCAGGATTCTGCTATGTAAATGATATTGTCCTGGGTATACTGGAACTGCTGAAGTACCATCAGAGGGTCCTCTATATTGATATTGATGTCCACCACGGAGACGGAGTGGAGGAGGCTTTCTACACTACTGACCGTGTGATGACGGTTTCTTTCCACAAGTACGGAGAATACTTTCCTGGAACAGGTAACCAATATTCTTTATCTTTTATCATTCGTTTCTTGCCCACTTTGTAAGGTCTATCTCAAATAGTTGAACTAATTTTGCTACAAAACAGTCTGGGTTTGGAACATAACAGAACAGGCCTTATCATTCTCAATATGTACAGTAAAACTGCGATATAACGAAATCCAAGGGCCCAAAAAATAAAAATTCGTAATAACGAATTTCCACATATAACGAAATAAATAAAAAAAATCCTACTATATGTTACGTGCCATCGCAAAAAAATGTTGCGCGGCTTCAAAAAAGATCGCAAATTCTGCAAACAAAGGAGGAGTAAGGCCATAGGGAACTGAATACCTACATATTTTTAGTAGTTTTGTTATTAAAACAGATAAGCAAATGGATAATCAAAGGAATTAAATTAAGAACAGAACCTGTTCCAACACCAATTGGAAGATATTTTTGTAAATTCCAGAATATTGCAAACACAAAATAATATTTTAATTGTGTTTAAATGTAGAGCCGCTTCAAACATAGTTTTGGGCATGAAACATAAAAAATAATTCAAAAATAAAAAAATTTCAGTTGAATCACGGCATTTTTATAAAATGAGTCGTATATAAATTACGAAGGTACTTACCGGTAATGGCGGCAACCACTTCAAAATATAAATGTTAAAATTGTTAACTTAAAAATTATCGTTAACATTGTTCACTTAAAATCATCGTTAACATTATTTGTGCGATGGTTAAAGTTTTGCAGGAATTATCACGTACTGAAGCCATTTTAAGGTTTCACAAAATATTAGGAAATGTACTTTAAATAATAAATTACGCTACACTAGTATGTATACGCAGATTTCAGTAAACACACGAAAACAATAGTTAAAAGAAACACAAAATGCCGTACAAAAATAGTCCATAAAATATTTTAATGAATTATTTATATTATTGACGAGTTCACACGAAAATGAATTTATGTAAATATTCAGTTCGGTCATGCAATAATCACGTTAAAAGCGGAACAAACTTAACTCTACAAACGTTACACTGAGATTGACATTCCCAATAAGTACATACTGCAACTTTCGGGGGGCCTGTTAATTTTTGTATTTTCCAGCTGTTTGGGTCTGGGATTGCAATACATATTAGAGGCGTATGCGTACGTAAAACGTGTAAAGAATTATGTCAAATGGTTTTACGGGCCTACTATGAACCCAAGAAGAAGTTTGAATTGTTTTACTACCTTGTCGGCAGACCGCCGCGCCGAAAAGGTCATAAAACCGTTCGCATACGGCAGATGCAGCGGCGCGGCTTTGTAAGTGCGAAATAATATTTTCATCTTTTAACATTTTTTTATTTCGTTATAAATTTACGTAAATGTATTGGCATTTTTTCGTACAGGACAAAAATTATTTTGTTATAAATATTAACGGGATTTCATTATATAAATGCATTTTTGTATGAAAAATTGGTTTTAGGGACTAAATTTCGATTTTTTTTTTCGATATACATCATTTTTCGCTATATTGGGTTTCGTTATATCGCGGTTTTACTGTATTCAGTTTGTGCTTGTTAAACTAAGATAATAAACACTTAGCGTATTGTGGATGCCTGCTTAAATTCTGAGTTGAACATTATAAAATTGTGTCTGAAAATATTTACAGTTATGGGATTACATTTGAATATTGTATATATATATATATGTACTCTTTGGAACTAATTGAGTGACTAGTGCTAAATTGATAAAGTGAAGGTTGTGAAATATTTGAACAATTTCGAATTACACTGAATTTTGAAATAAAGGGGTCCCCCTACCAAAGGGGAAAGTGGTTAAAATGAAACTTTTAAATTAACAGGTTAATAGGTATTATATTTATATGAAAATTTCCAGGTGACCTTCGGGACATCGGGGCTGGCAAGGGCAAGTACTATGCTGTGAACATACCTCTCAGGGATGGAATGGATGACGAATCATACGAGTCAATATTTGTGCCCATAATTTCCAAAGTTATGGAGACATTCCAACCTTCTGCTGTGGTTCTGCAGTGTGGAGCTGATTCATTGACAGGTAATGTTTTAAGCAACTTTGATTGTGTTTTGTGAAATGGTACTTCTCTTAAAAATGTACATTATATGTATAGTGAGAAGTTTCAACTTAATTATCATTTTAAACCTAAACAGTTGCGCTATGAATAGAGGAGTCTGATAGCGGTGAGTGGGAACCCTCGGCCATTGATATCAAAGTTGGGCATTCTGATCACTCTATCCCAGTTTTTGTAATTATCCAACCATCTTTATTCTGATGTTGATTTAATGATTTGTGATGTTCTGCTACTTTTAACAATTTTGTTTTGCACTGCTATTTTTATAATAGAGTCATGAATGCTAGAAATTCTTATAGGGATATTGATTATTTCAGTTTGAATGTAAAGGCAAACGAATATAAATTATTTACCAAATCTTGCAAGAGAGGAATTGCTCTGTATTTTTCAATATTATAATTATGTTATATTAAAATATCACAATGTTTACAATTATTTTAAAGGGAAAATTAATGCATGTATGAGTTTCATTTTAGTAATTACAACATCCATTTAATATTGGGTTAATATCTATTCAAAGCGAGGTTATACACATTTATGTGTTTCTTCAATCTAGTATTACAAAATTATCATTATAGCAAATCATAATAATATATTAGGTTGTCCGGACGAAAATGTCGTATTTTGCATGGTCATTTTTGATCATCAGTTCTGTTCCAGTCTTTGGTCCCACAAAACGTATTTTGTGTTCTTTCATTAGTTGAAATCTGGAGAATGTTATTTTAGTGAAAAAATTTTTTTTTTTCGAACTTGTGTTAAGATGGAGTTATATTTCTGACAAATAATATATATGAATAATGCAACTAAAAACTAAATTCATGAACATCGGAAATAAAAAAATACCAATCACACCAGCAATTGTCATCGATGGTGAAAGTGACTGAAATAAAATATTTGGTAGTCATAATAGATTTAAAATTGAATTTATCACAAAATACAGGATACATGACTAAAAAAATTGCTAAAAACTTTTATTTCTGAGAAGGATCAGAAGATTCATTAGTGCTAAATATTTTAAAATAGTATACAACTCTGTTATTATTCTTCACATCCACTACTGCAGCAGCATTTTGTTTTTGGCTAATGAAGAAGAAATGCAACAATCGTCATTGCTGCAAAATAAAGTTTTGTTAATAATACTCAGAAAAAATAAATATACTCTAATCAGTGCAATGCTGAAAGTTCTGAATATGATGACCTTTAAGCAGAAAATATATTTCAATGTTATGGTATTTATTTATCTCACTAAGAAAATATTGGCAGAATTTATAAGAAAAATTTATGCAAATCAACATGAGCACGAGCATCATACAAGGCTAAATCTTAAAAATCAAAGACATAAGAAAGATGGAGAAACTACATAGATTTAAAATGAAACTAAGCAAATATATCAAAGATAAATTGTAGTAAAAAGGAACGATTTTGATATTTTTTATATTAGAGCATCTATAAAATATACAGTAAAACCTTGTTAAAACAAATCCCGCTATACCGAAAAATGATGTATATCGAAAAAAATTCTAAATTAATTCCTTTCAAATCAATTTTTCACACAAAAAATAATTTATATAACGAAATTTAGTCAATATGTATAACAAAATTTTTTTTGTCTCTTACGAAAAAATACCAATATATTAACGTAAATATAACACGAAAAAAATTTTTTTACAACAAAAATATTTCGAAATGTATTTTGGTCGTTTACGGTCATGTTTGTCAATTGTTTTATTGCCTTGACGCAGCGGGCCGGATGATGCGGGCGGCTTGTAAAACTTTTCCTTGGGATCATAATAGACCTTTATAAAGCCATTTGGCATAAACTCCATGTTGTCCAAGGTTGGATTTATAGCCGATTGTCAAAACAGGTTAGAATGGCACCCGTCCCCCTCTGAAGCATACATGTGTTCATGCCTCTAAAAATAGGTCTTATCTAGATCAGCTGGAGAAAATAAAAACCCCCGAAATCATGATTGACATGTCACTTTTTAGGGCGGCATGCACGCGTCAGCTTTGGGTATAGTATCGCCCGCAAAGCTCGAGATGCCTACAATTCTGCGCATTATTATCTTCAATCTTCACTTTTTATCTTCATTAACATCGTCAATTTATGTCACTTTTTACATTATAACTGAACATTTACATCAATTCCAATAAACGGTAATATTGCGTACAACTTTTTTGTTAATGTGTTTATTTGACAATTGTTTTTGTGTGTTTGTTTACTGACATTTATATGTACTAGCATTTCATAATTTATTCTTTAAAGTACATTTTTTAATACTTTGTGGAACCCTAAAATGGTTTCAGGTCATGATAATTCCTGCAAAATTTTAACCCTCGTCAAAAAACTAATTCCGAATTAAAGAAATAGGAAGATTGATTGACTGATGCGAAACTCTCAATGCTTGTAGTGGCTCTACAATTTAACACAGTTAACCTGTTAGCTGCTCAGAAAAAGCCCTAGATGAAACAGCATCATACCACCCATTGGCGGCAAAATTTGTAAAATTCAAAATTCTGAGATTAGCTTTCTCAAATTTTATTTTTACGAAAAAAAACATGAAAACGTTGGTATATCTAAAAAAAACAACAAACATGTAGCTTCTATTTTATTATAAGCGTCCATCGACCGCGATTTCATACGGTTTGGAGACGAAAAAATTAATATTTTGTATTTGTTATTTGGAAGGACGACTTCAGATTTTATGTATATTTGGAATGAAACAATAATCCCATTCAAATACTGGCCTACCCCTGCAGTTGTTGATGGCTGGTTTTCATCAACAGTATTGCCAAGGTTTTCTTCATCATAGATGTGAACCACAAAATAATCATCCTCGACATCGTTCTCATCATTGGACTCTACTGTACTAGGAAGTCCGTAATATCTCCATTAGCGAAAAAGTCCCACTCTGCCATTTTACAAAAAAAAGTTTTCAAAAAATCGATAACTATAAATGAAAAAATATATATTAGCACTTAACATCAGACATAGGACTTATGATATAGCACTAACACGCATTAAATGCCGTTCGCGCCAATTGCCAATATGGTGTATAATGAAGCAATCACTGTATTTTTATAGTAAAACGCGCTTAATAACTAAAAAATAATATCTTATTCACTTTAATTACTCACTTACAAACAAATAAGTATCACAATTGTAAATATATGTGTATTGCAGGATAAATCCTGATAATGCTCTACTCCGGCTGGAATCAAAATGTAACTGACAAGTACTTTCCATTTGGAATGTTTCGGTATTTTAGAAGTGCGTAATTAGCATGTGCATGTGCAATGCATTTGTCATCGATACGAGTAGCGTGTGCGTTCAAATATTATACTGAAAATCCTGCCATTTGAATAAAGAAGAAATCTGGCAGCACAAAATTACCGGCATCCGCGCGCGCTGTCACATGGTGCAACATTTCTTGTCTATGGTATAGCGCAAATTTTTTTGACGTTTATCGCACTATCCCTCTCTCGGACGGTGATAGTCATCCTGGGCCTTCTTGGGGTTAAAATTGAATGTTTTATATTTACATGACATTTTAGAATTTCAAAAGATATCGCCGAATTTTAGATTATCTTATATTGTTTCGTAAAATGTTTTTAATTTAATTTCTTAATTATTATCCATTTGCTTATCTGTTGAAATAACAAAACTAAATAGATTAGTCAGAGTTTTCTTTATATAGAAAGTCCTCCTTTGTCTGTAGAATGCCTTATTATGTTATATTCCATATTAAACTGACAATGGGTGTCTTGTTTGTGAAACTTACAAACTTTTTTAAAGCCACGCTACATTTATTTCTACGGCACGCGCGGAATATTAATATACATATTGGGATTTTTTAATTATTTTATTTTACTATATGTGAGAATTCGTTATTACGATTTTTTATTTTTTGGTCCCTTGGATTTCTCAATAACGAGGTTTTACTGTACTTATGTATGCACTATATTAAGAATAAATTAATAAAAATAAAATAAAAATATTTGCAACGCATTTGGAGAACGTTTAACTGTTCAGTAATGCCAAAGGTGCTTTAAACAATTTAAAAGTTGTGATCTTAATCTAAAAAACAATCTTCCAAGTGTATCCATATTCAACACTTAGAAACATATGACAATTAGCTGACAAGCTTGGATACTCATAATCTAGTGTGCAAGAAAATCTGAAAAAAATCAACAAGATTGTGAAGCAGGCGTATGGATACCACACCATCTAACGGATGAGACCAAAGTGGTACACAAGCACATATGTGAAGATTTCATTGAAAAAGAGACATTCTGTTTTATACCATTTAATGACGGAGACGAAAAGTGGGTGCTATATTCGAATCGACGACATAAACACCAATGCTTTTCAAAGGGATAGGTTGCAAAACTGACCCCTCGACCGGGTAATCCTGTAAAAAGGAGTGCTTTTGAGTTTTTGTGTGGGATGCTAAAAGTAATTTATCAAATAATATATTTTTTTTCACTAAAATAACGTTCTCCAGATGTCAACTGATGAATAGAACACAAAACACGTCTTGTAGGACCAAAGACTGCATCAGAACTGATGGTCAAAAATGACCATGTAAAGTATGACATTTTTGTCCGGACAACATAATACAGTAAAACCGCGATATAACGAAAAATGACGTATATCGAAAAAAAATCGAAATTTAGTCCCTAAAACCAATTTTTCATACAAAAATGCATTTATATAACGAAATCCCATTAATATTTATAACAAAATCATTTTTGTCCCGTACGAAAAAATGCCAATACATTTACGTAAATTTATAACGAAATAAAAAAATGTTAAAAGATGAAAATATTATTTCGCACTTACAAAGCCGCGCCGCTGCATCTGCCGTATGCGAACGGTTTAATGGCCTTTTTGGCGGTTCGCGGCGGTCTGCCGACAAGGTAGTAAAACAATTCAAACTTCTTGGGTTCATAGTATCATATTTTGAAGTGGTTGCTGCCGTTACCGGTAAGTACCTTCGTAATTTATATACGACTCATTTTATAAAAATGCCGCGATTCAACTGTCAAATTTTTATTTTTGAATTATTTTTTATGTTTCATGCCCAAAACTATGTTTGAAGCGGCTCTACATTTAAACACAATTAAAATATTGTTTTGTGTTTGCAATATTCTGGAATTTACAAAAATATCTTCCAATTGGTGTTGAATAGGTTCTGTTCTTAATTTAATTCCTTTGGTTATCCATTTGCTTATCTGTTTTAATAACAAAACTACTAAAAATATGTAGGTATTCAGTTCCCTATGGCCTTCTTCCTCCTTTGTTTCCAGAATTTGCGATCTTTTTTGAAGCCGCGTAACATTTTTTTGCGACGGCGCGTAACATATAGTAGGATTTTTTTATTTATTTCGTTATATGTGGGAATTCGTTATTACGAATTTTTATTTTTTGGGCCCTTGGATTTCGTTATATCGCGGTTTTACTGCATAACAAAAAATAAGCAGGCAAAAATATATTTCAGGTGATCGCCTCGGGTGCTTCAACCTGACTGTACGAGGACACGGGCGTTGCGTGGAGTTGGTGAAGAAGTTTGGCTTGCCCTTTCTCTTGGTGGGCGGTGGCGGTTACACCATTCGCAATGTGTCCCGTTGCTGGACTTACGAGACGTCAGTAGCCCTGGGCTGCGAGATCGCCAATGAGCTCCCGTACAATGACTACTTTGAGTACTTTGGACCCGATTTCAAACTGCACATTAGCCCCAGCAACATGACTAATCAGAACACCTCCGAGTACCTTGAAAAGATTAAGAATAGACTGTTTGAGAATCTGAGGATGTTGCCTCACGCGCCGGGAGTGCAGGTATTCTGATATTGTAAAATATGCTGACATCTCTCATCTGATTATTGAAATTATTTTTTGTTCCACCACAATCTCTAAAAGATTTAATTTACTTCAATTGTTATTATTGTAGTAATATATTGGGACATAGTAAAAAAAAAAGTTCTCTTTAAATTGTTAATTCATTAAAGTTTTGAATGTTATTTGGATGTTTTAAAATTACCCAATTTCTCAAAAACTAGAGTTTCTTTCAAATTATCATTTTCTTGTCAGTCAGTCTCTTGAAACATGTAAATTGTCAGTGTGCCTAATATAATTATATATACTCGAATATTGTGTAAATTATAAAGATTAGTATTAAATGTTCCATATACTATTTCAAACTATTTAATAGAACAGTACGTCCTTTTTACGGGTCAGCCACTCAATAGTCTTTAACCTTGCACGGTTTACATACACTAAGTTAAGAAAATATAAACTCACTTTGATTCTTGAATCACCATCTACTAGGCAAAAGTGTTTTGCCACTGGACCAAACGCCTTCCATGTTCATAACTAAATTTCATTACGATTTTTTTTTTTTGGGAAATACCTGAAATGAAATCAGTACTGTGATTGCCAAAATCTGCAAATTTTGTCATTTTTGAAGTTTCTTCCAAAAAATGTTCCATTCGGTATGTTGTTTAATACTGCTACAACTGTAGCATATACCAAGTAATGAAAAGATTGCCATACGTCTCCTTAAAGACTGATGTGGCAAAAGAACTCATAAACTCTCTTGTGAAATTGCATCAAAGGCAGATAATAAATGGTTTTGCTATCTCAGTACCATAGTTATTTCAATAAAAAATGAAGTATTTAGGGTAGGGTATGAGTCAAAAAGTAATAATAAAGCTTTTTTGTATAGGTACAAGCTATACCCGAGGATGCAGTGAATGATGAATCTGATGATGAGGACAAAGTAGATAAAGATGATAGATTACCTCAAAGTGATAAGGTTTGTAAATCCATTTTGTTCAAAAGATTGTCTCTTCCGATTGTTATTTATTTGATTTTGATGTTTTGGTTACCGTTTTAAAATTAAAATGCTATCTACTTAAATTTTACTTATCACAATTTCATCAATTAAACAAAAAATTGTTAAGTTTTTGATTTTCCAATGTTAGTATGTTATTGATTGAAAATATTCTCAGTATGGGAAGACAAGGGTTTCTTGAGATTTTGTAATATACAAATTATTAAAACATTTGTAACACTTGACATTTGTGATTATCTTGATTGATCGTTTTGATGATGTCTACTAGGATAAGAGGATAGCCCCCGATAATGAGCTGAGCGACTCTGAGGATGAAGGAGGCCCGGGCGGTGGGGCGGGTGGCGGTCGAAGAGACAACAGGTCCTTCAAGGTGGGGGCTCCGCGCAAGAGGCCCCGCCTAGACAAGCAGGATGCACAACCTGCCATTAATAGCACCAAGGAGGAAATTAAATGTGAGTATCTATTGTTGCTTTCTGACGCTCGAATTTCCTCGAGTATACCTTCTAGTGATGGTAAACTGATATGTGACTGATTGTGTCGATGATTGGTAACTGAGATTTAACAATGATTGGGGTAACTAAGATTTAAACAATGATTGGTAACTAAGATTTAACTATTGGAGACTTACTTTCTAGTGTGAATTGCGTTAATCAGTTATCAATTATCGTTGCAATCAAACACAATCAGTCACAATAACAGTTAAAATAACGGTTTAAATAATGATTTTACCATCATTAATACCTTCATTTAGGTAAGCCTGTCCACTCATTTAACTTATAAAATATTAAAAAAATTGTTTGTAATTTAATTTTTTCTTAAACAAATTATCTTACAATAGTTTTTGTTCAGAAAATCAGGATAAAGTTCATTTTCTATTAAGGAAAATTTGACAAATAATTTGTTTGATTTTTATTTATTTGCACACTGTGTTATGAAATTAGGTCCTACTAGTGGGGTGTTTTAAATAAAGGACTTTTAATTAAACATTTTTCATGATCTCATGATGTTGCGAAGTTGACTATATTATCTGATTGAATAAAGTAATTACAGTAAAACTCAGTTAATTTGTAACTCACGGGACTGAAATTTTATAAAAAGTCCAAATTACGAATAATGAGAACAAAGTTTATGCCCAAGTATGTGCTCATGAATACATATGCACATGTACTTACTTACATAGCTTACCGAGCTCTCGACTTCCACTGACTTAAAACGGTGGTTCGCTCACTCAGCCACAACTAACGTAGTTTTACTGTATATTATAGATAATTTTGTCTGTGTTTGTATTGTTTTATTAAATTTCTATTAATATAATAATTTTTGTAACGCTTACAGCGGAAGAATCAAAAGAAGACATGAAAGTAAGCAGTACGGATGATAGCAAAAAGGAAGCTGTGACAAACCCATGATAGTCACATTACAACAGTAACTGCAGTTTGCATTTAAAATCCAAACCATTAATTAAATTTCAACTTAATTTTAAGTAGATATTTTTCCAATTATTTAATTAAATTAATGTGTGGTTGTGTGCGTGCGTGCGTGTATGTGATCATGTGAGGCATGACTCGAGACAGTATCTCTTGGATGTTTTCTCCTCCAGCAACACCTACTGATTTTCAAGGTACGAATAATGCATTATGTTGTAAGTAATTATCTCACTGATTAAAATTTTCTTAGCGTCGTACTCAATATTCTCGTATCCTAGGTTTGTATTATAAAATTCAAGTTGATGATCTATTTCAATGTTCGAGTGATGAGTGTGGAATAACAGCACGGATGGCCGTAGACATTTTTACCAGCAGCTGGTGTTTGGTCAGCAAAACTTTTGTGTTAATTTATGTTTATTTTTTTATTTACGATATGAAGAGATGTAAAGAAGTTTTTTATTGTATGTACAATAATTTTTTATTGCGTAATTCATATATTTGTCATTTTTAAATATGTGACGATGTATACCAAAAATATTAAGAAATTATACCATCTATATCATTTTTTTTTTGGAAATTATATCATCTTAACCTTTTGCACATGGAATTTATTTTCCGATCTTGTCAATTAACCGGGGTTATAATTTGTTGTTTGAAATAGTACTTTTTGTATTGTACAATTGTTGGGTAGACTCGAAACCATAGAATACACAAATGGATAATTTGACTAGTGATGAATCATATTTTGGATAGTTTTCTATGATGTCTGATTTTTTAACTGTCAAATCTCAGAAATAATGGAGCACCATAATTTAGAAAGTTAGAGTGCATTTATAGGAACACAAATATCCTTCCAATTATTAATTCATATTAAATTCTATTTTTTTTTGTCTTATCACAGTGAAAGCAAATGTGAAATATAAACACATAATTATGAAAATGATTTTTTATTACCTATTTAATTAATTATTCAGAATACAAATAACAATTCAGAACACAAAAGTATGTCAATAAAAGGAGATTTTCTTTGTATATTATCAATATTAAAGTAATGAGCATTACTGCATTTTGTGTTTAAATTAGGTTTAGGCACTGCAGACCTTCGGTTGTCGCCCCCTGGTTGGGTCACAGATGCTGATCACTCCATGCCCGTAATTTGAATCTACCATTTGAGTTTATTCTCTAATCCTGTCCACTTCAACCGGATAGTCTTAATTCTTAGTAAATTCCACTGTGTCCAAATTCTATTGGGTTCAGATAAACCTGCTCCTGCTCAACCGAGCTTAGCTTTCTTACCTTAATCTTAATTTTAATTCCATCAGATTAGTGAGTCAATCAATCCTGAATTAGTTAAGATTTTCAAAGAATATGAGAATGTCTGCACAGGGTTAGCACGAAAATATGTTCTGCAAAATGACTGAATATTACAATACATATTGATTCACATACGCCTCACAGTTTTTTTTTCATGTTACAAATTGACCCAGTTTTGTGTACTAATTTGAACTCTTGGTTCCTTGAATTTCTAATTAACAGTTTCAATTAAATTAAAAATGAGGAAGAAACTCAAAAATATTCATAATGATTGGACTTTACTGCATTTTAAATGACTGGTTCCAGGACAAAAGGGTTAAGAATAATTGAATTATATAATTCTAAAATCCACCCTTAACAGATATCGTTAATTTAAAATAGATCACCAGCAATTATTTTGAATATTGAAAACCCTTAGGATTTTCCAACTCTGCCCAATATTGTACAATGCAGAGAAACTTGAATGTCATCATCATATCTGTTCATCTCGAGACAATGCATGATGAAATGTCAATTTCTGCTAAGATGGATCAGGGTGGGTTCCCTCATTTAATCCATTAATGGACAACGGGTGTGTAAATACTCGCTCTGTCTGGCCTTGCTTTATCTAAATCTGTTTACAGTGAACTCGATTATCAGGTCAGTTGGGAAAAAAATTTACCCAGATAATATCAGTATAAAGAAATTGTTAACAAAGGTTTTTACAATTTAACGCAATGTGGCCTGTTGCCCATGTTGTCTGAAAAGTGAATTCGGTGAAGTTTGCTTAGTATACCCCACTCCTCGACTTCTAAATAACAATGAGTAAATTTTTCTAAGCCAATGTCATGACAATTCAATGACATATTTGCAATTTCTCCAGTTTTATTATTTATTATTATTATCGCACGATAATAGTAATTTAAACTGGAATAATTGCAACATGTTATTTGGGAGTTGAGGAGAGAGGTGAGATGAGGTGGTCTTAATCAAACTTTACAGAATTTACTTTTCAGGCCACATTGCGCTAAATTGTAAAAACTTTTGTTAACATTTTTTTTATACTGACATTATTGTACGATAATAGAAAATTAAACTGGAAAAATTGCAAACACGTCATTGGATAGTCATGACATCCGCTTAGAAAAATTTATTCATTGTTATTTGGGAGTTGAGGGTGATCTTGACCACACTTTTCAGAATTTTCTTTTCAAAATTATTTAATGATTTTTACTGCACTGGTTAATTCGCAACCCGGCACATGTGAGACAACAAGAGTTGACTGTATTTTAAATAAACAAAAATAAATCTGTTTTATTGCATATTGCCAATCACTTATCTCTTCAGTTGAGCATATTGAGCACAATGTGAGCATGTGTGGTATTATTATTGATATGGTCAGGTGCATGCAGTCAGTATATTCAAATACATACATTGTACACCATTGGAATTGTTAGAAATAAATCAAAATTATACAGGTGTAACAGTCCTAGTCCACAATACTTTATGGATGGATACCTGACTAAATTACGAGTTGAAAATGGTCAAGGGATATGTGTCTAATCTCAACCATGAAAGAGATATAAGTATTAAAAAAAAACGTAATTTTGCAATTATTTCAGTTAATTGTTAACTGTTATTGCATTTTGGGCGGCTGGATCATTTTTTGTTAAATGATTTAGGGCCCGAAGCAAAGATATAGATTAATAATTGAACGATTTCGCAAATATTTCTTTCGAAGTACATAGACTTCAAGCTTAACACGATTTTGTAAAAATTTCAAACAATAATATTTTCTTTTACAGTGCAGAATTTGCATATATTTCTTAAACATTTTCTACTCGTAATTTAGTCAGGTATCCACCCATAAAATATTGTGGACTAGGTCTGTAACACCCTGTATAATAGGATATGAGGATATTGAGAATGTAATAATACAGATAACATTTCATTTTGATTCATTTTATTGAATATGTACACACAGCTCATTTCAATGTACGGACTGAATGCTGCTGGGCACGGTATTCACATTTAAGGCTTCATATTAGGTTAAGCGTAAGTGAGTTAAAAGTAATATTGACTTATTTATCTAAGTTTTTCAACCTGTCTGGTTGAGATTTTAAGAAGTTACAATGTTGTAAAAATTACTCGTCTGTATCATCAATATTTATATTCCAATAATTCCATGCGGGGCTTATACAATGAAGAAGTGTGAAGAAATTTATGATCCTTCGGTTTCTGTGTGCTCAGTATCGTGGACAGTATTATTTAAAGAGACCAAGAACTGTCATGGTCTCAGATTGGTTTAACACTGCTGATTAAAATTCATACGATAAACAATTTGAGGTAGCGAGTCTTATTGACTGATATCATTGTGCTGAGGCTTAAAAGGACCCGCTTCCATGGTATTCAACTATGTGCAAATGAGTAGGACCATAAGACACCCCAGTCGTATTTTGCACACCTGAATAATTGTTTAAAGAATGCATACCTTGTGCGTTCATCAGCGTGGAACACGTTAATTAAATGATTTTGTTCAACTCTTGGGCCTGTTAGTATTCACGAGTGAATTAAAGCTGTTCACTTTCACAAACTAATAATATAAGTATATTATAATATTATCTTTATATTATAAGTATTTCATTGGTGAAAGAGTAATTTTTTCAATATAAAAGCTTAATTTAAATGATTGTACCTGGGCATCATAAGTTAATTGTACTGTAAGGAAACTAGGTGTCTGTTGAGTGTAAATAGAAAATTATTTTATCTACATGACCTACTTAATAATTAAGAGTTTTTATATTTGCTAACTTTTGGCACATTCCTTTAAATAAAGCTTTTGGTTTGACCGTGTATTAAAACTGTTTAATATATAATATTTTTTAAACCAATTTTCATTGAACACTTTATCCCGCCTATATCATTATTGATCCTAATTATCAAGGGGCTGGAACAGAGCAATCCACTCACGCAGAAGCACAATTCAGGAATGAAAATAATATTATTTGTACTGGTATCTTATTCATAACTTGGAAATTTGCCTGTACCGATATTTTTTTATTCAATTTAAGCCGATTGTGATTCTTCTAACAGGAAGTGACAAAAAAAATGCATCAGTGATCTTATAATCAAAATATTAGGTTGAGTCATAAATAACTTCCGCCCAAGTAGGTAGTACCTACTATTGTTGTTTACACATACAATGGGTTACCCAGATAAGGGATTTTTGTTTTCGTTACACAGTTAAAAGTTTGGTTAGTTTTTAAACAGCAGTCTAGTGTTGTGCATGTTACATTAAAAGAAAAAAATACTTCAAAAATGGAGAATTAAATACACTTTCGCCACATGATGGTTTAGGAATTTAAACAAGGCAATAGTGCTGCTGCCACGTCTCAAAAAATATACAGTGTGAAGGAGTGATAACCGATCGGGCAGTTAGAAATTGGTTTGTCAAATTTCGTTCTGGAGACGTGACCTTGAAAGACAAACCGAGGGCGGGTCAGCCTTCAGACCTTGATAACGACAGTTTGAAGACAATATTGGAACAAAATCCACATCATTCAACAAGAGAATTAGCAGAGAAGTTCAATATGTCACAATCAAATGTTTGCCGCCATCTCGAGACATTGGGAAAAGTTAGTAAATTGGGAGTATGGGTACCCCATAATCTCAGTGAACGCAACAACATACGCATACAGCAAGGGTGACTCAAGAAAATAATTCTCAAACTCATCCACCATACATAATTTTTTTTATTCTGATTAGGCAGTAAATGGGGCTGTCCCGAGACTTCTTGGAGTCTAAATCAGCTTAATTTTATGGGGAAGGAATCAATCGAAAACAAGATGGGACAAGTCATCGAATAATGGAGAATACATTTTAGATTAATTTTTTATTTTTTTTTGTTGAAAAATAAATGTATGAAAAAAAAACAAGTTATTTATGACTCAACCCAATACTAGTAGTTACAACAATCTGACTGCAGTTCCACCATCTTGCCAACTTTTGAGACGTTGTTACATTAACTTTACTCAGAATTTGGAGTCATTTAAAATGTTAAAAAATGGTTTATTTCTGTAAAGTTGCAAATATTTTGAATGTTTCAATGACTCCAAATCAAGGCTGTAAGTTAAGTAACGGTGACAATTGTTAACTAATTGTGTTGCCGCATGATGCATCCTGTGTCGGGTCAAAGATGTCCAAAATGTCAATTTCTTATTTTGTAGGCTACGTTACAACCCTTAAACTATAAATATAAGTAATGTGTTGTGTATTATCGTATATTTTTTGTAAGAATAGAACATAGTTATTGTAATTTTTTAAAATTATATTTTATACTCATCAAATTTGTTTTCATATTTTTTCAGTATTCGAGATATCCCTCAAATGTTATAATCCTTAATTTATCTTTTCAACGTTTCTAGTCGCCCCTTTGTGAAATAAAATGCAATACAAGTTCATTTGACTTATTTATTCATATTACAACTAAAACAGGCATACCTCGGAAGTATTCCTTTATCACATTTTACTATTAATTCATATTTATAAGATACTTCAGACAGCGTGGAACAAGGGAACATCCTTTCCTTGAATATTCATACAAATTAATAAGTCATCATTCTCAAATAATTAACATAACATTTTTAAAAGAGCCCGTTCACGAAGACACTTCTACCAAGTATCAGTCTGTCTGATTTAGATCTCACTTTGATGCGATCTAGACTGATCCAACCAAACGATTTATATCCACTTTTGAGATAAAAGTTTCTTTATGAATGGGCCCTGTGTAAATACTTCACTAAAATAATGGTTTTTCTACGAGACACAATTTGTAAAAAGTTTTAGGTCAACTAAACGGATATCTCTCCTGGCACTTCACTATCACTATTTTTAGAGTATTTCATAAAATATGCACAAACAGTAATGATTTGCTATGTAGCCACTTGAATCTATGTGATTCGTTCAGATAAGGCACAGTTTCACTCCAGCGACAAGATTGATTCTAAACTAGTCATCCGTTTGTCTGGAATTATTGGTCCGCCCAAGTAACTCAGTGGATTCTTAAATATTCTATTATTGCCGAAGAAAATCATATGATTCGGTATTGTGATCTTCCTTCCGGACTGTTTATTGAAATCTTCGCAAAAATCAGATTCTGTGAAATATATGTACACATTAAAATACAAAGTGAGAATTTGGAAGAAAGAGAAATGTTTTAATAATAAAAAATGCACTTCTGAAAACTGGGATTTTTAGTAAAATAAGCTTGGAAGTTTCACACATTTAAAAAGGAAATTTATGTAACAAAAGGATACATTTATGTAATTTTATGGGAATAGAACTAGTTTTATAAGATTATCATGTAAATTTATGTAAAATAAAATTATTGTTTCAGTTTTGAGAAAGTGGTAACTTTTTGGTAACGCAGATGGAAATGATGTCTGTATATATCGAGGGGAATTGAGAGAAAAAAATGAAATAACATATCATACCACCCCTGCATACAATATGTTTTTCTGGTTTGATTAAAACATTTGTAAATTCAACTAAATAAATAAAATAAAAATCTCCATGGTGGAAAATCAAATCCCAGCATGTCATTGTCGTGACTGATATGACATGTTAAATGTCAAAATGTAGATGTTTACATATCTATCTATTAATATTAGCTTCTTATAAAGTTCACCAGCAGTAATTATTTTTCAAATTAAATTTTAATTTTTAAATATGGTGTTAACAATGTATAAATAAAAAAGTCTATACATTAATCAATGCATTAAATTGTAACACAAAAAAAAATCAGCATTTGACAATACAGTCCATTGATTAAGTTGATAGAGAAGTACAGTACTCAGCGCCTGCAATTTTTTTTTGATTTCGATTGATCCTGGTATTGGTAAAGACGAAGTAAGGTAAAAACGAGATCTTAAAATATGTTATGAAATTTTTTAATGCACTATATTTAAAACGGTTTTTGTGGCAAATTTTACTAGGGTATTCGCTGCAGTTAACTAGAATTTTTTAGAGTTTTCTTACCAACAGTGCTATCATCTGAACTTTCTCTGGATACATTTATTTCATTCTCATCATCATCATCATCGGTCTGTATGCAAAAAAAAACAAATGTCAATTAATACATCTAAAGTTAGTAATTTATTAAAATAAATTATAAATACATATGTGTATAAATAAATGAAGAACATATTCTTACCAGTTTAAAACATTTTACAATATATTTTAATAATAGAGAATACTTTGGTATTTATCACATGCATTAGTTTTAGTAACTATTGTTTGTCCAAGTTTATAACTAGAATATTATTGTGGACAAGAAGCAAGATTTGAAGAGTAAAAAGCATTAAATAAATTAGTAACAAATGAAGAATATTTCCCACCTGTTAATCCATCAACCATTACGGAGAATGTGACAACACAAGCCTTAGTAACAAAAAGAGGTAATTAAATAAGGAAACTGTTGAAAGGACGAGTTGTAGAATTATGATGGAGTAAAGTGAATAAGACAGTAGAAGTATTTAGAAATGGAGTTATGCATTAGATGCGAGTAATTCGTTGGATCCGTGTTCATCTATTTTGTATGGTAATGGTGTTGTTAATGTCGGAGGGCCTCTGGCAATCTTCCGCACTGGTCGCTGCATCACCTGTTATATTGAATGTTAATTTCACTAAGTATAACATATGATTTGCACGGTATATTATATTTTATACAGTAGTGCCGTGCTACTTAAATAATTTTTTTTTCATCGCTAATTTCAAAGATTACAAAAAAATAAAGGAGTATCAGGAAAATGTTTTAAAATTGACAAATTCATATTTGGTACGCTGTTTTAAAAAATCTCAGCAATGTAGTCTTGTGGCATATACATAGTGTATTTATTTATTTATTGGGAATAACACACATATAAGTATAAGGGTATTGAAAAGTATTGGCGATGGGCATCTCGTAAATTTGCAAAAAAATATTAATTTATTCGTAATAATACCAGAAATAATGTTTTTGTGATTTTCACACAATTTATTATTTGTATTATAGGAAGTGTCTTTAGTGCACGCTTGGTATCCTGCTCATGCTATAAATTGGTGCATCGATAAGGAATGAACTTTTTTACACTAGGTTTTTCCTGCTACCATATAAAATTATCTATGAATGTTACTAACTTCGGCAGTTTCTGACTTTTTTCTTGAAGTGTACGTAACTTTTGAAATCTAATGGGGATTCTCTGATTGTGTGGTTCTGTACTTTTATCCCCTCCCATTCCAAAGAATAAAATGGGAAAACGTATCTTAGAAAGAGACAATTGTGGAAACACTATATATCATGTTTTTTAGTCAATTTTCTAAACAAACATTCCTATTTATATAATAGATAGAAATAAATAATAACTAATAAAAAGCATATTTCGCAATAGCCAGTCACTGTTAGGCCGTGCGGGCAGCTATAGCACTTGACGGCTAGGAGGCCATGTAAAGATAGTAATCTAAATATCTTGCAACCGTTGAGTAAGGTTCAGTGAAATATTAGTGATGAAGTAAACAAATTTCAAAATCTTATGGTGATGAAATTTATTAAATTGAAAATCTCTTGTGGCATTTACCTAACCTACATAACATATAAGGTGCACAATCTTTTAAAATCTCTTAAGTACGCTGATACCTATAAAAATCTGGATTTTTATTGCTGTTATATTACATTATTATGAGAAAAATAATTTAGCGTATCACTATTTTCTGTGTAGGAAAGCGAAAGTGAGAAATTCTAGACATTGAAAAATGTTCAATTCAAACAATTTTAATAGTACAATAAAAATATTAATTCATAGAATATTGTGGTGTTATCTTCAATTAACATGAATAAGTACATTATTGTAACATAAGCTGTGCATTAGATAAAACTAGCAGAAAAGCTGTTGGGCCCTGCGGACGGCTTTTGTAACTGCTTAATGGCCAATAGTGGAAATCCCTTATTATATTGCTATAACAATACACCATGTAGTGTAAACAAAATATTAGTAAAATAATACATGCTATATACATATGTGCACCTAGAGCCATCTTAAATTGATATAATTATCGTCAAAATGTTATTATAATTATGAAGGATACAGTATAGTAAAATTAATAAAATAAAAAAATTAAAGACTACTTTAGTATTTTTAAAGGCTAATTTGGTATTTTTTCTTACTGGCAATGACACTAACATATCCAGATATAATGGATACCAAGCGCAATATATTTTAGATAAAATATTTCATGGAACTCCAATTTTAATTTAATGTTTTAATATAGTCAAAATACATCAGATGTCGAACCACATACTTTAGCCCAGCTTCAGATCATCAGATGCCAGACTGACACTAACTACTCCGCCTGCTACTAAGTTCTGTATGTAAGGAAAACTAAAGGAATTTACCCTCATGAAGGATTTTTAAGGAATGTTTTACTTTGAGATAAAAATCCAAATAAGCAATGAAAATTATGAATCAAGTTCAGAAAATTGTAAATTTATTTATCTGAATGTGACATTTATACAATTAAGGTTGGACTACTTTGAGACTTGAAAAATCTACATTGAGACAGGTGATGTCAGATCACCTGCACAGACTTATTATATTATATATGATGTGTTATATAGGTATGTGAATGATGAATAATGATGATTACTAGAAATACATTTCATAAATTTACTGCAATTTATTTATTGTGTAATTACAAACATAGATAGCTGTAGAAAGAAACATGCTTCAACCCAAGAAAATGAATAAAAATACATAGTACCTGATTGTCCTCTGAAATTACCTCTGAAATTGTATTATTTTACCATGTTTAAAGATACATAATATTCATTTTACACTGAAACATCAGTTCCAAAACCTGATTTTATGGGAAATTGAGATTTTAATGTATATTTATTATATGTATTGTAGTGATGAACTAAACCATAATTTTAATTGTGATTGTGAGATTTGTGATGACAATTAGTAACTGATTATTTGTAATTTGGCGAGCAATCATGGATAGGATCATCAATCACTCTAAATACCAACAGTTAAATGTCAGTTATCAATCATCGTTAAAATTAAATACTAATCACACAAAGATTGTATAGCTTATTACTAATAGTATAAGTCATACAGAAATGACACTGGTCAAATTATTTTTTATTTTATTGTAAATTGGATTTCAGTATTGGGCTGAGTTCAGAATAATTTGTGTTAATTTACTGCAAATGAAAGCAGGTTTTGGAACTGAATGATGCAACCGATAACACGATGCATGATAACAGTAATATCTCAAGAAGCACATGCATGATGAACAACAATAGTAATAAAACTCCAGCTTATGATTTTTTTATATTTTATTGAGAAATTTGACAAATAACATAGTTGAAATATTTTGCGGGCAATTACTGTGAAGTAACCTAAGCTGCATAATTTAGTTTTATGTTTAAGTAGAGTTGAATGATGCATACAATAGGATTTTGTAATGTGTTAATTGCTAACTTAAAATACATCTTTCTTAAAATTAAAAAATGGACTTATTGGTTTGTGAATAATTTTTCAGACTTGTAAAACATAAACTTATAATGCTTTCTTTTACAGTTCTGATAATTTATATTCTTATTAATTTATCTTATTTTTTCTTTATTTATAATTCATTGTGTAGTGCATATCTGATTTAGTATATTATGACAACTGTTAGTATCACCATAAAGGTACAAGTTGAATTTTGTTTATAAACTTGTGTACACTATCTAAAATATTAATAAATTCCGATGGGTAATTAATTGTACTAATACTAAAACTTCCATTTTTGGGATTGTAATACATATGTAGAGTAAAACTCTGTTTAATTCATAACTTACAGGACTGAAATTTAAAAAAAAATCTGAATTATGAATAATGAAAACAAAGTTTTTTAAAGGCAACATGAAATATTTTTTTTTAAAACGCGTTAGTTTACTGCGTCCGTGATTTTATGCGTGCCGGCGCTGTTGACATTGCGATTTGCATACTGAAATATGAACATGACGACTCCATTATTTCAGCTTCTTATGTGTCGAAATGTTTATCAAATAACGTGTTTCTCCTTAATAAGAAAGGTGTGTAGTGACACGGCGATTCACCACTTGACCAGTCACTTAACGCAACAAAATCACGCACATTAATTTGATTGATGATCAAACTCACCCTTTTCATCAGAATTGGAATATTTAAAATGCGCGTGAAAAATAATTAAAAACTTAAATCTTCATGTCTAGTCGGCCTTGATGGTTGAAGCTTATTATTTTCCCTCGATTTTTCAAGTTCGAACCCAGAGAGGTATTCGGGATTTGATTTTTTCTGCCAATTTTATCTTTGATATCAATTTTTTGTCAGTTTTCAAAATAAGCTCTATTTTTACGAATTACAAGGTGTTGGTACCATTTCAGAGAACGAAACGTGAAAAAAAATTAATAAAATATGTCAACGTATTTAAATATTAAAGATTTAGTTTCTTTAGTACCTACATACGCAGAAGCATAGAAACTAGATCAAGTGATTCAATGAAAACATTATTTTAATAACTAATCTTATAAAATGCACTATGGAATTTGATGTACACATGGCAAAACTCAGTTCGGCACCTGCCATGCCAGCGCGCTGTTTTTATGATAAGGAACGGCATCGTGATTGGCTGGTAGGCAGGGTTAGTTGCAGATGTTCATGAAGGGATGAAGGTCAAATGCGTAGTCGCGCGAGTTGGGATTTAAAAACATTTGCAAATATGTATGCGAATTACGTGAACAAATTTACTTCGGGTGTCAAAAATGCATACGAACTGCGAATAATAAGATTTTACAAATTATCAGTAGAAATTAGTATGTAATGTTAGTTTCGGGGCAAATTTTTTTGAAAAAAGTGCGAATTCAGCGAAATACGAAATATAGGGTTACGAATTAACGGAGTTTTACTGTATACATATATTTATAAGAAAGTGTGTGTTATTGAGAATTAGTGAGAATTTTATTTGTAATGACCTTACATTATTAGTCACAACTTCCATCACCAGATTCTTGTTAATATTAATTCCATATGGATTGATCAATTTATGAAACATTGTTGTACTTTCAAATTGTGTGAAATTGTACATTAATTGTGATCCAATTTAAAATAAGTTATTGATTTTCTGATGTAGTTTATGTTTTGCCTTTTGTTATCTTAGTGCACGAGCGTCACCGATATGGTGCAATCATTTTGTTGCTGTTACTATTATAAAAATATTATACTGCAGGACAGAATAAAATATTAAAAATAACTGGAATATTGTAAAAAGGAAATAGTTGAATGACAATGAATGTATGTTCTGTTTTAACATTATGCATGTTCTGTTTTATCATTCTTTTCAATATTTCACACAATGTACCAGTCATACCGTATTCGTGTACATATGAATTTATTTTAATACGTAAAATTATCTTTTTTCTTTTATACATATCACCATACTGCATTCAGAGATAATTTTAAAGAGTTAGTGGAGTCATTTTTTTTTTCACATTTTCCGAGTCGACAAGTCGGTACTCGACACTCTAGTGGGCATATTGTTAGTACTGGCCGGTACATACAAGATATGTGACGTCACATGGTGGATAATGATAATCCAAGCGTTTTTCAACAAGTTCAATTTTGAACGCCAATATCTCTGAAAGTATTGCATATTTTGAAAAAATTCAAAAAGCTTGGTAATCTGGATTTTTTTCTTATTTTTTAACATACTACAAAAGTTCATTTCTGACATGCTTCACTACCTCATTACATGCAAGAATTATAGGAAAAGTCTTACTTTACATTACATATTCATATATGTATGTATGAATTGTACATCATATTCTATTTTGTTAGTGATGATTTATGTGAACTATGTGGTTATGATAATTAGGCACTTTGATTGTGTTATCTTGTTAACTAAGCTTTTGTAGATAAATAATTGTTGGTAAGAAGTTGTAAAAGATTAAATATTGTATTTCATGGTCACCAGATCAAAGAACCTTAATTATTTAAAGTAAATAGAAATTATAATAATTTAAATGTCATATGTGAAATATAGTTTTCTGAGAGATCACAGTCACTCTTTGTTCTTATAAAAACAAAAATTGTCAAGACATTGAGCCTCGATTTTAAAATGCAAAAGGTTAATAATATTTTCAAGCTATGTAGATAAACAAATAAAATATCTTGGTGTGTGACAATAATTTGTGTACTTTACTTAAATATTATAAAAATATAATAAAATGTTGTGACCGTAAGTTGGTAAAATTATTGAGATTAATTTACCACTTATAACTATGTATTTCAAGCATAAAAATAGTATAATATTTAAAAAAAATAAGGTTTACCTAAAAATATCTTTGATTTAGCTGTGAAATTAATTAATATATGTACTTATTATATATATATTGCTTGTGTCTGTCTCTTTAACACTAATTAATATTAATTAAATAATTGGACGTGTTTTTGGACAAGTTTCCATTAATGTGCAGTGCACATGGTAAAGGTAAATTTAAGAAAAATATTCTAAGACTAGTTTTTAACTGACTAATTATATTTGGTAGTCTCCATTATTTCAAAATATTGTGATCATGCCAATGAATAAATGAAACTAAAAACTAAAATGAAAAAGATTGAGAATGTCAGAAGCCGACAATATTCATTAATATTCGTCATCAAATATATCGTATCTCATGCTAGGCTTTCCGAAATCGAGTTTGTCAAGGGCGCATTCACTAATGGAGGAAAGGGGTGCTCTCTTGCTTACCGCGGGATGAGAGGCTGTTGGCTCTTCAGAAACAGGTGGATGGGAGGAAACTTCAGGAATGGAGTCTCCGTTAATACTGTGTTCTTCAGTTAATTCACTTTCAGCAGTTAATAGTTCAGTCGATTCATCGAGAGGCTCCCACGCTAACTCTTGTTCTGTAATACTATCTGATGTATCTGAAATGTATAAAAGTTTATATGAACAGTGCTTCTTATGAACAAATTCAATATTGATTTTTTAATTTGAAAAATTAATCACCTTTAAAACTAATGCGCTTTCCTTGTGGAGAAGAAGGTGGTGTCTTTTCCTTTTCTTCTTCTTCTTCATTTGGTTCTGTTACGTTGATAACAACCACCGGTATTGTTGGAATATTATAGCCACTGCTTGTACCATTATTCAAAGTACTTGTGACAATATTGTTTGTTTTAACCCCAGTCGACGGTTTAACACCATTCTGTATAGCCATGGTTACAACTTTTTTAGGAGTAATTGGATTTTCATCATCAGCGGGTACCTTTTGAAAACATACAATATTTACAACTAATATTTATTAATTTAAGAATATGAGAAAACTGATCATATTTTTGACATACTGTTTTGTATGTATGAGATCGTAATCCTAGCCCGGGAGATTCATGAATCTTTGTTGCCTGTTCTTTGCTCCAAATAATACTTTCATCGGTTTCTCTTTCCAAACGTCTTTTGTGTTGTTTGTTATTTCTCCAAACCTGAAAGTAAAACATTATTTGAATTTATAATTAATATTAAACTACAATATTAATATCATTATAACAGTGAAATAAAAATTACAAAAATAGGAACCTCATATGAGCAGCAAATTACAACAATTACAAATATTGATGCCAGGATTATGAACACAATATTCGTGCTCTCCTCCTCTGTGGAGGCATCGGAGTAAAGAGACTTATATGAAATGCGAGCAGGGGGGTCTTCAACCCACGTTTTGTCCGTCCCCTGAAACATTATTTTAGAAATATAATATTTGAACGAATATCTGAAAGTATATCGTTGTCATAAAGAAAAACTTCTAACTTACTAGACTTCCATTATGAATGTCAGGGTAGGCATTTTGAAATTGTAGGTCCGGCGGTAAATCAAATCTAGCAGAGCATTGTGCGCTTCGCACTCCTTGCGAATTAGTTACATTCACCTTTTCTGCTCCATTTTTCGTGAAAAGCATGTACTCTTCAAGGGGTTTCATGGTGTATGAGTTAACTGACAAATATATATCTGAAATTAAATTATAAATACAAATATGATTTTCATAGACATGGTTAATTTAATTTAGTCATTTAAAAAAAATCTGCCTGAAATGACATTTATTCTTCTAATTTTACTGTCAAGTGAATTTTTGCATGTAATCATAAGAAATACACCAATACCTCGCTATACAGCTGCTCTTTATATGACGTTTTGCTATAATGGCCTATTTAAATTACAGCATGGTTTCGATTTGCGGCTCAAAATTTTTCAAAAATACATACTTTCAGAACTTTGTTACTTCAAACAAGGAATAGAGATACTTCTTCAAACCGATCTCGATGAAGTATGTAGCGCTAAGATTTCTCAAGACATTAATACAGCCTTTAACTGCTATAAATAACTGCAAAAAGCAAGCCAAAATAATAGACGTTTCACAGATTTTTTTATGAGGTCGTTTCACAACAACGGATGGAGCTGATGAAAGATGACAGACAGGGTGGCATGATGTCATGCAATTCTTCATGTTCCGCTTCAGGCTTCGATTAAAACCGTTCAGCATTCTATTTTATATACTTGTTTTGTTTTTATTAATACATATATAATAGAAAAGTTATTTTTAAAGGAGATAAAGTTATTGACATTTTCAACTAAAAACTTTATTTTCTTATAAAATTAGAAAGGATCCTGTGAAATTTGTATGGGTTTGTATCATAATGAATGATTCTTTATACGGCTTAGTTTCTTAGAACGTATTTAGGCTGTAAAATGAGGTATTGGTGTACTTATTTCAGTACATTTTATTATGATTTTGATATAGAATTCAATGCGTTAAACCTAACTTGAGTATATGATAGTAAAAACTTACTAGAAAGGCATCCGCTGTATCCCTTATATATTGCAAAACGAGGGTCTGTTGTATTCAGCCCTCCAATTTGAACTTCGTTAGATCCTAGATCTGGGGCGGAGATTAGGCCCTGGACAGTCACGGGAAACAGTTGGACCTCACCCCTATCTATCAGCAGGGAGGCCTCCGATCCATTGCGTGTATAGTATAAGGAATGTCGTGCACCTGTTATGTGAAATTGTTATTTTTATTTGTAATTAATGTGGTATCATAAACATTCATTTTGGGTATGTGACCAAGACATTTCAACAAGTAAAACATGACAATTTTAAAAATAAATTATACATCATCTTTGTGCAACAAAAATTGTTCTCATTTTAAGTATAATATTTTGTGAATACTAATTAAATGTAATAATTAGAAAGATATACATACAAAATAAATTTTATCAAAGAATATTGTTGCGCTATCGGGATTCGAACCTGGATCTCTTTCCAATCTGGGGAAGGTGCATTATGGGTTCGAAAATTTGTCATCAAAAGTAATGTCGCTGTAGCATAGTTGGATAATGCACCTTCCCCGGATTGGAAAGAGATCCAGGTTCGAATCCCGGTAGCGCAACAACAATATTTTTTGATAAAATTGATTTTATATGTATATCTTTCTAATTAATATATTTAATTAGTATTTATAATATCACAGACCGTCTGTTCTGAATAATTACAACTTCACAATAAGAATGTGTTCTCTTTACTAATAATATTTTGTGATGAGATTGTTCTACTCGATTAATATATTTATATTTATAATACTAGTAGTTATTTAACTATTCAATAGAATAAGTGTTTTGTGTGTTAAGCTCCCAAATTATATAATAATTTGATCTTCATACTAGATATATAGAAACAGGCAGTTAGTTGAATTTGTTTAGAATTGATTTTAAATGTACGAACCATTCAAAAAGTTGCGGTCTTTTATTTCAGCCCCGTATGCTGAGCCTTCTCTATCCTCCTCGAATTTTAAATGTCCGTCTGGAGTGAGTGCCACAAGCAAATAATAACTGCGCCTAAAAAAATAATTCTGTATATTGATGGAAGATTTATAAACGCTTGATTTAAAAAATATATAGAATTGAGTAGACTTACTGATTTTCTGTTTGTAGTAAAAGAAGAACGGTATTTTTTTGTCTTAGGTCATTGCTTGAAAATGCAAGTTGCACCTTTACCTGTCAAAGAATACAAAACATCAATTAGAAATCATTCAAAAAATGATGATAAAAATTATTTAAAAAAATAAATAAAGTATCCAACTTTTCACAGGTTTCAAAGTACCTAAAATAATAGATATACATATACAAAAAAAAATCAATTATGCAAATTATTAAAAATAAAATATATTAAATATTAGAAGCGAATTCCGATCTACAAGATTTAGAGACCAAATTGATATTACAGAACTAAAATATACCTCAACCCAAAATCACTATATTTATCAAGGTATCAAGTTTTTTAACAATCTCCCCATCACAAATAGAAAAAATACTGACTACTATAAATTTGTATCTGAAGTTAAAAAATATGTACACAGACTAACTGAAACATAAATTCTCATATATACTCATTCTCTATACTCGAGTCTTACTCTCATAGAGAAGACATATATGTTAAAAGATATATATATATATGTATATGTACATGTAGCGACCATAATTCAAATCTACCGCCATCTCAGTCGGCATCGACGCTAGCGACAGCGCTGCCGGCTGCTGCCACAAGTCTGGCTCAATTCACCGCCAGAGAGTCTCTCCAGTTTCAGCGTTTCACGATGGTGGTCTTGCCGGCTCGCCTTAGCCGGGCAAGACCATCAATTCATTTCATTTCATAATTTCTTACATCTTCATTCACTGTATTCATTTCTATCTGTCTTCATTGTTGTTATCATTTGTCACAATAAACCTCAACACGCGCCAATCACATGTATTTCATTTAACCACCGTCCTAACCCCCAAATATATATATCCTACTGATTATTTAAAAAATGTTTGTGATTTGGAATTAAAGATATTTAATAGGTCTTCAATTGCCTAAAATTTTTAGAATAGCCGTATGCTATGCAATATAGAATGTATTATAAGAAAAATATTTTTACTTTTTCAACAGGCCCTTCGAGAACAAATTTTCTCTGCAGTACGCTCTCCCCGCTAAAGTCAGCCCCCTTCTCCTCCATGCAAGAGTCTCCGAAGTAGCTGGTGTGCTCACAATCACAGGAACTTTCCTGGTGGCTGAAATCCTCAGTGCAGATACCCCCATTTTTACAGGGCTCCAGGTCGCAGCGCATGTTGCAGTGGGGCAGTACTCCTGTGAGGTCTGGAATGACAGTATAAATAGAATTGTCTCAGGCAAAAGGCAGTGTAGAATTGAGCATGAAACAATTTTGTCGTCTATTGTATTTTTTATACAGAGTAGAATGATTTTTATTACCTTGATCAATATTTTGCTGTGCTTTCAAAGGTAGATCTACTACATGGCTGCCAATTTTTAGTCCCCTGACACATCCCACGTATCCTCTTACCCCTTCCGTTCCTGCGGGACCTGGATGCAGAGAATGAGGATCAATTCCTCCTAGATTTATTTGGAAGTAGTCTGCTGGGGGAGCTGGGGGTCGTTGGGGACGCAAGACCTCTGGAAATATAAATATTTTCAAATTGATTTATATGATATATTTTAGAGAATATCATAACAGGAAAATACTTGTCATAAAATACATGTTCGGCCTAAATTGCATTTAATTTTTCTTTTAACTTAGCATGAAATGTGTCTCAAAAATTTTGCTTGATTAGAAAAATTGTTCAGTTCCATGAATAATCATGTATGTAAAATTCACCAAATAACAAAATGCAATTATATTGTTCACTTGTTGATCCTTGTTGGTGCCAATTGAACTAACAACTACAGATGGAAGGTGAATCTTTTTTTACTATCCTTTTATAAAATCTATAGCCTGATTAATATATTTTTTTATTATTGCGTAAGTCCTAGCGAATATAGCTTCAAACAAATAATTCTGAGCATGCATCTAGGAAGTACGTATGAAGTGGATGCCATTCTGATGACCAGAGTGGTAGCTTCATTTTAAGAAGAGACTGCTGACTGTGTGAAACATAAACGACCTTTATGATTATCATCACTAAAGTCATCATAAAGCAAGTGTATTTTATAATTCCATAGCTATTCACACACATTATGTATGAAATTTGAAAGAGTTAAAAGACATGGACAATTAAATACAAATTTGCATGGTTTTGTTTATTCACTGCAGTATGATGGTTATTAATGATGACATTAAATAGATTTTAAGATACAATATGACATAATTTCACATAAATGTATAAAATTATAATATTTACCAGCTTCCGGATTAATCCACGGTTTGTTAGAATACTCTACCAGAAGAATTGCAGATTTTTCTATAGTATTATTTTTACCATTGACATGTAATGTTGTTGAGTTTTCACTGCGAGTTATTGCTACTTGAATACTATCGCCTTTATTCAAACCTTCATATGCCACTGAAATATTTACTATTTCATTTCCATGATTAAACAAATAAACCACTTTATTGCCTTGCGCTATGTACAGATGGAAGAAATTATTGAGATGATCATTAGCGTAAAGAACGAGAGCATCATTGTCGTAAGTTCTAAGATTGACTAACAGATTTTCAAGCATCATTTTCTTCAATCTGTTTTTTTCATCGACGGTTGTATTAGCTGATAGATAATTTTTTCTTAAGTATGAGTCAGCAGTTAGGAATGTCAGCGCTTTATTATTGATATCTGAAAATATACAAATGGTATTAGTGCTTGAAATATATATTTATTGAACAAGCATTAAAATAAATCTAATTTATTTTTGCTCAATTCAAAATGTCTCACTCTTAAGAGGTAAACATTAAAATGTTACTATAAAGGAATAAACAGCATTAAAATCATTGAAAAAAGTAAAGGAGAACGGGCATTTTAGCATGAGACCGTCTCAAGTTTGTAACGACATGCTTCTATTTCACATAAGAATAATCGTCATATTGAATTAACAATGTTACATAATTTTTCAAGGTAAATATTAAATATTTATTATAACAAAATGACTGCAAAAAAGCATGCATATACATGTTAGAAATAAAGTTTCTCGGTTTACACGTGTCATGCCCTGAGAAAGACCATTGTTGTCCCAACGTTTAGGGTAAATCCATTTACATCAAAAATTTCTCAAAACCCGACAGTTATCGCAAAAACGAACTATAATATTTTACCACACAGAATTACCAGAAGTTAAACATTAGGCTGTAAACAATCTAATTACATAAATTAAAGATTAGTGATTTCACTTAGTGCTGAACTGCTGGCCTGATAAGACATGTTCCACAATCATTTTAAAGTGTCACTTCACCAATAAGGCATCCCCTGAAAATAGGTAATGAAATTTACCTGAAACATTGGGACAACATTAGTCCTCAGGACAAACAGACACAGGATTACCAATCAATTTCCTTTCTAACATTAAACCAACTCATTCCGTGAAAACCTCGACTTTAACAAATATATGTATATATATTATTTAAAAAATATTAAAATCTTCATTTGAAGTAGAACATAGACGGACATACTTAGGAGATGTACAATTCTTACATAATTATACAATGATATAATACATCATGGCTTGAAAATAATGTAATATATAATATGTTATATAATCACTACAGAACGTGTATTGAAAATAAAATTGTTTCCCATTGATTTGGAGTTCATCCTCATAAAACAAAATACTGTACTAACTACAACCTTTCACTTGAAGTATCGTTCATGTTACAATATTTGCGATAAAATGCCCATTCTCCTTTTTTAGGCAAAACTTACTTATTTCACAATAGGTCCCATAATGCGCCCAAGGATTTACACAGATACACTGGAAGGTTGACCACAGTTCTTTACATGTGGCTTTGTTTTGGCAGGGATTCGGAACACAGGATGGCTTGCAGTCCTTAATGATTTCCGACAAATGAACAGACATGTAACTATATATGTCTAAGATTTCTCCATTCACAACTAGACCTCGGAAGCATCCAATGAGCCCTTGTTTAACGGCTGATTTTTTCAATAAATCCCTGTTAAAAGATATTTTACTTTGATAAGTTTGAATTATTATATAATAAAATCAACATTAAAGGAATGGGTTAAAAATAATTTCACATGTTTTTCCAGTTAAAAAAAATTAATAAATTCTGTTAAATGAATAAAATAAAACTTAAAACATGAACCTCAGTCTCCTACGGGGATGTTAAGCATTGCACTACAGACGGATACAATTAAGACATGAAAATAGATGTTTACAAATATGTATCATGCACAAACTGAATGTTTCTAATGCACTAATTCTAATGCAGTTTTCATGACAAATTTTACTGAGATACCCTCTGAAACAAAATGTGCGGTATAATAATTTTTTTGTGAAAGAGCAAAAAATATATATACCCTGTAGCGCCACCGATGAACATAGATCCCTCAAATGGACCAAATTCCTCTTCTAGTAATAAATCAACCATTTGGTATTCAGTATTTATCATAAATCGTACATGATAAAAGTTGTAGTCTATCCAAATTTTGTGCCATTCACCTCCATTGAGTTTTCGTTTTGAGTTTATCACCATTTCACTGGTTGTGCCAGTATTCAGAGTAAAATTAAATGTGAGCTGGTAATCTAAAATACAATTACACATTTAACGCTTTTAAAATCAATAAGTATATGTATCCTAATGTTATTTATAAAACAGTTTCTTACCACTAGTGAGAGCAACCATGAATGACGGATAGTTAGGTCTTATTGGTGGTTGAAAAAGTAAAATGGCGCTGGTACCAGTTGTCCTGAAACTAAATGCTATATCTCCCTTTCGCCAACCAGGTACTTCAATATATGATTGAGATGTAGTAAAAGTCACTACATACTGTTGAGTATCTGTATTCAATGAAAAAACAATCAAATTACAGTTAGGGTATGTAGGAATTTTTATGTATTTTCTTAGTGATGGTATTATTATTTTTAATTTTTAAGGAGAACACATTATTATTGTGAAGTTGTAGTTTTTCAGAACATAGTTCTGTGATATTATAGAAAAAATGTCAGTGGCAACAAAAATATTTTTGATAAATTTATTTTATCTGTATATCTTTCTAATTGATACATTCAATTTGTATTATTATTATTTATTAGCTAGCTATACAAATTATGTCGTTTTTAGTGAGAGTTATTTTTTTTAAACACCATAATATAAAAAAATTTAATATAAGCAGAAGTTTATCAAATACATATATAATCTTAATTAGCCTGGGATATTTCATTTTCAGTGCCATTACTAAATTATAGCTTACTTGTTTCAACACATTCTAGGGGCCCAAGTGTTATACGTCCTTGGGCATTTTCATCCAAATCTTTTTGTTGTAAGAAAACCATTTCAGTGATACCCAAACTGTGAGGTTGGATGTAATATCCTTCATCCGAATGCCATTTGTTTTCACTAATATCACAGTTGCACGAAAGTGAAGGATCCACACACGTTCTGTTTACACCACAGGGACAGGAACCTCTGAAAATAATTGAGTGTTTAAACTCCTGTGGAACACCAAGCATCGAAATAATAAGAATTACATATGACACTCTATAAACAAAGTTTGTCAATCTCTATAAACGCTAACTATAGGCAAAGTTCACAATCCTGCATGGTTGACAAAGTTTTCATTTCATTCAGTGACACGCACAGCTTTGGTTAATAACACAGTTTACGGCAATTACAGGTGGAGTATAGGCAGGATGAAAAAAAAAGGTTAATTGTATTTGAAAAATTGTACAAAGACTGGAGAATTTACATATTACTCGTGAGTAATATAATATAATATAATATAATATAACAAATATTTTTGCAGTTGCTTAGAAGGCCCAGGAACGAAGGAATTTCTGATGATGTTCAAAACATAAGAGCGACTGTTTATGAGCTGCCAAACAGTGATCACTAATTGCGCCTACCTATTTGCATATCTGATAATTTTTAAATAAAAATATTAACCTTTTAACATTTCCCAAATAGTCTACAGTATCATTCTTTGCAGAAGAAATAAACCATGTGGCGCTGTGGAGTTCTAGCGGTGCAAGGTAGCAATCATACTTGATGTGTTGACTACAGTACAGAGAGTGTGAGATTAATTCTTGAAGCATCTCTGCTGTGAATTCTCTGTATTTAATACTATAGCTAAAGTCCTCTTCTGTCGCTGATCTAACATCCTGTAAAATCATAAAATTACAATTTCCTTATTATTATATTATTATTAAACACATAGTTTTTATAAAATAAAATAGTAAATTGATTTAAAATATATCTACTGAAATGATGTGTATTTGTCACTTTCAGTAGATAATCAAAACTGTCAGAATCCATAATGAAATCATATTTATATATATGGGGGTTAGGACGGTGGTTAAATGAAATAAATGTGATTGGCGTGTTGAGGTGTTTATTGTGATGGATATGACAATGAAGACAGATGAGAATGAATATAATGGATGAGTGCAGGTGTAGAAGTTCGAAGTGAAGCGAGTCGGCGGTCTCGCTCGGCGTGCGCGGGCCGGCAAGATCGCCGTTGTGAAACGATGAAACTGGAGAGACTGCTTGGCGGTGAAAATGCAGGGTGAATCATTGAACCAGACTTGTAGCAGCAGCCAGCAGCGCTGTTGCTAGCGTCGATGCCGACTGAGATGGCGGTGAATATGAATTCTGATCGCTACATATATAATATACTTTAAATGTTGTCTTTACTGATACTATTGTAAAGAGACAAAAAAGTATCAAGCGAAGCATAAATTCATTTTTTATTGGCACACTACTAGAAATCCAAATTTGTAAAATTATTAGGTTCATAAGATTACCAGAGCTTCGAAGATATAAATACATTTTTATAGTTAATATATCCAAATTTAAAAACAATTATGTAGCAAATTATTTACAACTTGACTGGGTAAATTATGTTCCACAATAGTCTTGGTCGCATCTTCCATGGTTTGGAATTCACATTTAACATGAGCTGGTGGGAATCTTCCATTTCCGTCAATATCGATCAGGTAAACATCGGGCTGAGTGTAACCAAGAAGTGCTAATTCCTCGCATGTCTTACGAAACTTGGCGAAATGGCAGTTCTTTCCAGTGTATCCTGTCAGAAGAGGATAATAAATGAATTATTTGGCAAATGAATGGGAATTAAAAGACAAAATTATACAGATTATAAGACAGAGGAATACTAAAATGATTATAAAATGTAATAAGTTGCTGGGATCGTCCTGTTTAATGGTTAAGTTCGACTCTTTATAAAAACTGAGAGACTATGGTTGTGACTACAATAAATGATAAAAATGTCAAATATATCAACCCCTCCTATTGTAATTAACAAATAGGTCATTTAGTTGTTTTAGTATTTCTTGTTGCAGTAATTTTTAAAAATATATTATGTATAACATAAAATAATAGAAGGGGTTTATATACATATCAAATATATATTTTGTGAGAAACTGCTAAGCTGGCCTACAAATGGAATTTCTTTGTCCACTAATAGGTGTATCAGATCGGATCTCATATTTAAGGTTTCAAAAGAGTTTATTAATTTAATTACATATTGAAAATGACTTACAATGTGTTTATTTTTCAATATAGACATTCAATACCTGAATGTTGAATGTTGCGAGTATATTTTTCTGGTATATATGACTAAGGAAAATATGTATTAATTACCCGTTCCACTGCAATCACAAGCGATGCGATCATCTCTAACAGAGCAACGGCCTCCGTGTTCACAAGTATTAGGTCGCAAGCATGGGTCTACAAACTGGCAGTTGTCAATGGCTACCTCCCCAACTACTCGTTCAGTTTTTATGACAAATCTGAATAAGATAAAAATAAAATATACTTATTTATTTTAATAATACATACTTTTTCACTTGACTATACTTCAAAGCAGTTGTTAGGGCGACAGTTATTTATTGATATAAGGCGACATCTGTCGCTCTATTAAAATATTGTATTAGAATTAGAAGCAATAAAGTGTTCAAAGGCGAAACATTTCTTGAATTCTTCCAACCCTGTGAATATTGTGTTCAAAGGAGAAGTATCCTCCTTCATTGCATCAAACGGGTGCAAGTGGAATCGGACCAGATCCAACAGTGATCAAACAGCAGTGTTTAAATTTATCCACTTGTTACGACAACGTGTCATGTGTGACGTTCACATATTATTGTTTTAAGGGAGAAATTTAAAATTTAAAATATTTGTGTAGGCCGCGTGCCAGGCGATGCTAACCCTTTCCCTTTGCTCCTAAACAGACATTTTCGGCCGGACAAAGGATGGCTATCCCTTACCCTGCGCGTTGGCCGAGATGGGCCATATTTGATCGTCCTGCGCTCCAGATCTCAAATATCAGCTCCCAGGGTGCTGCCGGTTTACGGCTGGCCTCCAGGCAATTCCTTGCCGATCACCATTGCTTCGGAGACGCAATCCATCAAGCCGATGGGAAGCTGCAACGTGTCTCCTGGAGACATCGCCTCGGACATTTCAATCGGCGGATATTTTGCCACTATGCATCCAGGAGAATGGAATCCGACCAGCGCTTGATGACCCAGACGCGGCCATGTAAATCATGTGGAGAAGGCGCGTGACGTGGGAGAAGCTGCAGAGCCCACGCCCATAAACTGGACCAGGAGCGGGCTCTAATCAGTGGCTGGTCACACAGCAGGTTGCGGTTGCAGGTTGGCTGGTCCTACAGCAGGCTCCGCATGTTTGCGGTTTACCGTGTGTGGTCGCGGCTCACCGCACTTGGTCGCGGCTGGTCGCATGTGAAAGAATGGACAAGACAGTGTACCAGTGAACAATGTTAGACCAGTGAACAAACAGAAAATCAGTGCGTCTGAGTCATAGATAAGGTTAGATATAAGTAGTTATAAGAATTTCTTTTTTCTTCTGTGGTTTGTATGTAAATAAATGTGTTATATGTGTAAATATAGAAAGTTTGCTTAATTAATTGACCTTCCTGCCACCTTATCATCAGCGTTATATCACACTTATTAAGAGAATCTAAACCTAAGAATTATTATAAATAAGATGATATTGCTTTGAGGAAAACTTTAATAATTTTATCCTTACTACTTAGAGAAATTGAAAAAAAAGATAAACCTTTGCCTTAAAAAATGATAAAAAATAATAACCTAGGTTCTATAAGGACTCCGTTAACTGTGATATCTCTCATACAGCCGACAAGACCAAGATTAGCTGATTTAAGTCCGCTGCCAATGATTACTTTGTCAGCCAAATTAAACTTCAATCCTGAAATATAGGGATTAAAAAGGAATTAGCAAGTACATAAATTGATTTTGGTTCATTAAAAATATAAATAATGTAGATAAAATAATGATTACCAAACATCTGAGTTTGTTTATTTTTGAAATCAACTATCAAATTGATTTCTCCATCTTTGTATTCCAATTCTACCGTATGCCACGTTCCTCTTGTATCAAATTTAACAGAAGTTAGATGGGTAACATTATTTCCTGAATCAGGTACTAATTCAAACCGTATTTCTTCCTTGACAACTCTCACCTAAAGAAAAAATACAATAGTATATATAGGTAATAACTACAATAAGTTATAATGGTTATTTAAAAATATTGTATAACGAAATTTTGAGCATTGGCATACCTCCCAAAATCCCATTCCTGAAGGAGTCATAACATCACTGTAAGCTAACACAGCCATGTTACGACTAGATTTGAAATCGAAGGATAAATTCAGGCTATTCATTTTGTCAATAGGCCACCAAATATGTGATGAAGCAAAAGGATATGTAATGGGAATTACATCCACATTACTCTCGTAGAATTCTGGTTCTAGAACCCCGATATAATGAACTTTCGGATTTCCCTTTTTCAGTTCATACAGAATTGACACATCATTGAAAAATACATATTTAAAGCTTCCAACAAAATTATTATCAGATAGGAGGCCCTTTTTCTTATTCAATTCTGGTCCACCTCCGATATATATTTCTGGATCGATGTAAAGATGGTGTGAGGATCCTGGTATTTCAAATGTTTTCACTTCTTGGTCCAGGGAGACCTGGACACTTTTGTAGTTGTGGTAGATCGTCAAATTGTTCCAGTGGTTAGAGTTTACTTGATATCCTGCATAGCAGCTGAGCGGTCCGTCTCCAAAATCCATTTCAACATACACAGATCTGTTGTGAAGTGAGGCTGCGATGTAATGATGTTTTAATGAACTAGTCTCTCCGCTTGCATAAAACAAGGCGGAATTATCATATCGAGTCTGTCAAAATATTTGAAATATTAATCAACATATATCAATCAATAATCAACATAAATAGCAATAATAGTTAATGGAAAACATACATATTATTTTTAAATAAAGGTTTATACTACACTAAATACTTTTAGCAATCTCAGTTTTGTTCCTTTGAATCAATGATGATTTACCTTCTTTAACATCTTTACTAATCAAAATGTATATACAAATTGTTGTAATGCTGTTATTTTTGTATACAAATTCTTGAGTATATTTTGCTAAAGTGAGAGCTAGCACAAACTATGGACTGAACAGTTGTAGACAGTCATAATGTAACGGTTTTATGACAACAGGGCACACTGGCGACAGTCTTATGACAATAATTTGTCGTCAGTCAGAAAATAGATTTCGTGGAGACTAGCCACCTGTGCTCTGATTATACGGTCAAGAAAAAAAACAGAAGAAAGCAACTCAAGTTAAGTTCATATAAATAGTTATAAGTGTGCGCTAGCTTTTACAATGATGAATTGAAAGATTTGAAAATAATTATATGTTCTTAAATTTATCTTTAGATTTAAAAATGATAACAATACCTTGAAAATCATACTTATTCTATTTATTGCGGAATGGACTCTATCTTTCCAATCATAGACTCTGTATGAAACAAAACTGGAACCTCGCAGAGTCAAAATCGTAGCAGCTACAAAAAATAAAATGTATTTCATAATAGTAATAATTATAAATGCATTTATTAATATTAAATGTGAAAATAATGTTTTCTTACTGTAAATGTCACACTGTTCACCTTCATACTTCATTCCAAAACAATCACAAGTGTAATCGTTATAATGGTTTATGCACTTGGAACCCACGAAACACAAGTTTTGTCTTGTACGACATTTATTGATGCACCCTTCATTGACATTTTCATGTTTTGTGGCAATAAGTGGTTCGATAGGCAATAAATCTGACGCAGCTTTGCCAGAACTCAAAACCACGTCACTGATGCAACCGACAAAGGATTCTATAATGTATTTTACTCCATGAAGTTTTTCTTCAGAGCTCAAACCTAAAATAAACAAATATTTTTCAGATATTATATATACAGTTGATTACTATTCATTCTACTTTTAAATTCTAAACATTTTTTAGAATACATTATTTATAAATATACGGGAGATAGAGAATAATTATCCATCAAGTCTGTAGAGAGTTGAGTGCAAAAATTTTCTATTATTCTTATTAAATAAACATTACATCTGAATACAACTCATTAAAATAATTCTTTAAATATGATAGCATAATTATTTCCTATATCGTGGCTGTTATGTACAGAACAAAGTATTTCCTTTCTATTTTTCAGGTGTTGGTTTCGTCAATCTTTGTACACTATTGTAGAATTTAATGAATGTAATAGATGCATGTAGGTACATATATATCAGAATAAAAACTCAGACTGTTGTTATACGGTAGATTTATCAAAGAGAACTAACTTTAAAATATCCAGTGTGTCTTATTTAGGCAGATTTAGTTATTTATTCCCATGTGATAACAAGCCGACATGGTAAAAACATTATATATATATATAAATAAATTGGATTTAAATGACCCACGTGGATTTGCGTAGAAACCTGCTCGTTGGAGCTTCTACATAGTAAATAAATAGTCCAGGTGTTTTTTTAACGTGTGAACTCAAACGCAAGTACATAGCAATATGTTACATATTTCGTCCACATGTTCCTGATTTGGTCATTAGTGCGGTAAATATAATATTACACTTATTCCTAGTACATTAATTTTAGATAGTGAGTGAATTCTCGGAATAATGTTTAAACCCATCCCCAGTAGTGGTGATACCTTACCCTTACGGTGCTAAAATAAAAACGCGCGTTCCGGTGCTATAAACTCAGTGTACATGTAGACTTTTGTGTTATTTAAGATAAATAAGAATATTTTACATTTATTACTTATATTAATCATTAAAATAATAGTTGATATATATATAAGTGAATATATATATATTAATTATTGTGTAAAAGTGCTTAAAATGAGAAAGAGTATTAATCATCACTAACGACAGCATACAGACGCATAAGAGTCGTCTAACTCGGCCAGCGCACGCTCTGCTACTAAAGTGACGATCGGAATCCGGCACCCCACACCGTCTGCACCTCTGCACGTAGACATACACGTATTGACAAATTCACGTCAGGATCTTCAGAATACATTTTTTATTGTTGCATATGGTAAATACTTAAATATTGTAATTATTTTATCCAATAAATAGATATATTACGGAGGAATACCTAAAATATGAACTCTGTATATAGTATATTTACAGAGATATTCACATAATTAGAGGTAATGGCAACTCAGTTTATATCATCTGTGAGGAAAATTTAAGATAAATTTATCGCATTATGTTTCATTGATGAAATCTGAAATAATATAAACATCACAATAATAATTATTAATAATTTTTCTTACCTCCAACTAACACGACAGAAGTCAGATTAGTGGATATGCCATAGTTCGTATCGTGGTTCAATCCCTTCACGTATACTTCCTCTTGTTGTTGGTCAACTTTGGCTATTAATCTTGCCCCGTGAACATCTATTCTGACAACTACATTGTGCCACTCGTCTCTATTTAAACCCTGGCCAACTGTCACCGAAGTTAAATGCTTGCCAAATACATGAACAACTGCAAACCACAAAAAACATTAATTTCAGATAGTAAAAATATAAAAATAATGGAACGATAGATGTATCAATTTTAAAAGTGTAACATATAAGTTCGAAAGTTTGTCATCAATGCACTGTATTGGTGTAGCATAATCGGTTAATACAATTTCCTCGGATAAGAAGAGATCCAGGTTCGAGTCCCGGTAGCAACAACAATATTTTTCGATAAAATTGATTTTATATGTATATCTTTCTAACTAATACATTTAATTTGTATTTAAAAAAATATCACAGACCTATGTTCTGAATAATTAAAACTTCACAATAAGAATGTGTTCTCCTTAATAGTAAAAATATGTTTATTGTAACTTATTTTTAGAACCAGTGTTAGGAGCGTAACCGAAAAAACCAGGCCCTGATGCAAAATGGAAAATACGGCCTCCTGTATATATATTGTATATAAGGTATAATAATATTAAGTAATCAGACCAAAATTGAGCTTTTGTCAAAAAAAAAAACAAAGCATGTTGTTAGGCATTTACACATTTTATCGCAATTGAAAAAATCTCCCCGTCACTTTATAGTGATTTTCACTTTGCAATGATGGTCTGATCCTTAATTTTTTAAACATCGATAATTTTTTCGCATGTTTTGTAATCCATGTGAAAAATGATTTTTTTATTTTTGTAACTATATTTATTGCTGTGGTGGATTTATTAGTCCATAATAGCGCTGAAAAAAGTATTGATACAAAGTGTTGTAGTGCACGGATCTTTTAGGCCCCTATCTACCATGGGCCCCAATACACTGTGTTGACTGCATTGGTGTAATTACAATACTGACAGTGTTTAGAAAAGTTAATTATGTGGACTATGTAAATGTAATATCCTTTGCGCCGGCTGTATTCTGGCTGCGTCAATTTATGATATCAGTTAACTGCTTGCGGTCCTTATTGTGTGCGAGATTGAGTAGCATAAGAATAACCCGATGATGTGACAATAGTATTTTATTATACTAAGCTTACAGCTATGAATACAATACAAGAGATGCGAGAGCGTGCCCGAGTGTCTGGCGATCTTTTATCCCTTTCACTCGCCACCAACATGCGCGCGTCACGCATTCACTATATCCAGATACATCACAGAAAAGTGCTAACCTTTCAGTTGTCCTTTTTCTACTATAACATAGAGAGCGTATGGCTGCATTTTAAGTCCGGCAGGATTCTTCACATTGTGATAAACTAAGAGACCATGTGGAAGACGGGTGCGAAATCTAAATGATATTTCTCGACATAATCTGTAATAAATCAAAAATGAATGTAGATATTAAATTGATTTAAGAACTAATCATATACCCATCGTTTGCAAATATTTTTGGAATACTGGAAACCATCACTCACAATAAAAATGTACAAAATGTAAATCAGACAATCTGTATGTTTCGTGAACATTGATAATGAAAATATTTAGTGGTGTGAATTTGGGTATTTTTAAAAATGACAATAAAGAGTCACCAATTTTCTATTGTGAAAAATAATTACCTTAACTGAAACGTTTGAATGATGTCACCATCCAACTGAATGAATGTATTGTCCTTTGCAAACATGAATGTCTTGTGATGTCCTGTCTCTGCGAATGTCAACTCTTTCCCCCTCTCATGTCGCGGTATGGGGGGTAGCGTGGGGGGTGGGGGGATAAAAGTTGGCATCATGGTGCTAGTAGTCATCGGTGTGGATGATGATGTCAAAAATGGTGGTAAGGTGTCTGGAAATGGGAAAAATTTAATTAGTGGATTAGATACACAGTTGATGATTTTTTAAGTAATTTAATATAATATAAATAACTCTAAAGTCTACTTGTTTTTCATTCATTAAAAATTTATTATATATCTATATTTTTATATTATTGATAGAATTGGCGTTAACTTTGTAGAGTTTCATCATAATGGATATAAATAAAACAATGTTATAACTCCACTTGAGTTTATTAGCACTACTTGAGTTTCGAGAGAAACAGTAAGTCTCATCGACAGGTGAAGTATTAAACTAACTATATACAAATACAGGAGACAAGGCTTAGGTGATAGACATACAAGTAATTAAATACTGACAGATGGAGGAGGAGGGGGCGGACTGGTGAAAGGTGGATGAGAGTTAGTGTTTTTCTCGAAACTCGAGTAGTGCTAATAAACTCAAGTAGAGTTATAACATTGTTATATTTATATCCATTCATCTATATTTTTATTTGTTAATAACTCTAATATTTATGCAAATGGAACTGAACATCATGTACAGACTCTCAACCATTTGCCTAAGACGAATCTTTAATTTTTTTGGTCATCTTGCCAGAAAAGAAGATAAAAAGATATAAAGATTGATGTGGTGGGCCATATCGAAGGACAGAGAGGAAGAAGAACATCTCTCTCCTTCGAAATGACCAAGTGGGAAAGGCAACATGCACTTTTCTGGCGACAGTTGTAAGATCTGTAGGATGCTGAGAAAAGTGGAGGAAAGAGGGGGAAGTTCACGGAGATCACAATCCTCAGTCATGGAGGCCCGACGTGAATGATGATGACTTAATTAATATGCTTCTTGATGATGATGCCAAGCAAAAGTATTATGATGAATGATCACCCAAAATTAAAACATAGTCTAATAATTATTTTTACACTAATAACAAAAGAAAGAATTATATATTAAATAACAAGGATAAGGATGATATTTAAAAAAAAAATTGCAATGATTGCAATCATTTATATATTATTTCTTGCAGAAATTTTGATATTAGAATTGAGGAGCATTTGAGATGCCTAAATAGCAACAACTATTCTGAATTCGCCAATCACCTTTTGGAAACAAATCATTCTTTTGACATTAACAAGGGTTGAGAAATTATACATACCAATATTAGGGGTTTACAGATAAATAAATTTAGAAATTTTAGAAATAAGAAAAAGTGTTAATAGCAAATTAAATATTATAAATAACCAAATTCTTTTTATCACCTTTTAAATACGTTTTCATAGTAGTTTCTATTTAGTTACCCACCATTTATACTTTCTTAGTTTTGTTTTTATCTATGATTGTATTTTTAATTTTAGTATAATATACTTACATTGTTTCCTGAAGATATCATAGGTATCGAAACATGTTGATTTATCAATAAATAGTGGTTTAAACAAAGTGTTTTATATAATATGTGGCCACAAAGTAACTGCTAATATTGAAGAAGTAAAACATAGTCTGTTACTTCATAAACTATAGTGCCAAAATACAAACAATTCCGCATAAAGATGTTCCATAGTGATGGATAGTTTTGAAGTTGTGTAAAAATCATGTGAGAACGGTAAAGTGCTCAAAGCAATGAGTTTCAAAGATTCCTTCTTTTAACATTGCATCTGTGGCTCATAAATCAATATTTAGTTTAAAAAATATGAAGAAAATGGATAAAGATATACGTTTCTCAAAATAATATCTTTATCGTTCATGTTCGTCACAATAACTATCGCCTTTTCAAGAGCATCGATGATTATTTACGGCAAAATAATTGAATAACATAGAAGCAGCAGTTTAGCTTGTAATTAGTACATTGATATTGAATTTATTTGGATGTAATAAGTTTGTGAAATTCGACGAAACAAGTTGCTGGTGACATTTTCATGTTACACTCACATGATTCCCCGATACAGTGATGCAAGCATTCGTGCTCGGAGTTAAATCTGTTGGCCGCATTCCCTCCACATCCTCCCCACACGAACATGGTGCAGTTGCCTGGACCTCCGATGGTGCCCAAGAAATACCACTTGTGGACGAAACTGCGGCACGGCCCCACTTCTGGTTGGCCCGTGCATAATTCTGCAAATATAATATATAAGTAAGCGTTTGGTTCTTTCCATACATACAGCGGGGTAGAGCGAGTATGACTGCGATTAAACCTTTAATTTTTGTCCAGAAAACAATTTAAAAAACGCCAATAACTGCAAAGACAGATGATATATGTATTTAATACATAAGACGTTTTCGATGTGAGACAAATCTACGCTAAAACTGTTCTAGCTTAATACAAACTAACGCACTTCAAAGAAACTCAAAACACAATTCCTACACGCAGAAACAAAGATTCTCTTCAAGTCCCAAGAGCGCGAACCATATATGGACAAATACATTTTAGACACCTAGGTCCTAAACTGTATAATAAAATGATAGAAAGTGTATCAACATTTAGGTATCCTAATCTAAAAAGTGGGATTAAAATTTGGATTAGAGAGATGGGTCGACCTGTTTTTGGGACACTCATCCAATGCCTTTCGACAGGTCACATATTATATTAAGGAATTCAATGATTCCAAGTATGATATGTATATTTGTGGTAAGATGTAGTCGACGAATCATCAGTTTTTATTTAATATATTTGTATTTTATGTACTTGCATCAAATTAAGTCCTAATTCTAAACTTTGCCTGTCTCAACACAGAGTTTTCTAGCGAGACAGGCATAGTAATACTAAAACCTAATTAAATGTAAAAAATGTACAGCATTGAAATAAAATAAATATAATGATAAAGTTATCACCTCTTTCTTCCGGCTGCGCATCTAAGGGCAAACTCGGGGAGGCTTCGAGGGTGTTAAGACTAATGAGAGTGATGATTAAGGCTAAGAGGGTGTGGTGGTGTGTGTGGCGTGCAAGGTTCTCAGAGAAGCCATTGCGCCGCATTATCTTCATGCAGGAACTTTCTGAAGGTGTTCCGATGGTACCGCCTGCGCCTGACGGTTCTTAGCGGCTGCATGAAGATTTCCCTTTTCTGAAACAACAACTTTTAATTGAGAATAAGAAATAAGGGTGAATGAGACGGAAATCTGAAAAGTTCAACGAAAAAAATACTGAAAGTTATTTAAAAATTGACAAAAGATTAGTGGTAATATAATTATTCTGATAAATTTTATGGGGGTTCTTTATTACAATGAATACTTATTCATAATAATAATTGGATAGGTAGGTACCTGTATACATACTACATAGTTTGAATTAGAGTCGCACAGAGAATTTTTTTTTGTGGGGTTTCAAATTATAAAATATGTCATTTTTTGTGATTATAAGTGTGCATCATTTTTCATTATTTATCTATTTTTAAGAGGATATGGTAAATTTTTTGAAGTCGAGAGCTCAAAAACTATAGGTTCAATGTACTAAATTGGAACTCGGGGCGGACTGCTAATGTATAATTATTATACAAATTTTACAAGTAACCGAGAAAACTTAAATTTAATTTAAAAAATATATATTTTATAGGTAGGTACCTGTATTTGAACAAAAACTACATTTGTACCTGGCTTATTCTTTCTTCTTTTATTAAATAGGCAATCCACCCTTCAAGAGTGATTTGTGCTATTAATCAAGTTAAAACTATATTATAGAAAAAAGTACAATAATATTATTGAATAAGAAATATTATATTACAAGTCAATACCATTGTCGTTCAAAAAAATTGCTATTATATAGATTAAATGTGGTGAGTTAAGGGAAAGAAGATGACAAAAGTTAATCGGGAGTTGAAAATTACAATTGATGAGATTACTGTAAAAAAAACCTGCGATCCGCAATGGACAGGCAAAAAAGATATGGTCAAGGGTTTCCTCCTCGGCACCACACCCACACATTGGTGACTCTGTTAAGTTCAATCTGAATAAATATGAAGCTACCTGGCAATGCCCAATTCTCATTCTAGAGATATTTGATATTGTTCTTTTGGAGACTTTCCTTTTGGAGAACCAGAGGGTGCGGGGAATAGATCTTTGAATTATTTTAAGCCGATTAGCCTTATGATTATTTGGATCCATCCATTGTGCAGTCCGAATAGAATTCGTACGTTTTTTTTTACCATATTAAGTCTGTCATACATCGGGATATAGAATTGATGAGGGAAAACGCCGGAAAGTACCTAGCTTCGATATTATTTTAAATAATGCATATTGACAAATTAACTCTCAAATCCCATGAGTGCGCCTCGGCTTTAAATTAGGTTTCGAAAATTTGAATATGAGTCAAAATGTTATAAATGAATTATTTTGTACATAAATATTAATCTTTGGTGCGATAAAAAAATACAAATATAGCATCTTCAACAGCATGTGCTCAGCGATGAATTTAAACATAACGAAATCTTCCGCGTGGGATGTGCCATGAAAAAATAAATAATTTCAATGCAAATGACCTTCCTCGAAAAACTGAGCGCTGTTGAATTTGATGACAAACGTTCGTAGGTACAACACGAGATGAACCCGGTTGGTCTGCTGCAGGACACACTTGCTCACCGCCAATTACCAACAATTGGCCCGAGCGCGTGATTCACGGCGCGGCGCTGCCAGCCATTGTCGGCCCACTTCTGTTTTATAAAACTTCCCGTTTTTAAATCAAATACAAAACCAAACCGAGGAAATAATACTTATTCACCGCTTAATTGGTACAGTAAATATACGATATTATACAAATAACTTAAGTGTTTAAAATGCTCCTCCTAATATCAAATCGTTAGTGCAACCAATGGACACGAGGGTAATGAAGATACGGTATATCGAGGCAAATTGGTTAACTACATTGTTGACGCAAGTCGAGTGCTTTCTGCGCACTCCTTTTATCCAATACTCCTTCGTTATACCTGTCTCTTTCTGGCTAACGGATACCTAGGGATTTCGGCCGACGTGCGAAAGATTGCTTTTCGAACGCTGATGTGTCAACACGTTTTTTATGTCATTCGAGAGTGTCGCCGTGCGTTGAATCCGGACCACGAAAAAACTGCTTTTGACAGCATCCCGAAGTGCAGCGATATGTCCTTTCTTCACCACAACAGTGCGAGTCAACGGTAGATGTAATTTGCCGTCCAACCCAGAGTTGAGATCAAGTTAGGCCAGATCCTTTCTTACTCCAATTCGGGTTGCGTCAACTAAACAATAGTTTAAATCGGTACAGTCCACGAAATTTTTAGTAAAAGGGAAAATGAGGGCATGTTACAAGTTCCTGTTGTTAATTGTCAATAATTTTCGGCAATAGATAACAATGTACCATGTTACAATGAAAATGAAGACTGTGAGGATACATTTGTCGAAGTCGTTTAATCAAAACATCAAAAATTAGATAAAGAAGACGATGATGATGAAGATCCATCTGTGTATTATTAATACGTAATGTAAAATTTAAAGAAAAATATTCATCGATTAATTTTACACTCGCTTCGGTTAATTGGGCCAAACGTCCTGGCCTCCATGTATCCCAATTAGGCGGATCGACTGTATTTGATGAAGCTTTTAAAAAAAAATACTGAATTAATTATGGTTGTTGAACGTTATGTTGTTATAATAGACTGGACAAAACTCTAATAGGTAATTGCAAGGTCGTGAAGAATTACGTGTATTTTCGTTCTTTGATTTCAAACACGGGAAGAAACGAAGCCGAAATCGAAAGAATTGCTATGACCCGATCAGCGATGGACACACTGAAGAAAACTAGTCTACCCAATCTTCCTTCAAGGGTCTGAGACATCAAAAACGTAAGAGGATAAATCTCATGTACAGCTCACTGAATAATCAGATGTATTTTTGAAGAAATAAATGTTCAGCTACCATGTTCAGCTACGACTATCTTCCACAATATTAATGTGCGTACAGGTAACATAAAGTAGAGTTGAGATGGGTGATCTGGTAAAGACTGCAACTAATGCCTGACTCCAGGAAGCAGATGAGACTGTATAGTTCTGGTTGTGGTGTCATTAACACAGTGGCCACGACCGTTCTACCAAGAGCATAACGAAGGAGAAGAAGATGAAGTGAAAATCACGACTGGAGATCCATTCTTTCGATCATGTACAATTGTTTAAGAACGAGAGCTGGATGTTGCGTCAGGACGGTGCTTCAGCATACACAGCCATAGTTTTGAAGAACCTTTTCGCCAAAAATCACTGTGTTGGAATACCCGCTCCATTCGCCCTATCTGTTTTTTCTATTTTTCAAAATCAAGAAACACACGAAGGACCATCATTGAGTGTCACGAGCGGAGGTGGAATGGATTACGATGCATGCTCTAAATAGCCTCAAGGAGAATTACTGTTTTCTGCAATGGAAAAAATAGGTGAAAAAAGCGTTGCTTGAGTATTCATGTGACAACTTTCTCGTTCAAATTGTATAATTTATATCGTAATCTGGTAGAATATTTCCCTCTCTTTGGTTGGTCGTGTAATTTTATTACACTATCAGCAAAATTCTATATATTTAGGGATAAAAAATTTCAATAGCCTCCCTACACAAATCAAAGAAATAAAGGATATAAAAGAGTTTAAAAATAAACTAAATGAACACTTCAAAAACACATAATTGGACAATAAACAGTATTACAAAATACTTCAGAAGCACACAAATGGACAATGAATAGAATATGTAAGGTATTATATAAAATTATTGCAGTGTAACTCCCTCTCCAAGCACAAGAGCTGGTCTCTGTTTTGGAGAGGTGAGCGAAAAAAAAACCATGTATGTATGTAACCATATATTTAAAAATTGAATTTATTTTGCCATTGTATTTTCGCTCTTTTGTATTTTGTGTTCGAGTCTCCACTGAACACGGGCGGCGTATTGCGCACGAAATTATTTTGAATCACCTTCTATTCGCTGATTCGTCCTACGCAATACGCGAAAATGATCATTTGTCGTAGGTACTATTACACATTGCAGTCTCCTTTTATATTGGCGACGAGAAACATCCGAGAGCAAGTTTTCGATTATCTAGAACATTCCTTTGCGACCGATACGCTCAATTAATTGAGCGTGGTCGCGGAGGAATTCCACAAAACTGACAAAATGTTTTTTGGCACATCTAATTAAAATACAAAGCCATACTTTTAACTGTATCATCTGAAAAATTATAATAATTGAATACACTGATATTTCATATAAAATATTATACGATGCACTGATGTTTTAAATTAGTGAACAATTATTGAAATAGATAAATAAAGTTATGTGCATTTCCAAACTTGTAAATGTTATCGGAAGACTTCAAAAGTATACTTGAACTTAAAGTTCCAAACGTGAAATCACAATTACCAATCACCTTTACAATGTGATAATAAGTACTCAATGCGACAAATACATTGGGAACACATGAGCAGTTAAGATGATAATAATCACAATAATTGATATCCCGGCAGCGAAAATATCCCGGTAGCGCAAATATCCCGGTAGCGCAAATATCCCGGTAGCGCAAATATCCCGGTAGTGCAAAAACAATATTTTTCGACAAAATTGATTTTATATGTGTATATTTTTAATTAATACATTAAATTAGTATTTAAAACATCACAGACCGTCTGTTCTGAATAATTACAACTTGACAATAAGAATGTGTTCTCCTTAATAGTAAAAATATGTTTTTTGTAACTTATTTTTAGAACCAGTGTCAGAAGCGTAACCGAAAAAACCAGGCCCTGATGCAAAATGGAAAATAAGGCCTCCTGTATATATTTTGTATATAAGGTATAATAATATTAAGTAATCAAACCAAAATTGAGCTCTTGTCAAAAAAAAAAATACAGCATGTTGTTAGGCATTTACACATTTTATCGCAATTGAAAAAATCTCTCCGTCTGTCTCATGGTCTGATCCTTAATTTTTTAAACATCGACCAACTTCACAATAAGAATGTGTTCTCCTTAATACAATAATTGATGTCATATTCGTTATTGCATTAACTGTTTTTGGAACTGTGTGTTTCCAATGCCTACCCGTACTGGAATATGTCATATTTCAATGCTTTGAATGATCATTAATTCAAATATTGCTGAATTAACTTCATCATTGGTATGACGATCCAACGTAGGTCTATCTTCCTCCAAGAAAATCCTACATCTCTACCTATTTTGCGTCAGTGTACTCCAGTCACCCGCATCATCCACGGGTGGATCCTCAGTGGCAGTCCTACCACCAAAAGCCTACGTAACGTTAAATCAATCAGCGCAATAATTTATTTCTTTTAGATCTTTTCAATTTATGTCTGGGGCGTGGGATTAAAAAGGTTGCTAAAAAAATCTCACTTCTGGGAAGGATCAGAAGATGCATTAGTATCGAGTGTTGTAAAATAGTATACAACTCTGTTATTATTCCTCACATCAACTACTGCAGCAGCATTTTGCTTTTGGCTTACGAAGAAGAAATACAACAATTGTCAGTGTTGCAAAATAAAGATTTGAGAATAATACTCAGAAAAAATAAATTACTCGGATCAGTACAACGCTGAAAGATCTGAACAGAAAATATATTTTAATATAATGGTATTTATTTAGAAAATCCTCAATAAGAAAATATCGACGGAATTAATACGAAAAATTGATGCAAATCAACTTGAGCACGAGCATCGTACAAGAGGAAGGGATAGACTGACACTGCCATTCAGGAAGAAGGCCAAATCTCAGAAATCGATTAGGTATAGTGCGATGAATTTTTTTAATGAAATGCCAGAAAACATAAGAAAAAAGGAGAAATTGAATCGATTTAAAGTGAAAGATATGCAAAAGATAAGTTTTAGTAAAATAAAATACTATAATTTTGTTTATATTAGAGCATATGTAGGAGTGGTTATGTATGCACTATGTTAAGAATTAAATAAATATGTAACAATTATAAGTGCCCATGTTTCTTCTTCTGTCGAGACTCTTTACAAAATACTTAGATCATGTAGAATTCTATGAGTCGTTTGTGACAGTGTATTATTGAACGAGTTTCGATAAAAATAATAATTAAAATATACTAGATTTGCAAGGATTCCCGTTTTCATGAAAATATAGTAGCATTATTAATACGCCGCAAAAATCATTAATTATTTTGTATTCACATTAATGGCTGTGTTTTTTTTATGATTATTCAAGATTCAATAATTACGAATTTAAGTTGCCAATTAATTTATGTTGCTAAAGTGGTTTGATCTGCCAAAAGAAAAAAAACCCAATACAATATTTAGCTAGGTCCGGTTTTTTATACCGACGAGATATTGTAGTATTCGAGTACTCCTCTATCGGCATTAAGGTTAATGGTAAACAAAAAGTAGAATTCAAGGTCGACTTTATTACCAATTTGACTACCTTTAAGAAGCACTTCGGTCGATTTGCGTAGTGATATGATCTAATAAACGAAAATAACCATTAGCATTACGTTTTTATTGAACCGGTACTGTCAGATTGGGATTTATGTTATCGGACACTGTGAATGTTAGGAGGAAATTACGTCTGAGTGAGAAAAAAGTGAAAAAATCACATTTTAATATATAGTAAGAATCCTAGATGATTGTGCCCACAGTATGGACAGTGGCGTAACTGCAAAAATTGGTCCCCAATGCAAAATGGAAAAAAGAGGCCCCCTAAATATAATAAGTACTATATATAAGATATACTGACGAATTACTGTACATACCGCGTGGTTTGATAACAGTAGTAGCTAATAAATAGTGAGAACATAATAAGTCTCTTGTCTCAGTGAAAAAAATAAATGTGTTCTTAGACATTACACGTTTGCAATTTAAAAAATACCTGCTTCACTTTACGGCGACGGTCTGGTAGTGATGGGAAAAAATGCTACTCTCGACTCGCTGGTATAAATGTGATTGATATTCGATAATACTAGTGATTGTAAGCTGTGACCGTGATCATAGTTTCATTAAATACGCGTGCACCGCACGATATACACGAAATAAATATAAAAACTTAATTTTTGTCACATTTACTTATATTATTTAAACTTCATTTACGTAAAGAACATATTATAGTATATATAATTAATATATATCTTATTTAATATCGTCACAAAGAGAATGAAAACCCATAAAAAAAGTGAATTTATTTTTCGGGTCAAATTCTCAGCATTTCGGGTCAAATGCGTAAAATACTTTGGCAGAATCTACTAGATGGCGTTTATCACGAATCATAACGACATTACTTCATGAATATTTTCATTTCATTTGTACATGCGCCGAATCATAAATCAATAAATAAAATAAAAAAATGAATCACGAATCACGGTATTACCAGATATTCAATCACTGATAGTGAGTGTGACTCAAATTATCAGTGATTGACTCACGGTTCGTGATTTTGAGCTCATCACTATGGTCTGGTCGCTAAATTGACATAGTAACGGGGTACTGCTACTATGTATATCGATAATGTTTTCGAAATAAATTTTTTATATTTAAAGATTTTATAATTACATTTCTTATTGTGGATTACTCATAAAGGTGGGAAAGTAATCGATACTTAAAAACAATTCAATGCGAATGGATAGTAAGGCGTGAACTTTTTGAGCCCATGTTAAACGTGGGCCCCAATTGACTGCATTTGCATAGTTACGCTACTGAGTGTGGTAACAAACAGTACAGCTCGATTTACGCAGTATAATATGCGTATATTCTGTTGATATTTTGTATGGATGAAAATAATAAGCTGGTTGAGAGAAAAATAATAAAAGAAGGTTCTTAGAAGAGTGCAAGAAAAGGGGTCCGTAAAACCAATATTAAAAATTGAATCAGGCCAATTGATATAAGCATATTCTTAAACATAGCGCATACCTATACCTGTAAATGCCTCAGAAATATGATGGAAAGATTATGGGAAGAAAACAGAGAGAAGTGGCAATCAGGTAAAAGCACATTCATCTAATAATGAGCAAGACCAATGCAGGTATCTACGGACGGACTTATGGATGGTGTTCAGGACAGATGTATGACGACCATTCCTACAAGAAGAGTTCTTTTACAGCTTTAGACGAAATAAGTGCGCGCGACGCCCAGCGCTCCATTGTTAACCCTTCCCAAACCATGCTGTAACACAAGTCTACCATCATAATTAAACCTGTAATATTTCGGTAAATACATGCAACATTAAATTCATATTTTAGATAATCTTAAAGAAAATATTAGCGCTCAGGAATGACTAGTGACAAACCAATTATGAAAAGGGAATTGTACAAAAACAATTATTTTTTCCATTCAATCCGTTGTAAAATTAATACGTTGGTAAAAATACAATTTGTGATATGAAAGACAGAGATCACACACTATTTTCACAATGAAAAGAACAACAAGTATACAAATATAATTATCTCTTTCTCACTAATTAAATGAAGAGAGATAAGAAGAAAGGACTCATTGTATAGGACTTAATGAATGCTCTAAATTATGCTATTAATCATTTTTTCAAAATTGTATGCTCAATATTTAGAGTAAATTCGTGCCATTAAAGCCATTTAAGCTAATAAAAACATTTTTTCTAACTGTCATTTACGGTAACACGAGTTGACAGCATGGCTGCGTACGGATATTTTATATCACGGTATGGTAAAGGTTAACCTTTGATGAACAAATCGAATTAGTACTTTCTCTGTCTACGCCTCATCACTGTCTCAACTCCTCTCATTCCTCACCGTTAAACCAAGATGAGTATTTTATTCTAAAAGGTTGAGGTTGAAAGATTTTTTCTCATGAACCATTACATTTTCAATTTGAACCAATCATTCTATCTACAAGCTAATATTTCGTTCTCAGATGGAAGATATTAAATCTAATTTATTATCAGAAACATTATAATGACCTTACATTTTATTACTATTATACTGAATTTAATCCCCATCCCATCTTCTGTCCTCTTCTCCCTTATGTTCCCTCTTTCTTTTCCTTCTCTTAATTTTCTTATTTTTCTTACTCCTTCAATATTTTTGTTACAATCTTAACCATTGTTGATTAAGTGTATGTTTTCATAATAAATATAATTTGTAACGAGAGCGATGTGGATCGAATTTTGAGGAGATTGAAATGATTGCTATCCGTCTGATTTCAAACATTACACACTTATTATAAATGGTACATTATATTTAAGTAATAAAATAAGCGAGTGGAACGCCACAGGTCTCATTCTGGGTGACGTGGTATGCCGTGTTGTATCGGGCGCGTGACGCTTGGACTGCCGCGCCATAAGGCTGCGGGTATTTTCGACGCCGACGTCAATCTGTCTGCCGCCGGCATAGAAGGCTGTGCGTAAACGTAAAGGCAGGTTTTTCACCCAATTAATTATGTTGCTTGATTAATTTTGCGTAAGCGGGTAGGTACCTACCTCATATTAGATTGAAGGTTTTCGGTAAAACCCGATGGTTAGTAACGCAATATAAATATGCAACACACACAAGAACGGCCGATGAAACAATATCAGAATATTTTTCTAGTCATACAATTTATGTCACAGCCAGTATCACGGCGTCGATTGATTTTGAAAGATAATGGACTGCTTTTAAATAATCCAGTTGACGTAGACCATTACCTAATTAGACACATTTATAAAATATTTAAAAAAAAATTTATTTACGAGAAAACCAGTACAAATATATAATAATATATAAAATAAAAATAAAACCAGTGAAGTTTCTTTTTAGTCGGATCAAGTAAAAATATACAAATTAGTAAAATAGTACGTACTAATAAAAAGATAAACAATAAAGTGTTTTACATTGTTTAGAGAGGAAAGGATGGGGGAGGGGATGGAAAAAAGATGCAATAAAAATATATAATTTACTTGTTGCATTAGAGAGTATATACTAATACATATCCCTATACTTATATATATCCAAACGCATACATGTACGCGTGTATATACAATCTATATCAATAGTTATTAAAAAGTTGACGTAGTAGGAAACAATTTATCGTTTAAAATGCAAAGTTATTAGTTACTCGCTGCTAGACGGAGATCATTTAAAAAGCCTACTTTTAAATAATCTAATAGTGCCGACTCCAGCCAAAATAGGAGGGAGATTTCGCTAAATAAATTGGTTTGTGTCTTTGGTAAATTAAATTTTAAAAACTTCAGTTGTGGTTTGGTCCCACCGCCTGCGGATCTGATTTTGATTTCTGAATCTGTCCTCTCAACCCAATGTGCCAAGACCTATTCTGTTGATTTTGTACAATAAATGTACAACTGTGCAACATATTAAAGACCCTTATTAAAACTCTCTCTCCCTTGTTACTTTCTCTCACTCTCATTCTATCCTATTCTTATACCATTTACGTTAGTGAATTTGGAAATATTATTTTATGCCGAGATGGGTATTCTGATTTCTGTATAATATCTACCGATGCACGCGTGTACAGAGTAAATTTGTATTACAGTAATATCGTCCAGCTTGCTGCTCAGTGTCGGTATTTCGATTGTATTGTTAACAAAGTAAACTAAAACAGTTACAGCGAATGTGTATTCGAGGATCAAACGATTCCGTATTCGTTTATGTGCGTAATAAAAGTTACTGACGTCACGAACCAGCAGTGGTGTAACTACAAATAGTAACTATTGATTTTAGCGATAGTAAAAGTTTCAACATTGGCTCATTGTCTTCTTCTTCTTTTAAACAGGCAATCCACCCTTCAAGAGTGATTTGTGTCATTAAACAAGTTGAAACATTATTTCATAGAAAGCAGTACAACAATATTATAGAATAGGGAATATTGCGTTACAAGTTAATACCATTGACGTTCAAGAAATTTGCTATTATATAGATTAAATGTGGCGAGTTGAGGGAAAGAAGATGATACAAGTTAACCGGGAGTTGAAAATTACCATTGACAAGATTATTGTAAAAAAAAACCTGTGATCCGCAATGGACAGGCAAAAAAGACATGGTCAAGGGTTTCCTCCTCGGCACCACACTCACACATTGGGGAGTCTATTATGAGGTTCATTGTCAAATCCATAAAAAATAAGTTCAGATATCGTGAATGTATTTTTGTGTTGCTTGTCTCAGTAAAATTTGTAGTGAAAAATGTGTCGGAAAATGTTGTAATATTTTTATATAAACTCACTTTTTTCACCAGTGCTCGCGGATCATTATCAGGTGTCATCAAAAAATTATTGAAATAAAAAAATATTTGGAGGCGCCGCGTGTTGATTCTAATACCTCTCGCGTGCAAAGCCAACGCAATGCTAACTGAACAAATCTTCTAGTGAACTGTAGTGTTAAATTTGTTATATGAGGATTTATTGATTTTCATGTTCAAATTTATGGCAATAATTTATATTTTGATTTTATGTACATTCTTAACATCAAGTTTTAATATTGATTTTAACTGGTGATCTTTGTAACAAGCTAACATTAATAAAGAATTTAAGATATTTGTAAAAATAAAATGACTGGAAATATTATTGATAGAATCGGCGTTAACTTTGTAGTTTCATCATAATGGATGGATATAAATAAAACACCTTCCAAATCCACCTTCCACCAGTAACTCCGCCCCCACCCCCACCACCTGGCAGTACTTAATTACTTGTTTGTCTACCACTTAAGCCTTGTCTCCTATATTTGTGTGTAGTTTAATAGTCCACCTGTCGATGAGAGTTACTGTTTCTCTCAAAATTCGAGTAGTGCTAATAAACTCGAGTAGAGTTACAACATTGTTTTATTTATATCCATCCACGACCATGGGAAATTTGTACCTCACACACACGAGCACGGTAATATATTATTATAAATAATAAGGTATCATTGTTCATACATAGAATGTAGATAAACGAATACAAGAAAATTAACTGACCAACTATTTTATTTCATCCTTATTGATCGAATTATTGTACCTATTGAAAATGATACAATAGAACAAATGTAAATGTACAGAGAAGACACTGTCCATTTCGATACGGACTCTGATCTAATGATACGAACGGGAACACATGAAATATTGAATGTGTTAAAGTTTTAAATAAATAAATAAACAAATAAACGCTCCTTTGAATCATCATAGGGTAAGTCAAAGCCTTTTTGAATCATCACAGGAGAAGCACCCTTATTATAAACATCGACAATTTTTAGTTCTTGCAATGTGAAGAAGGTAAGATTTTTCTTTTTTTTTGTTATATAACGATTATTAAATCTGAAATAAATATAAAAAATACTATATACAATACATGTTTAATCTAATAAAATAGAAAATGGATTTTTTGATTTAATAAGAACATTCGGATCCAAGGAAAATAAAAAAAATAATTGAATACTAATTAAATGTATTAATTAGAAAGATATACATATAAAATTAATTTTATCGAAAAATATTGTTTGGAAAGAGATCCAGGTTCGAATCCCGGTAGCGAACAACAATATTTTTCGATAAAATTGATTTTATATGTATATCTTTCTAATTAATATATTTAATTAGTATTTAAAATATCACAGACCATCTGTTCTGAATAATTACAACTTTACAATAAGAATGTGTTCTCCTTAATAATTGATAGAAAATAGTTGGACTAATTAAATATAATCGTCGATGGTGTGCCCGTACACACGCTGGGCTTGTCAAAGCCTCTTTTTTAGCAGAATTGAAGTCCAGAAGGCTAAGATGAGCATTACATGTTGAGCTTTCCGTCAAGTCTATAAGGGAATGCTAACTGGAACTGGGACGAAAAGATGAAGCGAAGCTGCAAATTTCCAGTTGGGAGACTACAACTCCAGACAGAGAGGCTAGAAGGACGGTTGTGGGCTCAGCCATGGATCTAAAAGGTGCTTAGAACCAACTGCAACACGATGCATAATTAATGTGAGCCTCGTGTTTGATGTGTTTTTCTACAATATATTCGGCTGCAGTTTTGTAATAATAAGTACTGATTATTAAGGAAAACACATTCTTATTGTGAATTTGTAATTATTCAGAACATAGGTCTGTGATATTTTTTAAAATACAAATTAAATGTATTCATTAGAAAGATATACATACATATAAAATTAATTTTGTCGAAAAATATTGTCGTTGCTTCCGGAATTCGAACCTGGATCTCTTCCTGTCAGGGGGAACATGCATTAACCGATTATGCTACACCAACACGGTGCATTTACACTTTTCAAATTGATACATCTATCGTTCCATTATCTTAATCTTAAGAATTAATTTGATGGTATTTGAGATTATGTAAAAATAAAAAAGATTCCGTAAAAATAAAGAAGATGGCTTTCAATTAGTGGAACGATAGGTGTATCAATTAGAAAAGTGTAACATATAAGTTCGAAAATTTGTCGTCAATGCACCGTGTTGGTATAGCATAATCGGTTAATGCATGCTCCCAGGACAAGAAGAAATCCAGATTCGAATTCCGGTAGCAACAACAATATTTTTCGATAAAATTGATTTTATCTGTGTATCTTTCTAATTAATACATTTAATTTGTATTTAAAAAAAGAAGTACTGATTTTTCAAGAAATGTACAGGTAATTGCCATGATATTGCAGCTACCTATGTGGAATGATATTCAGGTATATCAAGGTATATTGAACATATTTTTGACTCCTCGTTATTTTACTTAAGTTTTATACTTTTTGCTCTTCCAAGCCAAGCACCTTTGTGGTTTAAGCATCTTTCACACTAACTAACATTTCCAACGCTTTGAGTCGGTCCTTAATTCTTTTTTAATAAATTAATTTTTTCTTAATCATGATTCATGTAATTATTTTGTGTACTGGCCTTGCTTGAAAACTTATAGAAATACTTCTGTCTACAGTATGATTGAAAAAATCTGACAATCCAATAAAGGTGCGTGCGGTAGTTTTAGCTTATATAAAATTGAATTTCGTCTCTTGTAGTCGCAGATTGAACTCTTTTTATTCTCCCATGACATTGGTGTGATCTTGCCGCCCCCTCGATGCACCGAGCATTCCTCAGGGGGCGGTACCGCCCACTTTGAGAATCATTGAATTAAATAAATAAGTAAGATTCTTATTACACAAACGATATTACTCAGTAGCTATACAATATCTCGATATACCCGATAATATATATCTATTTTTTTAAACTTGTAATGTCGAATAACGTAATTGCAATTACAATCCTTATGTGTGTAATTAGCATATTGGATTCACGTGGGTGACAAGTTGTATATTGCTAACCTATTTCTGCACCAAGAAGCGTAACACGAGACGTTTACATACTGGGTAACCTTGAAAGATTTATAAAGGTAACTTATTTAAACCGATTTATAATAAAGTGTGATTATTGGTGTGAGTTTTGTATAGGTTCATTCTCTGCACAACTTCGGAAGATAATTAAAATACATACATAATTCATATGCAACTAATTCACAAAAGGCCTTTAAATTTTTATTCAACATAATACGATCAAACGACGCGATATCTGACTTTTTATATTAATTAAGGAGAACACATTCTTATTGTGAAGTTGTAATTATTTAGAACATAGCTCTGTGATATTTTAAATACTAATTAAATGTATTAATTAGAAAGATATACATATAAAATCAATTTTTTCGAAAAATATTGTTGTTGCGCTACCGGGATTTGAACCTGGATCTCTTTTCCAATCCGGGGAAGGTGCATTACCAACTATGCTACAGCGACAGTAATTTTGATGACAAATCTATCTGCAATCGATCGTCAAAAATAGTGTCGCTGTAGCATAGTTGATAATGCACCTTCCCGGATTGGAAAAGAGATCCAGGTTCGAATCCCGGTAGCGCAACAACAATATTTTTCGATAAATTTGATTTTATATGTATATCTTTCTAATAAATACATTTAATTAGTATTTTTATATTAATGTTATTGGGACTATGAGTAATTGTTGAGTTAGTATGCAAAAAATGTTAAATATGTGTTTTTATATTTGTAATAAATTTATTTTGCGTGTTATTTTAATTTATTATAAAATAAGTTAAGCGAATTAAAATATTTAAAAATTAAATATTTATCTGACAAAATATTAAAGTCTGAATAATATGACAATAATTGCGTTAAGACTATTACAATGTACAAATTTTATTTTGATTTATTTCAGCTTATTTCTAAGTACTGACTGATTTACCATGACCCTGATTTTTATACCTTCGTGTAGACAGAGATGAGATAACGCCTCTTCTTCTTTTATATTTAAGAACTGTATTCTTATGTGGACCATCCACTAAATTACATTTCTGAAATATATTTATTCTTAGGAGAACACATTCTTATTGTGATGTTGTAATTATTCAGAACAGACGGTCTGCGAATTCACATTCAATTCACAATAAGAATGTGTTCTCCTAAATAATAAAGTTGTATCAATGTGTCCAAAATTTAATAAAAATGAATTGATAATTCTGGCGTCTGCTATCAGATTACTCAAAAGTATTTGAGATTCTGTAAAAATATAAAATAAGGTAGATGGCTCTTTCAAATAATGGAACGATTAAATGTATTAATATCAGAAAGGTTAACATATAGGTTCGAAAATTGCCGCTAAAAATATTGTCGCTGTAGCATAGTTGGATAATGCACCTTCCTCGGTTAGGAAAAAGATCCAGGTTCGAATCCCGTTGCCGCAATAACAATATTTTTAGATAGAATTGATTTTATATGTATATCTTTCTAATTAATATATTTAATTAATATTTATTTTATATTTATTCTGCCTAAAAACGTGTACTATCCATTGATTTCTTCGATTGTCGATGGTGTTTACTACGGAGCTATTTTCTTGCATCCTCTCATTTGTTCCAGCTAATTCTTTCCATATTTTTACAGCATCATATCTCGAATCCTTTCAATCTTTATCCCTTTATCTCTGGTTTATTGTCTACGATTCATATCAGTATAGTACTAAGCTCTGCCTTTCTGTTTATTTGTGATTTGAAAAATGTTTTTTTTACGTTAAAAGCTTGTTTTCCATTACTAATCTATCCATATTCATTTTTTTGTATCCAACTTCACTCTTCCCTTTCAGTATTCAGTATTTATGCATATTTTAATATTTTTTACCTAACTTTATAACCTACAAAAATATTGTAAAAGTTTTCCGGTTGAAACAAAAAGATTTGGTATTTAATTTATTGATTTATACTTCTGTATCACCTATTCTATTCATTGGCAGTTTTTGATTCTAGTTATAGCAGTTTCAATAAACAATTGGTTTCGTTATTTCTATGCTGACAACATCAAGACAATGACAATATCAAAACAGGCTTTCATTATTTTTTAAAGTGAATCTGATGGATTATTAAATTATTTAATATTATCAATATAATTTAATAATCCATCATAATGATGAATTCAAATAAGTCATTTTTTGAGGAAAATGTTTTTTATATAAATAAAAATAAACCACTTAAGCAATTGAAAACTGTAGTAAACATTTGCATAATTTTTTAACCCAATAAACAGAAAAAAGTAATTTCAGTAACTACCTACCAATAAATATTCAAATATTATTTATTTTATTCAGCTAAACTACAATACACCATGATCAGAAACAGTTGAATATATATGGCAGTTTAATATTATATATATGTAGGAATATAAAATATTTTTTTACCGCGTAGTTAATATTATTATATTTTGCATTAGGGCCCAATTTTTTTTGTTATGCAACCGCTTTGGTGTCACAACTTTGATCCAGAGGCAGACAAACAATTGTATTATCGGATACTTGAAAGTTGACAGATTACAGCACACTTTTAGTTAATGGGTCATTCCATATGAAGTGGTCCAGAAGTTAAATAAATAGTTGCTTGACCATTTTTAAAAAATCTCATTTTTTGTAAATGTCCAAATTTTGAGAATTTTTAAAACAAAAGCGGTGTAAGTCTCGGGGTTCAAATTTGGTAGGTGAACGCAACTAGTTCCCACCTCTTTGTAAAAAAAACTTTTGATAGCTAGACTTTAACCATTGGTGCAAAAAAATCGTCGTGAAGATGGGATTTTTATAAAACGAAAGCTAAGAATTTAGGCTGAAATTTCACACTGTGGGAATGCATGCAGGTGAAAATATGTGAAAGCGATCTTATAGTCTGTTTCTTTCTGAACAAATCGCTTTTAACCCCGCGTTGCAAAATATGCTACGCCCCGAAAAAACAAATATGGTCGCCACGCAAAAACCAAAATCAATAAAATTAATGTATTAATTAATAAGGTGTTGGACCATTTTATACGGAATGACTCCAATGTATTTGATTTGATTTTTTTTCAATGCCGTCGGATCTGAAGACGGATAATAACCATTTTTTGTTCGGTCGGTTAAGTATAGTGTGTCGTCGCATAGTTTTATTTCCGAATGCAAATGAGTTTGGAATGTTTTGAGGTCATATGAACTAGCTTAAGATGGTTTAGGTACATCGTAAATGCATACGATGTATAATTTTCACTGATATTTTCCTCGTAGCGAATAGCCGTTTTATTTTGCACGGATTTTAACTTAAACACGAAATGATTATCTTTCATGACTCACTCAAATTATTAACGAAAACAACAGATATTAGCGTCGACACTTTTTAATTATCTCTTGCTGGAATCAAATTATTAGCACTGGCTAGCCTTTGTAGGAATATGTCAAAAGATTGATTAATTGCAATCTTTGAAAGAGCATTTTAATCAGCATAAAATTGTTATTGGTTTTAATAAGTTGAACATAAAGAAAAATCAAATTAAAGAACTTAAAAAATATGTACATTCAAAACGTAATCACTTTTCAGTATTTTGTTTATAAAAAGTAAAATCAATGTTAACCCTTCCCAAACCATGCAGTAACACAGGTCTACCATCATTATAAAACCTATAATATTTCGGTAAATACATGCAACATAAAATTCATATTTTAGATAATCCTAAAGAAAATATTAGCGCTTAGGAATGACTAGTAAAAAACAAATTATGAAAAGGGAATAGTATAAAACAATTATTTTTTTCCTTTCAACTCGTTGTAAAATGAATACGTTGGTAAAAATAGCATTTGTGATATGAAAGACAGAGATCACACACTATTTTCACAGTGAAAAGAACAACAAACGTACAAATATAATTGTCTCTTTCTTACTAATTGAACGAAGAGAGATAAGAAGGAAATATACATTGTATAGGACTTAATGAATGCTCTAAATTATGTTATTAATCATTTTTTCAGAATTGAATGTTTAACATTTAGAATAAATTCGTGCCATTAAAGCCAATAAAAATATTTTTTCTAACTGTTATTTACGGTAACGCGAGTTGACAGCATGGCTGCGTACGGGTATTTTATATCATGGTATGGTAAAGGTTAAATAAAATATATATATATATATTATCAATAGGATATATATGTATATATATATATATATATATCCTACTAATAATTCTAAAATGTATTATATTTTCTAATATTAAAATAAATAAAAAAAGTGGGATACACTGAAACCACGTTTAGAAAGTAGATCACCTTGATGAAACACAAAATGAAAAGTTCACTTACTCAGTAAGTTCGCTTTTTACGAAAATGCATATTTAACACAGGCATGCAAGTGTGGGAGGCATTGCACACGCAGTAAAATAATTTTATTTCAATTAAAGAATTTAAGCTCCATAGGTGTCCAGATCAGAGATGCGTGGCGAGCATCGTACCGACAAGAACATAGTTCTTAAAAATAAAACATTTGTCTTTATAAAACTTTTTTATGATCGGAGACTTTGAACTGAGGCTGCTATTCGTACATGTGCGAAATGACACAGCCATCATCATTACACTCGGCCAATAATTAATAACTTTAGAGATGTATCATTGGGAAAAATATATCAAATCAATTTTTCGACTTTTTTCATGGGATAAGAGTCACAGGACGCAGTAGAGATTAATCTCTTTAATGTATGGTACATTGTTATTAAGGCTCATGAAATGGAAGACTAATCAAATATAAATACGAGCCTGTTATCGCGAGTGTAACGTTTTAAAAACATATTTGACAAAATTTGTGTATCTACAGATATGTTATTGAACGATAACAGAGTATGGAACTTCGATGAATTCATAAATTATTGGTTCTACTGAATCTAACCTGAGCTAAAATGCAAATCCTGATTTTAGATTCGATTTTGATGACCCGGCATTAGAAAATACTCATTAACACATTAATGTTATAAATATTACACATAACACCAAAAAGAACAAATACAATTTATATAAGATATTTAAATTTACATAAGTATGGAATCGTTGAACAAAAAATAACGTAATATATAATTAACGCAATGTAGACAGATTACAAATTAATGTGAAACAATTTTATTAAGATGAATAATATGCTCGAAGCAAAAACAAAGCATTGAGTATTTCATCATTTAGTCTTGGTCTTACTTTAGTAGGACCCCGATGTTAATTTTAAAGATTCAGGATTTTATGTACTAATCCCGGGATTCAATAATACTGTAAACTTATCGGAGAAGCTAAAACATAAGACAAACTGGAAAGGATAAATAAATGTACAATCATCTCCGGCTTCATCTGATTAAGGCCACTATATGTCAATGCTGACATGAAAGAGGAAAGAGAAGAAATGTAAAATAATATCAGTTTTGAGGCACATATCGCGATTGCCACGGGTGTGGTGAAAATAGGCTTTTATCAAGAAAATAATAAATATCACATCTCCAGTAAAATCTGTCAGAACATTTATTTTTTATGTATGTACCTACTAGTTTTAGATAATTTCTCACCAACTGCATAGTGTATACTTTTAAGCTGTAGTATAAACATATACAAGATGGACAGTTGTGACAAAAGTTTGAAGAGCTAAGCTATATATGAGGAAAATGCAGTACAATTGTATTAACGTAATGTAGTTTATTCAGTAAAATTTGACACGAAAATATTATAAAATTTCCTCCCTATACCATCTTGCTATTCCGCCCTTAGAATGTGGTGTCAAATTGTCATATAAATATATAAAACTGATTTTTTTCTGTTAGAATTTCATATATATTCTATATTATTTATAATTTTTTTAATGCTAATATTTAATACTATTTGAAAAATAGTTACCCCTGGCAAATTTTGTAAAAAGTTTCAGATAAGTGTAAACGTCTAATTCGCATCTGCATGTAGTGGAGAGATTTTTTTACTAATTTTTGTAAACGTTATAATAAAATAGGAACATTATATAACTGGTGTGATAAAATAATACTTATATGATTATTCAGCTATCGATTGTTGTCAATTGAATAATAAAACTATGTCAGAGTCGTTATAGTGCACGAAACCACAAACTGACTAAGTGGATACTTAATTAGTCACGTTATCAATTAAATCAGTGGTCAGCGGAACTAATATCACAGTAAACCACTTACTGACGACAATCGATTGGTAAATACCTTCCAACTAACACAATTTACCATGGAAAATTAAGTGAAGTAGATGGTAAATCTCTTGTAGGGATCTTCGTATACTATTGGGTTGATGCGTAAGTTTGTAACGTTTTTAATTTCCAAGGTAATGCGGTAATGTTTTGGAATATTTATTGAATATTTAGTGAACACGAACAAGATTACTCTCGAAGAATGAAGTAGAACTAATTTGTATGTGTTTATTAATTGGTAAATTAATTCTTCTTCTTCTTGTGCCCTATCCGTTCAGAGGACGTTGGCTGATATCACTTATCATCCAAACCATTTATTTATGTATTTTTATTAGAAGATATAATATTTTTTAGAAGAACACATTCTTATTGTGAAGTTGTAATTATTCAGAACATAGGTCTGTGATATTTTAAATATGAATTAAATATATTAATTATAAAGATATACATATAAAATCAATTTTATCGAAAAATATTGTTGTTGCGCTACCGGTTGAGATCCAGGTTCGAATCCCGGTAGCGCAATAACAATATTTTTCGATAAAATTGATTTTATATGTATATCTTTATAATTAATATATTTAATTCATATTTAGAAGATATAATACATTTTATATAAACATAATCATCATTTTTACATTTTTTCTTTTCTATGAGAGTCCGAGACTCGTGTATAGAGAAGGAGTATAGTATGGATAACAGATTTTTATGTGTCTGCTAGTTTGTACACATATTTTTTGGTTTCAGATACAAATTTATAATAATAATGCGTTTATTTCAGACAGAAGACCCGATTCGCCATAAAGATAATACATATTATATAGTACATTAAAGTTACGAAATATTATTTATGTTATGAAAAGAAAACAAAAAAAAAAAAATAATGAAAAAAAAGTTCACACATATACAATATAAACAAAATATAAATACTTCAGTCACGGCTATTATTGTATCTGTAGTCGTTGCCATTCTCTGGTCTGTAAATAATAATAGTCTGTAACTCTTCTAATTGTAAGGGGGAGATAATTAATGAATTGAATGCCTAGATAAATATAGTGGTTTTGCATTGCCTTAGGTTCTTCAGCCATGATATTCTATTTTTTCCAGGGCCCCGACTTCCAGCATCATGAGGTGCAAGATCGCATACTTTTCCGAATGTCTCATCACATGTCTGAGATATTTAAATTTTCGGATTTTTATTGTTTTTGAAATTTCTTTTTCTTTATTCATCCGAATTATAACATCTTCATTCAGCATATTTTGAGCATTCTTCTGTATGTATTCAAATGCTTAAAGTCGCATTATCATTTGTTCAGTAAGTGTCCATGCTTCCATTCCATAAAATAATATCGAGAACATATAGCATCTCACCATTCGCATACGTAATCTAAGGTTGAGATCATAACAGCAGAATATCTTTTTCATGCGGATAAAGGGTGGATGAATTTATCCCCTGTACCTAAAATACTGCCTGTCCTAAAATACTACCTTTTCAGACGTATTCTAGTATATATATTAATAATTCGAAGAGTCTCAGCTTTAGCGACATCTATACTGTTACATGAGAATGAATATCAAATTTTCAAAAAAAAATTCCATAGATGACGACAGCATAGTTGGTAATAAATAATTGAAATGTTCTAACATGATAACATATATACAACTTCCAAAACTTTGATAGATGTTGTAGCATGGGATCACTTAAGCCAGCTGATGACAGGTCGTAAGGCCTGTAATGCGCATGACTTCCATACTCCCCATCTATGCAATGCATTATATTTTTTTCACAGAATTATTTTTCAATGTTTACAGGGTTGCAGAAAAGATTTTACTGGTTATATTTTTGAATAAATGGTATTAGGGTTCATATAAATTTTAACAGTCATCCTATATATACATATGTATATATATATATAGTATGCTTAGGGGCGTCAAAGTATCAACATTTTTGCCGCCGAGCCTGTTTCAACATTGTGAAACCCATTCCAAACATTAACAAAACCTATTCTTATAGTATTAGGTATGATTAATAACTAATATCTGGTATCAGGTATAATTAATAACTCTTAATTTTTATATATGACAAATGACTTTTTTTTTCCCGTGACGTGAATACACCCAAGTTCAATAAGCATTAATATAGGCAGATGCAACAGAGCAATAGAACCTTAGAAAATTATTAGTTTACCACTAATATCTCATGAGTCAACTTTGTACGAATGCTGGTAAAGTGTGGTATATTTCCCTGCCATAACACCGGAGCTAAAATAATCGATGACGCAAGTTCTTCAAGGGTAAAAAGGGAGAATATAAAAAAATTGGCAATATTCTAGAAAATAATGTCGTCATAGTGAAAAATATATAATACAAATTAAATTAATTAATTAGAAAGATATACAGAAAAAATCTACTTATCGAAATAACATTTGGTTGCTTCGGGGTTCGGGGTTCGGGGTTCTTGTCCTGTCCGGGGAAACGCGTCACCATTTTCGTTAAATGTATGTTTTCATTAAAAATATATAAGTTGTATCAAAGTTTATCCAAATGTAATAAAATGGATTGATTAAAAGTATTTAGGTTTCATTAAGAATGCTACCGGTAGCAACTGAATATTTTATTTATATATCTTTCTAATTGATTAATTTAATTTGTATTAAAATACCACAGGAAATGCAACTTCACAGCAAAAAAAACGTGCTTATATATATATATTGGGTGGCCCATAAAAAGTGAGACCATCTCGTAACACACGAGTTATTTCAAAACATAATATAATTAATTATAATTCTTAATGTAATTTTTTTGCACAATATTTAGCTAATCAGAAATCATAAAAACACCCCATATTGCATAATCTACTGGGTTTAAATCTGAGTTGTTCGTGGGCCACATGCCTGACTTGATGAAATTAATATTCTCTCGACGAAGAAAGTTGATTGTATTTCTGGCTGTGTGAGATGGAACTTCGTTCTGCTGTAATATTCAGTTATGCTCTAATGTCTAGCTATACTCCAGGCTTTGTTTTGAAACTCTTAGATCATTTTCCTAGTACCCCAAAATTTTTCAATTCGCAAATTTTCGATCAGAATCCGGTTTTCTGCAGTGATTTTTATCATTCTGGGCATTAATTTGAAAAAATCAACTATAAACAATGGAAAAATTAATAATCAAAGTAAAAACGTATTATAGGTAAATAGGTAAGTAAGTAAATTAGTAAACTATTTAAACTATTTTTGATGTAATTATGTCACATTTTACGAAATGTTCTCACTTTTTTTGGGCCACCCTGTATATCATATATATATATATATATATATATTTATATATCACGGTGTGTAAGATCCCGTAACCTCTCACAACTATATTTAATATATATAATTTTTATTACAGTCATGTTGTGATTGTTCAATTGAAACAACATAGGAGTAGTGCCCAATATAATTCATTCCAAATAATGAAATGAATAATCTTTTGTGCAAAACATTTTGTATTGAGTAATATGAGTAAATAAAATATCATATAATACAACTAGCAGATAAGCATATGGCTCACTAGAAGCCATTCGCGAAGAATCGGAAAAATATGCTGAATAGCATAATTCTATTTTTGTATTAAAAATGAATTTGGGTTGTTTTTCTTGAAATACATTGCATAAAACAAAACACACAGTTACGTAAGTTAAAGAACACGTGATTCTAACGTATTTACATCGTCAGTTTATGAATAAACAGACAATACAAAGAATTGTAAGGCATACTAAACAGTTGGTTATTTATACAATAGATTTATTAATCACACATCGTGCCGCGAAATACATCTGGTATCTGGTGCTCCGCGACGTGGAATACCACCATTGTGTTCGGCACAATCTCCTTGCAGCTATATATTTCAGCAGTGTTCAGTATTTAAATATCGGTTATGGTCGACGTTTCACGAGTGTTCAAAACCTATCCAGGATGTCATTGAAGCGTCGCTTTGCCATATTAATTAAATAATACACACCGCACATGATACACACATTTAACTTCGAAAACAATCGGTATTAAACAAATGATTACCTGCCTACATAATATTCGTATTACTAATAGACGTACACTTGTTTGTTTACTATTTTGATAACAGTCAGAACAGAAAGGTCACATATTCATTTTTAAAAGAAAACCGACGCTCCACTCCAAATAAATATATTAATTTTCCTAAGAAAAATAATTGATTAAAAAAAGAATTAGTTTAAAGATTCACTTTAAAAATAAATAAATTAAACGTTGATGTCCAACTTCATTGATTGGATTGTTGATTTATATTATATATTGATTGTTAAAAATATACATATAGGTATAATCTGAAAGTTTTTATGCATGTCGAAAATAACATAACGACTTGAATGAATGAAATAAATACAATGTCCAATGTTATCAAATACAGATTAATATAAGTCAGCGGCGTGCAGTAGGCATAGACTTAGGTTATGCTGTTATTAACAATACAGAAATATATGTTAAACTTAGATTGCACGATGAAATTTCGTTTATGAGATATCTTTAAGCAAAGTCGAGTTTACATAATTCTACTATTTATTTATTTACCAACGCATGAATGCTTCAATCCTGCAACAGAGTCCTATCTATAGCAGTGAACGAAAAATTCTTCCAATTCGTGCGTCAAAGTGACAGTCTAAAACGTATGATTATTTTGGACACAACTTTGGGCCGAAGAAGACCTGGAAGAGGGCCACAATAAGGGTGGACCCGCCGTTTACTCAGGACCGTTTATAAGCAAACACTCCGATATGGTTCTTCTCATTCGAGTCGCATAGCCTCCATCACAAACACTCTCATTGTCCCGACGCATCCATTTGAGGAAACATAACAATGTGTAGACAGACACATTGAATACAAAAAACACAGTACATAAGAAATACTAACCTACAAATCTGTAGCAGAATAAACAGTTGAATTAAAAAATGGTAAATATAAATCTCACAGAGTTGCATCTTTTTAGGCATAAACCATAGTAGAGTAGAAATACAACATGGTAAATGGAGCTGTAGTCGGGGAGCCGAAGGAAAAACGGAAAAATACGCCCCCGAAAAAGGGAAAAAGTCAAAAAATAATAATACGACCTGATCAGAGCACCACCGCCGGCTATTCATCCCCAATGACAGGAAAAACAAACAAAGAAAACCATTGATATTGGTACAACTGATTTTGATACTCTGCCATTCTGTGTCAAACCTAAATTTTTATTATTTTTTCTGTTGAACATTTATTTTTTGCTTATTTTTTAATTAATATTTTTTCTATTTTATTTTTATATATATATTCCATGCTACTTGTGTAGCTGGACATGTGTTTTTTTATTATGTTTTATACCAAACCTATTTTGCAAAAACCCATAAGAGCGTTAATAAGTTAATAAAAATAAAAAAAATATTTATTAAGAAGTGACAACAAAAAAATAAGAAGTAAAAGTGAAAAAAAATCAACAATAATACTGCAAATAACAAAATAAAAACAAAAATAATAATAAAATGACTATATAAGAAAGTCCCAAGGGTCTCAGTACCCCTAAGTAATTTCCACCTAGAAACCCAAACTCTCACAAAAGTACTGAACAATTCCAGATTCCTTTTGCAGCTGAGGATATTGGAGTTCCGGATGGACATCCGATCCACTCCCACCAAACCTTCAATCATATCCTCTTTTGCATCCGTCAATATTTCGCATCGTTCACAAGCGCACCAAGGATCAGGCTTAAATCCAAAATCATAAAGTTTACTCATTAACTCACCATGTCCCGAGACAAGCTAAACCGAGGTCAAACGCCGGAAGACCCCACCTGCCACCTGACTAACGTAATAGCCCTCAGTGTCTTGCATAAAACCTTGTATTCTACTCCAGATCGTCTGAAAGTGTGTCCGAGATGACACACTTCCTGACCCCACTTCAGAGCGCCTCCTACACCAGTAGGTGAAGGGGGCCATAGCCGTGGATAGATAGCTGGATAGACCCTGGAGTCAGCTGCGAGGGCAACCCACGACCGGGACTTGCGGAGTCTTGTCTGATTGACGTCACTATATGTTAATACTAACTGTGAAGAAGGAAAGAAAAATACCCTTTATTTATTTTGTAATAATAGTTATTTTTTTATGTATTTCAAACATAATTAACGATTTTATGTGTACTTGCTAACATAAGAGACGAATCTTATTTGAAAATCTTATAGGTACCTATCAACTGACACAAAATTAGAATTATGTTTAAAGTTATTGGTAAATATCATTTCTATTTTTATCTATGGCAATTGATTTATAAATAAATAAAAATAATCAACATAAGATGGACTTTCAACTTCGTCTTTTTGTTTTAAAATAAGAACAAAAAAATTTGCATGTAATACAATTCAGCGCTTTATGCATTATTGAGAATTGAACGCATAAAAAACATGAAAAATAAACGTAAAGTATGTTGATGAATTAAAGAATTGGTAAGAAATAATTTATCATCACGCGCAGATTTGAACTGAGATGAAAAACTGGTAAATAGTTGTTAAAATAATGCGATTCCTGGGCAGGCGTGCTGTTTTTCTAAAATTTCTATCAATTTATTTAGTACATCTGATAATAGAGGCGCCAGCAAGCTGAAAATTCGATCGAGTAGCATATTTATATGGATAGGCTAGAAACTTGGAGTGACGCGATCTGAAATCGTGAATTAAAATCACTAAATTCCTATCATAGGTAGGTTGATGCTCCACATTACACAGCAGCGTTCTTTAGCATAGGATGAGTTCAGCGTAATTATATCACACGTTAATAAGATATAAATTATTGCAAATTTTAATTATTTTCAAGAATTTCTAGTAATGCTGAGCTCTTTACTCGTGTGCAGCGCACGCCCCTGGTAGTGGTGATACCGGGAACATATTATCACTATGGTTAATGATTATCACATTCAAGGCAGAACCTGATTTTGATGACTACGTTTAAATTATTTATTGTTGGCTTGCTGAGTCATTATTGTAATTTCTAAGTAAAATATAAATAAAACGTAATCAAATTAATTGAAACCATAAATAAAATCATAATAAATCGTTAAACAATACATTAATAAAAAATTGGCAATTGGAAAATGGCGTTAAAAATAATGTTGGGAAATTCAATTTAATTTTACTAAACACAAATATCTAAATAAATAGAATACCGAAATTCAAAACAAAAATACAAATAATGCTCAAAACTAAACAACATAAAAGAAAAATTATATATTATACATAATTATGATTTATTCATTGCAATAGAAAATAATTGACTTATTTATTAGTAAACAAAAGTAAAAATTATTATATATTTAAAATAGTATAATCAATTTTATATACACGTAAGACTATTAAAAGAAGAGAAAAAAAATACGTCACATGTATCAGGCATATTTATCATACAATCAATCCATGAAATGCTTTTTCTGGTTCGAAAGAAATATTTAAAAAATCCAGTCAAATAAATATAATAAAAATTATATCTCCTTGGCGGAGAACTGTGGCATGTTGGGATACTAACCACTACACCACCGAAGAATTAACATGTGAAAATATCAGTTTACAAATATTTCAAGTTTTTTCTTAATACTTGCTTCTTACAAAGCCCAAAATGTTTTTTTTAAATAAATAAACGCGAGAGTATAAAAAATTTGTAATGCGCTATTTCTAATGTAGTTTTCGTGACAAATTTTACTGTATAGGATCCGATATTGAACGTATTGCATGTTTATATAAAAAGGCCAGTATGTTCAAAGTGGCATTATATTATATTATATATACAGGTATATGAAACCTAAATAATTTGCTCCAATAACTAAGTTGTACAATTTTTTTTGCATCTTTATGTAATAAGCAAAAAAAAAATTATTACTTTGTTTTAAAGCATTTAATAAAATTGACATTTGCAGATTTGTAGTGGGAAGAAAAATAACTGAAATATAACAAAGGCGAATGAGCAACACTTTTTTTTTTTACTTATAAACAATTTTTTATTAGGTAATCTAAAATATTCTTTAATTATTTTCGTGATGTGGTACAGTTCTCTCCCTGGCACTCATATCAGATACAAATCTTGATATACTTGTGCTTAATACGCATATCACATAAGGGTGTTTTTAAAATCATAACAGGTTTAATGGAATGCCATCAATGTTATGTATTTCGGACACTTCTGTGGGAAATTTTTATGAATCATCGCATCTGCTAACGAAAAATACAAATTATTAGTATACTTGAATTTATAGTACGGACGGCTATAGGAAATTTTTATGAATCATCGTACCTGCTAATAAAATAGAACTTCTGACGGACAATACGTTAATATGTTTTAATTTAATGAATAATCTGTCATTGGTTGAATGAAGTGATCAACATGTATATTAGTAATATTATCGAATTATGTGCCGATTAAAAAATGACGATAACAAAAATGAAAATCGTTAAAGATAACCGGTATAAACGCATAACGGGTAATAACCGGTATAAACACGTAACGGGTAATAACCGGTATAAACACGTGGATCAGTTGTTTCAGTGTGCAATGAACAAACGTCGGCATCTTATTACGTAATACCAGGAGTGCACTTACACCAAAATGAGATTTAGTATTTTTTAGTATTTCGTTAAATTTTATTTAACCAATTTGAAAGAGGATAAACCACGAATTTGACTGTGATTGGTGTCAAATTATAACGATTGGTAAATGTGATTTAACAATTTGAAGCTTAGGTTCAATAGTGATTACTCATTGGGTTAGGAATAATAACAGTTACAATCATCGTTACCATCAAACACCAATAATACAATCACTTGCGATGAAGCTAAGCACTATTTTCTCTTTTTAATTGCGCTTTGGCTTGCTTCGAAGCAGGTCTTGTGAACGGCGAGCATTACGCCAAAAACATGAAGGTAAATAACATTTTGACATTCTTACTTATTTTTCCTACAATGCAATAAAAAGTACGAAGATCAACCAACAGAAGACTGAATAGAATGTATCTTCCTGGTGCTACGAGAACTGTGCGAGCTGCAAGAAATAATAATAGACGTATTTTAAATGTAGTTAGTGTACGTGGTGCGTAACTAATTCGATATGTGCTGGAAAATTATTATATAATTTACACACCAATTAATGTTTATATTTTCCTAATGATTGATACGGTTATCACTCCAACATATTCAGTGACTCGATCCACTAACCGAGTGCGCTTCTTTTCCTATTGTTCCAGGCGCGGTTTTTTGTAAGTACCGTTGCCAGATATTTCCGGTGTAGCGCTGCGGTTGCGATGTTGCGTATGCGCAATGGTTTCCTTCATCTGTTGACTCACCACATGCAACGTTAGAGACATTCACATAGTGTGGCCATCTTGTAGTGAGTGGTTGAAATGTTCAAGATAATAGTCCTGTTATTCCCTGATTTGGCGCCAAGTGATTTACATCTTTTCCTTCATCTGAAACGGTTCCTTGGTAGCAGCGTTTTGATGACGACAATGAATTTAAAGACGGAGTACAGACATGGTTTACATCCCAGGTGCCGTCGTTCTATGACGAAGGTATACAAAAATTGGTGCCCCGTTATGACAACTGCCTTAATAATGGTGGCAACTATGTTGAGAAGTAGTTTAAGGTGTGTAGCGCCCGAAGAAAGTAAAGTGTTGTAGAAAATAATGTGTTTATTTAAAAAAGAATTCCAGTAGTTACTCAAAAACGCGCCTAGCACAATCCTCGCTTCTCCATTACAATGCAGACATCATAATATAAGAAGTGGGTCGCTTTTATTAATATTTATAAACTTAAAACTAAAAGAGATTGTTGCGTGTGTGTACGAGTACGTACATGTATTTTTTATGAACAAAGAGACATTTTCGTACCGCCCACTAAATTACATTTCTCGGTAACACACTAATGTGATTTTACGATGTCTTCCTTGACACACAATTACAGTTTTTATTAAAACGGTTACAAATTGACCCCACTAACGTGTCGTTGTTTGTAATCCTAAAAATATGCGAATCCCCGAAGTGTCTCAATAACCGCCCACGCTGAGGAGCTGCCCAGCGGCACAGCCGCCGAGCAGTTCCAGCGTTCAACACGAAGAGAACACATTATGAGACATTAGCCGAATTTAATTCGCACTATACACGCACACGCGTGACTAGATTACGTGGATACTGAAATGATTGTGACAAACTATGAATGTAAAGGCGAATGGGTTATTTGTTCCAAGTATCTAATAACTTAAATGAAAGGTCACGATGAGATGAATTTCAGTACTATGAGAATGGTAAGACAGACTCATGTACACGGTGTTTAATTTGACAGTGATGTTCAACACGTGCGTACAGTGGCGTAACTAAAAAAATTGCCCCCAATACTCAATCGAAAAGAAGGCATTGGAGCTAATGCACAATGGAAGGGTCCTCTGTATATAATAATAATATTTTTTTTTTGATTCGTAGTATATTGTTATAGTCGGATAACATTACAGCAAAGTAAGAATTTGGGTACCCTGCCTGCTACACTGGTATTTTACTGTATTATAGCAGACAGTGATTTTCCGGTATAGTAGTAAACAAAGTGTAATTTTATATGTACAAAAAAATATATATTAAGGATTATATGTATACTAAGCAAGAATAAGAATATTGAGTACTGTATACATTGATAATATTTTTATTTGTTTTGATTTTTTTAACACTTTTTATTATATTTTATATATATATATAAAAGTGTAACATATAGGTTGGAAAATTTGTCGTCAAAAGTACTGTGTGGTGTAGCATAGTCGGTTAATGCACCTCGCCCGGATTGGAAAGAGATCCAGGTTCGAATCTCGGTAGCAACAACAACATTTTTCGAAAAAAATGATTTTATTTGTATATCTTTTTAATTAATACATTTAATTAGTATTTAAAATATCACAAACCTATGTTCTGAATAATTAAAACTTCACAATAAGAATTGTGTTCTCCTTAATAAAATGAATCTAGATAATTTTATGAAGGCATATTAGATCATTAATATTTCTTCGTACTTCGAGTGTTTGAATTTTAAAACCAGGCGAAGTATCGTTTAAATTATGGTAATTTAATTTTTTAAAAACTGATTACTGGGACTGCTAAAATATTGCTTTTACATTACCATTTCCTTCACATTCCCTTCAACGCTCGTTGGTTGTAAAATCGCCGTCAACACTTCGACTGGCGACTGCTAACTCTGTTATATAATATATATACAATATTTCAAACCGTCGCCATGATACCAATCACGTTTCTTTAGAGATCATCTGTATTAGCTTCATGGTAGGTGTAGGCAAGACGGGTGCGCATGCACTCGATGGAAAGTTTGTACTGGAGGAGCTGGAATGTAGCCGAGGGCTCTTAATAAAATAATCATTACATTAACCCCCCGTCCAACTAAATTGATTCATACACTCGCCGTACACTCGATCCATTTGGAAGTACTGCATAATGTAACTGAATGTAGATCTTTACAGCTGTCTAGTTAAGATAAGATTAAAAAAAATACGGATTAGAAAAGATTTTCTGATATTAAAATGATACCGAGATATTAAAAAAAACAACAACTGATAAATGATAACTAATTTATTGTTGCTGTAAAAGTAAGTTGTGCCAAAAATAATTATTGGGATTATTACATTAGATTAAATGGCACGTGAAAAGAGGAATAAATTGGGTCGATGCATAAATCCACTGCGTTTTAATTATATACACATTTTTTAAATAAATAAAAAAATACATAAATTAATCAATAATATATTCTCCTGCATTGTTTACGTTTGACTGCCAATGTTTTGGCTGTTTTAGATTTTATGTCTAAAAAAATCCTGTGGTTTTGAGGTGAAGAAGTCGTCAAGCCAATTTTGAAGAGCAGCATCGTTATAAAAGTAGATTCCTCTGAGATTGTTGAGTAAAGAAATGATAATATTAAAATCTAATAGAGCAAGATCAATAAAAGAAGGAAGGATATGAAATAACATCCAAACCGAGATCTCGAATAGCCACTTCTGTAATGTTATCAAATATGCGGACGGACATTATCATGCTGAAAAATGGTCTTCAACATGTCTTCTAATGGACGACACCTGCATTGTTCCACCAGATGCACAACATTGCCTTACATGGATGAACACTAAGTTGACAAAAATGAACATAAACTTTCTTTAAATTGAAAAGTTCAAGAAGTATTCAATAAAACAATACGACAGCATTAAAATGACTATGACATATGTGTCAAAAGAAATTGTTCCCCAAGCCTCTTTGCCTTGGATAACAAAAATGATAGGAGCATTATATACAAAAACACACAATTTGACTATCGATGATTTGACGATTGGAAAGCACTTCAGAATGTTGAAAAAAGCTTTAAAATAAATGCAGTACTAATTAGTAATCTACGCTATACTATTATGATTGCTGATAATTGATAATAGAAGAATTACAAACACTACTAAACAATATTATGCGATATATGGTTTAAAATTAAATACAAAATTAATGATAATAAACAAAATTCAAATATACAACGTACAAATTCAGGAAAATAAGACACAAATAGAACAAATGATTTATTTAGATTATACATTGTGTAAGAACTGGGAATATTTCAAGGAGATTAAGGGTGGAATAGAAAAAGGGAGGGCAGTATTCATAGACCCTCAAGCAGTGTTAAAAAACCTTGAAGGGTTGGAATTGTAGGTCTACAGACGTATTAAAAAAATAAGTTGGACTGATTGTGGGATATGACACCGTATTAATTAATAAGAATGAAGACAAATGAATCATTCGTACCATAAAGATAATGAAATTGGTATGCTTTGGACGAGTCACGAGACACCCTGAGATTTATGAGATGCTGCACCTTGCCATACAAGGAAAAATCAATAGTAGAGATCCTGGCAAAAGGAAATCGACAGCTGTAAATAAAGTACTTATTAATACTAATTAAATGTATTAATTAGAAAGATATACATATAAAATTAATTAATCGAAAAAATATTGTTGTTGCTACCGAGATTCGAGACTGGAATTCTTCCTATCGGGGGAAATGCATTAAACGAGTTGACGACAAATTTTCGAACTTATATGTTGCACTTTCAAATTAATACATCTGTCGTTCCATTATTTGAAAGCCATCTTTTTTATATTTAGGGAATTTAAAACACCTTTGAGTAATCCTATGTTCTGTTATAGTCAACGTGATAACACGCATCCATTAGGGGATAGCACACCAGGAACAGGTTGTTGTGTAATGGCCCGAGACAATCTTTGAGACACGGATTTGGCTCCTATGAGATTTCCCTCAGATTTGATTTCAGATTTCCCCCCGTGCACACACCTCCAGCATCTCATTTCAAGATCGTGAAGCGCCAAATGTCATTTTCGTCCGTCAGTGGATGATTTGAGGAGTTGGGTGATTTTGAAACTCCCGAACAACAGTGAAAACATAATAAATATCGTAACTTAACGCCTTATATTAATGTTCTATATTTTTATAAGGTGTGGAGACGGATTGATGCCTTTGAGATGTGGTGCTGGAGACACATGTTGCGCATACCATGGATGATGACACGCACGAATGTCTCCATTCTGCAGGAACTGAACATCAAGGACAGACTCTCAACCGGTTGCATGAGACGAATTCTTCATTTTTTTGAACATCTTGCGAGAAGTAGAATCGACCAAGGGGAAAAGACAACAGACACTTCTCTAGTGACAGCCATAAGATTGCAGATTGCCAAGATAAGTGGAGAAGCATAGTTAAGAGGGCCGGAATTCATGGAGATCACGATCCTGGATCATGAGGGACCGACGTAGTTGATGATGATTATCAGAATATGTAGTTCTATAGTGGTTTTGGGTGACGCTTATGTGCACATGTCGAATATCGCTATCAGATCGAACGTCGTGTACACTGGTTTGAGTTTTTGTCCCTTTCTTCCAATTTCATGTTGATTTCTGAGTTTATCTGAGATTAAAATCTCAACACGTGTACATGGTATTGAGATGTATCCAATATTTATTTATTTAGACTTCATTGACATTTTTGTTGCAACAGAGGTGAATATATTATAATATAACATGATAAACATAAGATACAATTATATTGCAATTAAATACTCGTAGTTTATTGTGTGGAATGGAGTAGACTCCACCTCTGATATATGCCGCGTTGTCCTGGCTACTTTGCTAGACTGAAGTCTGTGTTAAAGTAGCCAGTTTTTTTCGTGCTGTTGTGGTGTTATTTAATAAAGATTTGACAGAAATAAAAAAGAAAGAAGAATTTTTTTTTTAAATATAAATATAGTGGGAGTGTTGTAGAACTAGTGAATTATTAGCGTAGGCACTGTATAATAATTATGTTAGAATGTTGGATAGCCATGCTTCTGATTGCTCTCTACCCGATTGGATCATATATTGGGTCCATATTTGTGTAATCTTATTGGAGTTGAACGATTTCCAGTTGGTACTGAGTGTGTTGTACAGTTTCGGAGCTAAGAACTTGTAGAATCTTTGATAAAATGTCGTTGTTGCTCTCCGAACTGGCGTGTAGATGTTCGTTGTTTGTCTTATGTTGTGCCCATGATTTAGTTCTTGGGGTGAGTTGTTGTTAGCATGGAAAAATTGGACGAGTCTCAACATAAAGATTTGTCTTATATCTAGGGCATTGTACTATTTAAATATAAGATCTGATGGATATCTAAAGAGACGACCTTTTATTACCTTAAGAATTGTTTTTTATGCTCTTTTTGTCGACTCTAATATTGTTTTTGCTGCTCCTTCCCAAACTAATATAGCATACTTAATTAAGAAGTAGCTTATCCGATCTTAATAGTTTGTAGTCAATTATACATTGTATTAATTTAAAAAAGTAAATTAGTTTTCTTAAGCGTTTAGCTAGATTCGATATATGTTTTTCCAGTTGAGATGACCATCGATCAGTACTCCCAGATGTCGAATAATTTTAACTCGTGTCAATTTTTCACATTGGCATGAAGAAGCCGTGTTCTTGCTTGTTTTGCAGTCTTGTACGATGAGTGTAGGGCTTTGATGTGGTGATGTTCTTTCGTTAATACAAAAACATACATATTTTGATTTTTTTGTGTTAAGTGATTGGAGGTTCGTGTCAAACCATTTTTTCGCCTTGTCTAAACCATCTTGTGCACGAGTAGTGACCTCTTCCCAAGTATATGATCTCTGAGATACTTTATTGTATCTGCTTCTAAGGCCTTGATATGTTTAGATTGCAGTGTATTGCGCATGTATCAAGATTTATATGATTGGTTGTTTCTGACTTTTCCGTATCATAAAGCTTAACTAGAGCTTCGTTTCTGAAGCTAAAACACAATAAATACAGCCATTAAATGATTTAAACAAATGAATAATATTTTAAGTTAAATATTAAAAACAAAAAAAAATTAGCGTACGTGGGTAGTTCTGACAGAAATCGCGGTCTGATGAGATTGACTGCGGTCTGCATCCTACGGACGAATTAGTTCATCTCTGCGGTGCTGGCAGCAGCGAGTTGCTATGTGCACGTCCAATTGTCACATCCTCGAATCATTTCGAATCTTACGGCGGTGACGGCTCGGTCGATACTCGGCGCTCGGTACCTCCGCAGGATGTACGTCATGAGTCCTTGATCCTGGGTGTCTGTATCGTAATGAAGATTATATCCTTATAAGTTGAAAAGTTTCATCCGCACGGTGCGTGACCACGCGGTCTCGCCGACCGCAAACTCATCGCAGGCACATTTATATGTCGTGTTCATAAATAATGTTAAGACACGGAAAAGAAAAAATAATATATAACACATCGTCGGCAGCGACACCGCCTATCTCAATTTTTTGTCAAATTAAGATATTTATATCATTGGATTTGAATTTTCGCGAGGAATAGTTCTATATTACTAGTTTCACGATAGCGTCCGCTAGGGGCGTATAAATTAAAGAAATGTAATCACCACATACCTGGAGCCTCCCTGTCAACTGCGTACAAAAGTCAAGGAAATCGTACAAAGTTTAGTTCAGTTTTAGTTTAGAAAGAATCTGCTCCTCTTTACGACTCTAGAAAGGTAAGTAATACTTCAGTAATTTTACAAAAGTCAACTACAAAAATCATTTAAAACTAGCTATGTCAGTAAACAGAAAAAATATATGACTCGAAAAAATATTTAATCGTGGAACTTTTCCTATCTGGGGAAATGCGTTACCATTTTCGGTACATCAACCGAACACGCTTTCGACAAATTTTGAACTTATATTCTGTGATCTTTCCAATTGATACATGTATTATTCCATTTTTAAAAGCAATCAACTTTATATATTGCGATGAATCTCAAATACTTTTCAGTAACAAGCTAGGAGATTTCCATTTTATTAAATTTGTATAAACTTTGATACAACTTATATATTTTTAATGAAAACATACATTTAACGAAAATGGTAACGCGGACAGGAAAAGGTGCAGTTTCGAACCCCGGTAGAAATCAAATATTTTTCAATAGATAGATTTTCTCTGTATAAAATGTGTTTTCATTAAAAATAAAAATAAAAATCCTTCCGGCGAAGAACTAAACCCCGATCTTTCAATGACAGGTGGAGATACTAACCACTACGTTGCTAATGGATGAATGAATAATAATGAATAAGACATGAACATATACATATCTTAAGCACTTTAATAATTAAAGTTAAAACTTTGATGTTTGATGAAACATGGAACCTGAGAAGGAAAGAATGGAATGTGGTCGACGGTTTCGAGATGTGTCGATGATAGACGTTGTCCACAACATGCAGGAAGATAATCCTTTCATACTTTGGAGCTATTTTTCAAATAAAATTCAATATTAGTAAAGTTGATATAAAATAATATATCTAAATATCAATCAATGAATTGAATTCTAATGTATCATATATCTATATTACGATTTGACACCACTGTATAATAGGGGAATGACAAAATGGTAGAGCGCTCGCTTAGCATATGAGAATCAACGGGTCCGATTCTTGGCGCCTGTAAAATCTGTTTTATTTTGGTTTTGAAGGCGCTTGTCTCGATCCCGGTACCGGTAAAAGTGAAACAAAAACGCGAGATAAAAAAAACGTTAAGTCGTAATATGTCTGCGTTCTACTCACGGAAACTGATAATTAATTGTATATCTTCCGTGCCTTCCATTTATCATCTTAATTATCCCCATTAAGTCATTAAGTATCGTGAATAGATAATAATTATTGTATTATTTACCTTTTTCGACTCTAGTGTAGTAAAATAGTTAAAGAAAATATATCACGTAATAAAATATAGTGTTCTGAATTCGTAAAGCACACTTTTGGCGCGTCTTTCGATTCAGCCGCGACCACTGTTATTGACACATTTCCGCATCCAAATTCCCATCCATATATTTCCTAATACTCGTCTTGTCAGTGTGAAATGTGACCTTGATGCCAGCATACGTTCATTTGATAGATATTTGTTCGATCTCGATATCGCGATAGCATTCACAGTGTGGACTATTCAGCTCTAGTGCACCAGTACTGTATTTTGTGATATTGTGTTTTGATCACGTATTGTTTGTTGTTTGTATGCAGTAGGTGAACTTGTGACATCGCCATCAGGGATCGGCTCATCCGCGTGCCATTTGTATGATCTCGGCGGCGACTGCAGGGATTAAGGAACCGTCACATATAAGCTAAGGCGAGCAGTCCTTAAAAATTCCGGTTTCCGAATTCACTGGTCCTTCGACTAGAACCTCTATTCACTCACCGACCTCATCCTGTACTAAGGTTTCTCTACTTCCCTCCCATACCTTGCGGTGATTCCGATTTACGACCGGAATTGTTGTATTCCATTTGCGGGACGCGCGACTCGGAGATCACGCAATTTGTTCATTTAGATCCTATTGATCCTGATTTACAGTTCGAATTCATATATATTGGTCTGAAAATAAACATGGACAAAACAAAAATATTAGGAGAACACATTCTTCTTATTGTGAAGTTGTAATTATTCAGAAAATTGTCGCTAAAAATATTGTCGCTGCAGCATAGTTGGATAATGCACCTTCCCCGGTTAGAAAAGAGATCCAGGTTCGAATCCCGGTGGTGCAATAACAATATTTTTCGATAAAATTGATTTTACATGTATATCTTTCTAATTCATATATTTAATTCATATTTAAAACAAAAATAATTAAGATCAACCATATAATTAATGGACCAATACTGGCAGAAGGTAACTTTGTAAAGAATGTGGAGGAGTATGTTTATCTTGGCCAAACCGTATACAGCATCCGGTAAGCTAAAATAAATATTTAAATTAAATATTCCATAATATCTCAAAACCAATGTTTTCAAGTAGTGCATGACACACGATGCCGAAACTTGAACACTAACTGCGAACCTAATGGAAGAATGTCAGTAAGACAGACACCTTTGCCTAAAAATGAACAATCCTCGAGGGAAGGATGTTTTAGTATCGAGAAGTGGAAGAAGAAGAAGTTCACTAGCTGATAGTCCGACGACATGAGATGGTGGGTGCGTAGAACGAGAGACAACGAGGATACTAGCAAACGGACTGACGATGACGAAGAAAATAAACCATAAATTAGAAGTTGATAATCTTCCGGAGATAAACAAAGGACAAACAGTAGACTCCGTAATCTTGTCATGTTTCTACACGGATTACTAGTGTAGATAGACTGGCAAAGTTTGTCTACATTAGAATGGCAATACAGAGAGCCGTGTTACGTATACTACCTATACATGATAATAAAATTAGTTCACGTTCAAAGATGTATAATGTTGACCCAAAAATATTGCAACTTTATATTATAATCGCGTTCACATCAAAATAATAAAACATTATTTTAAACAGTTTGTAACATTGTAATATAACAAAACATTTTTTTTAAGTTCAGGACTATATTTTCAGAGCAGGTTAAATTTTACTCCGTTTTAATCGTCCTTAAGAATCGAAAGTCAGGCGTGGGAATAAGGCACTATTGCTTTCGACGCATATATTATAATATATTTAAGGCTTTCGGGGATTTTACTCGGGGGACTTTTACCGAGAGACAAATTGAATTTTTGAATAAACCGGATCGAAGCTCCCAATGACAACTGAGATTGGATAGTATCGATGACGACACGTCTTCTGCACAGTGTTCGGGGTATTCCCGAAACCATCAAGAAAACCGCGCAGAAGCGCTCGAATTTTGTTTATGATTAATATAAAATCGAAAATAAAATCAAACTGACATTTAATAATTTTTTAATTAAATAATTTTTTTTGAAGGAATTTTCCGCATTAAAAAGCTTTTATATCTACATGTCGTCCCTACACCCATAAATATTGTTTAGAACCTCTTAAAAAATAGGCTTCATTCCACTCCCAATGGTAACCCCATCCCTTCCACCGATATAAATGCGTACTGTATTCCATCCAAATTTTGTTCAGTTGCACTCTAGGACCATGGAGAAAATATCAACAAGTCACAAAGCACCACTCTCCCGGACATTTCAACCTGAATCAAATTTAGTATATCGTTATTAGATATTTGGGCTTTTGCAAAACAAAGGCACCCTAAATCTCTAAGTCAAATAACAACTACATCCCGGGCAACGCCGGATACCGACCGCTAGTAATTTAATAATTTTCCATTCATCAATTAACCATGATGCAAGTAGATGATGATGATTAAAAAAAATGTTCCTTATTCCGACTTGAAATATAATTCTGCTATGCCTAGCTCGTGTTGTATGTTTTTTTTTTAAATAATGCTACAACTTAAGAAGGTATAGATGTCTTCTTCATTCGAAGGTTGGCGACCAAGTTGCAGTAGGCTAATTTACATATCGTCGGAAGTTTGGATTTTTTACCTATGCCTCTGTTGCCTAATAATACATATTTAATATTGCGGAGAATGTGTCCGAAATATGCAGTTTTTCATCTTTTTCTGTTTTTCAACGCTATTAGGTCTCTTGATTTCTTCATATGTATTGGTACATATTCATTGGTAACGTGGTCAACCCTTTGATGTAGAGGGTCAGATTTTTAGTCTACATCGATAAAGCCTTATCTCAAATGCCTCCAGCCTTTTAAGGGTGGCTTCTTTCAACGCCCAGACCTCGACTCCATAGAGCAGCATGGGATATTTTGTTCTTCTCCAACGTCTGTGTTCTTTCTGCGTCCTACTACTCGTTGAGACAACAGTCAAGGTATACCGCGGGGTGAGTACTTAATTGTTCTAACACAACATTTCAAAATTTTACAGCAGTGCAAAAACAAAAATTCTCTCATTTTATTTCTATTAATACTTTATTTACAACAGCGCAACTTATATAATAAATTAATAATAACAATAAAATTAAAGATTCATTTAGAAGACCAAAATTCTTTATAATCAAAAAAACATTGAACAAAAAGTAAAAATGTGCACTTTCTAAATTTGTTGATTAGGTTGATTTTTTCTTACCATACAAACATTGTTCTATCAGGAGTACAAAATATTTTTCATTGTGACTATTCATTCTATTTATCTTTTTAAATTTTAGTCAATCAATTCTTCATTTAAACAAATATCAGATATCTCATAGAGACAAAGCTATTTTTAAAATTATATTTAATGGAAAATATATGAAAGTATGGGGCAATTACAGGGCTTACGACGTTGATAAATGTGGAGATCGAGGGGTGAGAATTGGTGAACGTTATATATATAAAGTGATCATTTAAGCCAGTCGAAGACAGATCGTAAGCCCTGTAATTACCATGTTTGTATCAAGGAGTACTCTGAACATTGAACATGCAAAAACTTGCAACTGTTCGATCGTTTATTTTTCTAACAGCGATAATAATCTAAAATCAAGTGAGAACGAATTATTTGAATAAATAAACAAATAGAGCAAAACGTTTTTGTTCGTTCTCTTGATAAAATACAATGTCGTCGTGGTGTTAGAACAACTAAGTACTTACTAAAATCTCAGAAAAATGTCACCTGTCGACAAGGGCTTTAAGCATGTTTTTGTTTTGTTTCGAAGGACAGTACAAAATTAAGTGGGGGTGAGCTGTCATACGTACTCTATTGTATTTTGAGTTACCGCCAAATCTTCAAGATGTGAGAGCAATGATTCATCTGTTAACGCGCTATTTAGTGGCCCGTGTCCACGGGTGAGATTTTTATGAGATTTTCGTTTCTAGACACTATTTGGGACAGGGATTATGTTCTCATGAGATTCTTTGGAGACAACTCTCGGCTTTTGTAGACCATCGTGTACACACCAAGGTTCACAGATTTGAGCACCGCTCTATTAACTGTTGATGTTCCGTTTGTACGTTCGATCAAGTTAAATCTAACCGTAACTGTGAAAAGTGACGGTAAACTTTTCAGAATAAATAATTATAGGTACCTGTGGTTCTAGGTGACTAGTGTGGGCGTATATCTAGTACCACTGTCAAAGAGAACGTATTACACGTGTTAGAGTCTTTATCTCGTCTTATCAGTCTGTAGCAGTGACATCAGAGTTAACTGCATGAAACAAGTATACACGTACTGAGATCAACTACATCTCTGAGACTTTTCTTGTCTCTTTCTGTGAAAACGGGCCATAAGCACGATTCTTTTAATATTACAAGATACGAGAAAAGGTCAATGTGCATATTAGAATTAGTCTTTAATACAGAAAACTTAGATACCTAGGAAATATTTAGATCTCAGAGATAAAACATAAGATCTGGAACCTTTGCACGCCATTTGAATATGAATAGGATTGAGATAAGAAAACACATAATTTCGTGAAGCTAACAAATTCTATTAACGGTTGTTAAATAAGCTCGATAAGGATAAGATCAAATGAAATGTAAATAGGCATTAAATACATAATGTACGTAACATCGAATAGAAAATCTGGAAAATAGATCAGAAATATTGTGGAATGCTGTCGTTATTTTGAAAATTAATTTGTTTACTGTAAATAATTATTTAAGAATTATGTTCACAGACACGGATTAGCTGAATTAACTTTTTATAGTTACATAATAATTTAATCCTACGCTACAACGAAATCTTTTAAACCTTTAATAATAATTATCAAATTGAAACTAGCCTTAGGTATATTTGTAGAAATAATACTAGTACTTAATCTACGCGTAATTCGGAAAGCGAAAATGCATTCACGCATGCATCATATATGTAGAATATTTTTTTCTGATTCGAAAAAAAAAATCATAAATTCAGTTAATTAAATAAAATAAAAATAATAATCTCCCCGACGGAGAACCAATCAACGTCTTCCGCGCGACTGGCGGGGATGCTAACCGGAGGAATTCACAAGAACGTGAAAATAGCTGTACATAAATAAATATCTAAGCCGCTTATTAATACTGGCTTCTTACAAAGCACAAAAGGAGTAACTTATTTTAAAAATAATTAAAATATTTGTACTCAAACTAAATTTTTAAAATGTATAAATATCAAACTATTTTAAAAATATAAGTCAACGCGTTAAATTCAAACATAAAAAATCAGCATTCTATATTTTACTTAAACGATAATTTGACACTAGACTAATAGGTGAGTAGCTATGTTTTTGACTGAATTGGCATGTGAGGGGTACCGGAGTCATACCCGGCGCCTTTTACAAAATCATTTTGAATTCAAAAAGGTTTCGGAAGCGCTTGGTTATCGATATAGGTGATGATGAAGCGCGTGGTCAAAGTGAGAGTAAACATATAAAACTGCTCCGAAATTTTCTGATGCTCTATTTCTAACACAGTTTTTCTGAAAAATTATTATTATGTTGAAAATATACGAGGTTATCTAACTCTGTGAATGATTCTTCGTCAATATCGTTAATTTTTAAATGTTTCAAATCTACGTTTCTTTTATTGATTAGTGATAATTTAGTTAGTAATCAAGTGCATTATTTTTCCACCAATCTATACTGAAATGCACGATTTCACGACTCTAGACCGGCATAAGTAATGCTGTTTCTGTAAAGTATTTATAAAAGATGGATGTAGAAGAAGGATGTCACACGGGTTCGCAAGGGTAGTTTAGTTTTTGAAAAATATGCTCGAAAGAACTTGTAAAAAGTGTAAAAAGATCCTCAGAATCAACACATCTAACGTGTTTCTAATTGGATCATATATATGAAGGTTAAGTTAGATATACCTTTTAACTCGAGATTTAAAAAAAATGTTAATTTCCCTTACAACCATGATACACTGCATCCGCCTGATATACAAAAAGATCCAACAAAACTTACGTAACGTATAAATAATAAAGTTTACAGAAATATAACTGATGAATAATAATTAAAAAATAATAATGGATCAGATGAGCGCGAAATATACAATTGAAATGAAGCAGACAATTCTGAAAAAAATAAACAATGCTATTATATAAATCTGACATGAAGACACTTAACAGATTATCTATCTTCAAGATTAGAACGACATTGATGAATGTTCTTAGACATTGAGTGCGTTTTATATCAATAAGAATTAAACGATTATTATCTATAAGTATATAAATTAAATTATCGCTAATAAATTAAAAACAAATTGTAATTAATTCATATTTTATCATGCTGGTCAGTATTCCCTAAGCCAGTCGCTTAATATTATTAAATATTATAAACAAGGTTTGTAAAAATTAATCTAAATTAATATATTATAAATTTGATCAAATAAATACTTACAAATCATGAGTATGCAACTCATGGGCGAGTAACTTCATGAATTAAGCACAGAACAAAAATATTTCAATATATCAAAATACAGAAATAATATCACTCGAAGAAAATTCGTGTTGTCAAAAGCAGTCGCCCTCGTTCGAATCGAAATGGATCGCACAAAACTTTGGAAGAGTCAAACGGTATAATTATTGTTTCAACTTATTTGAATTACTCCACGGTTAATTTGAAACTGAGATTAAAACCCAAGAATGTGATTATTCTCGCTGACACGTGCGCATGCTCCGCGACGCCTCGACCAACTGAAGACGGAATATGATCATCAGTTGTTATCATTCACGGCCCGGCTGACGGCTGATAGCGGCCGGAGGTGGAAGGTGGAAGGGAGGACGACACCGGAGACCGCCGCTGGGGGGAATCTGGTAATCCGGACAGATTGATTCACTCCACGGCTGGCCATGTGACTCGAGATGCTGGGTACAAAATACAAACGAGACACGCGCGTTGCGTTATACGCCAGGTATTGTGAATATCGACTGTTGTAACCGATCAAATCAAACCTTCTACACCAATTACTGGTCAATGAATCACACATAAACAGGTTTGATTTTATGGTTTTTGAGGTGAGGTCAGCTTGAAATAATTATAGAAGATAAGAAAAAACAATATTACGATTCTGTTGTGTTTCTGTTGATTGAAAAAATAAAGTATAGGTATGGCCCGTGTCCACGGAATGAGACACAATTCTCAGAAATTTGATTGAGATTAATTTTAGTACCGTGTATGCGTGTTGAAATTTTGATCACCATTTGAACATATGACGATCCAGTTCAGAAAAAGCAACATTTAGATAAAGAAAGACAGCACCAATAGTGAGCTCAACAAAAAAACGACATTTTAAAGTAACTGCATTGAGAACATGTTGATAGAATGTTAATTCGTCGTGCGCAAGATATAAACGTAAAAGTTTGAAGAACGATTTTGGTCATAAAAAAGTGTTTGTGGTATTTAATTGAATATGGAAGAAGATCAAGTTTAGAAAAAAAGATTTTGGACGAGTTTTAAACACTAGTTTCTAAAATATCATATTCCCGAATTTTTTTTCAGAGTACGGAGCGCTTCTATGTACATCATATGTTGTGATATAATCGCTTGCAGGATATCGTACAACTTACATTCCATGACGCTGTATGAAGGGGAACGTCGAGGGAATAGAATAGTGCATATTTCTGTATCGGCATGGACTTTGTGGTGATTGTAGTTTAAAATGTGTATTTCACAATCATTATTATCATCATCAGCTGTCTCTCTGCGTGTCTGTGTTCAAGGAAAACTTAAATCACTCTACAAAATAGTCAATAACAAACAAAACTTTTACAAACATGCAAAAATTTCCGATTGTATGATCTCCAGCCTAGTTTCACATAACCAATTTGTCTCTTTTGCCTAAAATGCTTGATTACTAGGTATAACGAGATCTCATCCGTTAGCGCTAACTTGGATATATTATCTATGATTCAGGCTCAGTTTAAAAGGTAAATCGTATTAAATATGGTTACAGTAAATCAAATTCGCGTTGGAACGTTAAAAATAAATATTAAAGACTGTTCTTACTAATTGTGAAACCTTAGGTAGCTGAAGAGTTTAATCCTGGATCCATAAGTTTTGAGGCATGGAAAAAAAGCAGCTGTGACCTGTTTGTTTTGCTTTTCTGCATACTATTGCCCTCCAATTAGGCCTGTTTCTTATAGCTACGAGTACTTAATTTTGGAATTTTGTAGGTTCACTTTCAGGGAGTCTAACCTTTCCTCTTCGGTGATGTAAACTGAGTTGACATTGCCTCTAATTATGTGAATATCTCTGTAAACATACTAAATACTGAGTTCACATTTTAGGTATTCCTCCGTAATATATTTATGTATAGGATAAAATAATTACAATATATAAGTATTGACCATACGCAACAATAAAAAATGTTTTCTCGAAGAACCTGACGTGATTTATATGTGTACATGTGGAAAGGTGTGGAAGGCGAAGGATGCCGATCGTCACTTTAGTTATGCCAGCAGTCCACTCTCGCCGAGACACAGGGAGAGGGGTCGAGCATGAGAATGTACTGCAGCTCTCGGCTTGCATCGCCTATTCGTCTCGTCTCGTGCCATCTTGCTTCGCCTCGCCCCGTCCACGCTCCGTTTCGGTTGGAGCGCGGACGAGGCGAGGCGAGGTGAGAGTGGACTGCTGACATAAGTGGGCTTAGTGGCAGAGTGAGAGCGTACGTTGGCCGAGTTAGACGTATCTTATGCGTCTTTGTGATGTCGTTCCGTATGATTAATGTTTTATTCTCATTCTTAGCACTTATTCACAATAAATGATATATATATTCACTTATATAATATATATATATATATATATCAACTATTATTTTAATGATTAATATAAGTAATAAATGTAAATTATTAATATTTATCCAACTTAAAAATCGCAAAAGTTTCAATGTACACTGAGTTTACAGCACCGGAGGGCGCGGTATTATCACCATACGGGAAAGGTTAAAATGTTTTCTTAGCCTCCAGACCTTTGGGAGTACATCTCCTTTGGTAGTCTTATTTTAGGTATTCTGACTACGTGACTAACAGTGGCGGTCGGCGACTTTTTTGAAAAAGGGATGTTGTATATAAAGTATTTCAAGACAAAACGTATGCTATTCTGTGCATATAGCCATAAGCATTAAATAAGTTTTTTTGTATGTTGGATACTGTTAACGAATGCGTATACAGTATTCGAAGACCTTGACAGGTGAAACTGAATGCGCATGCGCGAAAGTCGAATACTTTCAAACTTTTGTGGATACGAAACGAATGATAGAATCCACTGTTGCTGGTATATCTATGTTTACGCAATTCGCAGATGTTCGTAAGTTGAGAATGTATTTGTATTTCGACTCGCTCGCCGTGTGGTAGTATGCGTTGTGACTGGTCTCTAAAGGACAGGACGGATTTATTTGTTGTTTTCGGCTAGAAATAAAAAGTACAAAGCTTTTTGACTCTAGAACACAAGGGATGCGGAGCATCCAAAGCATGTGTGAAGCGACCGCGCCTAGTGGCTAACCCATATAAGCTGTCGCTGGATGATAGTGGCTTTTTCAAGAATACTATTAAAAATATTTTCTTATCATGCTTTTATTATTTTGATTATGTATTATATTTTATAACGTTCTTACTCTTCATTCTGTATTAGTTCAAAAAATAACGTTTTTTAATATTTATTTTTAAAAGTTGAAAGCAAACTGATAAATAAATAAAAAAGTACCTTTGAGCAATTTGTATTTCAGTTATTTGCCATTAAATCTTCGTGTGACACATTTGATAATCAACATTAGAGGAATCTGTAGAACGAAGAAACTGTTTCCAAACACGAGTGGCGCCATTCTTATCGAATAGGATATCGCCGATCTTATTGTTCGACTTGCATAAACCATGAGATAACATTTGAATGCCACCACCGGACGAAAATAACACGAGATTTTACTGAATCAACAACAACGTAAGTCGGCGCTGTTCTCTGTGGAAAATTTGATACGCCAGCAAGACTATGCATATACAATTACGGAAATAGTGTAAACGGAAAATGTTATCAACGATGTATTCAGATAACTTCGACGCAAAAGATAAATTGAACAATTTTAATCTCCGATTTCAAAGCAGATACAAATTAGCAATTTTCAAAATAAATAAATAAAATAATAGTGTTTTAGTACAGAACAGGAAATACACTTTACCGCGTAATTTATTCCTTAATAATAAAATATACTGTTTTATTAACCACTAAAATGAGTTTAAATACATTTACCGGTTTCGAAAAATACCATTTTCTTCTTCAGGATGTCATACCTAAAAATTATTCGAGTAAATTTGTATTGAGTAATGATTTGAGTTAGGTACTAAAAAAAAATTTTTTTTTTTTTTTTAAATTAGATTCCGTCAAAGAAACAATATATGTTTTAGTTAGTTATGACATCCTGAAGAAGAAAATGGTATTTTTCGAAACCGGTAGATGTATTTAAACTCATTTTAGTGGTTAATAAAACAAAGATAATAAATAAAAATATGAATCTTAACCACAAAGATAATATTGCTGATTTTAAAAGTATAAAATATATTGAATTTAAAATATGATTTGAAGTTGGATTGCAGTCTTTTCTGTTGATAATTATTCATTTAATATTTGTGAATTGTATATATACATTATGACATTACAAAACTAATATTACATTCGAAATCGACCCGTTATTATTTTTAATGCCAACTACCTTAGTAATTACGAACAACGCCCTAAGGTTGGCAATGCGCGCGGTTTTAGCAGTTGTAAAATCGGTCGTAGTTTAGGTTAATTTTCGCTCGGAGCTGTCACAATACGCAGCTTCGCTAGCTACGGCCAGCGAAGCCAGGCGAAGGACCCAAGATGTAATCGAAGGATAAATACTTAATTTATTATTGAATCACTAGTGCACAGTTTACTGTAGTTTGTTTTAACTTAATTGCACGATGAACGATCTTTTCAGGAAAGAAAATGTTTCTCTTCTGTCTACATTACCTTTTTTTCTACCCTCTTATTTCGTCGGCTTGAGAAGTTGAAAAGGTGACGATGGCGTCACTGGGATGCTTCATTTTGGATGGATGCCTAGAGAGACCTGATTTGATGTGACGACGACATCTGGCGCACATGGATGATGTAGGCTTCTACAGTATGGAATGTCGCATTTTGACGTTACTCCATCTTTTCGGATGTTGTTGTCATCAGCCGCACTGAAGCTCATCGAATTTACGCTCAACCCGACGGAATTTTTGATTATTTTGTTTTGATTGTAATTTTTTTTAACTTAACCTGTTTATTTAATTAGATTCCATTTTATAACGTAAAACATCTTTTCGTTTATCTCTCCCAGGTCAAGACAGATCAAAGTGGGCATGCGTCTCTGAGATGTGAAATCCACCGTTCTTATATTCTCCCCTGACTAGCCAGTGGGGAGGATAGAACGTCGGTCTATACCCTCATAAATGTCGTCCAACTTTAGGAGCCCATAAAACCCTCACAATATATATACGCTATATTTAAGGTTTTCATGGGAAAAAGATAACGAATTATTTTCCGAAGGAACCCGCTTCAAATAGTCCTGAGAAGGAATTTTATAAGCAAGAGCCAAAATGAAAGCGAGTTAAAATCTTAGTACTTAATAATAATATTAAGTATTAAGGAAAACACATTCTTATTGTGAAGTTGTAATTATTCAGAACATAGGTCTGTGATGTTTTAAGTACTAATTTAATGTATTAATTATAAATATATTCATATAAAATCAATTTTGTCAAAACATATTGTTTTTGCGCTGTTTCGGATTGGAATCCAGGTTCAAATCCCGGTAGTGGTAAAATTCCCGTTTGAATTCAATCCTGTTAAAATGTGTATTTCTATTCGATAAAATTTACTAGAATCAAAACAGGCTGATAATTAATTTTAAGGTTAATAAATTATATAGTATACCATCGTAGTTAAATATATTATTGATTAAAATGACTAATCGCAATGTTTTTTCGTTAAATATTAAAAATAATATATAGAGTTCATTTTCAAAACTAATCAACCATCATAATTATTGGAAACGCATGATAATTTAGGTCATTTTGTAGAAAAATTTTCGTCACTTATAAACATGTTTCAAGTAATTTTATTCTCGTCAGAAAGTGACAATAAAAAAAATTGAATTAATATATATATATATTTTTTTAGTCTTTTCATATACGTGTTATTTTCTTTAAACAAGATATTTACTTTGTGTAATAAATGTATCACATAAAAAATATTGAATTAAAATTAAATCGTTTTAATTAATGTTTTTCATATGATTCATTTGAAAACAAATTTTTGTTTGTATCGAGTTTTTATATCTGGAATCATTCTTCTATTTTTTCATTTTCACGGTTTTTTAGGGAACTAATCTACCGTGTAAATAAAAAATTGGGTGTATTGATAAGGAAAATCATTACGATAAGATCAATCTCGATACGCAATCATGTCACTAGATTAATTAAAATTATTGATATCTTATACTTCCACTTATCTGTAAGTAAGAGAGCAAAAAGAACTGCAAATTTATCTTGACTGAAGTAAATCACGATAATGTTTTGGAATATTATCGTATTTTCACGATAATACCTTATCTTAATATAATCCAAAAACACAACTCACTCTACTAAAAGCATAATATGTACTTGCATCTTCTTTGGTCTTTCTTACTGGTCTTTGTCCAAAAATTTATATAAACATTCTTTGTTTTATTAGGTCTCTGTCTCAGAAAAACGAACTCGTGTTAAATGTCAATCGAAACATTCCCACAGGTTTTATGATCGAGCGGATCTTTTTTTTCATAAGTATAATTTAACGTTTTCTTTGACCTGTATATATATGTATATGTATATCTTAACATTCACACATTCTTTGACTTATTTGTCTAATATTGTTTTATTTGTCTCAGGAGCGTAAGCATAAAGTGTACAGGGATATATATAGTTTAGTTTTTTAAATAAAAACACTATTTGAGAAATATCAAGATAATATTTTTACTGCGAGGTTTATTCTACGCTTTAACGTGGTGACCTTCGACAAGGTGAATAGATTTCATTAAAGGAAATAGAATCATCTCTTCTCAGGTTACTGTGGTAAATTAAAATCGAAACACAGGCAGTTACTGCTTTAATGCTAATAAAACGTTTAATTAAGCAAATAATTAAAAAAAATAATAATATCATTTTATATATGCAAACCTTTATCACAAAAAATTTCAACATTGTACCATATACGATTTATTTATATATTTGATTAATTTGTTAATATAACTAGGTTCTGCAGGACCTCACATTGGTTTAAGTTAATAAGCGTCATACAATGAATACTATTTTGGCTGTGTGGTGTGCTGGACAATCTGATATTGATATGAGGATTGAAATGAGATTTTTTTTTGGTTTTTTGCTCCACAGAAAATACAATTGCATTGAAAAAATAAATCAAATTTCAAAAGAATTCATTTTATAAATACGTTATTTTTTCATATTTAAAAACTTTGCTCTTATCGGTGTTAAGTTTGCCGCGCGATTCTATTCCAGATATCATCCAGAAGTTGTCCGTAGGTGAATGCATTCGCTTTGGTCATTATGTGGTGGGTGTATAGGGGTTGTCACCAGTATAGGGGTTAGCAATATAGGAGTCACCAGTTATATATGTTAGCAGTATGTTGTAGTGAAAGAAAGTGTGTGATTATTACATCGATTAATGGTGCCAGGACCCTATATCTCCCAGCTGCTCACTATGTTCAGATGAGTAAGACATTACGGATTGTGTGTGTGTGTGTGGATGTGGCTGTGGCTAGAGTAGGTGAAACAAATAATATGTAACTTACGGTTGATGCTTTTATGGTAGATAGTTATACAAGTCGTTTAATCAAGATAGTTTCACAATTACACGTAAATAGACACAGTAAGGACGTGAAGCGTTTGCTGGTTGATGGTCTGGTCAGGAAACCGGCAGCGAGAGAAGTGACCAGTTATGGCTGGCTTACGCCGCGATGTATTGTCGTCGGTTTGCGGATCGGTACTCAGTGTACCTTTAAGGTCGATGCGAGCTGGTTTACCAACCAGGTAATAGACCAGATATACTTTTGTCTAGGCCTTCTTCTCTGTCCTCTTCCCTTAATATTTCCCTCAATCATATTTCTGATGTATGCACTATGCATAAAAATGTGCCCTGTCCATTGGGCTCTTTGATTTTCGACGATGTTTATTATGGACCTCTTTTATTGCAATCTCCTCAGAACAACCTCATTTGTGTTCAGCTAATCCTTTCCATTATCCTCCAGCACGTTTCGGTGGCCATTTGTACAAAATATGCGAATATAATACGCACGGGTAACTATTAGTTAGGCCGGACGAGTTAAGCTGTGCCATCCACAGCGATGTTTAGCATTGATGTCAATTGTGAATAATGAATCTAATCGTGGTAAGAAATAGGATTGCGAAATGGAAGTGTTCTCTCCTTCAAAACAACTTCGTTACGCGTCAGTTAGCGGAGATCCGTGAACGCGGCGAGTAAATATCGCCAGGGCAGAATAAGCCAAGACGTTTCTTCAAATTAGCGGGCAGCCATTACCCACTCACATCGACACCGCGTCTAATCTAACCGCTCCGTCCTACATGGACGCTTCAGATAACTTATTGTTAATTATTTAAACTGGAACAAAATGGTTTACAACTGCAATATATGCACGGCTAATTGGCGGCAACGATTGCTCGCAGTTTTTTTAACGTAGAGTATGCTTATTTAGCGGGCATCACGGTAAAAATTGTCACGAAAAGTAAATAATTTCGTGACATTTTTACATGGTTTCACCCTTACCTTGTGTTTAATTTTCACGTTTATCGATACCAGGCGCTTCTAAAAACCTTTTGAAATCAAAAAGATTTAATACTGACTGTTGCGTACAAGCATAGATGCCGGAAGAATTCGGGATACGGAAGGAAGGGGCACTCACCATAATCCGGATTCTGCAGATACCTCCAAAATGTGGACTGTATATGTTATGTATAATATTGTAATCCTTTCCGTACACGCATAACCGCACTGGTTCAAGGTCGCCAATCGGCCAGTCAGCCGAGTGGTTGTAAGGGGAAGGGAAGGGGGGGGAAGGCACAGTGCATTATTTTCGATAAGAATAAATATATATTTACACAAATAAATATATGTCCCAAACACTGACGTTAAATTAAAAAAATACGGTTACTCTTGTTAAACTTTGTACGAAGCTAGTATTAGTACAAACTGTAAACTACTATTTCTACATTGCATTGATTGATTTGGCACGCGAAACCAGAGATTTTAATTTTAATTTCATTTATTCAAGTGAATTTATGAAACCTATCTTTGAACCAGAAAAATATACATATATTATATTCAGCGGCGGTATGACGTATAATACATGTGTTCGAGACATGTAACGAGTTTTTTTTATTACAGCGATAAGTAAATAAGGTTAAAGATGTGAAGAAAGTATGTACGAGTAAATAGACGAACCTAATGTAATAGTAACTAAAAGTCAGAGTAGGTAAACAAATATTATGATTATTATAAAGTATAATAATTATTATAAAGGCATTTACAGGAGCGTAAATACGTTTTAATAAAGTTTCAAAAAACATATTCAACTTTAATTTTAATAACAAATATTATTTCGTGTTAAATGAATTAGTTTAAAAAAATATATATATATAAAACATCTACTTCTTTCATATCTCATTAAAATGAGTATAATTAAATTAAATAATCATTAGATGTGGTTAGATAAATATTATAATCTCTTAAATTAATATATATCTCTAGGAACAGATTTATAGTAAGGAGATAAAGACATCATACAACACAAACAATTGTTTTTCTGTAATATTGATATCGCTCTCATCATTCAGATTGCAGTGATATTAATACAAAGATCTTCTAAAGATTACTCGCCATTTTGATTTTTTAGTATTGTAAAGTATAACATGCATATATCATAGTACGAGCGTGTTATTATTATAGCACAAGCGCTTAGCTTAATTTGAAAGTAGTAAGAATGAATGAATAATTGATCTCTATTTTAGAAAAAATGTATCTATCTATGATTTTAAACTTCTTTATTCTAATTCAGACTTATTATTCAATTTCGATAAAATTCATATTATGTCACAATCTTCTGCTTCATGTGCCGTTTAGTCAAGTTGCAGTATGATGATTTATCAAGTGAACAATGTGTAAAAGATTGAACTACTTTATAACAACGCAGCATCTGTCTTACTACTTATGCATCGGTTGCCTTCTATCTTCCTCTGCAAAATGAGGTGTAAGATATCATATTTGTCATTGCGGACAATTTGTCCAAAGTACGCAGCTTTCCTTCGTTTGATAGTTGTTATTAATTTTCTTGACTTATTTATGCGTCTTAGTATCTCTTCATTGATGATATGTTCAACCCAGGATGCTGCCACACACGTCGATGTAGCCACATCTCAAATTCAGACTTTTAGCCTTCACATGCCACAATATAAAGGTAAACCAAAATGATATATTTACAACGACAATAATTATTTTAAATATGAATTAAATATATTAATCAGAAAGATATACATATAAAATCTATTTTATCGAAAAATATTGTTGTTGCGCCAATGGGATTCGAACCTGGATCTCTTTCCGAACCGGGGAAGGTGCACTATTCAACTATACTACATAGTACATAGTATATTTTTAAAAACAAATTATCAAACCAATATGTTACCTTTTTGATATTAATAAATTTGTTCCATTATTTGAATGAGCCATCTACCTTATTTTTACAAAATCTCAAATACCTTTTAGTAATCTGATAGCAGACGCCAGAATTATCAATTCATTTTTATTAAATTTTGGACACGGTTCAAGGTTCGAATCCCGGTGTCGCAACAACAATATTTTTCGATAAAATTGATTTTATATGTATATATTTCTAATTAATATATTTGATTCATATTTAAAATATCACAGACCGTCTGTTCTGAATAATTACAACTTCACAATAAGAATGTGTTCTCCTAACAATAGTTATTATTTTTAACCATCGTATGGCTTGAATGCAATATTTAATCACACATATGTACCTATAGTAAAAAGTTAGATAAACAGGTAATGGGTCTCTGTTATCATTTAAGACCTCATGTGGAGCAACAAATATATCCGTGTTTAATAAAATGTATTTCTGTCAATAAATAAAATGTAAAAAATATGCCAAGTATTTACAATTAATGTAAATCAGGCCTAAACTCATAATTAAATAAATTGGCGAACATTATCGTTTTTAATTATATAATAATTATTTCACAAACTTTAAATATTTTTTAACATAATGTTTATTAAGTCGGCACGACCAGTCTGATCGGTGTAGAAAATATAGAAGAAAACCAATAATTTTGCATGCTCAGCACTGACTTGGTATTATTAGGTTTCGAGAGCAAAGTTTCAATCCATGTACAAGCAGCTTGAACCCAGATTTTGCTCACTTTAAATTATACGCTATTTGACATTTTGATATTTATTTCATTTGTTGAATTCATTTGGTACCCATATTACTTTATGTATAATAAATATAATAAAATATTAAGATTCTAAGTGCGACGGAAAATGTTAATAAGTATTAATTAATAGCGTATTAATAAGATTCCAAATGAAATTAACGTATCTATAATTATTTTCGCACTGGATGATGACCGATTAAAAATGAACATTTTTGTAATTAGATGATAACGATGTAATGATGGTCCTATAGTGACTAGCGACATCTATTCATAATTTTCAATCAACTGTTACTGACTTGTTCGACAAACATTTTAAATTCACTTATAACTTTTTATCGCTCCAACAGAGGTTTATATGTATTTTTAATGTATGTGCATTAATGACATCTGTTGTCGAAAATAAAAGTATTATATAAATTGTATTGTTCAAATATTGAGTGTTCGACCTGTCTAGTATCTATTTACCCATAGCATTGCAATCTGGTTCTAATTGATTCGGTTAATGCATCCTACCTAGGGTAATACGTAATAAGCTTAATCCGAGGATCGGGTAATTAATTAATTAATTAATCTATTACTATCATTACAAAACAATTTAATTTTGATGATTTTTTAAAAAACGAAAATATGTTTGATTCACTGATATTTTTAACATAATTCTATTTTCACCTAGTTGAGCAGCGTCAACGGATAAAATGTTTAAAAGTGTACTTAGATATAAGATTATATATTTTTATTATGCTATGTAACACTATTTCACTTGTAACATTATAAAAACACTAACAAAAGTTAAATAAATAAATAAATTTACATTTAGTGACATATTAATATTTGTACCACGGGCCTCCTCCCATTTTATATACTGTTTGAAAGTTTAGATTTTTAAGAGACTGGATTTTTTAATTTATTATGAACAGATTAAATTGTGTTTTATAAGAATTTGTTTTAAAAAACTATTTTTTTCCAGTAAAGACTGATTAGAAATGCCTAAATATAAAATATTAAGCTGCAGATGCCGAAGGAAGTGGAGTTATGTCGTTTTAATGAGAAAGGTTTATAAAGGAGAAGTGTACTTATTAATTCTTCTTCTTTTAAACAGGCAATCCAAGAGTGATTTGTGCCATTAAACAAGTTAAAACATTATTTTATAGAAAGCAGTATAACAGTATTATAGAATAGGGAATATTGCGTTACAAGTTAATACCATTGACGTTCAAGAAATTTGCTATTATATAGCTTAAATGTGGCGAGTTAAGGGAAAGAAGATGACACAAGTTAACCGGGAGTTGAAAATTACCATTGACAAGATTATTGTAAAAAAAACCTGTGATCCGCAATGGACAGGCAAAAAAGACATGGTCAAGGGTTTCCTCCTCGGCACCACACTCGCACTGTACTTATTAAAACGATAAAAAATTCTTATTCAGATGACATCGAAACTGCTGCAACGTAGGATAACCATAATTATGGAATCAATATCCATTCTGCTCAATAACACTGATGGTTAACGGTTAAATTAACTAATGAGTGACCATTACTAGTAACGTTAGTAGTCAGTAAGTATATAGCAAGTAGCAAGTATGACTCATTTATATTTCTAAATTCTGGAATCCGGTTTCCCAAATCTTACAGTAATCACACGAAGTCACATCACTATTACAATTTTGAACTTTTTAACAGGGCAGCGGAGTTGTCTAAAAATCTACCGACTCCGGCTCTGGTCTTATCCTACAATCGATTTTATGCGAGCGAAAGACAACGAAATAAATACTTTCCACGCACAGTTTTCTCAGATGCATCAGCGATCAGCTCGGCTGCATGCGCTAGAGCGAGATAACGCGATATAATTCGCGAAAGAATGACTGCCCGCATAAATGTATCCAGTATTCATACTCATCTGATATTGATGATTCGCTCTCGCCCCAGACTTCTGAAGCGTGCACGTTCGTTATTCATAAAATAACAAACACTGCGTCTCGATCCAATCCAATCGTGGCACTACACCGTGGGGTGGGCTCGCTTTAAGAATATCCCTCCCACTATTATTTTTTCTGCGCTTCTATAACAAGAGAAAATTAACAAAAAATCAACCTTTAAATGTTTAATTTTGTTTATTATAGAATGTTACAAAACTATAAGAGACGTTTACGCGTGAACTTTGCGAAATAATTGTCCACACGAAAGTAAAACAATTAATACGCACGGATGCTTTTTTCCAATGCTCGACCATTTCGAATTGAAGAACAAATTTGAATATGAAAGTTTTCGTAACAAAGGAATCGTTTTGTACTTAAATGACAGTTTCCTGTCTAAAGATATTCGCCAGTAGCTGTGTGATATCTTCCATTCCATTCACGCTTATCACAATAACTTGAAATCGCCTTACAGCCGACAATACGTTTCTTTGTTCACAATTCCGCGCGCGAGCTCCAATCATCTCACTTTTCCATCTGTTTTATTGTTCTTTTGATACAAAACTTTTTCTTTATAAAGATTCAGGAATCATTGGATACGATCAACGATCAGTTTAATGCACCGCAAATCGGTGGCTCGTTTATATCGATTGTTTTTACAATTCGATACACAAACAAAACTAAAATAATCCCTGAATGCTTGTCGGTTGGAACCATAGACAAATTTCCAAAGAAACTGAACTCTCCTTCGAATCTACCGCCTCTTCTTCCTAAATCGCATTGATTTTAATATTACTCAAACATTTAGTGAAGAATTTATCAATAACGATTCAATAACACTAAAAAAATCCCACACTATGTAAATTAAATAAAAAAATCGTTCTGAAAAACAAATATCGTCAAACAATTGAGACTCAACCGATCCTATCTTAACATGACTCTGGACAATGAGCTTGTTGTTTTGAGTTCCAACATATGGTTCAGATTTCTTAAAAAATTCAATATTTTTACATTGCATCCACATTGCTATTTAAGTAGGGAATTCGTAATCTTTAAAATAAAGAAAATAAGTTTTTCAATTCTTATTTTTGTTTTCTTTTGTGTTAAATTTGCCGTTCCTTGAAGATGCCGCCCTGAAGCTTTGTATCCCATGTTTATTGGTTGAGGAGAGCCCTGTTTATATATAATATACATTCGATATATTAAATTCGTTTAACTTCGTTACAATTTTGCTAAAGATACAACTCAAAATCAACTGATGTAAATGAAAAATATTGTAATTTAAGAATTGATCCTTGGTTGACACACGTTGCAAAATAACAAATTATGGTACTAGATATATGTATAATGAATGAAATCATTTAGCGAAATTTATAATTAAAATAGTTTTCATTTCAAATGTCTCTGTATTTCAGTACAATATAAAGTATATAACTAAAGATATGCAGTATTGTCTTTAGGATAGGGTTGAGTCTTAATTCATCTCCACACAAAAAGGGTTCTATAAGGAAATATGTAACCTATCGTACAGTTTCACTCATCTATCTCTCATGTAAGCAAGATTTTATTATTCATCGTATATAACAGTCTTTAATTTAACTACAAATTAAATTAATCAACTATACAGAATCTATCTATTGAAAAAATATTTAGATACTATTGGGATTCGAACCTGGACCTCTTCCTATCCCGAGAAGCACGTCCGTCATTTTCGGTACAGCAATCGAAAACATTTTCGACAAATTTTGAACTTGTATTCTGTAATATTTCCAATTGATATGTCTACTAGTCCATTTTTAAAAGCCATGGAAATATTTTTTTTTAGAACTATGTTCTGAAAATGCAACTTCACAACAAAAATTTGTTTTACGACTGATGTTACTGGCATTCCTATTGCAACGGGGAAGAGAATCGTCAAGGATATCAACAGATCACAACCAGGGCATTACGATTCTCAGTAATGAACGACGGAAGTAGAAGGTATTTAATATTTTTTATATAAAGTTGTCATAATCAGGTAAAACTGTTTGTGTTGACGATGGTTGGATAAACAACTAAAAGGTTATTAAACTTAAATGAACCACTTAGAAAGATACGTAGAAAAAATATATAAATCACAAATACAAGCCCATGTGCACCAAATATAGTTTAAATATAAATTAAAATAATAGTATACAGCCACATTATAATCATGTTCGTAGAGAAAAATGATACAATATTTTGAGTATGTCCAAATCTTTGTACGAACTAATTACTGGGTTTTATCCCCCGGGGGATTGTCATCAAGATTAAAATGTCTCACAGAGACGAAGCTATTATTTTTATATGAGAAGTATGGAAGTCTTGGGCATTACAGGGCTTACGACCTGTCATCGGCTGGCTTGAGTGATCACTTTACACAGTACACGTTACACAGTAAAATTATATTTTAAAAATATATACCTTCTACAAAAATAATTTATATGCTTTAATTTAACATTTTTATTTTTTGTAACTTAATTTCACACCTTTTAACAATAATACGGTCTTTCATTATTTTAAAAATAATTCACCAGAAAATATTTTTAGTCTTGTGATTTAACGACGCGCGTTGATCTCTCCCGTATGTAATTAATCTAGATAAAGCTTTACTAATATAATAAATAATAATAAAATGATGTAGTAGTTTTTTACATTCTCTATCTATTCGTAAAGTTTTTCGCGTTTAAAAATAGGGCGAATTCAGCAATAACTTCCATCCAATGTTCCGAATTTTTTGGATGGTGTTTCGCGTTATCGTGGTATTAAAATAACACCGTGATGGTTGACCAATACTGGACGATTTTGGTCGAGTTATATTTTCTCCAATTATGTATGTATTCGTTATTTAGTAGCAATTAAAAATGAATAATTCTTAATGATTTCCTTTGAGTATATACAGGGTAGGTTTTTTGCATGTTTAACCAAGATCAAATAAGTATTAGGTGTGTTGTCAGATATGGGGTCATCAGATTTAAGTGTTTTTAAGCGAAAGAAAGTGTGGATTATGTGTGTTGATCAGAAGGATGATAGCGCAGGAACTGGGGACCCATATCTCCCAGTTCTCTACTATGTTCGAGTGATCGCGGAGTGTGAGGAATATATTTACGGTTGACATTAGACTTATCCAACACTATTTTATAAAGTTGCGTGCAAGTAGCTACTTTAAGGCTTGTGATTTAAGAAGACGGCAAGTAGGCGGATGACGCTCACGCGTCGTTCTTCCCGATGGTTGCCGCTTAATATTATTGTGGCATGTCGCCTGACGTTGGTACCAAAAGTGTTTATGGCTGTTGAGAGCATGGCTTAACGCTCAGGCGCATTCAGGGCCTCCACAAGTACCTACCCATTAACTTTGGCGTTTATTGACGCACTGCATTCGTTTCACTGGAGTTAGTTGGTGCGGCACCCGTTGATCCAATTTAGGCTCTTCCACTCGGCAATAAATTTAATGTCGATACGGCATCGAATGTATTGATCTAAGTCTATCTGCTATCTCATCAATAAATAGGCCTCGATTGACGTCCACCAAATCTCGCAGAGAGTTATTTTCTAACGTTTCCGCCAACGAAAAATTGCTGGATTGAAATCTGGCAAACCACTTTCTTCACGTTCCAAACGCATAATTATTGTTTCTACGCGTACTGAAAAATGCCGAACGTGAGTTGGATTCACATCCATCATGAGAAATATTTGTGCGTAGACGCCAAGATAGGTCTCAATAAACTGAACAATGGTTGTTTTAAAATGTACGATAAATAAAAATCGAAACTTGCACTTTAAGATTATTTTATAAGCATATTTAAACAATGGTGTAAAAACGGCACGTATTTATGACACTTCCGATACAAGCCACACCAAAGCTGTATCTCCCGAGAATAAAATATAAAAATATGTACTATAACGTTTCTCATAAGAGAAAGAATAATTACTATTACTGTGCTCCGATGTTCACTCAATACCATTGACCTAAGACTTGAATGGCGGAGATAAACAAGTTTCACATCCCGGGAATGTGAAAGAATGCGTAAAAAAATTGTTTTCATTTCCTAACATTCAGCTTCACATTTATAAATGTGCACGGACTAGCATCGCTGTTTCCATTAATTTCTCAAGTGGCCTTTTATAACATTACAAAAACCAAATGAATTATGTAGCTTTGATATGTTATACATTATACATTTAAGTAGGCATATTTTTTTTATTTCCCGAGCACCTTCATTGTTGATATCCCGGCAAACGAAGGTGCAGAAAATAATTTTATCGGTTTCGATATTTAAGAAAGTTCGATAAATGGTCTAACGTCAAACATTCGCGATTTCCCTATTGTGTGATCAGTCGTCATTAGCGTAACGAGAAATATTTGTCAGGCAAAAATAAAATATTCTTTTCACACCGATTACAAAAAATAGTTTACGTATTTCTTCGGTCAGGGGCGGATTGGTGCCCTAAGGAATGCCCGGGGAGTTTTTGTGGCATCTAGCCTGATAATATTTTTAAATATTGGAATTTTTGCAAAAATATTTTACACAAAAATGCATATATTATGTACTCGTATTATAAATAATTAATAATGTATTTTTCGGTTCGATAACTCGCCAGTCTAAAAAAACAATATTTGCGCTTTTATAACGCACATTGTTCTGCATTTAGATCGATAATAACATCTTTACCAATCTTACATAATATTAAAATAAAAACATTAATATAAAAGCTTGTGGACTACTGTCGCTAATCATACTTTTAAAACTATTTTTTATCTGCGTATCTATTTTTGTGTGATCAGTAGTAAACTTTTACTACGGTAACTTTTTACTAACACCAGTGGTTAAAATCGTTTGCCGGTTATTTGAACGTTCAATTTACTATTGTCAAAGCACAGTTGGAGGTGTCTATAGGTGCGAAAAATAATCATGAAATATTTTTTCGCTTTAGCGTTCGAAATCTGTCACTTTGGTGGTGAAATTTTTTCGTATTATGTACTAATGTATATTAAATAACGAGATCGGATGAATCCTCATCACTAAGATTAGTTTGTCGTGTACGTCAACATTCAAAACATAAATATGTGTCAAATGACTTTTGGAACAGCTGTTTAGAGTCCGCAATATTTAACTATCGATTTTAGTTTTTACTATCGGATATTGGAGAGTAAAATGAGTTTACTACGGGATGTACTTTCGAGAAGTAAATATTTTTTTACCAATGAACAAACAACCCGTTTTTCCGATTAAAATGTATCACAGAGACGAAACAATTATTTTTTATATGAGAAGTATGGAAGTCTTGGGCACTCTGAATGAATTTCATATACACATAAAGCATATTGCCCCTACTTCATTAATAAGTCTCAACTTCAGCGACATCTATACTATTATATGAGAAAGAATATCATATTTTCAAAAATATCAATAGATGTCGACAGCATAATTGGTAATAAATAAGTGAAATGTTCCATCCTGATATCATATGCCCGTCTCGACACAGAATTTCTCTAGTGAGACGGGCACAGTCCAAACAGATTTTTACATTGTATTATATAGTTACAAATAAAAAATAAAATATGTACAACTTACAAAAATTTGATAGATGTGTTAGCGTAGGTAAATAGGTAAATGTTACATTGTGTAAAGTGATCACTTATGCCAGTCGATGACAGGTCGTAAGGCCTGTAATGCCCAAGACTTCCATACTTCTCGTATAAAAAATAATAACTTCGTCTCTGTGAGACATCTTAATATTGATGGCAATCCTCCAGAGGATAAAACCCAGTAATTAGTTCCTACAAAGATTTGGACGTACTCAAAATATTGTTAAAAAAAATTCTGTATTTTTTTTTACTAAAGTAAAAAGTTACTACTGTTCACACAACCGGCATGCAGTCATTTTTCTCTACACGCACAATATTTTATAATAAAAAATATGCAACAAAAATACATAGGGAATAAATTTTAATTTTATATATTAATTAGGTGAAATTTTTACAAAAATGTCGCTATATAATTAGGGTATTAAAGTTAACTGATATCTGATTTCGGTCAGGTTATACAATACAACTCATACGTTTTATATGTATTTAAATCAAAAGATGTTCTGAAAAATATTACAGGTGTTACCTACAAAAATGTAACTTTGTTTCCGTGTCATTTTCTGAACTATTAGAAAATTAGTCATGTACATACAGTTTTTATTGTCAGAATTCGGATACAAAAAATAAATTATGCGCAAAATATCTTGTTTTCCAACTGCATGATATGACGAAGTATTTACGTACATAGGCAGGGCACGTACACGGCAATAAGTTCGTGAATTCCATTATGTCACATTAATTCTCATTTTAGATTGTGAAAATATTATAAATATAATTATTGTTGCATTAAAGCATTACCATTATACAAACGCCAAAAAAATAAACTGCTTTTATGTTCAACTTAATATTTAAAAATTTTTTTTTGTAGAAATGAATTGCTGTCTGTCCCAAGCTGCCCAGGCGATCGCTACGCCATTGTCTTTTATCCAAAATGTCCAAGCGTAATTATTTTAATGAGTTGTCGATTATTCTCAGTTGAACTCCTGTGGGAAACGGTTGCAATGTTTCCGTTCGGACACCGGTATTTCGCTTCAATACCATGCTAATTTACAGATTTAATTGGTTACATCTTTTCATTTGACTATCATTGAGCATGATTGTGCGTTACTAATAAATAACTGAAAAATCTCACGGAAACTGCATGGACCAGTAAACAAATACGATATTAAAATATAATTTTTGTACGGTTTACAATTATTGAATTCGTTTAAATAAATACAAATTTGCGTTGCATGAATACGTGCGTAATCTGTAAAATATGCTTTTGTTGCTTTGATTTTATATTGCTTTAAATTGTTTTTTTTTTTGGATAACAGAAGTAGGCCAACTTTTTATTGTAAATATGTTATTCTGCAATTATGGTCGCCAATCGAAAATAAAACATAAATGAATAAAAATATCCAGACGGTATAAAATGTTTCACGTTATTTTATTTTGCGTAGAAATACTAAAAAAACTATGCTATGTAGAAAGCCATGAAAATACATGTAAATAAAAATACACGACGTTAATTCATTTTGAAACAGTAAAAATGAAAGAATATGATTTTCACATACAGTTCATATACTATACTACACAATTAATATTATATAATACATTTATATGTACGAGTATGTTTCATCAAGCTTTGGATATAGGTGTTACAATGATACATTTTTTTTCTCAAAGGCGTGATAGAAACATTGGGTAATTCTTTTATGAGACATTTTATTACTATTACATAAGTTTAGTATTCATTTTCTCATTTTAAATACGTTTTATAAAATTTTCTCTTGTTACGAAAAAATGTCAGTATATGATTTTCACATACAGTTCATATACTATACTACATAATTAATATTATATAATACATTTATATGTACGAGTATGTTTCATCAAGCTTTGGCTATAGGTGTTACAATGATACATTTTTTTTCTCGAAGGCGAGATAGAAATATTGGGTAATTCTTTTATGAGACATTTTATTACTATTTGTACATATGTTTAGTATTCATTTTCTCATTTTAAATGCGTTTTATAATATTTTCTCTTGTTACGTTAAAATGTCATTACTTTTACATAATTTTTTTTTTATGTTAAAATAAATTCTTCGGTTTTATTATTTAATACCAACCAGTTTTAAATCTAAATAAAACTAAATTTAAATAAACTAAACTTCGCTAACTTTCTGAAGGTTTACATTTAAAATTTACATTCTGAGCTCTGTGTACTTTATTATTAAGTATTTGTTTCATATAGGGTGAATATGATGTTCCATGACGATTTTGGTATGTTAGACATTTATCAACTTGCAAATGTGTTGTTGTCTACAATGTGTTGAAGTCAAAACATTTTATCTAAATAATAATGGCAATGCTCTAACCATTAATGGTGATCGTTATCGTCACATGTCAGAGAACTTCTTGGTGGCCGAATTGGGTCGACACATGTGGTTTCAACAGGATGGTGCCACCTCACACACAACTCAAGCTACGTTTGAAATTTTGCAATTTTTCCCGGTCGCTTAATACAGGATAATATTCAAAATTAAATTGCTGAAATACTAAGCGAAGTGTGCGAGAAAATTATGAAAAATATGGTTAAAAGATAATATAATGTAGCTGCCAGAGGCGGCCACTTGGCCGATATTATATTCCATATATAATTGTAATGATTCAAATAATCGATAAATAAAAACTAAATAAAAAAATGTGTTTTATTAATTAGTTATTTAAAAACAACACCCGCCTGGAACATAATATTCGCCCTGTATATTGTTAAAATATTAATTATTTCATCACGTAATGTTCCCCATAAACATAATTTGTAAAAATGTAATACATAAGATTAATAATAATGTTTTTTTAACGTGTTGTTATTTGAAAACATAAATATAATTGTAAAGGCTTTTAATTTTTAGTGGTTAAATTAATGACTGAATAAAGAGAAAATTTACGATAGTTAATGTAATATTTTTGGATAATACATCGATTTCAAAAATTCAAACATTTTAGAGAATCATTAGTGCCAAAAAAATGAGAAAGAATGGTTTCAAATGTATCTATAATCGTTTTTTGTTGGAGTGCGTTGCGTATTTTAACAATTTGTTAAAATTATGCATTTAAAATTTCTCGCCAAGACAAACATTCAAAGCTTTTTAGATATCTCGGGAGAGGGTCGAGACATGAAGCAGTAATACATACGTATAGCGTTACTTCTATTCGTACATTAAATTTAATATTACTAAAAAAAATGACGTGTATAGACTTTGATTTCTCGTCTCGCAAGATTTGGCTGTAAAGGTCGGTAAATATAGCGCCAATTTCAAAATCCCCTAAACTACCAAGTGTTTTTGAGTTATGGATTATAACTTATATTTTGAAAGCAAATGTACAAAATGTTTGTTTTTACATTAGTATTTTTTAAAGAGACAATTCTGTAATGACTATAAATGTAATTGTAGAGTGATAGGGGCTAGGCCCCTTTGTCTCCGTAACCTAGGGTGTGGCGGGTAAGAGGGTTTTTTGTCCCCGAAGAATGGGGTGCTTGCTAGGCACTATGAGCTATATATTTTTAATTTTTTTTAAAATATTTTTTTTTATTCTAAAAATTAGAATTTTGGGCTTGTGCCTCTTTTCAGCCATTCTTCAGGGGACTGGAGCAGGGCTATATAGGAGGGAAATGGGGAGGAGTTTGTCGGGATCGGCATCGTGCTTATTTCTACCTAAGATGGAAATGGAGTAGTTTGGGAAATTCTGCAGTTTCTTGAAGAACCTCGTGGCTAAGTCGCGGATGTGGGATTTGAGATGGGGTGTGCTGGTGTCATGATGGATGATGATGTTTCTCACAAACCACGGGGCTTAGAGAATAGATCTTAGAGTTTTGTTTTGAAAGACTGTGAGTTTTTTGACAAATTTAGCTGTGGCCCAGATGGGGCATGCGTAAGTGAGAAGAGGGCGGAGAAGGGATTTGTAAAGGAGTATTTTGATGTTTAATTAAATTGGGCTAAATTTGTGTAGAAGGCAGTATATGGATCCTTTCGCTCTGGTTGCTATCCTGAGGGAGGTTGTGATGTGGGCATTCCAGTTGAGTTTACGGTCCAATGTTAGTCCGAGATATTTAATGGTTTTGTGCCATTTGATTTCTGTGTTGTTAGTAGAAACGTGGCCTTTGAGACGGAGGCCGCGTTTACGCTTTCGCGTGAAAAGAATAACAATTCTGTAATGTAATTTTTTTTCTGTATATATCGTTCTGGCAGCTATTCTGGATCAACGAACATTGTGATTGGTTGGTTTCATTTTAAGGACAGAGTATAACAATTTATACTCTGTTTACATTGGGGTATTTTGGAACTAACACTGATTTTGAACATGCAATATCAATGGATTTAACTCAAATTATTCGAATTCTGGTCTGATATGGGAGTATTCGCTCATAGAACGGTCCTGGGTAACTTTATGTGACAAGTCTCATCCTTGTTCACGCGCCATAATTCTCTATGTCTTTGTAGGCAAATTTGAAACCAATGACATTATATCGGAGTTAAGTGTCAATTTACTTTGAAATACAAATTAGGCAGATATATGAAATTATTATTAGAAAAACAAACGATTTCATTTCTGGTATCAGAAATTTCAAAAATATAATTTTTTTCTGGATTTTACACCTTCGTATTTTTATGATTATTGACGTACTTTATATTAAAATTTGTAAAATAAAAATGTATAACGTAAAAACTGCACCGATTATTTTAATAAAATAAAAGATCAAGTTAAGCAAGTTCGACAATGTGTAACGTCAAAAGATCGTTAACAGAAACAACATTTTTTTTTGTATTGACCTTCGGGCAAATAGTTAATAGTGTAAGTTCGAGCTGTAGCCTTTATGGGGGTGCCGCGTTAACCTTCAAAACTTTGTTATTATGAATGTGCACGATTTAATTGTAAAATAATTCTAAAGTAAATTTTCAATTTTTAATCGTCTTCTTCTATTGGTCTGCGTCTAGTGTTGATAAAAGTGAATATAGGCCTATTTTTTTTGGTTTTCACAGATCCCTGTCTCTTTCGCTTTGACTAACGACTTGACCGATGGTGTGTGACCATCGCGCCTTAGGAAGGATAAAGTATATTAATAATAATAAAATTGGATAATGTTTATTGCACTATTTTGGCGCTTTACAAATAAACTGTTTAGTCCTATAGATACATTGTATTTAACAATAAAAAGTTCGTGTCTTTTCAAATAAAATCTCCGATGCACTGTTCCTTATGACGGAGGGTAAACAGTTTGACCCTTTCAGGCTTGCCACCGCAAATGCCCGTTAACTAAACTTAGACTTCTGGCAGGTAGGTTTTACAATCCTTCCTGTGACTGTAGTAGAGGCTGACCTGAGAGATTGACGTCTACTATTCAAGTTGTCTGGGATGCAGAGCTCATGAAGATATAGAGGCGCCATGTCATCTGTTGCCTTGCACATCAACCAGAACAATTTAAATTGAACTTTTTCAGGGAAATGGAGCCAATACTCGTATAATAGATGTACTGGTATGTTTAAAATGTTTGCATTTCCTTTCAAATAAATTAAACACTTAGTTTTATACCACCCAGTAACTCTCATTTGACATTAATGTTATTTTTGATTTGATTATGATTAATAAATGTTTAATTTTAGAATAATAATAATAATTTATTTATTTCGGTGTCTGATGAACTATTTGGCGGTTGTTAATTATTAATTAAAAAGTATTTATAAGAAAATCACTGTATATTTGTAAATCTCAATAAATTAATAAGGTGATAAGATGTCAAATACACGAGTGTTAAAATGCACTACGAAAAAGAAAAATCTAAATTTTTTTGAGACATCAGCCTTATTTGTATTGCTTGTGTGTTTTAAAATACGTTAAGTTTTAAATAAAATATTTTCCTATAATTATTCAAAATGACGATTTCTAAAATAATTCAAACATGAACTTACTTACATATCTACTCACTTATACAGGATTGATAGGTACTAGATAGAGGATGGAATATTTCCATGAACGTAATAAATTATATAAATTTTTATTGTTTCATATAGAGACAAGTACTAGTGCATTAAGGGTTGTGCAATCTAATTGATTTGAAATTATGTTATGTATAGCCGTTCTGCGTAATGCTTTCAATTTATTATTAAAGACACTTATCGTTTGCCAGCTCACCGGATGCTAAATTGCCCTTAATTTTTGGCCAATTTGGATTTACGGTGAATGTATTGAAGAAATCTTGTGTGCCATATTTTGCAAGAATTGCTGTAGCATCAATGCACTTCTCGCGCATATTTCATTTTTTTTTTAAATATTCGCATTAAAAATGTATATATATAAAACTACTTTTCATTTAGATAGAACAATTATATTAGTGTATGTAATAGTCCGTTTCAAAAATATGTAATATTCTAATATATAAATATAGTAAATATATAACAGATATAACACACCTAAAATGTTCATGTACAACGTTTTTTTGCGATAAATCATACATTTTTCAGGTTTTATAGAAATAAGGTGATGTATATTTATGTACAGAGAAAACATGATTTATTGGAACATATAATGCTTTTAGGAATATTTATTTTTAATAAATGGATTTTATAGTGTAAGTGCGTAGTTATAAAGGCTGTTTTTTTAGAGGTATAGAAATTTAAAATTAAATAAAATACATAAAATCGTAGTAATGGCCATGGTATTGACATTATTGGAAAGATAATTTTATGTCATTAGTGTTTAAATATGATTTCGCGCATATGGGCGCTGTGGCTCGCTCGAATAAAGCGCTATCTGGAAGTCCAATTTTCGATCACTTTTTGGAGCAGCTGGGGACGTATATTGGCAATAACGAGACGAATGTTAATCACACGATCTTGGAAGTCAATTTACATGTCCATTATGCGCTCATCGAATGTTTCCTTCAATAAATTGATTGTGGCGCGCTGTGTGACATGTTGCGCTTCTTGTTGAAATCACAGCTCTTGCATATTAATGCTATTTAATTGGAGAACGAAAAAGTTAGTAATCATGGATCTATTGCTGTGCACTAATAATACGTTCCACTGCAGCAACAGCGTCTTCGGTGCACACTGTATGACATCTGTGCGGATGCGTATTATCAATTAGAGTATGCGTGGTGTGAAAATGTTTCGTGATTATTTGAATTAGTTGCTCGGATGGACGATTATGTCGACAGTAAAATTGACGTAGCGCACGGTAAGTTTCGCGAACTGAACTACTATAATATTTTTGAAATAATTTTTTACAATTTGCAAGCGTTGTTCTGGCGTAAGTCTATTTCATGATGAAATCAGCTGTCAGCTGTCAAAATGGCTGACGCCGGAAAAAGTGTTGCCAATTCGAAAAGGAAACCTCCAAACATCCTTTATATTTATATCAATGGAAAAATAACAAATGCATTCGATCAAGATAAATATTGATATTAACATTAAAATACAAGAAGACAACTAATATATTAAAAAAATTAACAGATATAAACATAAACATAATCTTTCCTAATTCACAGAATTCAAACATTCCGTATATATTTTTTACAGACACCGTGTTTATAATTAGTTTCAAACGATAACCCCGACCACTGACCAATTAAAATGCAAGGCTGTATCAATATGGTATTACTCATATTTATACAATTGTTCTTTCTATATGAAAAGTAGTACACAAAGATCATAATAATATTATTTGGAGATGTAAATTTTTGAAATAAATTCCATATTTGAAATTTCTCCAACAGAATAATGAACCTTGAGAATAAAATGTCACATATGAACCTGGTTTGCATTTAAAAAAATAACACTTCACTATAACGAATGAAACAATTTTCTTTCAAATTTAACTACAAAAGGAAGCCTTAACCAGAAGGCTTCTATTTATGTGCGATGTTGTAGCTGTAGGTTGGGAGAGTTTGAATGATTTAAGAGAATATGGATTCCAACCCACCAAGGGTTGTAGAGCCAAAAATGTTTAAATTGTACTCGGAAAATTAATACATGTTCGGATGTACGCCAGCAACACAATGACCAGACACAATTATCAAAAAGGAAATAGGTTAATACGAGTTTAATTTTAGTCTTTACTTGGGTGATAGTATGCAATTAGGGTTCACACGTATTTTCGACAGAAACAGGTGCGACGACGGCGGCGACCTAATCTTCAGAATCCGAACGATACCAGAAGATGGAAGGAAACGACTACACTACTACTAGTGGCTGCAGGCAGTGAGAAAAAAACATTTAATTTTTATTTTTATTTAATTTTATCTATCTAAGATTAATTTGAAATTAAGATTGAACTACGCCTGTTTCACTAAAAGACAGGCATAGTTTACAAGTGGTTGTAAAAGTTATTAAAAATAACAAAGAAGTTAAAATAATAATGAGATGAACGTAACATTAAAAAATAAGTAAAAACTAAATATATATAACAATGAAATTGGACCAAGGCCCTCGGTCCTAGTAGTCCAGAATCTAGTGTCATGATTCTCATACCGGGAGCTCCGGGTTCGATTCCCATTGAGGACACAATACATCTATGTCATTTCTCAAGCCTAAGTGATTTGTGATGTGTTTCACTACAGTAACCGGGCTTCATGGTCTGTCATAGTGTTGGAAATAAAAATAGATTATTAGGAAAAAATTGAACAACATAGAAATATTTATTATTAACGTTTGTTTGGATTCAGGCATCGATACCTGGTTTACCAACATTGCATTTTCAAGTTTTATTTTTATATAATCAAGATAATTTATTTATGTTACATTGTCTATTATGCTGTAAAAAAGGTTTGCTCCAAAGTATCTGAAATTTTTTTGCACATGTGTGTTCTCGGGATATGGAAAATTTTTGATTTGAATTTTACCTGAGGGAATTGTGATTTGAGTTTTGTTAAAGTTTAGAATACAATTTAAAATAGTATTAGCATAGATTTGTCTAATTTCAAAAACACACAATTTATTAAATACTTGATCTGTCCTTGTTTAATTGGATTGTTGTAATTTATTTTAAAATTTCAATTACCGAAGTAAGTAGAAATGCATTATTGTAATTGCTTGAACCTTGAAGTACTAAGAAATTCAGTTGATAATGAATACATCATACTTGTACCCAGCTGGTTATTTAATTGGATTTAATGCACATGTGCATATATAACACAGTGCGTGCACACATAATAAAGTTCATCGTGCACCACTTACAAGTATCACATAATAAATATCATATTAAAAGATACAAACTATATAATAATAATTAGTGAGTTACTTACCGACCGAGTGTATAGTGTGTGTGTGTATGTGCGTGCGTGTGTGTGTGTGTGTGTGAAAAATTAAAGAGGTCCAAGTCGCCATATTCAGTATTGGACATATTTGATGAACGGTATATCGATATACTCTACGGATTATAATGGACCACGTGGTGGACCTATCAGGAACTTTCATGGAGACACGTTGAAGCACAGCTTTCATTAATGATTATAGACTGTCTTCGCCGAAATTAATTACTAATTTTAAGGACATGCATCACTGACAGTTTCAGTTTATGAGGCGTTAGTTGAAATTTGGTTCACTCGTGCATTGTGCATATTGATGCGTTGTCGTGAGAAGGACACCGAACTAAATGTGTGGCGTTAATTGCCCCGGTAGCGTGTGCGGGTCTCGGCGAGGCGGCCGGCTGCAAGGCGCGGCGGCTCGAGGCACGGCAGCTCGAGGTACGAAGGCTGCGCGGCCGGCGCGTGCACCGCCACCACTCCGCCGCCGCCGGCGCCTTTCGCCGCCGTCCGCGCTCAGTCTGTCGCCGCCGCTCGCGAGGTAAGCCGCCTCCCGCCGCCCACCGCACGACCCGCTAGATGGCGCCCGACCATTGTCTCGGGGGAACGCTCGCGGCCAGTACCGCAGCGGTCATAAACCTCCGGGTACCCACCGGCCGCCGCGCGCCCGCTCCGACGGGCAGCAGATAGACGCCGCAGCTGGTCGGTTTCGCGTTACGGCCGTCGCGCGTCGCCTTGGAAAGTAACTGTATATTTTTTCGTTCAGTCGTAACATTTTGGCGCAGGAAGACCCGCGCAGTTACGAAACCGCGCGGTGGTGAAACGGACACTGATAACGAATCCGAATTCTAACGACAGAACCGACGAAAGACGCGAACTTTCGCGAGAGAATCGAGTGAACCAAAATTGTGTATGCAAACAAGTGGTGTGTGTAACAAAACAGAATTGTTCCGTTATATTTATTTCGCGCGTGTTCCGTGCGAGGTTTCTAATGGGAACCCCCGAAGGACATTAATCCTAGCGTTAAATGTAACTTTGTGTGACGCGAATGGTTTATGTGATTGATCTCCAATCGTGATCGGAGGGAAAACAAATCGTTAATGTGACATACAAACATAATAGAAGACTACTCGTACCGCATAACAATAGCAGTGGTGCATTTATCTATCTGTGAAAATCCGTGTTTTGTTATTTCACAACTAAAGGTTTGTCTGACAGTGCAGTGCTCGCGATTCTGTATTTGTAGTATTGTGAAGTGGTCGCTCTATCTTCCGCGTATTGGATTTACCAACTGGAAACATACTGGATTCAGGTAACAATATTATCCTTAACAATTCGAAATACATGCACATGTAGGTACCTACACGTATACATTTTAACGAATTTATAAGCCACTTATACTAATCCAATTCAATTAATAAACAAGTATATACGCAAAGAGATGAATTATTGTAAGTTCGCAGCGCGAACAAAGGTTCTGTTAACATATTAACAATCGGTTCGTCTACTGTAATTATGTCAACTTATAACACATAAAGAAATACCCAATAAAAATCCTTAAAACGAAATCCTAGTAATATTTATTCAATGTAAATTACCCAGCGGTTTTGCAACAAAAAATTGTGCAATATATTGTAAGCAAAATATTTAATGATTTTCATTTGTAAACCTTTCGTGTATAAATTATCCCAGCAAGCAAAAGAGGTTTAAATATATTTTTCGCGATTGAGTAAACTATACGTATTTATGTTTTATTAACTTTTCATCTTCATATATTATTTGTACATATTTTATTAATATTTATAATATTAATACACACTTTTGTTCAGAAACATTGCTACATACATAATTCACATATACCTATATTGATTGCGTGTATGTAGCAAGTCACCCTTCGCCGTGCACGCTGGGAGATTTCAACGCAGATGCTTAACTATGAAGCAACCTTTATTCGCAAAACCTGAATTGCTCATTCCTCCTGCAATATACATACCTACATATATAAATATAACAAAATAACGAATTATTCATAAAAATAATATGATATCTTCATGCCGTTGTAATTTAGTTAAAAAACCTAATGTTATTTAAAATTTGCCTACGATAATTATTGAAAATAGAAATGACTTATTTGATGCTCCGAGAGTAGTTTTAAATTTACAATATAATTTTTCTATTTGCAGTCTGTTTAGATAACTCAATGCTGTTTTTTTTGGTACACACAATTTACGAGTCGCATTTACATCTAAAATAAGCTAACTAGTGTAATTTATAGTACAAAAATAAATCGCGTAAACTAGCACACCGATTCGCATACCCCAAACACCAGATTTCCATTAGTGTGTCGAAAAAGCATTAATATCTATGTTATGCAAACATTTTCTAAAACGAACGCCGATTGACATTGATAAAAAGAACGCACGCGCCTCTGTTTTGAAACAAATCACTTTTCAATAATCAAATGAAGGTGTCTATTCTATCTATTGCATCAAAGTGTATTTAGAATTTATCGGTGTACGTTGTTTTGTGATTTTTTTAAGACTGTACACAAATGCTATAATTTTTATTTTAGACTAGATTATGTATTTATAAGCAGATTTTTTGACGACATTTTAACATTTTATTAAATTCGTTTTAATAAAATATTTGTTTTCACTTTGGGCGACCATTAAGGGATATATACAGTTATTCTTCATGGAATTATAAGGCATACTAGCGGAAAGCAATCGGGTAACGGGGATTGTTGTTGTTAGGCCCTCCGGCTTGTTGTGTTGTGGCTGCGCGGCTTGCAATGTCTTTGCAATTGATAAAACAGTGATGAGAGTGAGTCCATTTTAGTGTGAAATCCCGTGTATTATTAATAAAATGTATGTATATAAGACAACGAATCACAATATTGACGTATGTTCACTGTAATCAATTGTTTATTAACCTCACTTCTATTTCCGTATTATCTTTATTTTCGCATCTGAAAGTTCAGTCTGGCTGTGTTTTATATAATATATCTCGATTCACATATGAATTTAATACGATTATATAATGTCTACTTTATTTTAAATAAATGTTGTGTCATCTCTAAACATGTTAGTTATTGGCTAAAAGTTGAGGCTATGTAATAAAACATCCCAGAAGTGTGACTTCATTTTCGCAACCCGGTATATTGCAGTTCTCACTCGATTACGATTGACAGACGTCAGAAATAATAGGCTTCGTACTACTAACATCATGACTGACTTTATCCAACCGAAATAGTGCATAAGTGTTATTTAGTATTTTCGGTAAAATGTTAACTTTTTAAATTTAAAAATGTATTTTTAAATTTTTTATAATTATATCTTTATTTTTACGTTTCATTTCATGTCATTAATATACCATTAAATTTATTTGTACAAGTTAAATGCTCTTTGAATTTAGCTCGTTAGCAAGCAGCCACATCATTTGTTCTCACCTGTAACATGTGCTTAAATAAATAAAATGTTAAAATACTGCACAGAAAAGTGTTGAAATTAGTTTGCATGATCCAGGATGCATGACGATGAATCCAAAGCACGCGACGTGGTTGGCTTAAATTGGCGCGCTTTATATGTTGTATCCACCAATCTCCCGTCAGAAATCTGGTTTGAATAGGTACCTATTCTGGTAGCAGACATGCTTTCAAGCATCACGCTCTGACATAGTTTCGGCTTTTAACCTTTTTAACAATCATGTCTATTCGCACTTGTAATACACGCATTCTCAATATGAATGTTAATTGTGTCAAAACAAATTAAATAATTAATGGTATAAAATATTATGTGTTAAAGCAGTAGAATACAATAAATAAGTTCAAATATGAGTCTAAGAGAGAGATAATTATATTCTTAAAATAATGATATAAAATATTTTTATTTAATGTTATAGGGTTATTAAAGTTATCTTTTTTACAAACCTGTTATATACTTAATACTTTTAAAAAGATCTTCAATTCAATCGCGACCGGAAGCAATACCGTTCTTTAAGAAACCCAGATATCCGGAGCACATCGGGATCCCGAATAAAAATATAATACATCATTCTGTTTAGATAATATAAGTAAGTTTCTAATCATCCTAAAAATAAAAATAACACATTGATTAAAATACGTATTAAGTATATTTTTTTACTACATTAGGTTACCAAGTCAGATATCACATTAAATCAAGTTTATTTATTTATTAAAATTACACAGTAACTTTGTATTTTACCACGTTAAAATTTTATACATGAATGCTTTTCGTAAATATGATTTTTATTATTTTCCATGAAAAATGACTAACCATAATGATTTTGCCGCAAATATTATAAATAGAGTAATTTATTAGTCTATTATATACAGAAAAAATATAAAACGTATCTGATTACCAGATAATTGATAGATACAGAAAAATCACCGAAGTGGAAATGTATTTTAGATGAGAAATTTACAAAATTAGCTTTTTAACATACCGTTGTTTTACGGAACAATAACTCTCGCAATATTTGGAACATTATTGAGGAAATTTAATGTTTATTATATGCGTTGCAATTTTTTTTTGACATTTTATAAAATATCGATTTAGTCAAGATTTAATTACATAAGTGGGGTACGTTAAAGATATTTTTTGGGGAATCTTTTATATTTCGCGTATGACCGTGACTAATTCACTTTCTTGTCAGTTAACTTTTTCAAACGGTTCCAGTTTCAAAACAATTCCGAATGTTTTGTGGAAGTTTTACGCTCGGCGAAGCGGATAATTCAACCAATTGTGTGAATGTGTGATGTGTGACAGTCTAAGGAGGAGGTCTTCTTTTATGGAGCTGACTATTTTGATCTACTCAGCAGGTAGAAATCATTCCTTCGGTAGACACTTAATGCGTATGAAAATTGGTAACAATAAATGAGGATGTCGTAATGTACTGTTCTGTAATTATTTGATTATTTGATCAGGTATTTAAAATGAAACAATTCTTTACTACTACCAAAAATAAAATAAAAATTATAGTACAAACTTATTTTATAAATTAAATTATTTGATATATCTACTATAAATGAGCACTCATTTTAATAGATACATTATTTCCATTATTATTGTGAAGTTGTAGTTGTCAGAGCGTTTCCCCGGTTAGGAAAAGTTTTTTGTTCGAATCCCGGTGGCAGCCAAAATATTTTTTCGATAAATTGATTTTATCTATAAGTACTTATATCTTTCTAATTGATACATTTAATTTGTATTGTTATTTTATACTGTAAAGAGCATTAATTATTTAATGACTAAATATATAAACCTATGTTCTGAATAATTATAACTTCACAATGAGAATGTGTTCTCTTAGTTAAAGTTAATAGTTTGTAGATTTATTGTTAGGTAGACTTGGTAATCACATGTGTATATATGCATACATTCAATAACTAATTCTGTTTTATAAAATATTAATATTTGATTTGATCTTTATATAAATTACCTTTGTTTTCAGAAAGGGCATTAAATAATTTAATTCCCTGATTGAGAGTTATAGTTGGCACATAATTTTATATATATTTTTAACATTATCGAAAAGCAATCAGGATCGTACTTATATAACATTTACTAAAGTACCTACCTAACTACTTCAGCGAAAATATGTTTAGAATGTTTATTTGTTAGTTAATCTTGAACATGTTGTGTGTATGAACTTCTTCTAGTAGACTGGTCCGAATACTCGCATGCCAGCCACACAGCCAGTTCCTACGAGGTACTTCAACATAACTGTATCGCCGTTTGGACTACAAATTGTCGAGACTCGTATTTACATCTGTCTTCATATATAGATACACACCGCATAGAGGATCCGACATAATCAGCACCGGTCTCCACCTGACAAGAAACTTTATACACCAAAAAGATAAAACATGCCCACAAATACATATTTTATACATCGCTGAACAAACCGCGCAGGGGTGTTAGTAGATTTTTGCGTATTTCCTAATACGCAGCAAAAATTTTTTTTCAATTCACAAGCAAATGAAAATTATCTATAATTTTATTTAGATGCGACAGTGACTGAGTATTTTTAAATCACTGGTATACTTAATTACACTATAGATAAAATAAGGTGTATTCTGTACACGTAATAAATGATGAGATATCATTTGTAATGTAATCATTTTAATTGATGTTTTAATGATCCAGTATTATCATTAATTTCAAACAAGCATTGTTTGGATGATTCGATTCGTGATAACTAACTATACGTGATTTACTTATGTATATATTTGTACGCTTATTATATATACGTGCAACATAATGTACGCGAATTATAGAAAAATTGATTAATGTTCTCACTTTTTCCTGTGCTATATAAATCAATTGTAATGACGTTATTTGTAACAATACGAATACACGGTGATGGTTTTATTTCCTAGACTCATTTCTATTTAAATAGACAAATATAATTAGCCATTTCTAAAGCTTTTCTCCATTAGAATTGGCGGAAGTAAAAAATGCATGAGATAAATTTCGCAATAAAGCAATTAAAATTTCGTCCTAAATACACATATAATACCTATATTGTACGTGCAGTGATGTATGTATCTCTTGCCATCAACATACTACCGTTCAATAGAGTTGGAAAAATATTACAAAATATTTGTATAGATACATTAACTAGCTCATATAGTGCCATTAACTTTTACTAATATTAATCTTATAACTGGAAGAATGTTAAATAATATCGGATAGTCATAATGTATTCAAATTTGACTATATTAATATAAAGAACTAGATTTTCAATACTTTAATATCAGAGATTTATTATTTTTAGATATGGTCCTTGTTTTTCTTATTTACATTATTGCAGTATGTTGTAACCAAGATTTAAACTTTGACTTAAAACATCACAGACCTATGTTTTGAATAATTACAACTTCACAATAATAATGTGTTCTCCTTAATAATATAAGTTGTATCAATGTGTCCAAAATTTAATAAAAATGAATTGATAATTCTGGCATCTACAGTCGGTTTACTCAAAGGTATTTGAGATTCCGTAAAAACAATGTAGATGGCTTTCAAATAATGGAACGATAGATGTATTAATTTGAAAAAAGTGTAACAGTGTAAGTGTAAGGTTCGAAAATTTGTCATGAAAAATACTGGCGCTATAACATAATTAGTAGTGTACTTCCCCGGATTGGAAGTAGAGATCCAGGTTCAAATCCCGGTAGCGCAAAAACAATATTTTTTGACATAATTGATATAATTAATACATTAAATTAGTATTTAAAAAATATATTGCATATTGAACACGCTTAAATATATATATTTATATACTGTTATTCGTGAAAAAAATGGATTTAAGATAAATTGTTTCAGCGACAATTACACAAGTTTGACCAGTGTGGCATTTTTAAATTATATTATTTTGAGAGTCATTTGCTAAAGCGCATGAATATGAACGCCAGACGCCATTCTCTTCGTTGCTAAGGCTGTTTTTATTGCCGATACAAAAATATATCATTTATGGTTAGCACGAGATATTGGGAAATATTATTTTATTTAAATCATTGTAAATTCTTTTAGACAACCGCTAGATAAAGTAAACCAAATTAAAATTTAATTCATCACATTATGGATTTAGGTTATTCGAGCGCTATTATAAAATGTTATTTCATTCATTATTTACGGGACAATAAAAGATAAAATAATAAATTACACATGAAATATTAAATATTGAAAATTCGTGAACAGATCGTTATTATTTATAAACTAGTATTTCTGTTAGTGGCGTAAAAAAAATTGGACCACAAGGAAAAATTAAAAAAGGCATTAGGTTTCAATGCAAAATGGGGGCAATGCCTTTTTTTCGATATGTTTTGTATTATTATATATAACATTTTTAAGTACTGCGCGGTTTTACCGATTAGATTGGAAAAACAAAAGCGATCACTTGTCTTCTATAATATTCCCACTTTAAACAAAAAAAAAGTATTTTTAAGCATTTACATGTACACGCTTCACGGCGACTATTGTCACAATTGCTTTTTTGCTAGTGCATTCTGCATTACCCTCCCTGAAATTGTGCAAACGGTGTTTTTACGTATCAACTTTGAAAAGTACATATCCACTTAAAGATGTTCTTGAAATAACTGAGATCATGTTTACATAAATGATTATTGAACAAACGTAAAAAATATGAACAAATGTCATGTGTCATTTGCGTCGCATCGCATTTGACAGTGCGACCACGGATGCTCAATATGAGGCTAATGTATGGCACTTACATGTACGGATCCTATAAGATATCCAGATCATAGATAAAAGATTATTATGCATACTCACTACTAAAAAAACCTTGCTCCATTTTATGGCGATGGTCTGGGATTATCAGTGGAGTATCACAGTATATATAATTTATTTGTAATATTTTCATGTGTTTTCGTAATATAACTACGTGAGAAATGATAGATTTGGGTGAATTAAGAAAGTTATTAGCGCTGGAAAAAGTAGTAGTAGTAGAAGTAGTAATACCCCAATCTAATGTGCATCGTATTGGTTATGCCACCGGTTTCTGTTCTTCTGCTTGAACACAAAACGTGTCATTTACACAGGCTCACTGGATATTTCACGCGAAATTTTAAAAAAATCCTTGAATAAAACGTGTTTTGATACAAGGATTTATATTGCCACTAAATCGCCGAGTTGACGTTGTGCGGCTTTTAGTTGACATAAAAACGTTAACGGCGACAGAAAATATAAAATTGCGCAATTTGACGACCGAAAAACTGAATGCATTTTTAAAAAAGGAAATTTGTTCACTTACTGATTAATGGCCGATTCCGTAATAATTTGTCGGATAACATCTGAAATATAATTGAAACAAGTGAATATTTAGTGATAAAAATATCAATAATGATATTTAATTTGTATTAAAAATATCATAGACCTATGTTTTGAAAAATTGCAACTTCACAATTAGAATGTGTTCTCTTTAAAAATATTTTAATAAAATTGAATGAGAATTTTTTAAATTGAATATTTAAATAATAATAATACAACGATAAAAATACCTCATTCGAAAATTTCATAACATTCTCACTTTTACCGTTATTATTCTTACATACATATTACTTGTATCTTATACTCCAGGCGTCTTAAAAACCGTAATGAACAAAATAATTTCTAAAATAATATTTTTTTTTCATTAAACTTTGAGGTATTGGAGCATGTCAGAAATGAGCTTTTGTAGTATGTTAAAAAAAAAAAATTCAGATTACCATGCTTTTTGAATTTTTTTAAAATGTGCAACACTTTCGGAGATATTGGCGTTCGATGTTGGGCTTGTTGATTATCAATATCTACTGTATGAAGTCACATTTCTCCAGCACTAATAATATTACCACCAGAGTGTCGAGTGCATACTTGTCGACTCGCAACATGTGACGTCACAACTCTCCGATCGTTTTTAAAACACGAAACTTTGAACATCTGTAACTCTGTCATGTTTCAAGATATCGAAAAAAATTCTTTCAGTTTTGTAAATAAGACATTTCAAAGAATAATAAAAAAATTGACTCCACTACCTTATTGCAAGATGTTTAGGTAGATTACAGTCAAGAATGTTTTTATCATATTATTAATGTTATATTATATAATAGTATCATAAAGCAATAATTTCATTATTAGATTGTGAAGAAATTAATATGTTTATATAAAAAAATATTGCTGTTTATCAATCATTAATTTTATCATTAAACTAACCTTCATATGTTATTATGAGTCTAAAAAGTTTCACTTGAATGGTGCGTACGTTTTATTATATTAGTAATTGGATGCGTTATATGCGGATACTTTATATTATTGAAAGTATTTCTGCAATTAAATATTATATATCCAAGGTCGCGATTTACAAAAAAGGCCACTTCAAGACAAGCTCAAATGTCAAGATGTGATTAATTATTCAAAAGTAATTGGATAGTTGTTTATTAAATTAAAATGTACATTAAACTCCTACATTGCAGGTTCAAAGATTAAATATATGCACATTATAATATTATGTGGGTAAAGAAAATTTAAATAATAATAATATACATGTATATTTTTTAGCTTGTGTAGATAAACAGTAAAAAAAGTGCAATGCACCTAGACTTCGGAATTTAAAGTATTTCGTACTCATTTAAATAGTGTGTAGGTATGTATATTTATGGATTACTCTAGGTATATGAAATAGTTAATGGTCCACTAGATACTCTGTACAGGGTGGTAATCAGTGGACGTGTTAGGTTTAATACACGATACAACGGGTGAAATGTCGTTACCGGTATGGTGTTCAGAATATTTTTATCATAAATAATTTAAGCAGTATCTTCTACCTCAATCAGATGAGATTCGGCATTAGTAATATACCTCCACAAGTTCCGGTCCTGGGTCGGCCTCACAGCTGATTCCAGGGTCTCCAGCCGGATGCACCGCATCTTTTTGGATATATGGCAACAACTATTTACCAGTTCAATCCTAAAACTATTTAAAAAAAAACTTTAATTCACACCCACGGTCCGAATCAAAGGAAAGCGGGAGCAAAACCTTAGGATACTTTTTAGTGCCAAAAATGGATACCAAATTCGGTCAACGATCTTTATTATTTTGTGCATCGCGTATATTTAATAAATTGCTACTAGATCTTAAAAGGTCTGAAGTGATTAACGATTTTAAACTAAAATTAACAAAGCGGTTGTTTGGTGTAGATAGAAAACAAAATTAAACTAATTTGTCATTTGTGCTAATCTATACTTTTAATCTCCAACTATATTATAGACAGAAATATTTTGTATAAATTTTGATTGTACCTTAACAATATATAACTTATAAAACTATACAGGTAATTTGCTTCTGTTTTCTGTTATTTTACAAATTATATGAATGCCTGAATAGGGGGTGTAAAATAATAATAAATAAAATGACGTCAAAATGGTCTCAGTCTCGACGCAAAATTTCCAACTGGATTTCTTTTTTGCGATATCCGATTTGTTGTTATTACAAGAGAAAATATTACGAGGCGTCTGAGAGGTTGCACGCAAGACCAGTAGCATTTTTCGCGTGATCAAAACGCTGCCATATTTAAAACGGCGGTTATTAATGTAAGTGTGATAGGTATTGTATGAGTGTGGGACTGAAGAGTGTATGCAATGTTCCGAAGGTTTACATAAATACCAGACTCACGCAACTCACGAAGGAAGAGCCCCTGGGGATTTATCAGTATAACGGACGATGTTTTGTATAAAATATTTATATTTTCATAAAGGTAGTTTAAGGATTGATTAAATATTAAGAATTAGTGCTTACGAAAATCTGCATGAGAGTATTCTTAATGATAATATTAAAGCGATGTGTACAGCATTTTGATCACCTTCTAAATGAACTAATAAACTGTCGTGCCAGTTCCTCTCAACAAAACAAAGCGCGGGTCCAGCTGTAACCGTGATTTGACAGTAGATTATTTACTGTCATGAGACATAGAGCTACATTATTTATCTATCTACTGGTTTTTAGCTGCTTTGACGTATTTGAATGGCTATTTATTATGTTAAACATACATCGTTCATAAAAAGTAATATATTAATTGTAGACTAACTAACTAGGTAGGGAGAGAGGATAGAGCGCCACACTCCTCTGTCCTGACACACAGTTATCGCCTCATCCACATTCATACATCTTCTCATACAAGCTCGCTGATTGTTGAGGCTTTTAACAAAATTATCCTCCATTATCTGGTTTACCCGGTCGTGCCAAGTCTTCCGTGGAAGTCCTCTATTTCTGGTGCCATCAACCCTTGCGTTATTTATATTTCTTACCATTCTCTCCTTATTCATCCGTTCCATATTCATATTCAGCCGTCTCGACACAGAATTTCTCTAGTGAGACGGGCACAGTCCAAACATATTTTTACATTGTATTATATAGTTACAAACAAAAAAATAAATATGACCAAACAATCTAAGTGATACTTTCTTAATCTTACTCGTTATACTAACATTAGCTTTACATTCTTTCCTTATTTCTTCATTCTTTACTCTCTCATATAGATCTGTCATATATACGCTTAAGTGATCTCATTTCTACTGCATTCAGTCTACTTTCGTTCCTCTTCTGCCAGCTCCAGGACTCACTTCCATACATCAGTGTCAGTACCAGGACTCTATTGTACACCGCTAGTATTGCCTCGGTTGACAAGTTTCCGTTAGATATAATTCCACCCTCCTTTCGATATCATTTTCAGCCTTTCCGTTTCTATCAAACATACTTCCCAAATACACAAACTCATCTACTTGTTCTAAACATTCATTACCTACATGTAATGGGTAAAAGCACATCACATGTTAAACATTGACAAATAACATAGTTAGTATGGATATAGTAAACATAAAGAATCAAATAATTGTTCTATCGAATATTAGAAAAAACAGGAAGAGCCTGAACGCATTCAAATATAACACCTTGAAACGATCAAATCCAAATATATCGTTAAAAACTTTTGGTTACGCTACATACAATCGTCCAAAAGGTCACGCAGTCAATCCGACTGATTGGCAAGTCGAAGAACTTATCCCACTTCACACTGAGATGGATGTCATAATATATAATAATTAGAATAACTCTCCTTTGCATTTCATTCAAGATATTCGCAAACATCTTTTTTAGATTACAGTTGCTCTACTGCCAAAACTCTACTTTCAAATATCAAAATGTTGGAAGTCACAGTACTGCATGAGGCAACAAGTTAAATGCCAAAAAAAGTAATAGAATTGAATTAATTTTAAATGGCGCTAACAATGAATTTTTAGTACAGAATAAAAATTTTAAGCAATGATTATTACATTGGTGTGGGAGCGAAAATAGCAAAATATTTTTAATTTCATAGATTTGAACAAAGTATATTTTCAAAACGTAATAAAGCAATTTTAATTAAAAATACTCATGTAATTCAAAAACTAAATTTCTTTTTTAAATACGCATATTATAATAATGTAGACCGCATTTAAATATAAATTATTTTCCGCTAGCTTCAGTGTGTGACTTAATATTGGCTGGATGAGTAACTGACCGGTTTGGTCCGACGGTTCGTGTTCGGAGGCTTATTATACTCCTTTTAAGCCGACTCGACTAACTAGAACACATTTCAAGTAAAAAGCTCCAAAAGACAGGCGGCTGGTAAATACACCTTTCGCATAAGTGTCTTCTTCGCATAAGTGGCTTGTTGCCGTACGAAATTTGACCGTTTTTTTCCGCACGATTTTCGAAACGTTTAAAGGTCAGCGGTCACCAAGCTTAGCACTTAATAGAATGTAGTATAGTTATATTATGTACATGAAATAACACAGAACTGGAGCTGGCGGGTTTTGGCCACTTTAAGAATTTTCATTTATTGATCCACATTACGAGCAATTTCCCTCCAGTTCTTGATTTCTAAGATAGATGTTTTGAAGATATGGTTGCTCCATCTTTGGACTTTGTTCTCCGGTTTTGGTCTTCCCAAGATTCTTGTGTTCGGTGATTGCTGTTTGGTCATTCTCTCCTCATGGCACAACCAACAAAGTTTTTGTATTTTAATAACCCTTGAGACACTTATCTTATTGTATAAAGTATATATACAATCCATTGTTGTAGCGTGTATTTTATAATTCATTTTCTAAAACTGGCCCAAAGATATGCTTTAAAATTTTCCTTTCAAAAACATCATCACTCTCCTTGTCAGTACTCAATTTTTTTCCAATTCCTAAGAGTCTACGATACTCTTGAGTACTTTACGTGCGACTAGATCACCTAATCTAATATTACAAGTGCATCAGCGCTGTTTGATTTGACACTTTTACTTAGTACCTAATTATTATAAGCATCATATAAAGTGTTTTATATTGATACATGAATTGGAAGGGTAAAAAAGTCTAATAAAAACCTTCTAAACAGTTTAATGCAATGTATGTTATATCCATGTTTCAACGAATGAACATCTACACACCAGTTCCGAGAGCAACAACGACATTCAATTAACGTATCCACATGTTTTTAGCTCCGAAACTGTATAACACACTTAACACTACCTGCAAATCGTCCACTTCCAATAAGATTACGTAAATATGGACTCAATATATGATTCAATTGGGTAAAGATCAATCAGAAGCATCGCTGTTCAACATTCCTACATAATCACAATACAATATCTACACTAATAATTCACTTTGGTTTTACAACAGATTCGCTACATTTTCTTATTATCTCTATTATTTTTTTTTTAATATCTCTGTCCAATAATTTCATTCTAATTTAAATTAAATAACACCACAACAGCAAGAAAAAAAACTGGCTAATTTAACACAAGGTAGTCTAATAAAGTAGCCAGGACAATGCTATATGCATCAGAGGTGGATACTTACTGCATCCCACATAGAAATAAGTGTATAATATATATTTTTTCACTTTAAAGTTTAAATAAATGTATAAGTACTAATATATAAATTAAATATATTAATTATAAAGATATACATATAAAATCAATTTTATCGAAAAATATTGTTGTTGCGCCGCCGGGATTCGAACCTGGATCTCTTTCCTAACCGGGGAAGGTGCTTTATCCAACTAAGCTACAGCGACATTATTTTTAGCGACAATTTTCGACCCTATATGTTACCTTTTTGATATTAATACATTTAATTGTTCCATCATTTGACAGAGCCATCTACCTTATTTTTACAGAATCTCAAATACCTTTGAGTAAACTGATAGCAGACGCCAGAATTATCAATTCATAATTGCCATAGTCATAGCTGTAGCCTAGTTGGATAAAGCACCTTCCCCGGTTAGGAAAGAGATCCAGGTTCGAATCCCGGTGGCGCAACAACAATATTTTTCGATAAAATTGATTTTATATGTATATCTTTATAATTAATATATTTAATTCATATTTAAAATATCACAGACCTATGTTCTGAATAATTACAACTTCACAATAAGAATGTGTTCTCCTAAATAAAAAAGTATAAGTACTAGTCTGATGCACAATTTGTGCACTAAAACTTTTGATGTTTCTGGACAGGTTCTTCTTCTTCTTGTGCCCTAGCCGTCCAATGGACGTTGGCTGTCATGTTGGATAATATCGCTTCGCATTCGCATTTTTTGATCTTTTTTGTTATATTATTGTTATTTGTTAAAAGCGATCAAAGGTATGTGAATCATTGTACAGATGTAAGTTTCAGCAATCCGCATGCAGCTAATCACAGTATTTTTGGTCCACTGGTGATTTACTACCAGACACATATTTTTTGCGGATGTTTTAAAATTGATGTGATTTATTACGGCTTAAAATTATCTCAAAAATGAAACTGATATAAAATTATCAAGTCATGGTTCGAATGCGAGTGACAGAACGAATAAGAGCGACGAAATTAAAAATATTATTTGAGTTTAAATGAATGTTTTCAGTGTGATTTTATGATTCAAACCATGTTGTTTTAAGCGTGGGTCCGACTGAGTCATCGTGATTGTTATTTTAGGGTCATCGCGAAATTCGTTCAGTCCTTTCTACACAGACCTTCATCTTCTTACAAAAACAGATGGTGAATTAGCCTTGAGGTCAGCCCGGACCGCTTTGTCTGACTTTGTGGCTTTTCATTGTGATGTTACAAAGAAAAAAATGCTAACCTTCGATTTGTATGGAAAACCTACTGCTAATATTTTGTATTCATACGTAGCGCCAATCCGAAATATATTTCGTTGGAAGTGTTTGATAATGGTTAATATAAATAATTTATTTTATTTTTACCAACCTTCACACGAAAACGTACGAATTCTATCTGAACTGCACAATGGATGAATCCAAATAATCATAAGGGTAATCGGCTTAAAATAATTCAAAGATCTATTCCTCGCACTCCCTGGTTCTCCAAAAGAAAAGTCTCCAAAAGAACAATATCTCTAGAATGAGAATTGGGCATTGCCAGGTAGCCTCACATTTATTCATATTGGACTTAATAGATTCCCAAATGGTAAGGAGAAAACCCTTGACTATATCTTTTTTGCCTGTCCATTGGAGATCAGAGGTTTTTTTATAGTAATCTCGTCAATGGTAATTTTCAACTCACGGTTAACTTGTGTCATCTTCTTTTCCTTAACTCGCTACATTTAATCTATATAATAGCAATGGTATTGACAATGGTATAAACTTGTAATATAATATGTCTTATTATATAATATTATTGTACTTTTTTCTATATAATAAAGTTTTTAATTTGATTAATGGCACAAATCACTCTTGAAGGGTGGATTGTCTATTTAAAAGAAGAAGAAGAAGAACCTTCACACGATGTTTAGCAGACATTTGCAAAATTAAAGCGAAGATTTATTTTGTAATGAACACGTATGGTACCTACCTATATTATTTCGACCCACTCGTGTAGGGATGCAGCCGTGCGGCACGTTTTCATGGTAGTCTAAATGTTCTAATAACTTCTTGTTAAGACATTTTATAAATGATAAAATTAAGCCAACTTAAATTAAAATTCATGTTTATTTAGCACTTTGTGTTATACTTTAATAATATAATCCCTTTCTTCTTTCTGACAACAGAAAGAAAATGATTATTTATTGTACGCATTAAGTATATACATATATTTAATTTCGATGGGATTGAGTTTGTTGTACATTTTTTTGTCTGGAAGAATGCACTGACAGAACACTTTCCAGCTTAAACATGAGGGGTTCAGAAACAAAAGTGCTACTATCTAATTTGAAAAAGATGTATTTGTAACTGATTTTATAGCCAGAGCGGAAAAATTAAAATTGATGTGTTTTTATAAAATTGTAAAACTGCCACCATTGCCAGAAAATCATTTTCAAATTTGTCGCCCTCAATTTTTTGTGAATTGAATAGTGACAGTAGTGTTTTTGAATCCCTCAAAGAATAAAAGATCGCCTGAATGTACGTTAGTTCAGATTTCGTCTGTGAACAATTTCATCAGATATGCCTTCGGTTACAGAATTTTATTATCCTAGGTAGACATGACATCGATTTGTTCAAGCTGAATTCTATTAACACGTATGGTTATCGAGTTTATAAATTAGTTCATCATTTCTTTAGTTTTTGAGACGTCTTGATTTTATAATTATTAAATTAAATTAAATATTTCTGAATCCTACTCGTGCATATCAAAATTCATTAAAGGGTGAAATTTGATGCACTCAGATGCAACATAAATGATTATCAATTAGACACGATTTCTTTGGTTTCAAGACGAGGATGACGATGATAATTGAATACAAATAATTAATATGTGAAATCGTATCATGGTGTAATAGCTATAATATTATCTTGACACAATTTATTTCATAATTGGAAAATAAACTGTAAAACGGCAAAATTCAGCAATTTGCTGATTGGCGTGAAATTTTTAATGCTACGTTGGCGGCTTTAGTTGCCAATATATGCATTTATGATTTACGTTTACATGCTTTGAATTCGGGAACACGCCTGAGCCTGTCCACGAATATAATTAATAGAAAATAAAGCGAGTCATAAAACCTTTTGAACCTCGGACTAAATGTATAATTAGTTCTACATAAGTTGATGTATATTATGTAGACATACCAGTACAGAATACGTTAATTACATTCTAATGATAACTTAAAGTCAAGGGCGGATACGCCCGGCGGGACTTGGGGGGGAAATACCGGTACGCCAATGGCTTCGTTTATGGCCGATATTTATACTAAACTAGTTGGCATTTAAAAAAGGAATTCGAATAAGAACTTACTCTTTTTGCATTCCGCAATAAATAATTCTTCTTTAAAAATACTGTAGGTGCAGAGAATAATATAGGGCTTGGTTAAAATTGGATTGCAAAGTTTCTAGAAGACTATAAGTTTTTAGAAGAGGTATTAGAAATGTACAAAAAAAATATATACCGATTTAAAAAAATATTATTTTAGGTCTTATTAGGTCGCCAATAAGATAACTAGTGAAATTGTATTTATGGTTTTGTTTTTGGAAATGAAGTAATTTGTCAAGAATACCATATATTTTTTTCCAATTCCTTATACTCTACATGCAGCTAGACCGCCTAATCTACTACTACAAGTGTATTCACTATTCGTTTTGACACTTTTAATAACTATCTTATTTATTTTATAATAAATCCCCTTAACATTTTGCTGCCCACTGTTAATTGTTTATTGTTTAAAAAGAAGCAATTAACTAGGCGCGGACACTTTATATAATAAATTCAGGAATATCATGGGGGTACATTGTAAGGGTAAAGACTAGTGTCCTTCCCTTTCACCGGCTAGTCAGTGAAGAACACAAGATTCGCGGGTTCTTTACTTGAGAAACACAAGAATAAAAGAAATATAATAAAATACAATCCACTTAACAAATCGTCATCTCGTCCGGTTGGGCGCGAGTTCGACGTCCTTCATGTATGTGACAACTAGATGTTAAAATTTGATGGATACCATCTTTCTGGCTCCACATCACGATTGACCCTCGCATCCAGACCGACGCGATCGGATTCGTAAGTGAGGCGACTAACTCCAAGGTAACATCCAAAGGCATGCACCAGAGGCAAATCCAGAGGCATGCACCAGAGTAAATCCAGAGGAAAACATCTTGTTTCCTGTAAAGATTCTTTACCATGCGATTAGATTAACAAATTAGTAAATTAAGCACAAGTGATTGAATAATATGAAATATTTACCCTCTGGTTATAGTGGATCGCACACAGCTACATTTTAGTAACGCTGTCGCGGTTTGTTCAACCGCCCAAATCTGACAGCTTCCGGGATGGTTTTGAAAACGAACCATAGATGCAACCGTTTTTATAACCTCAGAAACCGAATGTGATACCAACTTAAGGGTATTATTTGTGAATTTTATGGTGCTTGACTAAAAAATAAGTGACGGGGCAATTTCGTATGTGACCCCAATTTATAACGTCACGATATGTATCTGCCGTCTTCGGGTTTTGAAACTCCTGTCAAGAAATGCAAGTTGAAAGTTTAATACAAGACCGATCAGCATAGAAGGTTACAAGGAAAACTGGTTCGAATATCATTATGGATTAAAGCGAGACTTCTTTTGTTGTCGAAGGTCGACATTTTCCTGTTCTTCCAGTTGATACACCAGCCATTATAAGACTCGAGCTGTGTTGCTTTCTTTAATGGCGAGTGCATCGAGGACTTCGGCTTGCTTCGTGTTATTAAAGAGCAGGCCCGCAACCAGTTCATCATCCTACATAATTATTTGCCAACACGTGCTATCAAAAGAAGGTAGGTAGATAATATATTAAATTTGATCATTTATTTTTTTATACTTTATATAATCATTTGTGTTTCAAACCTATGGCTCCACTTAAAAATAAGACAATTATTAAGTCAAATAAGAGTATAATAAAATGAAATTAATATTGCTTTGAGAAGGATGTGTGGGAAATGATTTGATAGATTAAATAAGAAATGTCGTATTAAGAAAAGAATGCGTATAAGTAAGGATATGATGATCAAGAAAATATATACGGCTAAACCAAAAGAAGCAAGGAAAATATGATATCGGAGAGTTCTCAGGAAGGAGGGAAGGTGAAAAGTTGATTTGTTATTTATTTATTAGATGACACACATATTTTTGTTCTAACAGAGGTGAATATATAATAACATAATAAACATAAGACATAATTAATACTCATAGTTTATTGTGTGGGATAGAGTAGACTGTACCTCTGATATAAAGTTAAGGTCACCAATTTGGAGAATGGTGGTGTTAGGTTATACGATTGTAATTGTATGGTTGCCCCAATGTTCAACCATAACCTTCATGATATTTTGTATCACTGAGTGTATTGTGAATTATATAACGGTTGAGACTAATACGAGGTGAGCAAACGAAGATCGGAGGCGGCTTCTAAAGCTGTCGCTTGCATGTATATTGTTGCACGCTGCTAGTACCCTGAGTCTGTATGGCTGATGGAAGTTGGGTAATAGGTATCGATTTGCTAAGCGTGCTCAGCTTCGTTTTGAGATTTCTGGATGACTGAGTGGTGACGATAGCCCTCCACAGGTAGTTATATGAAACACACTATTATGTGGAAGAAGCAACGGATATCTTTAAAGACCGGAGTATGTGGCGTTCGATACTCTCTGCCTACCTCGTAAGGACATGGTGTGATGGGATAAATGATGAGTAGGTGAAACTGAATTTATAAAAATACAGTAATTATTCTCGCACATTCTTGGTTGGGCTTTTCAACTAGTATATAATATTAGAACACATTCTTATTGTGAAGTTGTAATTATTCAGAACATAGATCTGTGATATTTTAAATATGAATTAAATATATTAATTAGAAAGATATACATATAAAATCAATTTTATCGAAAAATATTGTTGTTGCGCCACCGGGATTCGAACTTGGATCTCTTTCCTAACCTATAACATTACGCCGTTACTATAGAAATGCTTTTTTGTATTAAACTAAAAAAAAACACAAATTGCAACATTTTTATTGTGGTATTATTCAAAAGCATGGTAGAAAACAATAAATTTGTTATTGTTTGTCTTGTGCTAGAACCGATTGTTGTAATCGAGATGTAGATACATCATTATTATATAAGTTTTATGTAAATTCACTGCGCACAACAATTAAAACTAAACAAGGCAAGGACAAAGTTAAGTAAGAGAATTGCAATAGAATATGCATGTGAAAAATACACGTTTGTGCGATATCGGTTTACTTAGTTGTGTACGCGCTAGTATGCAAGTCTAGAGTTTTTACGAATATAATTTTGTCAAAATGTACATTTACTTCGCAGCAGCAATTGAAATGATATCGCTCAACGCATTGTCTTACATTCGAAAGATACGGGGCCACTCCCAGGACATCAGACTGCGGGTTCGTGCGGTGCAATTACGTGCGGATAATTGTATGCTAATATACCCGGATCGCCATATTCAAAATGTCAAATGTTTCAGAGTTAAGGTCTCGAAACGTGTCCGATTTTTTCACACAAACGAAACGATCTGATTTATCGCGGGCGGAGAAAAATTTAAACACGAAAATTAGCCCAGCGACGGCTATTGTTAAAAATTCAATGATCGATTTATGTATGTGATTTATTTTTAAGCTACGCCCTATGTGATACATTTCTTTGAACTTTGAACGAACGCGTATTTTGAACTGTAAATATATTACACATATGTGGGTATGTATAATTTTTTTAAAAAGAGATGTATGATTATTAAGAGTAACAAAGTATATGAAAATTTTTCAACACCGATATGTTTGTCCCCCTTTTTACCTCTAAATATAAGTTTTTAATATAAATTGTATGAAGAAGTCTGGAGACAAAATGTAACATGCATTAAATTTGTTCGCCATTCCCATGGAAATAACAGTTATTTTTGTTTCATACTTTAAAGATTAAAGAAATGGATTTAAAATATTTCACAATGTTACGTTGACGTATATTTTTTAAACGAAAGTAGTATTAAGAGAACACATTCTTATTGTGAAGTTATAATTATTCAGAAAAGACGGTCTGTGATATTTTAAATGTGAATTAAATATATTAATTAGAAAGATACACATATAAAATCTATTTTATCAAAAGATATTGTTGCTGCGCCACCGAGATTTGAACAGGGGAAGGTGCATTATCCAACTATGCTACAGCGACAATATTTTTAGCGACAATTTTCGAACCTATATGTTACCTTTTTGAAATTAATATGCTTAATCGTTTCATTGTTTGAAAGAGCCATCTACCTTATTTTTACAGAATCTCAAATACCTTTGAGTACTCTGATAGCAGACGCCAGAATTATTAATTCATTTTTATTAAATTTTGGACATATTGATACAACTTTATTATTAGGAGAACACTTTCTTATTGTGAAGTTGTAATTTAATATATTTAATTCATATTCGAAAGTAGTATTATTGTAGTACATATTAAGATGTGTTTTTGATTAACGAAAATGTTATAATTATGATTCAAATCAGTCTATCAATGACCTTGAGTACTGATAAAAAATAATTCATCGTGGCTAAAGAAGATTCACTTCAATAATGACAAAAAAATAGTGATATTTTTAATTTAACATATTGTTGTGTTGTAGGAGCTTACTGCATAAACACCTTTCACACAAACATTTTATAACATTAGAGAAAAGTTCTTATGTTTTCGTTAGAAAACTTTTGTTTAAATATTTTAATTTAAAAAGTATTAAGGATTTAAGCTACAAATATACAACTTTTCACAGATTTTAAAATACCAAAAATAGTAGACACATTTAAAAAAAAATTCAATAATTCAAATTTTCAAAATTAAAAATCAATTAAATTTTAGAAGCGAATTCCGATCTACAAGATATAGAGATCAAATTAATATCCCAAAACTAAAATATACCGCAACTCAAAATCAATATATTTATCAAAGCATCAAATTTTTTAACAATCTCCCCATCACATTTAGAAAAATTACGGACTATCATAAATTTGTAACTGAAGTAAAAAAAATATGTACACAGACTAACTGAAACATAAATTAACTCGTATATACTCCTCCTCTATACACGAGTCTTACTCTCATAGAGAAGAAACAAATGTTAATATATATATCTACTGATTATTCAAATTGTATTATAAAAAAATATATTTTAAATTTTTATATATGTTAAAAAACGTTTTTATGGATATGGAAGGAATGATTGATATCATGAATAAAACATTCAAATTTTTTTATTTTATCGTTTTCCCAAACTAGTTTGACATGTAAAAGAAATGAGCAAAAACTAAATTGTTATTATTAAAAATATGTATTTTGCATTATTTACATGAATTCAATTTAAAAACTTCATTAATTATGATAATGGGAGCTTAAGGTTGATTTACACTAAATGTAATAGGGGCAATTGAATTAAAAACTTTAAAATTTGACAAGATTAAAAATCAAAATCAATTTAGTAGAATTATGAAAGGTTGTTTTGGGATGGTTAACTTCAAGCGAAGTTATTTGGATAAATGAGGGTAATAGAATTTTTATTGAGAAAATATATTATAATTGGTCTATGAGGCTGATATTTTACACTCAGAAAGAGGGCATTTTTAACTTTTTGAAAAAATAAATAAATTATTAAAATAAAACACAACGTTGTTTACTTCATACAACACTTTAATTAAATATTAAATAAAACATTTTCTACTGATCTAGTTTATTACTGACGATGACGCAGTAAGCGTCGAAAACGTTTTAATTAATATTTAATTAAAGCATTGTGTTTTATTTTAATAATTAATTAAGTTTTTAAAAGCTAATTACAATGGACTTCCACAAAGTTAATGATTAAATTAAAATTTGAAATATTAGGTATTATATTTTAGAATACTTATCCATATCATATTCCAGCTGAAATAAAAAATTTGATTAGGAATTCAACTGAAATATTTATTATTATTACCGATAATTATTATTTTTAATATAATATAACTATTTATTATAAGAAAAAATAGTTTGTTGCAATTATTATGAAGTAATAAACTTTATTTTTCGGATTGACTGTTTTACTAAGTATTATTTATTTATTTATTGGAAATAACACAGATAGTATATAAGGGCTTAGGAATAAATTTTACAATATTATGTGATGCTATATTTTTATTATTTATTATATTTAATAAAATACTTTAATTCAATTAATTTACGCACTTTCAACAATTACAAAGTTTTTTTTGTACAATATCATTTCGTTTTTGAGACATTAATTAATTTTTTTTTCCAACCTGCTCAATCTTGGTGATTAATTCATTAATACAGGAATCTAATGTATCGTTTTTTTTTAAAGAATACATTATTTATTATATCCATTCCGCTACCAAAACAACTTATAACAGAAATTCTGTAATTTCAACAGTTTCTGTCTTCTAAGTCAACTGGTACTGGTAATATATGTTTTATATACACATCGGAGTTTAGAGATCAATCAGTATTTAGCTGCGACTTTTAGAAAGAGATTTTTATTTTAGAAAATACCGGTTTCATTGACAGTCGACATTGGTTAATGTACCGGTTACGATACAAATCGATCCCTGCACTTAATCGAATATGCGAACGAAGAAATTCATTAGTCGCTCATAAAACCACATCGCCAGAAAGAAAAATACGAGATAATATTGAAATCGAAGAGTGTTAAAGTCACAATAAAAATTGGCCGGAAATGACGGATGGCAGTTGAATAAAAATTTATTCAAATGCCATACAACGTAAATAATTATCTATGTACATTTGAAAGCCGTCCACGTTGGTGCTTCTGTAGCGATCAACATCCGGTGGGATAGCGGATATTTCGCGGGCTTCTTGTCCGACACTTCAACGTGTTTCCGGTTCACTCATTGTTATAAATACATCGGAAAGAGCAGTGTTCTCTGAACAACGGTGAAGAATATTAGATGAATGAAAAAAGCTAATAACTAGTGTTTTTAATCGAATTATTTCAACCACAGTATTAAAAATCACACAGGCGAAGATTGCAAAGAAACGAGAAAATAAATCAGAATATCACACGGAAATTATCTGTGAAATTAACGAATTTCACAGGTCTGCGCGGTTATTTCAAAATATATATTATCCACAGATATAATTTGAAATATTAATTATTATAACAATTACGTAAAAAAATATCAAATACTTATTGATAATGCATTTATATTATTTCTTATCATGCAAAATACATCTTTTTATGATTATGAAATAAAAATTAATTAATAAAATGTATATAAAAGCAAACTGATAGTTGAGGAGAATATAGTTAAAACTATCGCACAGAACACAAGGTCAACGAAATCGATACAAGTGATTGCGACAGTTCTTGGATGTAAAAGCGTTTGTTTATGGTTGGTGCTTATTACACGTTGGAACAGCTATTACTCATGAATAATATAATTTCGTTTTTGAGTTGAGTCTGTGTCATGATAAATGTATTCATGTTAGTATTAGTCGATATCTGGTTATTAATTGATGAGATATGTTTACTTTTTTTTTGGCGACGGCTATCTCTCGTTATACTAATTTTTTGATGTATATAAAAATATTAATTCTTATATATATTTTGTTATTCGTATATCTCAGCAGTTATTTACTGCTAACAATTAGAAGAATGTAGAAGGATAAAGATACACTTAAAGAAAAGCGACAAAGTTATATTAATAGAAAGCAAGTCATTCTTCATCACGATAATACACGACCTACGTCAGTGATAATACGTGATAATAAAAAAATCACGTGTCAAACAGGGAAGTTTTTAATCGTCCTCCATATTCATCTGACCTGGCACCTACTAACTACTACCTCTTCAAGTCACTGAAACATTCCATTCGCGACAAAAAAATATCAGAATTTAACACATGTACAAGACATGAAATTAAAAAAAATAAGTAAACAGCGAAGGCGATTATATTTTAGACTAAAATATAAATATTTGTAAGAATTTGATAACAAAAATAATTGATTTCTTTCTGGTCAACATATTATGTTACCATTACAATTTTTCCGCACCATACGCGACGTTATGCGACATCCGGAAACGATACCTTTAACCTTAAGCAACCTTGCACCCACCCAGAATTCAGTCAGCATTTTTAAACTAGTCGGTACATAAGAATTTACCAAGCGAAAAGTTCACATAATAGTAGGTATATATATATATATATATACACGTTTTTGCTTCGCATAGTATCGAGATACGAACAATCCTATTATAGTGCCATTAAAACAATTCTTGATCGTCCCTCGGGCCATGGCCGATCTGAGAGACAGCGCGCCCAGCCGACCGAAGCTCGAATCACCTTTGGCAGACTCGCGCGATAATTCAGCACTCTTGTCGACACAAATGTGATTTATCGGCCCGCGCAGCCGATAAGGAACCGGCAGAACACAATCCGATCTAACTAGTGTCTCCGGTGACAGCTGGACCTGACTAGCCGCTCGATATGTCGGAGTGAAGAGTTATCGTGGACTGGACCGAAATGGTATGGGATTCCCGCGGGAAACGAGATCCGGTTCGAGTTGTGGTAAGTTTTTATGGCTTCCATTCGATGTAATTTGAACATTCTATTATACCATTAAGTAAGTAAGGTGACCATTTCCTGCATGGAACTGCTGTAACCCGTACAAACGAACACAACTGAGGGTTGCGATATAATTTTATATAATTGCAAATGGAATGCGTGAAAAAATAAATTTACACAGCTTTAAAAATAAGAGATCGTTTATAAATAATTATATTTTACACGATTACACCTAAGAATAAAAATATTGAGTTGTCATATCATGTTATTCAAAATTATAAGCCAATGTGATTAAACGAGTTTCTGGTATTCTTTACACCTCTTTCTACTACTCAGATGGAACGTTTAGTCACTTCTACAATTTCATCAGCGTACTATAAATGTAAACTACACAAAAGAGAGCATAACAATTGTAATCAAATATCAAGATCACCCCGGCAACAACGCTGTATATCGGTTTTAGGCAGATCTGAGTTATGAATGCCACAACTTTTATTTATATGTATATATATATATACAGGGTGCCCCAAAAAAAGTGAGAACATTTCGTAAAATGTGATATAATTACATAAAAATTAGTTTAAATATATAAACAATAGCTTAAATAGTGTACTAATTTACTTACTTACCTATTAATATATTACGTTTAATTTCGACAATTTCCGGTCGCCATTTTTGATTATTAATTTTCCCATTATTTATATTTGGTTTTTTTAAATTGTTGCCCAGAATGACAAAAATCACTCCAGAAGACCGTATTCTGATCAAAAATTTGCGAATGGAAAAACGTTGGGGTGCTAGGAAAATGATCAAAGAATTTCAAAACAAAGCCTGGAGTTTATTAAAACAATACAGCATAACTGGACATTACAGCAGGACGGAGTTCTATCTCACAGCCAGAAATACAATCAGCTTTCTTCGTCGTGAGAATGTTAATTTCATCGACCCAGGCACGTGGCCACCTGACAGCCCAGATTTGAACCCAGTAGATTATGCAATCTGGGGTGTTTTGATGATTTCTGATTAGCTAAATATTGTGCAAAAAAAAATTAAATTAAGAATTATAATTAATTATATTAAGTTATGAAATAATTCATGTATTTACGATATGTTCTCACTTTTTTGTGCCACTCTGTATATCTTCTTGGGCGTCCAGTGGAATATTAAATAACCACATAAAGTAAATAAAAATACAATTACACATAATTTCAAAATGAATTTACTTGCAACAACGATGAATATCATCCAAGATGGTCGTCGCTCCGTCTATCTATTTAAAATAGTAAATGGCATGCTGGACGCCCTTAATTTAATTGAACTGATTGTATTCCACGTTCCCGCGCGGAGTATCAGGTCGTCGGCGCTGTTCCGTGTAAATGCATCAAATATACATTTTTAAAGGATTGCACTCACACAAGACTTTACAGGTTTGGGAACGATTTTTGGTCTTTTAGATATATTCCGATGTTCATATATAAGATTAATGTTTTTGATGCTGTTCTGAGTGAAAAGTGTAATTGATTTTGGTTTTCAGACATTTTGTGTTAAACCTAAATTTTTATTTTTTCTGTGTTGAACCTAAACCTTGTTTTTTTTTGGTTAACTTTTATTCAATTTTGGTTTTATGTATATTCCACGTTACTTGTGCAGCTGCACATAATTAATTTTATGTTAAAACAAGGGTGTGAAACAAATAAATAAACATTTGTAAAAACCGACATACAGTGTTGTTGCAGGGGAGGTCTCATAATATGCAGCACAAAAAAATATTTGGTCGAAAGATATAGTTATCGCGAGCAACAATTTAAGATCAAAACTAGACGCCGTTATTAAATGGTTACCACGCAGCAGCTGCATATCGAATGGCCGCCTCAATTGTATGAAAATAATTTAAAAAAATATATATTTCAAGATTTCAGGCAAGATAGAAAATATGGCAATATTGATTACAATTTTATTTATAGAATATACTCAAATTACAAGCACATCTCAAATCGTTATTTTGCCTAACCTAGAATGCGATCTACTTCAGTCAATCAACACATTTCAGTGACCCAGCAACAAAGCCCACTTTTACTTTTACATCATTGATTTCAATCTACAATCAACCGATCGAATAATTATTGTTTATCCATCGACTGCCATTTTTCAAATAAAATTAACTTCGTAAAACGAACGCCACATTCATAATCTTTTGTCCGGATTTTTCTGGGTATGCTTCCGATCCCTTTTTACTGTAGTTGCGTATCTACCCACGTTAGATAGAGACTCGAAAGGTTCCTGCCCTACATTACATTTAGTATTGATTCTTTTCCTAACGCTAATATGGATTAGTAATTTTTAAATTAAGAAAGTAAAATATAAAATCATTTCGATGTATAATTATGTCAGATTATAGAGACCAGACATATAAACACCTAAAAATAAAATATATTTTTTAATGACACTGCAATATTATAGAAGATAATTCTGTTATTACTATTTAGTGTATATAATCACAAAATATTATTATATCTTATACACAATATTCATTTTCAGGGGTTTTTTTCATTTTTCCATTATGAATTGAAGCCCAATTTTTTTTAAGTTACGCCACTGATCAAGAGAGCTCGTCAATCAAACCATCAGAGTACTTGATCCACCAGAATGAAACCTTTCATACGAAGTAGGTGAAAAGTTTTCCAAATTAATTAGCTATGGCCTGCTGTGGATGATGTTTTTTGTACTAGACAGGTGTGTTTACTTTACGGTAGATCATCTATTTTGCATTATTTAATGACAGGAAACGGTATTTGAGATATGTATTTCAAAACAATTAAAAACGTTCAATAAATATTAATAGCTGTATAATAATATTATATTACAAGTACATGCATAAGTAAGTTTTAAAGGAATACATTTCAAGTCCAAGAATTATATTTCTCACACTTGTATCAAATTTAAAGCTATATTTAAACACTTAACAAGAGAATTAATTAATTTATTTAAGAAAAACTTCTTACAATCGATATCCAAAACATAATGAGCATCACTTTTAAACCCTAAATTCTTTGCCAAGATCCAACGTAAACATAAGTAAACATCCTACATCTTCGTCCTGCGATCTTTTTATCTCAAGGAACTAAATGTAAACAATACATTTATTGACTTGACTGGTTAATCTAAACAAACGAACACAATAAGAATATGTATTAAATTAATTTAATTTATAAATTTAAGTATCAAGAAAGCACCTGGCAAATAACATGCTAAATGCATCGCCGCTATTGTGAATTTATTTAACCCTTCCCTAGCCATCCCGTAACACAAGTCTACCGCCCGAATTAAACCTGTATATTTCCATAAATGCACGCAACACAAAATTAATACTTTAACTTTAAAAAGATCATTTAAGTTTAAAAATGACTAATGATTTATAGGATTAACTTTATAAACAATTATGTTAAAGTAATTATTTTTCAATTCAATACCATGTAAAATTACTACGTTGGTAAAATTAGTATTTGCAGTGAGACGGAAAAAAGATCAAACATTAGATTCACAGCGAAAAGAAAAATAAACATACGAATATAATTATGAATTTTTCCCACTAATTAAATGAATAATAATATGAAGGAACGTCGTATTGTATAGAACTTGTCTGAATAAATGCTATGAATAATATATTTTTTCACTTTTATTACTCGATATTTAGAGTAAAAGTATTTTAAAGCCATTTAAGCTCGTAAAAGCATTTATTCTCATTAAAAATGCTAAAAAACTATAATTACTTATAACGGTAACACGAGTTGACAGCATGGTAGCTTACGGATATTATCTATCACGGTATGATAAAGGTTAAGGCACAAAAGAAACAAAATACAAAAGTGCTATAGAGTATTAAGGAGCACTCTGGGTCATTGCACATCTAATCACTGTCGCCTTTAAGTGATATCGATCACAGCGTTTCAATTACAATAATAGTAGTGATGTCTTATTTGAAATGAAATGAATTTATTTCAATTACTATGCGCCGTTATATGTCATGTAATTTATAAAAAAATGTAATTTACTTTCCGCATAACGAAGTTTTAAATATACGCGGTGCGATATTTAAGAGATAAAATCACAGATTGCGTTGCTTATATAATTACTTCAATAACTCAATCATACAAAGAAAACCAACGGTTACTTCAGAGCGGCGGGTTTTATTCGGTAATGAAGAAGAATCGTTACTAGGTACCACAGTTATACAGTTAAAATAACACATAAAAAACTATGCCCGGTGGGGCATAATTTCGCGTTCGTGAAATAAAAATTATTTGTAAACTCATTTTCTATTTGATACCGACAGCATGTGCAGTGCTGTTTTTATGATCTATAAAATTTGATCTTATTTCGAGTATTTTTAAAATATAGTATAACGTTTCTCAGTTTAAAAGAGAAATAGTCGAGTTTAATACTGGACCATCGTAGTACCCTCGATAGATCTACGAGGCGCGTTTTTTAAGTGCCGGAATTTTTTTTAAAGAAACACGACATAATTTTACAATACTTTAGTTTCTTCGGACGGTACACACTTTAAACAACTTCTCAAAATATTCGCCACCATTATTAAGGCACTTGTCATTTAGCGGGGCATCAATTTTTGTATACCTTTGTCATAGAACGCCGTCACCTAGGAAGAAACCCATGTCTGTACTCCGTCTTTAAGTTCATCATCGTCATTAAAACGCTTGCCACCAAGGAACCGCTTCTGATGAAGGAAAATATGGAAATCACTTGGCGCCAAATCAGGACAAAACAGGACACACCTGGCAATGAATGTCAGCTAGTTTCATGTTCGTGCATTCAAGAAACGAATCACGGGCTGTATCTGACAGTCGGCAGGCTGATCTATTGTCTTAAACATTTTAACCACTCACTACAAGATGGGCATGTGGTGAGTCAACAGATAAAGGAAACCATTTCGCAATCGCAACATCGCAATCGCAGCGCTACTCTGGAAATATCCGCCAACGGTATTTATTTAAAAAATGCGCCTCGTACTAATGAGCTGATTTGGTATTGTAATTAATAAGCACCAATCTATAGTATGGATATTGCTGCAGTTAACTGCATATATAAATACTTAAGTAGATTTTTTTTTTTAGGAGAACACATTCTTATTGTGAAGTTGTAATTATTCAGAACATAGGTCTGTGATAATTTAATTATGAATTAAATATATTAATTATAAAGATATACATATGAAATTAATTTTATCGAAAAATATTGTTGTTGCGCCACCGGGATTCGAACCTGTATCTCTTTCCTAACCGGGGAAGGTGCTCTGTCAAATGATGGAACGATTAAATGTATTAATATCAAAAAGGTAACATATAGGGTCGAAAATTGTCGCTAAAAATAATGTCGCTGTAGCTTAGTTGGATAAAGCACCTTCTCTTGTTAGAAAAGAGATCCAGATTCGAATCCCGGTGGCGCAACAACAATATTTTTCGATAAAATTGATTTTATATGTATATCTTTATAATTAATATATTTAATTCATATTTAAAACTTAAATAGATGACGAAATTGTATCTATAAATAAATTAAAATTAATATACCTGGCCCAGGACAATCAGACTCCACCAGGTATCTACTGGTCATCACACACAGACACACAGACACACAGACACACAGACACACATACTCATACACAGAGAGACGTCAAATAATGTAATGCACTTCCCACGGTGCTCAGCCGCACAGTGGACATATCGGTTACTTCGGAAACCGCGTAAGGATATAACCTAAAAAGGGAAACCGCTGATACCCCCGGTTAGCTGATATGTATACGCACGTTACCTGATATATATTGACAAACAAAAATCGGGTGTGTAAAATAAAAATATTTAAGCTCACCTAAAACTCTCAAAATTTGCTCCTACATCAAATTTACTTCTTGTTAGGTGTAGCGTTGATGATATTGATAATACTCTACACCTGCCGGTAACAGCTGATGTTGTTGATACAGCATCAGCATCAACTAGAATTTTACTTGAATATTATGTTATCTTAAATATGCATTTTTAGAACTGTTTAAAATGACATCTAAATAAAGTGACTTAACATTGTTAGAAATGAAGATTTTTACATTATATTCTGTAAATAATAACAATATTATAATACAGTAATTGGCGTTATTAGACTTTTATAGTGATGCCACTGTTAAATTTCAGCAATTATTCTGTTAAATTATTACTTATAAATATAGAAGAAATTACTTATAAATATAGAATATAAAGATATATGCCAGATCATAATCACATTTATCATTAAAATTGATTATCTAAAAAATAAACCATATAATTTTATATGTATTTATGTTTTTTTTAAATATTTTGAACGGTTATGTCGACCGCGCTTAAACTTTGAGGAAAAATTTACATTTATGGAAATACCCAAAAGTAATAAAATATATGTGTGTTTGCACAAACTATTCATACCGTTTCTTACACATAATAAGTATCACAAAATATAAGATTCGCTTTAAATACAATGACAGTAATAACCTTAATAATTATATATTTACAATTCTTACTACCGTAAGAATCAAACCCCATAGAACGTGGAACACATTTAATATCTGAATCTTTATAGATTTGACATCATACTACATACATATATAGTGGTATCTCGGTTTTCGTCGATAATCTGTCCGAAAATAATCGTTGAAATCCGAAACCGACGAAAACCGAGGCAATTATTTTCATATGAATCAATGAAAATCCATCTTATTCGTTCTAGACACTCTAAAATACATATCAAAAACACATTTTATAGAGAATAAATGTAGTTAGGAGAACACATGTAATTATAACTTCACAATAAGAATGTGTTCTCCTAATAATAAAGTTGTATCAATATGTCCAAAATTTAATAAAAATGAATTGATAATTCTGGCGTCTGCTATCAGTTTAGTTGAGATTCTGTAAAAATAAGGTAGATGGCTCTTTCAAATAATGGAACGATTAAATGTATTAATATCAAAAAGGTAACATATAGGTTCGAAAATTGTAGCTAAAAATATTGTCGCTGTAGCATAGTTGGATAATGCACCTTCCCCGGTTAGGAAAGAGATCCAGGTTCGAATCCCGGTGGCGCAACAACAATATTTTTCGATAAAATTGATTTTATATGTATATCTTTTTAATTAATATATTTAATTCATATTTAAATTTTTAATAAATATAGTGTTTAATACTGAAAACAATAAGAAATGAATATAAAAGACTAATGATATTATTGTTTGGAAGGTGAATTCCTGTCCATAAGGACATAAGGTATCAAGGCACTATCTGGGGTCACTTCCCTTCTTGGTATTTTGGCACTAGGACTAGCTTCAGAGTCAGTGGAGCCATGTCGCACGAGAAAGGTGTCCAACGAGGTCTGTTTCTGCCGCCTCTTTAAGATTCCGAAAACGAACGTTAGTTCACGCCGGCGTGACATTTGAAAATAACCAATCACTTTGCAGATATTTTGAAATAATTTTTTTTAATTGGTTCTTTTCAAATGTCACGCCGGCGTAAACTAATGTTAGTTTTCGGGATTCCATTGAATACGAAAACGGAAACAATCCGAGGCAACCGACGAAAACCGAGACAAATAATTTTTCGCGGAATTATCGACGAAAACCGAAATCGACGATAATCGAAGTCAACGAAAACCGAGGTACATCGCTGCATCCCGTGACACTGAACTCCTTCCCGACTACTTCTATAATAAGCTTAATTATTAAATAGACTAAGATATTTATAAACATTGTCTATTTTCACGTCTCATTCGTATTCCTCAGCGTTGCAGTGGTTAGTTATTTTTTTATTTATTTATCTTAATTCGTGAATACTTTTTTCGAAACAGAAAAACATATTCTTTGCAGGGGTGATATAATATACACATCAGAGTTAATATTTGTTTGCACGAAGGTGTGGGAAAATTAGAGATGCAGGATGGGTGAAAGGAATTTGGGAGATGGAGAAAAATAGGGAACAGGGGCGGGCTGAAGGACCACCCAGAATCAGAAAACACGACCTTACTGTGAAATGCTCCTTTGAGTATCAGAATCTACTTCCACTGGATCCAAAGATATTTTGGCTCCAGGACTCGTAATTCGATGGTCCGCACGAAGCACTTTTGGACATACACTTCGGTGGAAGCGCGAAGTGTCAAACAAAACAAATCCATGCAAAATAGCAAAATGGACAGCACTAAATCGGTTCGCACGGTAGCGAGAAACCGATTACACATAAATAAATAACAGGACGATAATTGACAAGCCAACATTTCGTTCCCACACGGCAGGACGAATTTGGCGGCAGTCAACGCTCCAAAAATGGTAAAACGCTACTATCATTTAGAAGGTACAATTTCAACTCAACAAAACCATAGAGAACACACCAAAGAAAAATATCGTGTTCTGGTATAGGAGGAGGGGGTAGTGGGTAGGTGCTGTGCAGAAATCGCCGATCTACGTATGTAACGTTCACATGCGTGAATTATGAGGTTCGAACAATGTTTGACAGGCACGATATGGATTAAGTGATCATTGTTTTTGTTTTCATTCTTAAATTCATCGGGACGGAATAATTCTGCAGTCGATTGCAGCAAAGAATCACCATGCGAGTGGCTGCGAGCAACGGGATGTCGGCGCGGTACTAGGTACCTGCCTAATTGGAAGTGGTCGCCCCGAGGCATCGGATCACATACAAACCGGGTTCGCTAATGGGTGCAGGTAGCCACGAGGCGCGGGGTTCATCCGAGCTATGACTTGTATGAACTTTTGACATCAAATAACACAATAACTTCATACTTGACGAAGAATGGCGTCCGTATACAAATAAATGCGATTAACGTATTCACAACCATCAGATACAGTTTGATGCTCTACAATTAAGTAAATAGTATTTAGCAAAAGAAACAGCTACAGTTAGGTTGTCTAGGAAATATCATATATTGCAAAACAAAGATATCTGTCATTGATTATTGCCATCACACATGAATGAAATATAATTTTAATTTCCACAAACTAATCTGGCAGGATCACAAAACAGTTTATACAATAAAGGTTTCAAATTATTCAATGAATTGCCGCAAATGTGATGGAAGCAATTATTCTTGCTACTTTTCGTAGGTTGAGTGCAAAGTATGCAGTATCTATGTTCAATAATTGACCATTTATCATGCGTTTTTTTTTTGTATTTTTAATCTCCTTACCTAATGCTAATTGATAAACAATGTAATTTAATATATTTTTTAATGTTTTCTACGTAAGAGTTTTGTACAACTAAATAAAAAATGTACATGTATACATACTTCGAAAAAATACTCGCGAAATCTTTGCTTCACACCCTAAACCATCTAACAAAATTAGTGTGGCCACACAAAGTTCGTTGACATTTGATTTTTTGTATTCAATTCACAATTTGGAATCAATAAGATATTTCAATTAATCATATCTCTTAGATGATTGAGATTAGGCACATTTTCAAATCATATTTTTAATATGTATCTACCCTTAAAATACTGTGAACTTGTGTTGTTTTACTTGTAGTATAGCTTAATTGGCTATATTAATAGGGATTCGTCTATATTTATTTTAATTATCGTCGAACTATATATAACTGAAAAATCGCAACTTTACCAAGTAAATTTGATTTCATCAAAATGAATAATTACATATTTTATACGTTATAATTTCTGAACCCTTTGATCAGTGGCGTGCAGTAGGTATAAATTTAGGATATGCTGTTAAGTATATTATACAGTCATATATAATATATGTACTTTCGTTTAACCAACGTATTTGGATAAAATAAATTCGTCATTTATATGACCCTAACACGTATTTATTTATAATTTTAGAATACTATTAATGGTGTTTTTAAAGTATAAGTTTTAACGTAAAATAATACTTTCTTACCCATATAAAAAATGTATGAACGTTTTTAAGAACACTTTTTATGATTGAGCATGATTCATTTATTGTTTGTAAATACTTCACGTAATAACTAAAGGAAATAATTATTTTTATTAAAGGTTAACGTAGGAAATACTTCTACCAATTGCTTTTGTTTTTCCCAAATTAAAAACCAATCCATGCACCAAATTTAAAGAACAATCATGAAATCAACACATTAAAAACAGTAAGACAGTAAAATTCGCGAATTAATAAAAAAGAAAGAAGACAGTTCAATGATTTGCATGCAGTTGTAAGTCTTTCTAATGTTATTACGTTAAAAAACAGCATAGGTAACGACTCCAAATAAAACGGATCAACCGAAAGAAATTTTCAATTCAGTAAATTGCCATTTATATGACTTGAGTAATTCACTAACTTAAAGACAGAACTGAGTAATATAAATACCACCATGCAGTGAATAAAAAAGAGCGCCATGAGTACAGCGGTGAGTTGTCGTGAAATTTTGTAGAACTAAGCAATTAAAGTCTGTACTGATACACAGATGGCGCTAATTGCAAAATAATGTTTTCATTTATGTTAATCCAATTATTAAATTTATATTTGTTTCCCAGAATTTTTTGTTATGCACAGATTTTTTGCTTGTATGCACTGCATGCCCCTGCCTTTGATCGATCTAAACCAATTATAGGACCCTGAGCAAAACATAGGCACTCTGCTGGTAGCCAATATGTAAAATACTATTATATTGAATGTCATAAAATATATTTAAACATAAATAATTAAATGCTGTACAATACTATTTGGCACTATCTTAAATCAAAGTAATTCAGTAGAACGTTGAGGCATGTTTGTTTATTAATGTTGGAATTATGAACGACATTGAAATGTAAAAATCAACATTGATTATATGTATGTAGGGTATGATAAACGTCACGAATACAACATCCATTATTATTAGTGTGTTAATCTCTCGTGGCGGGCTCGCCGGTGCGGTGGAGGTTGCCGGTGTGGCTTCGACGGATATGGTTTTTATAACTCATCAAAACCGGGGTAATTAAATAAAATAGGCCATCGCGTATTTCTCATCATGTGTCGGTTGGACAGGTATTCGATAATCATTAAAATGCCTGACAAATAGAACAGAAGTTGTTTTAATGAATTATCTAATTATAGAAGTCTGGTGAGGTTAAATGAGCTATCTCCCGATTTAAAAGTCACTCATGCATACTCGTAATTTATTTCAATTTCATCGTTAAAATTTTTATTTTCCAGCAAGGATATTTTGAAATTACGACTCGGTACTTGCGAAGAGTTCGTTTTATTGATACAATACTGGTGCAAAATGTACAAGATAATGTGTTCACAGAGACGTATTGAAACAGCTGAGTTTTAGTTCCTTCTCATCTATCCACTGAAGGGTCGTACTACAGTTTATAAAGATAATTCTGGAGATAATACTTCATTGGGAATCATTACATAATATAGAAGATAATCTGAATTCCGGATTCTTTACCTAGTAAACAAAATAATAAATTGAATCATATTAAACAATTGTTTCAATGCACATCCGTATACTGAAAACAAATTAACGAGATGTAATAAATTGGGTATATTTTAAAAGATAATCATAGAAATAATTAATGATTAAATAAAATATAAAACTATTAAAAATGACCAGCTCATGACTTTCTTCAAATCAATTCTAGTCACTCAAAGGTTGATAAACTAAAATATAGGGATATTGGTCCAGTGTGTAGGTATACACATAACAAAATATTAACTATTAACATTAATTTACCTGTGATTATTATTATGAAACAATCATATTTTTAAACATTTTCCCTTTGTTTAGCAGTGTTCTTATTATACGAAACCTATAACTCTATAAAAATACTTAAATTTCTACTGGATAAATTGAATCATTTAAAAATATATACCAGTATTTTATTTACAAATAATATAAATATTATAATTTTATTCTGCATCACACGTACATCCACACACAAACATTATTCTCACATGTGCATGCATCGAAAATATTATACCATTTAGTTTAAATTGTGACTCTAATGATAAAGCCAACGACCAAGAAAATGTCATCTCGCACATGCAGAGGTCTTCAATATGCATTGTCGTCAGTTGCATAGAGACAGTCCTGTGTATAGGTGCAGTCCTGACGATGATCGAATGAGAAAGGGCCATTCAATTTGCTCAAAGCTGGAGATGCAATTAAATTCTCGTTATGTCGTTCATATTATGAATATGTTCGTTCAGGCTTTCAATGCAGGGAAAACATGATAAATAAATAAACATGATAAAAATGGCATTATATTTTATTCACAAGATGAAACTTAGAATACTACCACCATTATACTATACACAATATCTTTCCTGCCATCTAAATCATACAATGTCCACGAATCATTTGTGAATCTACGAAAATTAATGTATTGATAATATGTAATTTCAGTGATATTTCTCCTTTTCATTTCAAGATGGTCTATGTCATGTTAAATGGATCAGCAGAATTTAAAGTTCAGTAATTAGTAAAACATCAAATAGTGTTACAATGTGATTAATAATCACATACATTATTCAAGTTTCCAGATTTTCACAGCTGGGAGGGGTTGGAACAAGTGTGACGTGTGTTTTGAGACTGACGTATAGAGCAGGGGAAATTTCTTCAATAACAATAATGCGAGACTCAAATACACCATTCAACAAATAGGCTTTCAAGAAACAATTTATTATTTTGGTCGGTGTCACGGTTTTATACAAATTTACACATTTACAGTAAAGAAAGTAAAATAAATCTCATACGCAATAATGAGAGAGTGAGCTATTAAATATTTATATATACATATGAAATTGAATGTTATATTATGATTTTTATACAATCCTAGACTCTTTAACAGATCTGAACTAAATTTTATGTAGTTACTCTTCAGGAACTCTTCCCCTGGCTCGCCTCCCTCCTCCTCCCGATATAAATGTGTTATATACATTTATTTTTTTCAGTGCTGATAAATCGGCATTTATATTTAAAATAACATTTCTTTAAAGCATGCATCAATATAAAAATCCTTAAAGTAACCAACACACCAGAAAGTACAAGTATTAAACTACATTCCATTTACATGCAAGCCTGTTGGCCGCTACCTACCTCAGAACAGGTACATAAAACGTACCTATTCTGAGGTAGGTAGCCATTAGGTTCCATTAGCTAGATTATATAAGTTGGAAGTAAGGTAACAAATTATTATAAATGAAATGGTAAAAAACAGAAAAAATAAAAATCAAAAAAGAAACAGAGAACACGTAATATGAACGATGTAAATATTTTGATACAGACTAACGACATGTAAGAAGTAAAAGAAGAGAAACAAGCAGGGATGTAAAGAAAAAAGAATTACATAAAATGAGTATTTTTGATAATTTAAGGAACTCTCCCAGCTGACTTCTTCCAATTTTTAAAAACCATTCCTTTATAAGCACCCAGAATTTAGGATAAAATTAAATTAAATGCCACCTGTTCCATATTTTGCATAGTTACTTTTTGGATCCTACAATATAAACGATACCCTCCCCTCGATATAAACGAATATTAAATTGAATGCCTTCCATTAGAAAAATTTGCTCAGATGTAGATACTTTAGGTCCTTGTAAAAAAGTTTGCTACTTTTTTTTGTTTCTTTTGTCTATATAATACTCTAATTAGTTGTTGAATTTGCATTATCGTTCCGGATTCCGGGAAAGCAAGCATATTGATAACTTGAGCAGTCCGAACGCGCTATTCATTATTGTATTACGAACGCAACGTTTGGACTGCACACGTTAAAGAACGCGGAACGTGAAATAAGTCTGCTGGATTGTGTTTCTACCTTTAGAAGTGCTGAAGAAAGTTGTTACTGGTGTTGCATCACAAATTTTGTACCGGGTCGTGATTCAGTACACCTCCATTAGATTACTTTCGGATGGGTTACTCGAGGATTTAATTTAACTATTTCAACAATGTGCTCAAAGCAGTTTAAAATTCAACTTGTGTTATTAAATACGTTTATATTGTATGTATTCAAATGCGTCGATTATATGTTATTGTTGTCGTGATTAGCTTTGATAGCTAGTCCTGGGTTTTTTAATTGGTTTGTTGAATTTATTCGTTCAACCTATGTAAATGAAAATTCACCAAGTTTTGTGAAACTGGGCTGTTACTCGCCGATTCTTCTATTGATGGTCGATCTCCCTGCTGTCTTGAATCTTCTAAAAACTCGGCTGGCCAGCCTTCGAAACTGTAGCACAGCCGATAATCCGAAAAAATACAATATAATTTTTTTTATATTACCGATCGACTCCGAAAACGTCTCTGAACAGAAGCAGTTTAGATTTTTTTTGCTGTTTTAAATTTAAAAAAATGGAATGCACATATTAAAATAATAATACCAGGCCTACCCATCGAAGTATAAAAATGCGTTATAATATAAGATAAATAGTAAAATATTTAAAAAAATTGAATGAAAATATCTAAAAAAAATAGTACTTTAAAATAAGTTAAAACAGCTATTATAAAATTTAATAATAATTAAAGAAGTATTTGAGTTGAACAACTTGATTTCAAAGACTTTCAAGGTTCATCCAATTAAATAATTTGTTGAGTGCTTCCTCAAATTTTTAATTGATAGTCGTATTCAATATGAAAAAGTCCGCATCGTCATTTTAGGAACAATAATAATTGTAATATTGTATGATTAAGTTCTTCATTTATTCAAATATGATTTGTCAGTTTAATTATTATTTCTTCAAGGAAATGACTTTCGCGATTTGCGGGTAAGCAATAAGAGCATTGTTAATACTTAAAAGATTGACATGTTTGTGTATTTATAATATATACATACATACATAGGAAAAGTTGACAAAGATGAGATGAGAATATAATGTGACTAAATTTAGGTGAATGGAAATTTGATAAATCTGCGAGCTCTGGTCGAACTACAAACAAATGACGTATAACCGAATATATCTACGAATCTAACATCTATGAATTCAACATAACAACTCATATTGAATCCTGTTCGGATTGGCGAGTTATTGTAGCGCATGTACAATGTTTGCCGAAGGCCGTGTGCATGGATTCGTTTCGCTACTATGAAATCGAATTAGTGACGTAAAGCTGCGGCTGGAGCTTAGCACCAATTCTCTAATGCAAACCGCGCTCTCATACAAGACTGACTCGTTGACCAGAGAATGGAATCGACTGCAGAGTAGCTACAGATACAATAATGGCCGAAATTTATTACCTATATTTTGTTAATTTATTCCCGACCACGCTGGAATAATCATAATATTATTTAAAATACTAATTAAATGTATTAATTAGAAAGATATACATATAAAATCAATATTATCGAAAAATATTGCTGTTGCGCTACTGGAATTCGAACCTGGATCTCTTTCCAAACCGGGGAAGGTGCATTATCCAACTATGCTACAGCGACAGAACTTTTGACGACAACTTTTCGAACCCATATGTTACGCTTTGTTTTTACGGAATCTCAAATACCTTGTATATCTTTCTAATTAATACATTTAATTAGTATTTAAAATATCACAGATCAATGTTCTGAATAATTACAACTTGTGTTATCCTTAATAATATTATTATTTAATAGTTGTCTGTCGATGGAATGAAAAATAAAAATAATGTGTCTGTACAACCTCTTGAAAAATCATCGATTTAAAGTAACGTCATAATGAAAATCGCTATAAAATAATGCGAAGATATTTTTTGTTGCGATAAATGCAAAAAAAAACACCCTTTTGTTATTTGTCTTGAATGTATGAATATTATATGTGACAACAGACAATTTTGTTCTTATTATTTAATGGGCAAACTGCCTAGTAATATTATTATGTATCTTATTTACAATACACATTTATGGAGACCCTTCCATTTTGCATTGGGGTCAATTTTTTTGTTACGCCACTGAGCGGAACCCACGCCGTTGTAGAAGAACTCGGCGGTTATTGCAAACGTTGAATTCATTGTTGTTTGTAAAAGGTTACATTTGTACATTATATATTTATAACTAGCATGCTACAGCTGTGCCTGGACAGTTGTACATTACGGACAACTTGCTCGGAAACGTATCCAAATGTTTTACATAAATATATACGTAAGTATATAACATAAGTAATGGTATTGCTGACTCATGTTAAATAAATAATAATAAATAAATTACTTTACGCTTCCATTTTATTGCAACAGTATATTGCAAAAAACATTAGAAAATCACTTCACAAATTCAATCAAATCACGTATCATTACTCGTAAAAAATAAGCCAAAGACTTCTTCTTTTTTTAACTTAGGCAGTCCACCCTTCAAATGATTTGTGTCATTAATCAAGATAAAACTACAGTTTAAAGAATAAGTACAACATGATTACAAGTCTAGTTCAAAAATTTAGATATTATAGAGATCAAATGTGGCGAGTTGAGAAAATGAAGATGACACATGTTAATCGGGAGTTGAAATTTACTATTGACGAGACTCTTGACCAAGCAAAATGGACATGGTCAAAGGTGTCCTCCTCCCACCGTACTCACACATCGGGCATTCTATTAAATTCAATCTAGACAAATGGAAGACTACTTGGCAATGCCCAATTCTCATTCTACACATTGATCGATTTTGAATCGATTACTCTTGTGATTATTTGGATCAATTCATTGTGAAGTGCAGATAGTATCGTTAACAATATTAAATCTGTCATTCATCGGGGTATGGTATTGTTCGGGAAAACTCCCGAAAGAGATGCACCCTTGGCCAGTTTATCAACATATTCATAAGCTAAAGACTTGCGATACAAACATATATTTAGTATACTAGCTTCCAGAACAAGAATGCTGAATTCTCGATTTGTTAATTAGTGACAACCAGCTAAAATTCTAATAAAATAATACAATTGCTGAACAAGAAATTCGATATGTTTGACTTTCTCTCCTTTGGAAAAAAAAGAGAAAAGTTAGTAAATATTTGTAGTCTTCTACGAGTGTATATTTACTTTTTTGTGCCAATAATTTAATGACTAATAGTATTGTTTTGAAGTTATGTCATTACGATTATCGGAGAAAGAAAATTGATTTTAATACCTGGTGAAGGTAAAGACTGTTGATATACACTAAAAAATGTGTAGATTTAATTTATTCTGTAAGAATGTAGCAGGGAATATGTGAGTCGTAGGATAAATATCTATAATGTTCATATATTTGAAATTGCAATTGAAAAACAGCAAGACAAATCTCAATTACTTTTCAATTTTATGTTCACCCAATACCTAAGTTTGTTTTAGTTTCAAATTAAATGTGACGATGGCCCTGGGGATCGATAGAAATTATTAAAAAAGTTTTACTTAAATAATAAATGTTATCAGGATACACTATTTAATGTACCCGCAGTGTCAAAGTTAGAGCAAGTAATTTGAAAAATGTGTGATGCATTCCTATTCTTATTTAATGCGTTTTCAAGAAATTCGTTCACACACTCGTGTAATTAAATCAAGAGCATTTTACTTTTATTTGGCGCGCACTCGAATGAGTCAACCTTTCTCTAACAATACCGAACAGTTTTTAATCATAAAAAAGAAAACGCGAGTTCTCACGTGAACTTGACATTAAAAAAAAAACAATTTTCCGAAAAAAACACAGCAATACTTTTGTTTTACACATCATCTATTCAGATGTCGTATATATGAAATAAATGATAACTGGTGATTCATTTGACACTTTGAACGAATGAATGATGACATCTCTAGGAGTATTTTCAAATCAATTACTCAACGTACTGAATTCAGTTTTTTTCAGTTAAAATAGTTACTTATGAAGCTTTATAATATATCTTTCAGTAATTATCGAAGGTCGAGGGATGTTGGCTTCCCTGATTTAATTAATTTCCCAGGAAATAAAATAACTTGTTTACGTCTGACGATTGAAATATGATAATATCAAAATCTCAAATGTCATAATTTATTTACAAGTTCACAATAACAATGTTTATACAGAAACTTATATAAGAAATATATTTTGAATTCCGATGAAATAATCTATTTGAACTTACACAATATATTTTATCTCTTAAAATCGATTTTCATTATTCAACACTGCCCAAAATGGTTTAGAACAGTTAACTGTTATTAAAAAAAAAAAAAAAAATTCTTTCTATATTGTAGAATCTACCATTAGGTTTTTATTAATAACAATATTTTACAGATGATTCTTCAAGGTTGAGATAATTTGAAAATTATCTAAACTTAGTTGATTTTTTGTTTCAATAATAACGGAATTATTGTATAATTGAAAATTAATTTATTCAGAGAGGTTTACTTAACATCATGTCATTTCCCCACAGAGGTAGGGATAGAGGATAAAATGCCATAATCCTCTGTCATGAAGTACTGCTCGCTCCTTGTTCACTTTCATATACCTTCTAGTGCACGCTTGTCGAAAATATTGACGATTAAATATCTATTAAAAAATTGTTAGACAAAATAGTAGAATATATGAGAACAATTTAACGCTTTAAAATTATATACGTACAGAATATTAAAAAAAACATTTTAAGACAATATTTAAGGTTAGGTTAGGTTAGGTTTGAAGCGAAATCAATAAAAAAATTTCACCTGAAAGATTCCCATGCTTGTCAAATAAAACAAGTGTTATATACAATATTTCATTGGTGAATTCTATCTAAAGCTTCTATTCAAGGTATGCATTCGAATTTTTCCCACAGTTAGAACATAATTTGTGCAACTTAATCCATATTTCGTATTAATCTACGCTTTCATTTATCTCAAACTCTATGAAAAATGAAACTAACTACATTTCGCGCTGAAGACAATGGGGAACTTAGCACTTTCTTTGCTCCAGATGAGACTGAGAAAACACGAAGGTCGCCCGGCACATATGCACAAATTAAAAATCACTATGAATTATTTCTTTTAGCTAAACAATGTTTACGTTTTTATACAGAGAACCGTAATAAAAGATGGGAAAATATTTTACACTGTTCTCAAATGTTGTTGTTCAGCAACAACTAAAATTACGAAGAATCTGCAGCATCTACAAGATCTACGCATCTAACATTCATTAAATATATTTTCTCTTTCATTTTTTTGGCACATAAACAAATATTACATTATTAAAAAAATTAAAAATCTACTACTAACCGGAATATTAGAATCCTAAGCTTTTTATTACCAATTAGTAATTAGTAAAATATACTAAGCGAGTCACTGATGGAAGTGATTAACTAAACTAATGATGTGGGATTTATGTCTAATTATAAAGATGATTGGTAACTGATTATTCATTAGAAATTACTGTTGCACTAGAAATTAAACCCCCTACAGTAAAATTTCAGTTACCAGTCACATACTCATGATCACAATAATGATTTAATTCATGACTGATGACGTGATGATAGATTTAGTTCATAGGAAACATTTGATTATCAAAAGTACACCATCTACTGAATCAAGTGTACCAACCTATACATTTATGTGTAGCACATTCTTGAAAAGTACCTATTCAAGGATAAGGTCCAAAGAGCGGCTGCAATACGAGCCGCAAATCAGAATGAGGCACTTTGAAATTAGAAGAATATGATTAAATTTATGAAATTTTTTAAAAGCGTGTAACGTAACACAATGAGATCTCGATAAAAATATAAATAAGAGGCTTAAATGGCAGCGTGAGTCTTTTTAAAAAATAAAAATATTCCAAGATTATTCACTTAATAAGAAGAGTACGTTTAAATACGTAAGTATATAAATGAAAGTTATGATCTGGGCCCAGTAATTAAAATCGACTTTCAAATGCGCAGTGCACATAATGCAACCTGCCGCATCGGTAGCTACAGACGTTGCATCGCATCGAAAATCGAGTAGGAATGTCGCGTATGTTGGAATGCCAGATAATTATAATACGATCATTTCTGTAATTCTGTGACGGACGTGTTTCATGTAAATGAAAGTGTTCTGATTGTTTAAATCTGTACGCGAGAGAAATCTGATGTGGTTTCACTAAATCGAGCGTTCTCCACCCGATCACATAAAACTTTGCGGTGATACGTTTAACGACCACACGATCTGAAATGATTTTTCTTTGAAATTTAATTTAAAGATGGACTGTTTCGATTGAATTATAAAAGAATAATGATTGTTTTAATATCATTTGTATTTTTATACGCAAGTGTGGCTTTACGTAAGGTCGTATATACCTACTTGAAGTGTTGTAGGAGTCACGTGTTAAAATGAATTGCTGGTAGATTTTTTCGCTTACGTTTAAATGTAGTTATAAAATGGTCCATAATAACAGTTAAAAATAATATTTATATATTCACTGTACGCAATCATCTGATTATTTATTGTAGATGTCCAACACTTCTAGAAATGTTATTGTGACACGCTTTCTTAATTAATTATAAATTCTAACGATGTTTAATGCGCGATTTACATACAATATGTTCTCAGATTTTATATCTTGTTCATACTGTAAACATTATTCGTGTGAAGAATACAAATACGTTAATCTGAGAGGAAACTACTCACATGATTAAAATTTAATGAATCTAGTTCTTATATTTCATACTATCAGTTTTTCCGATAGTTAGTGTTACCTCTATTACTATCCCACCCGCATACAAAAGTCATTTAAATCCAGTGCTCAAATAAGAATAGCGTTTCGAAATTTAGTACCAAAGTATATAATATTGTAGAACCTTGAACATCTGAGCCTCAGTTGTCCGAATTTCCGTATCATCTGAGTCGAATTAAATGTTTTAATTTCGAAATATTGCGGCAGGGGGCTAGGAACAACTATGATCCAAAATAGTATAAAATACATTTCAAGGAAATAAAATACATCCGTAAATATTTCAACATAACAATTAAGGATACCGAAACAAAATCGCCATTATCCAACTAATGAAATTGAGATAGACGTATTTATAACTAATTTTATAGACATAGCAGACGTTTAAAAATTGATATGCTCTTGATCAAATACTTCATAATGTTTTTACGAGCAGAACCGATTGTAAAACTGCCATTATTACCAGAGATAATCATTTTCAAATACGTCATCATCTATTTTTGTGAATCGGATAGTGACGGTTTTGTTTCTATACCTCTCGAATACGTATTCGGATTGTTCTCATAATGAACGTACAGCTAATATTATATATGTTTATTATCGTATAAATTACATAAAAATATTTTATTAATGAATATAAACCAAATTAACGTAACACTGTAAAATATCATGTACTGAAACGGCGATGCTCTTCTGTTGATATCGATTTTTACATCTTTGGAATGATTTTTTCCGTTTTAGATTTTTATTAAAAATTGTCTAAAAGCCTGTTTGAAGCAGTGAAACATCCAGAGATTTTATAAAAATTAAAGTTAAAAAAACACTTCAAAATTAATAGAAAACTCGAAACTAATCATTTACGCATTCTGAACAATACAACCAATTTTTAAACTAAAAGTAAATAAAACATAACTATATTTTAAATGCTAATTAAATGTATTAATTAGAAAGATGTACATATAAAATCAATTTTATCGAAAAATATCATTGTTGCTACCGAGATTCGAATCTGTATCTCTTTCCAATCCGGGGACGGTGCATTAATAAATTTTCAAACCTATACGTTACACTTTTCAAATGAAAACATCTATCGTTCCATTATTTTATATGTATATATTTCTAATTAATACATTTGATTAGTATTTAAAATATCACAGACCTGTGTTCTGAATAATTACAATTTCACAATAAGAATGTGTTCTCCTTAGTAATATCTATATTTGTTGGAAAACAGCTGTATTTGAAAATTAAAAAAGAAAAAACAAAAGCACTGAGAAATGTCGAACTAGAACATGAGCATTTGATACTTTATTAAGTCTGGAATCATTTCGGCAAACAAAGGGGTGGGCTGTTAATCTGGCAACAAAGTGTACAGATATAATAGTCACGCTTCGCACGTTTAAGTTAATGGCGAAACCAGAAACACGGCCTTCCATTGTAGTATAGACGTTATCCCGTTAAAGTGCTCGCTCTGTGTCATGTTTGTGATGAGTTCAAAGGAATAACAATAAAAACCGCCCAGAACACGAACAGCGGTATTGTCATTATCCCTCAAATGCGAGGAAGATATTATCAGGAACTCGTCTTTCATGACTCGGAAGAGTATCGGTTTTGTTTATTTATTTATCTATACATGAATATGAATAAATATGATACTGTATATTACTTTTGAATGGATTAAATACGACGCCCTTTTTTTAAGTTTTTTTTAAAGAAACACGACATAATTTTTACAACACTTTACATTCTTCGAACGTTACACACATTAAACTAATTCTCAACATAGTCGCTACCATTACTAAGGCTGTCATAACGGGGCACTAATTCTTGTATACTTTCGTTATAGAACGACGCCACCTGGGATGAAAACCATGTCTGTACTCCGTCTTTGAGTTCATCATCGTCATCAAAACGCTTGCAACCAAGGAACCGATTCGGACGAAGGAAAATATGGAAATCACTTTGCACCAAATCAGAACAAAACAGGACACACTTGACGATGAATGTCAGCTGGTTTCATGTTTCGTGCATTCAATAAACGAATCACGCACCGTATCTCACAGTCGGCGGGCTGATCTATTGTCTTGAATATTTCAACCACTCACTACAAGATGGCCACACTATGTAAATATCTCTAACGTTGCATGTGGTGAGTCAACAGATGAAGGAAACCATTTCGCATGCGCAATATCTCAACCGCAGCATTATACCGGAATATCCGGCAACGGCACTTACTTACACACCCGTAGTTTAAATATCTGGGAGCAAACGTGACGAGCAAAAGATATTATCAAAAATTATTTGACGTGCTTGTGGTCTAGTGGTTACGATAGTCGTCTAGTGATCTAGTGGTCGGTGGTTCGAGCCTCATTTCATGATAACAGCAAGTTAATCCTATTTTTATAGCACGAGCGTTCAGCATTGAATGCAATTCAATTCAGCGATTGAGGTGACTATGGAGGATATGGTAAACAAAATTTATGATGGACATGTTTAAGTGAAATCGCCTAGTGATCCAGCGGTCGGAGTTCGAGCCTCATTCCAGGAAACCCGTAAGTTAGTTCTATTTTCATAGATCAAGCATTTAGATTAGTTCGAAAATGTATGACACGTATTCCGTGTAATTATCTCTATTTAAAAAAAAAATTAAAAAGAATTTAGACATTAATTATGTACATTTAACACTGATAAAACCGATCTTCGTATCTCATTTTAGCGCAAGAAAGCAAGTCCTTAAAAATAAAGTGTTGCGCAAAATTTTGCGTGATATGTGATAACCTAATCGGAGAATAGAGGAAGTTAAAGAACGGTGTGACGTCCCGGATATCATGAGAACAAGGAGGCTGCAGTGGGTGGGATGTGTACCAAGTATATGAGTACCGTTGCACGCACAAAGCCTTAACACACCAGCATAGATCGAGACCGAGAAGACACTAGACTAACCTGTGTTGAGACAGGTAGAGTGTTGTACGACACGTCTTTGATTCACATGAAAATGCATCATTAGTGTTGTAAGTGGGACCAACGTGAGCAGGTGCATTATAAATTAGCAAAACAATAGAACTCCCACAATGTCGCCAAAGCCAGCTCGTTCTAGCTTGCGCAACAAGCCGTATTACTAGTAAATATTTTTGTAAAATGTCCAAAAATTACTTATACAATATTACAATTACATACCTACATACTATATTACAGATGAATCGATGTTTAAACAAACTTCATCAAGTATAGGCAAGCCGATACTGTCATACAAAAAATCCACCTTAATTTGACAAACCATGTCGATATTGTACAGATTATGTTCGTGTAGAAAGGTATTTTATGGTTTTTGACATTCTACAATGTAAGCGCACGCGACGTGTAACGCAGCAGCGAATGCTTTGTGACGTGACGATTTTTTGAGGTATCTTGAGAGTAATACGTATTAATTTTGATTCAGTTAGACCTCCGCGTCCAATGGTGAAGCTAATTGATTGAAAGTTGACGGGAGCAAAGTAAAAAAGAGCATTTTGCATTTAAATAAGGTAATGCTATAGTCTTTATTAAACTCGTCGAACATCTACTGATAATACCACACCCTATGTTGAGAAATTTTGACGCATATTTAAAGATGTCTTGTTGAAGGTTCCAGAATTTTAAGGATTCTAAAATTAGGACTTGCTAAGCAATAAAAGTAATCTATCGTTACATTTCATTTTCATATTTTTCTTCTTCAATGACCCTGCAGCCCATATCGAGCATTCGCTTCCTGAATCTTTCCACACACTCCAGTTCTTGGCGATTATCTTCCGATTCGAAAGTTGTAGCAGGTTTACTGCGTCCTTCTTTACGATTCGGGGTCTTCCAATTCTTATCCTACCACCTGTTACCATAGTTTCATGTGGATGGAGAGTTTGGGGTTCTATACATGTTCTACAACACGTCATTATACTTCACACTGCCTAATCCCAGTCAATAAATTCTATATTAAAATAATTAATTTATTATTCCCAACTATTAGAATATTAATATTATTACTATTTTTATATTTGGTATAAGTCTTGAGCTGCGAAAATGGGATTAAAAATTATCTCTGTAATATTTGTACATAAATTAAACTAGATAATTTTAGGTTCTATTACATTTTTTTCAAAGCACTTTATTAAAGCATTATCAGACTTTACGTATCTCTATAAATATTTTGAATTTATGTATAAATAAATGCATAAGTAGCGTTGCATCTTTTGAGTTTATAATAGTTGTAATATAATATACTCAAGTAAAGCACCTTGGACATGTTGGCTTTGTCAACAAGGCTTAATGGCGGCTAGGCAATTAATACGAGACCTCTTGCGACTGATTTAATATTGGCGAAGCCTGAATTCGTAATCATTACTTCAATCCCAGGTCGGGGTATTGTGAGTCATGGTCAGAAGCTTTACGCAAATATAAAGTGATATTGTGGACACCTATGTATTAAATAAATCATTACTAGTATGCGGTAATAAGTTTCTCGCAGTCAGTAATTATAGGTACAACATAAATGGTAGCGCCATTTAAGTGATTAATTACTCAAGGTCAACAGGGTTATGTTTGTACAAGAGGTTCCAAAATCTTGTCTCCCGAAGTGCCTAGAATTCATTCGCATTTTTTGATTTTGATTTTGATTTCTCGGGCCTGATAGTTATTTTAATTAAACTATTTTCATAGTATCTAATTTTATTAAATTGAAACAAATCCGATTATGCTGTTGGAAAATACGATGTATGCAATATTTTTTATGTCAGTACACGTGAAAACGTTGTAAAGAGATTTCAATGGAACGTTTTCAGACAATGGCAGTATGTCAAAATAATACAATTAGCATTGATTTCATGGAAATAGATTAAAATAATATAAGCAATAATTTATTTATATACATAAACAATCAAATTCAATTTCTCCAACGTCAACATCACATCTTGAAGACATTGGGGATGTTGCTTTTTGCCTTCTTAGAGTACATGTATCGGCTCCATTCAGAACTATCGAGAACACCAAAGTTTTAAACATAATGTGATAAATATCTATTAAAAAAAAAAAACAAATTGTATTTAATAAAATAATTTTATTGATGTTAACTATTTTTTTTTCTAATTTTAGGTTTTGCGGTCACACAAAAACACTTAAATGCACACAGCAGTGTTAATTGAATTTCTATATTAAATTTATTCATTTTTGTTAAAACGCTCTGGACTGATAAAAATGATTTCTCAATGTCACAAATATGGCGATGCAAAAAATATACATAAACGTGCAAAGTTTATCCCATTTTTTTATTTTCGAGAAAAAGCAAGGATTAATGAAAGGCTACGAGCGGAGATCGTGTCTCCCACGTAAGATGTGAAGGCCGGGCGGTCCGTGGCATTTCATGATTGCCGTGGCGTCCGATCGGCCGCGTTCCGAACTGCTGTTCTCTGTTCACTCCGCACAGCTGATGAAATAACATTACATTTTTTGTGTAAGATTTTTATTATTAGCTCCATAAAATATAATTAATATATACGGTCTACGCACAAATCTTATTAAAATGATCACTAAACATATAAAATTGATGATAGTGATGGTTAAACCGCTTTTTAAACAAATATTTAAACTGCTATTATGACTATTCGATTGTATCAATGATCGGAAACTTATTATTTGTAACTTTTAGAGCAATCACTGATGCACTAGAAACTCAACCTCCAACAGTTATCTCAGTTATCAATCATCATCACAATCAAACACAATCACAGCCACAATAATAGTTTACACTTGTATCTTATTCGAATGTAGATGTTTGATCATATAATAAATCACTATTGTAAATAACTGACAACTATTTGTCTGGAATAATTTATATATTAAATAGCACTCGATGGTACTCAGAGGGGTAGATTTTGTATAACTTGATGGTACTCAATCTATAACCGAGGGTACCAGTTGCAATCTCGCTAATCTCCATATTTTTTTATGAAAACTACTTTAAAAACTGAAAGAAGCTTAAGGAACAATGTATTTATTAATGAACTTATTATTATGAATGAATCTCTATAATCCGACTATAAATTCAAAATTAATGTACCTTCTTCCAAAAACAAGCTAGTTGCCATACTGGCAAACATTTAAATTTCAGAGTGGCGAAGACTACGATTGGTCGAATCCTAATATAAATGGCAGCGGGAAAAAACGACTGAATTAGCAAAAAAAAGAGTTAAGTTAGATTATTAAAAAAATTAAACAATGTTAGAAAACTGTAAGAGATGATAACTCCATTAAAAGTTAAAAACAAATAATTAATGTAACAAATAATTAGGTAACCAATTTGTTTTACAACACTTTAATTAATTTTTAAATATATTTATTATTTGATCATGTATCACTGTTACTAATTATACACGTAGTGAAATCTAAAAAAAATATTATAATTTATATTGCATAAGTCCATAATGTACCTATATATATATATATTGACAAGCTTGGGATATGTGAAATAACGGGAAATATAAATATGTGGGAAAAAAAATACAACTATTCGGATTGTGTCACTAAATATGGCATTGTTATTTTTCAAGCCGTATTTTGTATCCACTATTATTAAATTAGATGTTAATAATTTAACTATACTTATACATGGGTAATTTTATAGAATCTAATAATGAAATGAAATTTAAACAAACATACGAAGGTTTGAAGGATTTTGTGATGTAAAACAGATGTAGATTTTCTCCCTAGCTAACGTCTCTAGGGTCGCTTTGTGGACTGAGTAGTTATCCCTTGAGAAAGTGAAGATCTTCGGTGTGTTCCGTTGTCTGAAGAATTGGGGATGCGTATATATGGATGAGTGGTTTTCTATCCTTTCCGTACCTATCCCTTGGAAAACGTGGGATCCTATGTATTAATTAACAATCCCCCAGTGGAATCAAGAGGCCGATAGACTACCCTAAAACCCGCTGCACTTACGAAATTATCAAATTTAGCGAAGGTATAATACATGGCAGCGAATAACGATTGAACAAAGGGAAAAGTGGGAGATACTTGGGGAGGCCTTCATCCAGAAATTGATAGAAAACAGCTGATAATGGTGATGACAACAATAGTCAATTCCTGAATCGGCGCACAAGACGATGACATCATATATAAAATATACAGTTTGACGATTTGAGTACAGATACTTGTATAATATTTACTTACGAATAAAAACATGCTCTAGTGATACAGAAATTATGAAGCGCTAAATATTGAAGTGAACCGTTAAAATCATGCTCCACCGTGACTCATCAGTCACCAGTCAATACTTTACGTTGACTGCTGATTGGTGGATGGACACTTAATTACGCTTTATTTGACTAACTGTTTGTGAAATGGTTTCACCGTACAATTGGAGGTGCGCTCTCCAGCCGAACCGTTTTTAATTATAAATATTTTTATGTTTCTTTTTTAATCGAAAACGTGTCATTTTTTCAAACAATTTTGAGGAAGTGACTTTGAAGACTGTTATTTTGGACTCACGACCTCTTTATACCGGTCGGTTATCACGTTTATGATTATATAAATAATTACACGTATTATCTCTGTAGATTTACAATGTTCAGGAGAGAATTTGACTCGATTAAGTACTCACTGCTCATGCTGCGCAGATACAATGACGAGTGACATGTTTTTATTAAATAAGCCATTACTGATTTGCACTACTGTAGTGAATACAAATCGGTACAGTCCACCGGTGTAATGGTTTACGTAATCATACAATCACCACTTTTGCTGTGGATGAAAAATGTATGTAGAAACAAATTAATCACAGCTTTCGCTCATACTCATAGATTGTTTATTGGCGATAACATAGCATGATGATAGATGTTTTAGCAAATAACTGCGACTACTGTTAATATACAATACATAACCAAGGATTACTGCTTCTTGAATTATAAATATATCTAATTTAATTATATATATATAGCTAGATTAGATCATGTTTCTTGTAGATAGTTTCCTTCAGGACATCTAGATATTTATAGGAAATATATGTCTTAGAAAATCACTGCGACTACTGTTGATATACAATACATAATCAAGGATTACTGCTTCTTAAATTATCTTGAATTATAAATATGTCTAATTTAACTATATATATATAGATTAGATCGCGTTTCTTGTAGATGGTTTCCTTCAGGAAACCTAGACCAACGTTTCGGTATGGTAAGAACTAGTAACAACTGTAATCAACTATGGAAGATTAATATTACTTGCGAAGAAGTACGGTTGTACCGTAACTTTATGAGGCGAGGCCTTGACAATGGAACGTGTCACCGTGCCAAAACATCGCATATCCTACATATACATATATTATTACTTCTTAAATAATTGAAAAGTTACTTTATGGCAACATATATAAATAATAAAATAAAAAAATTATAAGATAAGATTTATAATCTATAAATTAATTTGCAATGATTGCAATTATTTTTATGTAGGTTAAACTTTGATATTAGAAGAGTAGAAATTTTGATAGTAGAATTAAGGAGCACTTGAGATGTCTAAATAGCAACAACTATTCTGAGTTCTTCAATCATCTTTTGACATTAATATGGGTTTAGAAATTTAATTGCAGTTGGATAAATTAGAAAATTTAGAAAAATATAAAGTTTTAATAGCAAATAAAACATTATAAATAACCAAATTATTTTTGCAAATAATCATTTTTTAAATTGGTTTTCACATTTGTTCTATTTATAGTTTTGTTTTTGTCTATGCTTACATTTTTAATTTAAGTATACATTGTATCCTGAAGAAGGGAGCATTGATCTTGAAACATGTTTATTTATCAATAAACAGTGGTTTAAACAAAATGTTTTATTATTATTATTAATATGTTATTATCTTTACACGCAAATATTAAAAAATAATAAAATAAATATTAAAAAAAAAAAAACAATAAATTAAAAAATAATTAAACACAGTATTTTTTTAAGTAACTAAATAAAATATGAAAATTTAGGGAACATTTGTTTTAAAAATTATTTTTACAATATAATTAACATCTCAAATCTGACTGCAAGCGCTTAAAAGTTGACAAGTTTTGATGAAATATGTTAAAAAATTCAATCTCACTTTATTATATGCTTTAAAAATGACAGATTAGTGTCAAAAGATCACACGCAGATATTTGCCTTGCGAAACTCTTATCATGTGTGTATGGTATGTAAGATTTACACATTGCGAAAACTTATTTTTTGGAATTTGCTTATCGATTGCGTCTATTTCAATGCTCCAGCTATGTAAATTGTAAAAAAAATTGTGACGTGTTTTGTAATCATTTAGACATCTTATAGTTTTATATTTACAATATCTATTTATTAAAATATTATTATAAATCATACAATTTTTGTTTTGTTATTAATAATATGGTGGACTAGATTTACTCAAAACGCGCCTGTCAAAATGTCTGAAATAAATGTAAGATGACTTGACAATACTTTTTCAATGCGATATAATTACCCCTTGAGAACTTTCCCTGCTACAAACTTCTTTTCAAGATGTCCGAAAAAGGCATACCTAAAGAGTGTGCAATTAAACATGAAGTGAAACGTCGGACGTAAAAGTAGCACTCTATAAGACGTAAGTGCAAAGAACTGACATTAAAATTGGTTTAATTATTTAAATATATAATGCTAAGAAGAACTGGTAGTATTAAAAATTATTGGGATTAACAGGCTTTATACATTAATCGAAAATAAATTTGTTTTAATTCAAAGGGTCCAAAAATGCCGCGGCACAGAACAAACATCCAGTCAAACTTTAATTGTGTACGCGTAGAGCCCAAAATCTGATGTATCTTAAATATATTTCACTTATTAATCATTATATTTATCAAGTTTACCTAGGTCAGCTCAGGCTGTTTACTGTTTACCTAATGAGCTGGGTCCTAAATGTGCCACGTAACCAGGGGTGGATGGATTTACAGTGCAGGGGCTTATCTCACAGGATATTTTGGAGGCCTTTTGTCTTAAGACAAGGGGTCCCTAAAATAATAATATCATAACACAATGCAAACTATGAACAACAACACCGACAGAGATGACGTTATAGGTTAAACTATCGATAATAACAGACCTGGAATCTAGAGTTCTACACAAAGACCGAGCGTACACAAATTTACGAATATCCGGCGAAGGTGTTTTAGACCATATTTATAAATTATTTTTTTCGGGGTATCTTCGAAAACGGGCCCTCTTGCAATTGCAACTCGCGCGAGTCTATAAAACTGCCACAGCATGTAATATTTTTAATAAATAAATATAATACGGTTCGTAAATGTATTTTATGAAACTTCTAGTATTTATATCGGTATCGAATTTAACGAATGAACAAACATTCTGGATTCTTATCAAGACTCCTGCACTATTTCTAGAAGTTCGCGAAAATATCCTAAATAGCGATTGCATCCACAGACAAAAAAAATAATTTGTGTTAAGGTCAAGCTTCTTTTTTATCTCGCTATTTGTCCACGAGTTCGAATAATGTAATAAATAATTCATTACATTTGTTTTTAGCCACTGTGAGTTAATTATATTCACCAACCTGTTTCGAAAAATACCTTTTCCTTCATTTGGGCGAATATAATTAACTCAAGAGTGGTTAAAAATCAAGTTAATGAATTATTTATTATGAAAACGAATAATTACAACGTGTTTGTGTTAAATATTAAAAACATTATTATTTATGTATTTGAACATTTTTCTATGCATGTTTATTCACAAATTGGTTGCACGTCTTTCTTTTTCAATACCCGTTTTTTCTTTTGTAAGCAAGTTATAATAGGTACATCAACAACCGCCGATGACTTTTTTTATCGAGCGAAAATCGATCAAAAGTCGTCAATGAACAATTAATAACCGAAAATATAAATTTTACCGTTTACAAATATTTAAGCTCTTTTTAATACTAGATTGTTACAAAGTTCATCAAGGGTAAATATTAAAAAAAATACGTTTAAACATTAGATACTATTAAAAATTCATATTAACAATGTACATATATCAATCATGGGCAAGCGAGAATATTTTAATTTTTATTATTTAAATTATTTGATAGCTTTGTTTATTTTATTATATTATTAAAATATATTTTATTTCTAGAGTAGATTGAGAATAGTTTCATATTTGTATTGTTGGATAGCGGATGCACGTGTCTTATTTAGCATAGATTTCGGTCTAGTTAAGGAGACAGTGAACATCTTTTACATTATGTAGGTACATATTACTATATCAAAAATATAAATAATGAGTGTATCTTAAATATAAAACAATGTATTAGGTATATTCCGGCACAAAAAATCAGCATTTTATATTTGTATGGTACTACAGTTTAATAGGAGGATAATTAAGACGGCAGATGGCTCGCGCAACATGCGAGAGGTCCAAGATCGTTATTCGGTTATTTAAAATCATTTTGTGTTGAAAAAGGTTTTAGAGGCGCGCGAGTAACGGTGCAAATAAAACGTGAAAATATTCTTATTTAAACGTAATGAAATTTTCTAACGCATTTTTGCATGGCAGATTTTACTATGATAACTGTTGAATAAACACATATTATATTAAAATAAATAATAATAGCATGACACCTAGTATCTTTTAAATAAGCCGATAATAGATCACAGCGGTGGTTGGCTCGAGGCAAATCTTCTTTAAATTGACTGGCATTTCGCGCGGCGCTGACCTTAATGGAGGTGTCCCGAGACGAGTTCAATTTTATATGGTACTGTAACCACAGAGAAAAATAGAAATTACCATTGACATTTTATTGTTAAAAATAAAAACAAGATTCCGGTCCGTTTTCCACCCAGCCGAGCGAGCGATCTTGGCATCTTGTACGAGAGACATAACGGAGGCGTTCGATATTTAAAATCTGCCTCGCGGGAAATAATAAATGGTTCGCCTAGTTTTGTTTCACATTAACCACATTATTACCGGAGTGTATTTATTTTTTCTGGCTGATGAATTACCGCAATATCATGGCAGTGACTACTTGAATTGGTGCACAAATTGAAATTGGTAGTACGCATATATATATATACAATTTCAATAGATAAGTTTTACCATTACAGAATCGGTAATAATTAAACACTTAGAAATAAATATTCACAGAAAAATTTATCTATCGAAAAAAATACACAATCAGGACTTTTATTGTCGGTATACAGCTTTAGCCAATCAAGTTATAGTGACGTTATACCATGTCGTTTCTGTCTAATCTAAATTATCTTATTAGTGACATTATTTTTTTCCACTGAAAAAGATTAAAATCAAGATTTTGAGAAATCGTAACTTAACAAATAAAATTAGATTTTAATAAAATTAATTTCAATCCATTTACCAAATAAAGTTTTTATAAGAAATCAAATTTAAATGTAGAAACATTCGTAATTTATTTTTTAATATTAGGTACTTCTAAGATAATGCAATGTAGGATCTGAATAAGTACGTGATTTATATATGTAAGTAAATTATAATTATATTAATCTTTAAAAAATCCTTCATCATTTTTAATCCAAATTAAATACGAGTAACATATATATATATTTTTTTTTTCATTAAAAAAATAGAGATGCGTATACAGTATACGTGTCACATCAAATTAAGCTAAACGCTTGTATTGTGAAAATAGGACGAACTTGATGGCCTGCTAGAATGAGGCTTGAACTCCCGATCACTAGATCACTAGGCGAGTATCGTAACCACTAGATCACAAGCCTCTTAACCTCAATTAATAATAATAATATTTCTCTTTTTAATAGTTTAATTTAATCTCGGTGCAGAAAAATATCGCATTTAATACATTTCGAAGAATTTCAACCCACTTAAAGCAGATCGGACATGTTACATTTTTAGTGGTATAAACGATTGCATTCAACAACTATCATATAATATATTATACCTGTAATTTTCTTTTACAATGGTGGCCTTTAGATGATTGTAAATCCAGATTACGGAACAATTTCAGAAATAGTCTATGGAAAGCCAGGCGTATTGAAATCCGGACTCTACTTGAATACAATATTGAACACAATGCGACACGTGGGTGTTAATACATACTGATATTAATGGGGGTCTAAAAAACACGATTGGCTCGATTGTCAATGTTGCTTGCCATTACTGGTGAGTACCCACAGTTTGTGAAGAGTGATTAATTTTAGTTGTGTGGTTCAAGTATGTACATGTCACAGGTACCATTCAGCCAGTTCTGTCATTTTATGCTTCATTTCCGTATATGCTGCAGCCACACGGTTCCTTTATGAACTCCCGCTGATATGGAAAAATGATTTAAATTTAAATATAATACGTTTTTAAATTTAAATAAACCTCTGACTGATAATTTTGTAAAATAATATTAGTAGAAATTAAATCAAGACTTTTACTAATAAATCGACTTTTTAGAGCCATTTCAAGGGAGCACTAAAATTTTAGGTTTGCAATACTTAACATAAATCGCAGATACTGTGCCTAAAAACTAAATTTTAGAAAAAATTAAATGTATGAATTAAAAAAGATATACATATAAAATAAATATTTTGTTGCTAACGGGATTTGAACCTGGAACTTTTCCCGTCCGGGAAAATGCTTTAACCGATTATGCTTCACCAACATAGTAAGTTGACGACAAATTTTACACTGCACTTTCAAATTGATACATCTGTCGTTCCATTATTAAAAAGGTGTCTTCTTTATATTTACGGAATCTCAAACACCTTTGAGTAAAGTCCAACAGAAGATGCTAAAATTAATTAATAATTCATTTTTAAATATCGCCAGTCTACTTGTAATCTAGTTTGTTAAACGTATTTTTTTAAGAAGAACACATTTTTGTTGTGAAGGTGCATATTCATTTAATTTGTATTAATTAATTTATTATTTGTGTGGCCTGAAATAATATTTAAAAATGAATAAGGTTCAAAAATAATTTATTTAGGAGAACACATTCTTATTGTGAAGTTGTAGTTATTCAGAACATAGTTCTGTGAAATTTTAAATACTAATTAAATATATTAATTAAAAAATGTACATATAAAATCAATTTTATTGTAAAATATTGGTGTTGCGCTACCGGGATTCGTACCTGGATCTCTTTTCCAATCCGGGGAAGGTGCATTACCAAATATGCTACAGCGACAGTACATTTGACGACAAATTTTCGAACCCATATGTTACACTTTTCAAATGAATAGATCTATCGTTCTCAAATACCTAATGTAACATAAGGGTTTGAAAATTTGTCGTCAAAAGTATTGTCGCTGTAGCATAGTTGGTAGAGTGCATTACCCCCGGATTGGAAAAGAGATTCAGGTTCGAATCCCGGTAGCGCAACAACAATATTTTTCGATAAAATTGATTTTATATGTATTCTACATCTTTCTAATTAATATTCAAAAATAATTTGACTACAGTGAGTTTATAAATCACTTTATAATCACATTGTGTTCTATATAGTTGAAATCATAAAATATCGAATTAAATAATAAATTGAAATAAAATTTAATTATAATTATACTTATATTATCATCATTAAACATTGTATATTCACTACAATGTTATCCGTTTCTTATATTTCCACATAGTTTAATGATTTCATTAGTCCAGCGGATTTTAATTGATTTCCTTCGAATACCGCGGGATGGCTGCGCTAATCTGATGATTTCTGTACTCCAAGCGATATGACCTATTGTCATTTCGTTTATTACTCTCGTCGCTTCGTGTGATGCTCGACACACACAATGCAAACAAATAGATTTAACGATCATTTTAATGTCACAACATTTATAATTAACCGTAAATGAATAGTATGAACGTGTAATGTTAAAATAAATAAAACAATTTTACCATTAAATGAAAAGTACCTATGTGTTTTTTATTTACAATTTAATCAAATTACTCAATTTTGTGGTTATATTTCCTATTGCCAATTTTAAAATAAACGCATCAAAAAGCACCTTGTAAAGATTGTGGATAACTTTACAAGGTTGAATAAGCTTGAAAAAATTTGATTAACTTCACGTGCACAACTTGGCCAGGCTTGCACCATTAGCTTTTGTGCTATGGATTAGCCTCAGGACCAGAAATGTACCGGTGCGGTGGAACCACTTCCAGCAAAGATAATTAATTTACAACAGGAAACCGTTATGCATTTCCTGTAACGTAAATTGTTCTACGCGTGGCTTTGAACAATAATATACGAGAGTGTATTATTTTGTGTATATTCATATATTACAACCAATAGTGATATTTTAACAAGAAGAGAATAATAGCACAAAATTGGGATTTATTTAAAAGTTTTGTGTTATTTGTATGATAGATATTTTCCTGGTCCACAACTTTATTACGAGATGAATATTATATTTATAGACGTTTAAAACGTGAAGAAAAGGAGGGATGACAACTAGATATTTTTGGAGAAACAGTGTGTGATGATGTTTATGAAAGACATAATCAGAAGGTTGTATGTGTGAATGCTGGGGACTCATTTCTCTCAGGGCTCCACGAGTTCGTTTGAGGATGATATCGCGGAGTGTGTAGAAAAGAGAAGAGAAACTACTTATGGTTGACACGAGATTTATTCAACACAGTTATACAAAGCTTAATAGAGCTTGTGATCTTCCCAATTGTTGCCAGTTAATATTATTGACGTCGGTACCGGCAGCGTTTATGGGTGTTGAGAACTCGCTTTCACAACCAGGGAACTGTGAGGCGCGTTAAGGGCCTCCACATATTAAAACGCTTTAGTTTACTTTCTTTCTTTATGCCAGTACTGATATAATGTATAGCGGTCTAAATATGGTGAGACACGGCTCGTAATGCACTTATATAAATCTCGGTCCTGGGCTACTCTCACAGCTGATTCAGGAGAGTTTCTTGCCAGACGCAACGGATCCAAATACAATGTCGTTGTGACACTCTTCCCAGTCTTCTTTGTTCTAAAGTTGTGCCAAAAATAATTTCTATTATATTGATGCATAATGTGTATGAAAAATTGGACGAATATTTTATTACTAACTGTTTTAATACTAGTAATAGATATGGCTCGCCGTGGTTGTATCTGTTGCAGGATTGAAGCATTTTGTCCACGGGTTACGAAACATTTATTCTCCATACAAATTTAAAAAGACACTGATACATTACATCGAAGTGAAGATTTATAATGTAATATCTAATTTACGACTACAATTTTTCTCTGAGAAATTTTTCTTCTGATGCTTTATAACAGCTTGAAATTGTTAGACTGGAAAAAGCGGTATCTGATATTTTCTGAATGTATCTTCTTCTTTTAAATAGGCAAGCCACCCTTATAGAGTGATTTGTGCCATTAATCAAGTTAAAAACTTTGTTTTATAGAAAAAAAGTATAATAATATTATAGAATAGGAAACACTATATTATAAGTCAATACCATTGTCGTTCAAAAAACTTGCTATTATATAGATTAAACGTAGCGAGTTAAAGGAAATAAGATGACACAAGTTAACCGGGAATTGAAAATTACCATTGTCGAGACCACTGTAAAAAAAACCTGTAATCCGCAATGGACAGGCAAAAAAGTTATGGTCAAGGGTTTCCTCCTCGGCATTACACTCACACTGTTAAGTTCAATCTGAACAAATGAGAGGATTCTGAATGTCTCATAATACGGCATAATTTCTAGGTTTTTATATATTACTTTTCGCATCGTATCCAAATCAACACATTGTCATTTATGTCATCTATAGATCCACATTTTAAATGCTTCAAGTAATTTTAGTATTGTTTCAGAATGTGTACGATTCCAATCTATATAATAGTATAAGAAACACGTATCATAGTATCATTCTTATTCGCAAATATAAACTTAGGTTTTGGCTGCACAATACTTTCTTCGCGCGGTAGATTGCTTTTCCCATTATCAGTAGCTATCTTCGCGGTAAACAGAACTGATACGCTACGTGGACTGGCGCGATATGCTAAACCTCAAGCAGGAAGTAGCCAACATCGGTCTATTAAATAGTTAGCATGCATTAGCATAGATATGCAGCCGAAAGTTAGTTCTCTTTCTCGTTCGTGCGCGAGCTGATGGCACATCTTCACTCTTTCCAAATAGCCAACACAAGTCATTAATCAGTATTCCGGCCAGATATGGCATCATCCATACCGCGCATGACAATTGGACGTTGCGAAATACATTAAGAGTAATGCCGACAAACGTCACGACGTGAATGGAACAATGACACGGTATCGCTGACCCAAAACGTGTGTTCTCCACCTCCTAAATACTATCATTTGACACAAGTTATTTATTTATTTGTTTATACATGGATATCAAATTTTTTAAATGGTAGGTTTTCCACTAACATTTTGGCCTATTATGGAGAATCTCACATGTATACGCACATTCATAAACGACATATTAAAATAATTTACGTATTTAAAAATGAATCGTGAACAATCTAAAATAAATTAAAATGCAATTGATAGTTAAAACACTTATGTTTTAGTTAAAATAAAATTAATAATAGTACTAAATAATAATTCCAATATAATTAAATAATTCTAAATATTAAAATAAAAATAACATATATTTTTATTTATAGAGAGATGGATGCTATTTAAAATTAAAGAAAAGAAAAAATGTTAAACAATTAACAAAATTATCATCAGGATAGAATGCCACACTCTTCTGTCCTGAAACACAGTTCTCGCCTCATCCACATTCATACATCTTCTCATACAAGCTCGCCGATTATTGAGGCTTCTAACAGGACCATCATCCAGTATCTGGTTTACCTGGTCGTGTCAAGTCTTCCGCGGAAGTTTCCTCTATTTCTGGTGCCATCAATACTTGCGTTATATATCTTCCTTACCATTCTCTCTTCATTCATCCGTTCCATATGACCAAACCACCTTAGTGATTCTTTCTTAATCTTACTCACTATACTAAGATCGGCTTTATATTCTTTTTTTATTTCATCATTCTTTACTCTGCTATTAACAAATCTGCGACAGATACACCTAAGCGATCTCATTTTCACTGTATTCAGTCTACTTTCATTTCTCTTCTGCAAGCTCCAGGCCTCACTTTCATACATCAGTGTCGGTATCAGAACTCCATTGTGCACATTAGCTGTTTAAAATTCGTTCATAAAGAACGGGTTGACAATTTGTTTAAAGATCAGATATACTAGCATTTTATGACTGTTAAATAACAATAATTGTAATATTTTTATTTATTATCTTTGTTTTATTAACCACTAAATTGAGTTTAAATACATCTACAGGTTTCGAAAAATACCATTTTCTTCTTCAGGATGTCATAACTAACTAAAACATTTGATAGATATGACAGGATGTCATAGCTAACTAAAACACATCATAGTTATGACATTTTGAAGAAGAAAATGGTATTTTTCGAAACCGGTAGATGTATTTAAACTCAATTTAGTGGTTAATAAAACAAAGATAATAAATAAAAATATGAATTTTAATCACAAAGTAAATATTGCTAATTTTAAAAGTATAATTATAATAATTAGTGATTTGACAGATTTAATCGATCGATCGATTTGATCTATCAAATCAGTTTGAAATAAGAGAATGGTATGAAAAACGGAACTCCTCGAATGAGGTTAGATAAATAAATCTTTGATTTTGAGATTTTAAATAAAATCTTTGAGAAATATATAATGTATAAACTAATGTAGGTGTACAAGAGCGTCGAGTCAGAGAAGTCGATAGTTCGAGATAAAGGGGAAGGTTATGTATTTTACGGGGGGTTGAATCGTTCCACAAGCTACAAGTACCCTAAAACTTGGAAATTTCTTTTCAACAAATGGCATTTTATATTTAGTTTTAATCTTTTATTCTGTCCATTGCATTGCAACTGTTCGTAATCTGTCCATTGCATTGCATTTAAAAATACAATATATCGTATATCAAAAGAAAATTGATTTTTTTTAAAAGTTATAAATATATTGAAGAAGTATGAACATAGGTATTCCATTGTGTCGTTTTTGCCTTAAAAATTAAAGAGTTTCGGCCAGGGTTGCGGCATCTACAGTCAGGGTCAAAGAGATATTTATCTTTAAAGTGATTGTAAGGCACATCTACAAAAATGTACTATGTTCCATAATATATTTGATTTCAAGAAATCTTCTACACCTTTTGACCTACACTCTTTGGCCGATCTAAACTAAATTTTGCATAGTTACTCTTTAAGGCTTTACGTTAAATAAAAGCATCCCTCTACCTCCAGTCTGTATATTAAATTATAATGAGATTTGAATCCCGGGTAACGCTGGGCGCGGAATATGTCAGAATTTCTGGCATATCGAAGTACAATAACATCAACTTGTTAAATCATTTTTTCATACATATTTTTTTCATGAAATCATATACATATTTATTGTAGATATATCACTTGTAATATTGAAACAATATGAGACCACCCTTTCAACAATAGGTACTTTGTGTCATTTTTGGGCAGATATCGAATGATGGATATGTTAAATAACAATATATAATATATGAAAATACTACTACACACAATTTCTTTTCATATATATGATAGAAACAATTTATCTATCGATTTTTTTTTGTTACACTCGAAATAACGAAATAATTGAGTGTTTCAACTTATTTTTTTTACTATTATTTCTTCAAATATTTTCATTTGTGTATATAAATCATGCAGAAATAATATTAGATACGGTTACTTTGGCGAATAGTGCTCACAAGCCTCCTGACTATTGTGCTTCGAACACATTCAGCCGTCACTTTCAAGCCGCGTTTGTTCGGTGCGAAGTGAATGCGTTCACTAATAGACGGACGCGTATGCTATGCGTAATTACCTACCTCCCATGTGAAAGTTACAATTTCATCGCTTTTTGGTTCAGCGCGTCACAGCTGCGATGTACCGCGGACGTGCGATGCCTACGGGGTCAGACGAGGTGTGACCGGCTCGCTTCTGGGGTGGCGCACGGCCCCGTTCTCCATAGTGGACGGCTGTGGACACCAGTATATCACACCCATTCCGTTTATTTATCACGTCTGCTATGTGGTAGACGAACAGCTGGTAGGATGAGGCATAATGAGACTATAATTAAATTAATTTTAATGAAATTACATTTTTTTGCGAAGTTGCGATATTTCAGAACATATAATTTAAACAAATTAAATGAATCACTTAAAGCCGGTTAGGTAATCAGTAGTAACTTTTTACTGTGGTAAAAAAAGTAAACGGGTTGTTTGATCGTTGGTAAAAAAATATTTACTTCTCGAAAGAACATCCAGCAGTAAGCTATTTTACTCTTCGATATCTGATAATAACATTTTGAATATGGCGGACTCTTCACAGCTGCTTCAAAAGTCATTCTTTGAAAGTTGCAGTATACGACAATTAATCATTCAATATCCCGCTATTTTAGTGACGAGAGTTTGTCCGATGATGATCTCGTTGTTTAATATGCATTAGCACATAATCCGAAAAAAATTCGCCACTAAAGTAACAGGTGTCGAACGCAGAGGCGAATAAAGCCATTAGATAAAGCATATTTCATGATTATTTGTCTTGCCACGCTGTGAGGCGACATTTTTAACTATGCTTTGACATAGCTGTTGGTGTAATGGTTAAGACGCTGGCCTAGTGATCTAGTGGAGGGTAGTTTGCGCCTCGTTCCAAGATACCAGCAATGTATCCTGGAATCCTATTTTAACAGCACAAACGTTTAGCTTAGATTGAAAAGAGTAAGAATTTTGATGTGACATGTATTCCGTGTACGCATCTCTATATAAAAAAAAAAATTGACGTACCGACAATCGGCAAATGTTTTTTTACCACGGGCGATGGTAAACTGATCACACAACCGGCACAATACATAGACAATAATGATACTATACAGATTTAAACTACATAATAGCAACTACACAAGGTTTTCTGTCATTTTTGTATCAAAATTCCGACAATAATTTTCTTTTCAATACTGTGTTACGAACATGTTAAATTTCCTGGTAGTTTGGAAGATAACAAGAAAACAAAGATATATTTTAGTAGCATTTGTAACCTTTTGATTTGATTTAACGACTGATGGCGCCATTGACACAATATCTGTACACCATTATTTAATGCCATCTTTTGAATGACACTTATAAAAATTCATTAATCCAGTAGTTTTGTTTTATACGTGAGTTATACTATATAACGAATAATAATAAGTTTATTTTTTTAGTTTAAATAATAAAGCGCCATCTTTGTAAAAATTTCACTCAATGGGCGATGAAATGAACGAAAAAATATTATTTGTAGCTTTGAAGCTCAATATCTCAGTTTGATGTAAACGTCTGATTATGCCTTGTAGTTCCAATGGCACGATTTTACTATATTCGAAATACTATTTTTTTCCGTTGGAAGCCACCACACTTAAGCGTCACGTAGGTTCTACTCGAAGGTTGTTGGAAAATATTGCAATTAAAAATATGGTTGCTTCTAAATAAATAAAATACATATTTCACTAATAAGAAACATATGTAAATGGAATCTGACGATATTTTTTAGTGTCGCTATAGATCAATTACTTAAATCTATCTATCAGCAATAGATAGTTCCGGGTCAGAGTCACGGTGGTGATTTTTTTCTGTGTATTTTTCCAAGTTATTCATCAATATGTTATTTTGAGACTATAATTACTAAATTATACATAAAAGCATTAAATGCAGATTTGAGAGAGGATTTTGTCCCATGATTTGCGAACCTGTCATTTTATTCTAAGATAATATTGGATATAAATGTCATTGGATAGAATTAAATTGAAATAATGCTATACGTGAAGAATTATTTTTTTAGCTTCGTAAAAGATTTATTAGTTTCATTTTACTTCCACTCAAAGCATTGAAAGCTGAGTTATTCAGCATAAATAAAAATCTGTACATCATCATCGATGATTTAATGTTATATTAAAAATTACAAAACAATGTACATTTTATGGGATCAAAATTTTTTTCAACGTCCAAAAATGTTCCTAAATCTAATTAGTATTCTTTTTACCTACATATCTACCATGCTAAGAAAATTATTGTAATGAAATTGCATAACGGTTTTCGCCGCCTAAAAATCTCTAGTGGCCGACAAAGCGGTCAACATTTAACCGACAGTTTCTGGTTCAAATTTAGAAGCACGAATTTTTAACTTCGATTTTTTTATTATTTTACAACAGATTGCGATGTAAATAAAATGTGGGTTAGTTGTTTGTATTTTTTTTAAACTCGAAGCGAACATAATATAATATTATAACCTTGAGGGTTCAGTCATAACATGGTTGTTATCCTGCCGGAGGGGTTAGCAGCGCCAACCGAGCGAAGCCGGTTGTTTCCTTTGAATTTAAATAAGTGAATAATCTTACGTGTTGGATAATGAATAGTTGATGTCTACTTATATATGGAAGTGAAAAAATATTAGTGGTTCAGTGCACTTAGGAATTAAATTTTTTTTTTTTTCAATATCGCTGATGCGAATCCATCAAAGTATTAATCTTATTTAATTGATCATATTCTAAAATGTTTTTATGGAAAAATAATACAATACTTTTATCACTGCACAACGATTTTCCATGCTTTCGTTCAACTAACTAACTAATTTATCATCGTGCTGTTTCTCCGCGGGGATTAAAGCACCACACTCTTCTGTCTTAACACACAATTATCGCCTCATTCACATTCATACAAGCTCGTCGATTATTGAGGCTTTAAATATAACTATCTTCGTCATGTCAAGTATTCCGCGGATATCCTCTATTTTGGTTCCATCATCACTTGCGTCATATAACTCTCATTTATTTCATTTCATCTCTTATTTCTTCATTTTTTACTCTGTCAAATGGATCTGTCACATATACGTCTAAGTCATTCATTTCCATTGCATTCAGTCTACTTTTGTTCCTCTTCTGCCAGCTTCAGGCCTCACTTCCATACATACTACCAGGACTCCATTGTGTACCGTTAGTTTCGCTAGTTTTGTCTCGGTTGTCTCGATTAGTTTTCCCATTAGATATTATTCTTAAGCAGAACATATTTTTATTGTGAAGTTGTAATTATTCGGAACATAGGTCTGTGATATTTTAAATAAAAAATAAATGTATTAATAAGAAAGATATACATATACTCGTAAAATCAATTTTATCGAAAAATATTGTTGTTGCTACCGAGATTCAAACCTAAATCTCTTCCAATCGCAGTAGCAATAACGATATTTTTCGATAAAATTGATTTTATGTGTATATCTATCTGTTTAATACGCTTTATTTGTATTAAAAATATTATTCCATTCAATGCGCCGTTCACTTTATTCCTTGTTGTCACCCTCCTTTCAATATATTTCTCAGCCTTTCCGCTTCTATCGAATTTTTTAAATATATACTATTTTTTAGTTTATTTTAATGTTTTTGTTTAATCAGTTTGTTTAAATGTACTATTATATAGTTTATTATGTATTATTTGTTAATTCCGAAGATACTTCACTGGTACTATTTTATTTATTATTATTGTACTTTTCGTTTCTTTAAAAATAAAAATAAAATAAATACTTCCCAAATACACGAACTCATCTACTTGTTCCAAATATTTCATTATTTAATTCATATTTGATCAATTTCCAAACAGTGTTAAGATTTTAATACAATTTAAATGCATCAATTAGAAAGGTATACATATAGATAAACTAAATTTATCGAAAAAATAATTTAGTTGTTACCGGTATAATACTTGTATATATCACACTATACGAAGATTTTCCACTTCTTTAACCATGCCAAAATATGAATTTTCTTCACTTACTACCTGCATCAAAATATTATTTAAAATGCGCGGTAATAGATTTGCATTAAGATAAATTCATTATGAATTTATAAGATATATTAGCTTCATTGGAAAAATATGTTATGAACATTAACTAAATGAGTCAAAACATGACCTTGAGCCTAGCTCAACTGACACTCGCGGGTCGATAACATTAGTGAGAAATGTCAGCCGTTGCTATTTCTAATTAGTGCAGTAATTTACATACTTAAATGGATACCGACATATTTTGTATGACTGTACACGTGCTTCTTGAACGACCACTCGTTTATTATTTAACCCACACACATACCTGTACATATACAGACAAGTATCGCTCGGCGAGAAATTAAATGGTTAAGTAATTGTTTTTAAAACGTGAAATTGTAACTATAATAATGTAGGTAGCCTAATTTAGGATAAATTACACTCTTTTTGCGGCATTTGTGTAACTAAACACAATTAAAAACAATTTCAATTTCGTGCGCTCTGACGGTTTGCTCAAGTTATTTCATTACATCAAGACAATGTCTATTTCAAGTGTAATAATATATATTCAGTGCAATGTTGAAAATTTTCTTAAATCTTTTCAACCGTATTGATATCAAAACAACTTGTGGAAATATTTAGAAATCTGTGTTAAACCTGGTTCTCAGTTAATTGTTTTATCACACTTTTAGATTATAACGTAATCATCATTCCTAAATATGTTTACCTACCGATTAATGCAATATAAAATTAATTAATTAAAATCTACACACACGGACACATTTTACAGATCGAGCTATTTAATTCATCTGGGTGAGCTAAATGCAAGGCTGCACACAAAACCTTTTACGTAATTATTAACCACTTGAGATGTTAAAAAAATTATGCGAGTTAATATTTTGCACAATATTTGAACGGATAAAGCTTGTTGGTTTAGTGGTTGACACACTCGCCTAGTGCTCCAGTGGTTGGGGGTTCGAGCCTCATTCCAGGACACCAGAAAGTTATATTTTCATATCACAAGCGTTTAGCTGAGTTTGAAAATACAAAGAATATTGATGTGATACGTATTCCGTTCACGCATTTTACTTTTATTAAATAAAATGATTAAATATTTCAAGGACTGAAATATTATTTCATGTTAAAAAAATGACGGATGCACGCATAGTCAATAGAAAGTTAAGTCGTAAAGATATATACAGTAATTCATAATAATAATCCAGTTATTGTTTAAAATGGTATGGGTGGTATGCGGCAAGCGGCAACATCGTTTATTATTAAATATTGGCAATAGAAACAGTAAACAATTTGGTGACGACGTGGCGGACGGTATATTATTTTGTTCTCCTAAGATGCGAAATCTGTATATGTTAAGCGTTTTTTGTTTCGTGTTAAAATAAATAATTGTATAAAATCACGTAGCATTCTGTAGAGACCCGAATATTTTTTCATGTTAATCGCTATTTCGTGTTAAACGATTTCCACTGCATCTAATTCTAAAAAATCACATTTTTGTTGTGAAGTTGCATTTTAAGAACATCATACTTCTGTGGTATTCAATACAAATTAAATAAATCAAATAACAAATTATAAATCTATAGATATATATATTTTTTGTATATCTTTCTAGATGATTAATTTTATTTGAAAGTACCTACATCATTATTTGAAGTAAAGTAGATTTAGGCGTTCTTAATTGGCAAATATTTTTACATTTCTTTTACACTAGAAACTACATATAAAACTAGTATACACATATATTGTTTTTATAGCCAATGCAATCTTTAATACGTGTCAAATACTATTAAAAAAAACAAGTTATCTCAAATTTTATAATATAAATTTGTTAAATTAATGATTAAGAATTTTCTACTTTGTGGTGCATTGACAAATTGAAACGATGTTATGGCACATATCTTGTACGGTATAATTTAGTAATGTTGAAAGCATTATTAAAATCGTGTATTTAATAGTAATTATTCAATTTTATTTACGTAGGTACCAATAGCTTTTCCATCTGAGATTTTTTCTCCTCTTTTGGTACATACAGTGTCAGTCACTACATAATTTTTAAAGAATACATTTATAATTTAGTTGAAGACATTATTTATTGAAATAATCGGCGTTAAAAAATTTAATATCTGTAATTATGAAAAAAAAACTTTAATGGCGAATATTAAAAAAATCATAACACTCGGTGTACTGGTTGGAACTTTACCATTTTCAGGGTGTTTACTTTATGGAGTATATTTATGTTAATGTAACTCTTTACACAAAAAACTTTTTGTTCTCCCCTTTGCAAATTGAACTTTTTGGACACCCACCATTAAATTAATTAGGGTCCTAGAAACAAAAATGTTAACATTTCTGTGAGGGATAATTTGTCGCACTCCACACTCTACCCATCCAGATTGGTGTAAAATTGAGTTACACCATTTAAAATCTGGTAGTACATTTTTGATGTTGGTTAGTTCATAAACTTTAACGAAATTACTAATTTTTAATAGATTTTCATGATTGTAGACATCAAAGTGAACAAAAAAAGGTTAAAAATTTTTTTTATTCAAAAACCGAATTGAAATTCTAATTTCAATACAATATAGATAAGTATATTTTATGGCATTTTAACACACGTTCTCATTATTATGAAAGTGGTCTAAGTCAAGAAATTGAGTTTATCAATTATTTCACGTAACATTTTTTTAAAATTAATATATTATAATGCAAATCGTATTCCGCTAGTGTTTATTTTGATAATAGAGTAAGTCATTTAAACAATAAATTTTTATTTCCCTATAACCTACATGCAATATTCATATGTTGAAATAAATTATACATTATAATAAAACAATTTTGAAATATTGTGTTGTGTAATATAAAAACATTTTTTTAATTAATTCAAACGTTAAATATCTCGAAACGAAAGAAACATGATTTAGACCACTTTCATAATAATGGGCACACATGTTCCCAGTAAAATATGTCACAAAAACTGCCTTATAATAGCGTGTTAGAACATTTCGTAACATTTCAAAATGCCTTGTATTTTATTTATACATCTACCGGTAGCGACATTGACGTTGAATTTGATCGGATTGAAAATCAAAAATGCGACGAGTACCGATCCTCGTATGTTATTAAGCCAGCGCTGTGCCAACTTAACCAATACACAAATAGACGTTAGAGTCAAAATGTCATTTAAGTAGATAATGCTGATTTTTTCCTGTTACAGTTCAATTCATAGATTTATATTTTTCATAGACATACTGTATTATACATACAGCCTTAAATAAAAACATATCTCATGGTGCACAATAAGACAATGTAAATAGACACGTGATGTTGACTAAAATTGTTTTATTTATATTGTAGATTACCGTTAAAAGCTCGTCAATGATCGATCAATTAATTGTTAGTCATTTTCGCACAACTTCAGAAACTAGGTTTATCTAGTTCAGAGGTTCCCAAACTTTTTTGTGTCGTAGACCCCTTGCCATGTTTTCGGATTTTGGTAGACCCACTACTTACCTGATATTGATTTTTTGTAAATTTCTAATTGTAGTGAAGTTTAGTGTTAAAAACTTAAACCACAAAGCGAATGCCTACATCCTACAACTTACACAATTTTATAAACATATATAATAAATTTTTTACTTCATAGGTACTTTTATAAATAATGTATATGTCTTTATATTATAAAATTAAAATGTAAGTAAATAAGTATTATCAGTGTATGTTGAGATCCACTATCGTGGACCCCCATTTTCATTTCATGGACCCCCAATTTTTTTTTTCGCTGACGTAGACCCCTTGCAGGTTATCATAGACCTCTGGGGGTCGATATAGACCACTTTGGGGATCACTGATCTAGTTCATCTGCTAAACTAATTTTGTCTGGACCTATTCATCTAGATTCGTACTTTATCTATTTATAATTTAAGTGAGCTTACTATCAGTACGTATGTGAATATGTATTGATAAATGATTTTAATTGATTTAACGTTGACTGGTTTCTGCTACTACTGTATCATTGTCTGGACGGACGGACACTAGCTGATCCACAAAATAAAATATGCAGTCAATTGTCCTGACGCAGATACAGCTCTTCCGTTAAGATAGGTGAATTATTGTGCTTAGTCACTTTTTCTTTTAACCCTTCCCAAATCACGCAGTAACACAAGTCTACCATCATAATTAAACCTGTAATATTTCGGTAAATACATGCAACATAAAATTCATATTTTAGATAATCCTAAAGAAAATATTAGAGCTTAAGAATGACTAGTGAAGAATCAATTAAGAAAAGGGAAATGTACAAAAACAATGATTTTTTCCATTCAATCCGTTGTAAAATTAATACGTTGGTAAATATACAATTTGTGATATGAAAGACAGAGATCACACACTATTTTCACAGTGAAAAGAACAACAAACGTACAAATATAATTGTCTCTTTCTCACTAATTAAATGAAGAGAGATAAGAAAAAATGACACATTGTATACGACTTAATGAATGTTCTAAATTATGTTATCAATCATTTTTTCAAAATTGAATGCTCAATACTTAGAGTAAATTCGTGCCATTAAAGCTAATAAAAACATTTTTTCTGTTGTTTACGGTAACACGAGTTGACAGCGTGACTGCGTTCGGGTATTTTATATCACGGTATGGTAAAGGTTAAGCCGTCGATATTTTTGTCTCACTCCGAAACGAAGCGTTCGTTCGGCTTCGGTCATCCCGTAGTGCGCCGCGCACGTTCGGCCGTCCCGCGTCGCGCACGTGCGACCGTGCCCTTAAATCGGAGCGTCCGTAGACGGCTCAGTGAGCGCGTCACTCCACCTACCGTTACACGGCTCTCGGCATCTATTGCCTGTAATTACACGCCGCGCGTCAGACTCGGTTAACAGCTGAACACCGACATTTGCATGTAATCGCCGTCGTATTTCGTGGCAGGTTCACCGCGATACCTGGTGACCAGTTCGGGTCGTCTCCGAACCAAATTGAAATATCTTTCGGTGGGCGAAAACAGCAAAACGAGTTGAATGGGAGGCCAACCCGTGTAATGCCTATATAGGCTGCCAGAGAATAGTATCAACGATATGCTACAATTATAATATCCTGTTTGTTTTGACAACTGCGCACAGTGACAACTGTACACATACAGCTGCAATTTTGTTGTAAAACTTTTACGTTGACTTAACTTAACCTAACCTAAAATATATATTCTCAAATCCAGTTACCATTTACGGTATTATAACCATCATGTTTTGATTGCTACTATACAGGGTATAACAGACCTAGTCCTAGACTAAATTATGAGTCGAAAATGTTCAAGGAATATATGCAAATTCTGCACTGTTACGAAAAATACTATTGTTTTAATTTTTTACAAAATTTTAGTAGCTTGAAGTCTACGTACTTCGAAATAAATATTTGTGAAATTGTTAAATTATTAATATATATCTTTGCTTCAGGGTCTAAATCATGTAACTAAAAAAAAGTCTATCTGATCGAAATTCGATGACCTTTAATTTTTTGTATTCAATGTATAATTTGGAATCAATTAAATATTTCGATTAATCGAAATAATTGAAAATTACATTTAAAGAAAAATAGCTTATATCTCTGACATTGTTGAGATTAGACACGTATCCCTTGAATATTTTCGACTCATAATTTAGTCAAGTGTCCAACCATAATACATTGTGAAGTAGGTATGTTACATCCTGTATAAGTTTGAACGTTTCGTCAATTCGTCGTCCATCTTTCAAAGAGGCGTATCTTGAATTTGTTGATTTTACAGCAGACGATATATTAACAAATTGTATAATTCACTGCTGACAAATGATAACAAAGTATCTAGGGATATTTTTTCATTTAAAGACAATGTGAGGTGTATTTATTCCATAAATATTACTTATTACTGTCATTTGTTACAAGAAACATCGAAATGAGTGGTTACATCAAAATGTTTTTATGTAATATTACTTCATTGGAATAAAATTCAGATATGACTGTTTGAATGGATTATGGGCATGTGTTTGTAACTCAATTTAAACAAAAAATGAGATATATACGCTTTTTTGAAAGATGGTCGACGAATATCGATGCTTTAACAGTGTTCGAACCAATTTAACGAATTTTAAAAGTTTGTAATTTGATAGATTTGTTGAATGATGTTTTTAAAAATTCAAATATAAACAATACACGGTCGTGAAGTTTTATGTTTTTAGTTTTATTTTTGAGTGTTTGGATAACAATCATTGTTATTTTCTAAATACACTAAAATATGTTTTTTTTATAAATCGAAATAATAATTTATGCCGGTAGCGTTCAATATATACTGACTATTGTATAAATCTTGTATTTAATAAGTTTTTCCTAGTAGATCAATTCAGTACAAATACGAAATAATAGTACAAATCCACGGAGATGTGTCTATTATAATATTGCCACAAAAAAAAAGAAATTATCAAGCATCTAAATATGTTTGAACGCTTGCAAGAGATTGAAATATTCCTCCATCCAGATAAAATCACCCAACCCTATTTGTTAGAAGAGAAATTCTATCCATCAAGGAATAATGGCTTGAACGATATCGTCTACTTCTAAGAAATCAATTTTCTGAGCCTGGCACGTAATCAATGGAATTGTATTTTCGAGAACATGATTTAAGCCTGAGAATTTCCAGAAATGTTATCCGTAAACAGAAACATTATAAGAAATGATATTTACTCATTGTTTTAATAATCAGAAATAAAATTGAAAGTTCGTTCTCAAATGTTTACACCGACCTTTATAATTTTGAATTAAAAATGTTTAAAATTCAAAGGTTTTTTGTTGATGAATTTAAATAGGCAGTAAAATTACATATTTAAATTTATGATAAATAATTTTTTAAATGCAACTAAAAAAAATGTAACAATCTGAAAGCAATTTTTCACTTCTACGTCGCTAAATTATTTCATTTATAAAAACCCCATTGATCAATGGGACTATTTCACTCGAGCTGTGCAGGTCATTGACTTCCAAATTTTTGTTTAAGTCCCTGACGATTATTATCATCACCAACCGCAAAAATGTTCTTTTCTATTCTGAAACAAACCGATTAGATTGTCTCACATGATAAATAATTTATCATGAGACATAATACTAGAAACTCATATCCAATTATACAAATCTCTTGAGAAGATATATTTAAACAATATCATGAGATTGAAAACATAAAACAAGACTAAATGCAGTGGTAAAATTCTATTTGAGTCGGGTGTGTGTAAGAACTATGCACTTAGAGATAAAAAATAATAAAGACATTAGAAATGAATGCAAGCAATTAATTAGAGAATTGTGAAATCGTTTAAGATCCGGTTACTTAGATGGTATAGGTATTCAATATGCCCGAGGAGAAATAGCAAGAAAGATTTATTACTGAATAACTGAGAAAGACTTGGCAGAAGTTTCTTAGGATTCAGACTTGATTAGGTGTCCTCAATAAACGATTAAGGTCCTGTAATCATCGACTAACGTTATGTGTAATGAGATGAGCGTAGAAGAATTAAAAGTTTAGGCAAGGACAGGAAGAAGGGTATACACATTAAAACCTCGATATCTTTAAATTGCTTTCAAAAGAAAATAGGTGCATTGTCTCAAATATTGTAATACTGCTGTGATGGTTCAAAAGATCAAAAGGTGAACTCCAAATCGACAACATGTTTACAAAAGAAACAACATTGTTACACACTTAAGTATCTCTTGTATCATACTAAAATGTCTCTTCTTCATCGTCTTAAAAATATTTATTTCATTAAAAGATTATAATGCTTTAACTATGCATCAAAAAGCTTAAAAATTTTAAACAGATTAGATTATTTAATTTGTTATGAAACGAAGAGTTTCTATCAAAAATATTAAATTATTTATATAACTTTCATTGACATTATCGCTTTCTAAATACATAGTCGTAGATGAAAAATGTTATATAAATGGGTACATAAAAACAAAAATAAACAGATAATATGATGTTTAAGAAATGGGGAACACAATAATAAAATTAATTAAATTTTTAGCTATCAACATAATGGTATCATTATTAGTTATCAGGAGTTTGCGGTTCTAATTTCCTTATTAAATAATGCCATAAAAGAATAGTTCTTTAATAATGCATATAAAACTTTCTTTCCAACGTACTTTTCTCGACACTAGTGATTATCGATACTTGTACTGCCTCTATCGTAATAAATCCTTCACTTTTACGTGCGCTTCTAAGAGTTCAAATCCAGTCTTCGAAGGTCTGATGAAGACCTATCAGGGAATAAGGCCGATCTGGCTCCATCGGAGTTTATTGCCGCAGTCAAGTTCTGTGGAATGAGACGTCTCGCTGTTATTACACCCATAAAATGTCGACCATCATACAGTAGGAAGTCGGCACTAGATAACAATGTAGAAATATATGAAAATGTACGAGTCTAGAAAGTAGAAGCAATTTTAAAATGTGTGCCAAGATTACAAATATGATTTTGTTTATGACACGCAAAATATTAAACAAAGAATTCTTTAAAATGTTGTAAAATTATTTTGTATTGATAAACTGATCTTATTTCACTTTACATATTTATTTTGTTTATTAATTAAAATCAAATTATAAAGTTTATGTTATTCATAACTGGTTGCTAGATTAAATAGATACACATTAAAAATATGAGTAAAAAATGTTCATGCTGCATTAGCAGTTTCAACTGTTTCAGAGATATAAGCATTAACAAATCATCGTAGCTATGTGATTATTTTGGTTAATTGAAATATTTTATTCGTTTCAAATTATATATTGAATACAAAAAATAAAAGATCATCAAACTTCGAGCGGCTACAATATTTTTTGTGAGATTATTCGGAATTATGAAATTATATCCAATATATATATATTGGATATAATTTCATAAATATTTATTTAAAAGTACGTAGACTTCAAGCTTAACATGTGTTTGTAAAAATTTAATACAATAATATTTTCTGTAATTTGTACATAATCGTTGAGCATTTTCGACTCGAAATTAAGTTGGGTATCCATAAAAAAATGAAAAAATGTTAGCTAGATCTATTACACCCTGTATGTATTATAAAGTACCCGCATAAGATTTAATACGACATTTTTGGATTTTATAATGCATTAATAAAACTTCAAGCATTTCGATAGGTACCGAATATTTATTATTCAAAAATCAACAACTATGATATAAATTCGTCATTACAATTATGTTTGAAGTTTTTGAAATATATATATATATATAATAATACTAATTCTGTGATTTTTTTTCTAGGTAAGATCATCATGAATACATAATGGAAGTGGTATGTGCTATTAAATAATTATTTATGCTAAAAAATTACTGTTCTTGGACTTGCCTTGGAAAATGATTATTCCGATAATTGTTATTCAAGGCTAAACTTAATAACAATAAAAACTAGATTTCAATTTACATACAACCAATTTCAGTTTTATTTTTTCGTTCTAAGATGTTAATGTTTCATACGAGAGATGTTGAGAATCTCTCATATGAAACATTGCGACTTGTAGATGAAATAAAGATATAGGCATATTAAGATAATACATTATATGCCGTAATAATTATGGCTTTATTAAAAATAATAAGTAAATATGTTGCGCACTGTGAATATAACACTTATCGAAGGAGATAAAAATTATTTCACTCCCATAAACTTAGGCTAGTGACATTTATATTCAGTTGCTGTTTTATGAACAATATCACATTATTGTAATTTCGGTCAACTTTCGTGGTGGAATTGGGTTAATCGATCGAGATCCTAATTTAAATGTCTTCGTGTCAAAATTCCTGTCATTAAATGTCACACTGAGTCGATGTTGCCATTCTGTTATCTGCGATCGCCAGAATAATAAATACATTTTGAGTGCTTTACGGACACACACATACATACCTATACATACACCCATACTCACAGAGCCTACCTCCTTTTAGTAAAACAATATAAAATTAAATTAAAATAATTAGTTTTTTGATTTAGTTAATTGTTATCCTGTTTTCTTTGTCCAACGATTGTCCGTACTCATTAAATATTTTGCTTATTCTATTATATAGTAAATCGTTATATATTTTACTATAAAAAATCTTTTAACGGTGTACAAGACAAGTCACATTTCATAAGTCCAAATTTGCTGGTTTTATAGTTCGATTATAGGAATATCACAAAAAATTGAAATCAGAATATGTCAATCTAAACAAAACAATTGACGTATTTAATACATAAACAAACAATGTAGGTAATAAATAAATAAACTGAGCAAGCTTTTTTTTAAATATCTGAAAAAAGAATTGGAATCATAAATCAAAATTTTCTGAAAGAGAATAAAAAGCTCAATGAACTCGAACAAAATAATATCTTGACGAATTTCAAATTATTTCAATTCTAAATAATACGTAAGTAATATATTTACATTCTCAAGTAAACACGCTCTTGTTAATTTAAGTCTTACGCATGCTCTTTAATAAATATAAACATATAAACATAAATATAAACATATAAAATCAATATTGTCGAAAAATATTGTTTTTGCGTTACCGGGATTCGAACCTGGATCTCTATTTCAAATCCGGGGAAGTACACTACCAATTGTGTTATAGCGCCAGTATTTTTCATGACAAATTTTCGAACCTATATGTTACACTTTTTCAAATTAATACCAGTCGTTCCATTATTTGAAATCCATCTACATTGTTTTTACGGAATCTCAAATACCTTTGAGTAAACCGACTGCAGAAAATTTGTCATGAAAAATACTGGCGCTATAACACAATTGGTAGTGTACTTCCCCGGATTGGAAATAGAGATCCAGGTTCAAATCCCGGTAGTGCAAAAATAATATTTTTCGACAAAATTAATTTTATATGTATATATTTATAATTAATACATTAAAATTAGTATTTAAAACATCACAGACTTATGTTCTTAATAATTACAACTTCACAATAAGAATGTGTTCCCCTTAATAATTACTTATCTGACTTTTCACTTAACAATAATATATAGACGGTCTCGGAATACAAACCCAGATGCACTTATTCATAAAATAATAAATACGCAATGAATTATATTGTCAAAGACTAGAGTCACTAAAATTCTTGCATCATATATATATTATATTATATAAATAATTTATTTTATTTAAAATATTTAATCGCCAACGTCAAAAGTATATAACAGTTGTTCGCGCAGGCAACCGACTTGATTGAATCACGTATCTGTTCAGTATTTATGATGTATGGATCGCCGATCGCTATCTCGCGCGCACGTGAACGCGTAGATATAATTCTTAACCAGTACCTACCCACTACCTCCTCTTCCTATACCAGGACACGACCTATTTCTATGGGATGTCCTCGGACATTGTGCTGATTATCGTTGTGCGTGTCCTGGTGTCGGATGACCTGTGGATCCAGTGGAAAAAGATACTGAAAGTAGCATTTCACACGTGGGTCATGTTTTCTGGTTCTGGGTGGTCCTTCAGCCAGCCCCTGTTACCGATTCCTGTTCTTCTCCCAAATTCCATCCCCGTTCCTGCATCCCTTATTTCCGTGTAAACACCACCCATTGACAGATGATCATTTTATCAGAAACATTGCTGTCCACAATTTCGTAAATTTGTAAACAATGTTTTTAAATTTATAAAATTAAAAGGATACTGAAAAAATGTAAATTTATAAAATCGTAATGTGAATTAATTTCAGCTCGTTGAAATAATGTAAATTAAATTGGATTTTATTTCAACATTTTAATTTTTTTTTATATACGAATACGTAACTCCAATACTAACGAAAGTCCGAAATATTTTAAGCTTTTGAGTGCTTTTTTAATAGACATAATCTCTTTCTGTCATCGTGTGGCGATCTGCGTAAGAGAGATTAATAGCATCAAGCTGTGATTCAGAATTTATTCCATCAGTGAGTACTGAGTGCACGGATGCTGACTCCGGCTCTCCTGACAGGTGCTCACGCCGATACGCTGCACGGGTCTTTGTTACGCTCGAAGACGGTTCTGCAGGTGACAGTTCAGGTCGCCGGGATGTACCACAAAACCCGTGAAACGGAAACTTGAATCGCTGCAATCTGTGCTAATTTTCAGTGATAGAGCAGAGAGAGTTCGTACCAATATTTTAAAATAATATATATTAAATATAAATTTATCGCAATCTATCGTTAAAAATACATATTTATAGTATTTAAACTTCATCACCCAACTATTTAAATATATATATCGCCCTACAGGCCTGATCTATGACTGATGTATAATATATAATAATAATTAATCTTTTTTTATTTATAATTATTATCGTAAAAGAGTTTTATCATTACGTTATTGTGCGAATAATAGTTATTCATGTTTAAAGAATGTGTGTGTTGGCATTTAAATAATTTTACATTAACAGTACTTAATTATGTGTGTATATGCAATGTGTAAATATTTATCATATTATATTTTGGGTATGTTAAATATGAAAGGTTATTTTTTTACTGGTACCTACATTCCAAACACAAAATGCCAACATTTTATTTCAGCCGTATCATATTTTTTCAACATGGTCTCGTGTATAAAATACAGCGAGAATTTAATAAAATTTACGCGAAATCAACAGGGAATTAACATTAAATAATGCACGAATTAATATAAACTTTTGTTTACCTGTTTTATGTATATTTTAATTTCATTTTCAGTGCCGATAAATCGGCGTGTATTTTTAAAACAACATTAATTTAAAACTTGCATAAATATAAAAATCCTTAAAGTTACCAATAAGAAAGTATAAGTATTAATACTACATTCCATTTAAATGCAAGCCTGTTGGCCGCTACTTACTCGCTAGGTATATATAAAGTACCTGTTCTGAGGTAGGTAGCCATTAGGTTCCATTAAATAAAATTAAATGGTGAAAAACAGAAAAATCAAAAATCAAAAAGGAGATAAGTAGAGATTAAGTAATATGAACAATGTAAAAATTTTGATACAAACTAAAGACAGGTAAGAAATACAAAAAAAGAAACAAGCAGGAATGTAAGGACAAAAAAGAATTACATAAAACGAGTAGCTTTGATAATTTAAGGATCTCTTCCAGCTGATTTCTTCCAATTTTGAAAAACCATTATAAGGATAATAATAATATGCGTTGGAGGAAATTTGTTTTAATTAATTATGAAAATAGATTTAAGTAAGTGTATTAGAATTTAAACAAGGCATATGTTGATTTACCTGATCCTCCAGTAATAGTTGTCACGAAAATTGCGATAAACATAACGCATTAGAAAAATTCTTAATATTTTAATAAACATGTTGTGAGAGTAGAAAGTGGCGTTCTACTCTCCTCACCGACTAGTCAGAGGAAATAATAAGAATTGCGAGTTCTCCACCTCAGAAATGTATACCAACCTTATATCTGCCACATTCTGCTTTCGTACTAAACTGGGCAAAATTAATATTAGTATTACCTTAGAGTGATAAATAAAAGATATTTTCAGTATAAAAAGAAAATTATCGCAAGTTAAACAGATTTATCACTCTAGTACAAATTAACAGTTATTCAATCCAACTTATCAAGACTAAAAGATAAGCTAAATAGATTCCCATGATGAGTACAACAATACAGAGTTAAATTAGAAGATCGAAATCCAAATAAAATAATCTAAATTTCGTCGGGTCGAACGTGAAGTGCAGGCTGGTGACAAAAAGATTAAAATTTTACAAAAAGATGGAGTAACCTCGAAGTCCATTCTGATCTGTATAATACACCAACGTATTCCACGGATTCCATAACGGTAGAGGTTTACATCATCCTTGCGGGCCAGTTATCGTCGTCACCCAAATCTGGTTTCTCTAGTCATCTAAATTAAAGTCTCCCAGTGACGCCATCGTCGCATAGATATGTCCTCATATTTCCAAGCCGACGAAATAAGAAAGGGTAGAAAGAATGTCGGTAGAAAGGATACGAGTAGCGAAAAGTTCGGTAGCAAGAAGGGAATGGATCCTTTAATCATGGCTTGCCTGGCCGAGCCGGCAGCCGCCGTAGTACGTACGTCTACCACCGTATCTAATGACAGGTCTCGTTCCCGTCGCCGAGAGAAAATTACCATACACCATACATGACTACCGATTTTATATCGCAAGGTCGCGCGTATTGCCAACGTTCGACTGTTGGCTATAAATGTGATTGGGATTAAAAAATATCAACGAATTGATACAATGTTTCAAACATGGCAATTTTGTAACGTCATAATGTTCACACCTATTGTCATTTTTACCTTGTGTTTTCTTTTCACCGGTACCGGGAGTCTAAAATATTTACGAAATAAAATAGATTTTAAAGGCGCCGAACATTGATCCTGTATTAATCTTACATACTGTTCTGCCATCGTAGTTACTCTCCTATTTGACTGTGGTGTCAAATTGCCACATAAATATATATTGTTGGTCTTTTGTGTTTTAATGTAATTCATTGATTTGCATTTTTGTTACACTTTATTTTTTTTTACATACTCAACATCAAATATTAAAAATAATTTTTAAATTTATTTAAAAATTTTGTTACTCCTGTTGAACGTTGTGTGGTGCTAGTATTGCTAGATATTTGTAGTCTGTTATTTAACATATCACATGCTTATATAATATGATATAGGTGTAAAAAAATAATTATAGTGATATGAATTAAATAAAAAAACAAAGCAAATTCAAATGTCTCAAAAAATACCAAATCACAGACTAGTAAATGAATAGACATGATGTGAAGTGCATATATAGGAGAAGAGTTTGAAACATTATTTGCGGGGTGAAGGGCATTCTACACACATATATCCAAGGAAACATAAATCTGATAAATTATGACACATTTATGCAACAGTAAAAGTATTTACCTTTCGAAAATTAAATCTTTGTGTAAACAAGACGTATTTTTTACATTAATGCATATTATATTGTCAGCGTTTAAATTTTCGTTCCAATCGAATCATATTTCTAGAAAAAGTCACGAAGCTCTTTGATTGCGTGAGTGGTACCAAAGTGATCACCAGTGGGTACCATTAAAATGAACATTTTGGGACAAGGAATTTGCGTTAGTTCATGTCTATTTATTTGGTAGTCTGTGTACTAAACCAAAACCAATTAAAGATCAATAATAATTAAAAAAATATTTTGGTTTGTGTTATGTTATGGTGTTGCACGTTATGAAAATAACTAGGCCTTAAATTGAATTATTATCTTAATATTACACAAATGTGATATTCACCTCCTAGGAGGATGCAATTTCTCTTCAACGAGATTACTGATATTGGAACACGCACAGTAATACATTAATTATAATTACATGCACAAGTTAACCATCAAGTTATGTATTTCTAAATAGCTCGGCACTTTTAAGTGCCGGCAATAAAACCTGCTTTATCTACATCAACTCATTAGGTTTAATCTTAAGGCTCGAACTACAGCAGGCTCGCTACCGCCGATATTCCCACCTAGTGCTCGCTATTTGAACCCAAGTAATTAAGTAATATCATATACCTTACCGTTCTAAATTCAAACTATCATATTGAAGTAAACATACGAAGTTCGTGTATCAAACAGTTTTCTTGGCTTTGCTAAAATACTAAATGAGATAAACGCTATTAAAAGAATATACAGAGTGTAACAGACCTGTTTCACAATATTTTATGGATAGGATACCTGTAAATAAATGAAGAGTCGAAAATGTTCAAGAAATATGCGCAAATTCTGCACAGTTCCAGAAAATATTTTCGATTGAAAATGTTAAGCATTAAGTCTACGTACTTTGAAATATTTTTTTGCAGAATTTATTCATTAATAATCAATATACTCGCTTCAAGTCCTAAATCATCTAACGAAAAATAGTCTGGTCGCTCTAAATTAGACGAACTGAATAAAATATCATTAAAATATTTCAATTTTTCGAAACAATTGCACAATTACTATAAATTTGAAATACTTATATCTCTGACATGGTTGAGGCTAGGGACAAATTCCTTGAACCCATAAAATGTTACCGGCTACGTCTATTACACCCTGTATATATATTTTTTAAAAATGAAAGTAACAATTTCTAAACATAAACATAGTTCTGTGATATTTTTAATATAAATATAAAGAATAAAGATGTACATAAAACAAAAATTTTTAACAATATATTTTGGTCGCTTTCGGGATACGAATTCTTATTACCTTTGAGTATTTGGGAATCATTGTGATATAAAGTTGATTGCTTTTAAAAATGATATAATGGATGCATCCATTATAAAAGACGACTACAGAATATAGGTTCCAAATTTGTCGAAATTGTAATTGATTGATATGGCGAAATGGTAACTCGAATCCCCGAATAGCAACAGTTTCGGGTTCGTATCCCGGTAGGAGCCCAAATATTTTTTCGACGATTTTTTTCTATTTATCTTTATAGTCGGTTAATTTAATTCGTATTAATAAATGTATATTACAATTATCTGGAATGCATAGTTGAAATTTTAAAATGTTTTATAAAGAGTCAACTCTTCAATATGAAGAATAGAAAATAAAATAATAAGGTTTTTATGTTTGCACACTTCCATTGCTTGTATTAATATAAAATACTATAAATGTATCAAAATTAATATCACTGACACACTTGCAGAAGTACATTAGGCATTATAGCCGCAAGTAGAGTACCCACTCAGAGTATCGTAATTATAGTATTGCGATTATCAATGTCTTATTATTGAGGTGATTGAGATGGTGAACGACTGTGACTCGAAATTTGCATAATATTATATCAATAGTAATGTCAAAAAATACAAACAAACTAGGCTAGTCGTGCAATAGTAAAAAATATCAAGGTAATTAGATTTAAGTCGAAAACAACATAAAGAAATTAAATTATTTTTTCAGGTTTTTTCGACTGTTAACGATTTTATTGCTGTTGTATCTGACTTTTTGGTTTATATGACGTTTAATTATCACTACTGTTACTAATACTAAATATGTGTTTACAATTTTATGATGTTTCTAAATTTATGAACGTACTCTAAATGGAGCCGTTATGCCAAAATTTCAACTAAAATAGTGATTTTATATGTACAAAATTTTTGAGTGCCTGCTTTAAATAAGTAATGAATTAATAGTGACTTTTACTGCAATGTTGATATTAAAATAATATTTATAATTTTTTTATGTAAAAGGCCATTTTCAATTATATTTAAAATAAAAACACTGTTTACTTAAAATGATTTATTATAACGCTTTTAATGCTGACTAACTGTAATATTATAAATGAGATATAAATTATTATTAATTATGCCATTCTTCTAAAAAGATTTTCACTAAAAGGAACTATTATTTTATATTATAGTTAACATTAATAAAATAAAATAAATTAATAAAAATATCTTTATGACGTTTATAACCGCTCGCTAATTAAAACGGTCGCTTTGAAGCCAATCTTCATCAAAAAGTTACACTCAGTTTAAATGTTAAAAATATCTCATTTCGAAATTGCTACTGTGGATTCTGTATTCTCGACTTTTTTCAATTCATGGGACTCGAGAGTCAAAATTTTCATGTCCTGGGAATTCCCGGGAATCGAGACCATGAATTTTATTTCATTAAAAAGAAAATAAATATTCATATGTATGATGTACAGCAGCAGTCTGTGCAAAAAATATACGATAATAATAATATTAAAAACAAATAAAAACTTTTGATGAAATATAACATTTTTTATAATGTGGTAGTAAGTAGTTTTTTAAAAATGAAATTAAGTTTACGTATATATTGAATACAAAACCACATTCATATATAAAAATTACAAAACACAATTTAAAAAATATAAAAAATGAACAATTAATTAAGAAACATATCGGAATATAATAACAAATCAAGTGAAGTCCCCTAAAAAAGTTTTTCAAATAACATCGTCCCATACAAATTTGTTTACAAAAATGACGTTAATTTATCGAACAGATAAAATTTTACAATGAAACATCATCCTTGTTTGAACAAACCGACAAAACCATTTTCATAATAAATATCTTTGGACTAATTTCTCCTTAATAAAAATTTCTATGGCTGAACATATAAACTATGGAAAATTTCCATTATAAAAATATATATACTTACACTTGCTGTATGTCAATGGATAATAGGAATAACTTGTTTAAAATGAATAATATCAAGCTAAAAAAATAAAATATATATGTATATATATATAAATAAAATGAAATATCACAGAACTATGTTCTTAAAATGCAACTTCACAGAATTTTTTTTTGTAAGTATTTTGATACAAAAATGTTAAATTTGATTAAAATATCATATGATACCTTGATGTTGACTTGTTAATGTTTTATGAATAAAGCTTTTTTTATCTATCGGTCCATATTCTTACATCTTCTTTGTAGAGTTTTCCCGGCTATTCTGCTTCGTGTCTTCAAACTCTCTGGCGTTTTGGATTCTATTGCATCTGAGTCATCAGATATGTTTATTTTATTAGACATGTTTATTTTATTACAATTTTTTACACGTTACGTTGAACAACACGCACGTAAGTACAGTTTACGACCGGTAAAGTGATATATGAAGGAAAGCTGTTGTCTTAAAGACAATTCATTTCATTCAATAGAACATAAACACAATCCAGGAAATAAATACAGTTAAATACTCAAACTTTTAAGAAATTTCATCTGTCTTCATGGCATTGTTCATTCAATCGTAAAATACTAACAGTTGAAAGCGTAACTAAATGCGCGACTTTGTCCAGCAAATAAGTAGACGATAAAATTAACTAACTAGTAAAAGAAAACACAACATATTTTCTGAATTATAATTCCGAGCAAAAAGGACAGTCCATCAAAAGGTATTATTAAATACAAATCGGCAAGTGTTGCTTTTGGACGTCTCAGAAAGAAAATCTTCTACAACCACGGCTTAAGAGATGTTGGTGTGTAAAACTATTGTACTTCCATCACTTTTGTATGCCTTCGAAACGTCAACATTAAGGCTCTGGAAAGGAATCATCAACGATGCTAAAAATCAAATGGCGTGATAATCTCACACATGATGGTATGCTTCGAGAAGCCAAATTAACGAGCATCGAAGACATTATTATTCTGCGACAATTTAAATGGGTTGGTGACGGCGTCAGAATTCTTGAAATGGGACCACCAAAGGCTCATACAGCGGCAAAACAAAAACGCTTTAAAAACTCCCTGAACGAACCTTGAAAATACCAACATTAAGAGCGATAGGGTGACTTGAAGCATTTGAGATGTGGATCTACGGAAGAATGCTTAAAATATGCTGGATGAATATAGTTACAAATGAAGATCTAATAGTGTGGATAAATAAAGAAATTTAAAACACATGATGAGACATCCAGAAAAGAAAGAGATCTTGCACCACATAATACGGAGAAAGATTGCTAGATGTTGAGTCCTTGAAAGAAGAAGAACATCATGGCTGAAGAATCTAAAGCAATGGTTTTGCTATTCGGGTTACAGTAATCAAAGTGATGATACCCAACGTCTTTTGAACGGATAAGGCACGAGAAGAAGAAGAAGAAGGGCGATACTTTGGAACTAGTTGCAGGAGTCAGGCCTAATTGGAAGTTAATGGTACACAGTAGCACCCAATATTTAGACGCATCCAGAATTCAGTCGCAGGAAGTCAGTCCACAACAGCAGTCTTCCCGTGCGAAAATGCCCCAGAACTTGTGAATCCAACTGAGAACCCTCAATCATAAAAGACAGTCATCCTCGTTCACGAGGGAAAACTGATGATATTGATGATGATGATGATATATTAAATAAAATTGTACGCAGATGTACACTTTTTGTATATTCATCATTTTTGTTTTGCGATACGCTACCGAAGATCATCGGACAGTGACATTGCCTCCGGTGGCCGAGTTTAAGCAAAGGCGGCACGAATAATTCCAACAATTTTCTACGTGACCAACTCAGCGGAATGAGAAGTAAAACTGTGTCCGCATGCGTGGGACTGGCTCAGTTCGATCCGAAGCGAGATGTTCAATGTTAAGCTGTATTCACATTCAAACCGACAACACTAACGCCGGCCAAACGGAACGATCAGATAAATCAATGGAAATGTTATATTTATCTCTTCCCACTACATTTTAATTTAATTTTAATAAAAACCTATCCTAAGACGTCATTTAATCGATTAAATACCAGTGGCGTGCGGTAGGTATAGATTTAGGTTATGCTGTTACCGATGATATTATACAATCATATATAATATATGTACTTTTGTTTAACCAACGTCTTTAGACAAAATGAATCCGTCGTTTATACGACCCTACCATGTATTTATTTGTAATTTTAGAGTACTAATAGTGTTTTTAAAGTTTAAGTATTAATGTAAAATAGAACCTTCTTACCCATATCAAAAATGTATGGATGTTTTTAAAAACACTTTCTATGACTGAACATGATTAATTTATTGTTTGAAAATCCTTCACGTAATAACTAAAGGAAATAATTATTTTTGTTAAAGGTTAACGTAGGAAATATTTCTGCCAATTGCTTTTTGTTTTTCCCAAATCAAAAACCAATCCATGTACCAAATTTAAAAAACAATCATGAAATTAACACGTTAAAAACAGTAAAATAGTAAAATTTGAGAATTAATAAAAGAGGAAGTAGACACTTCAATGATTTGCATGCAGTTGTAAGCTTTTCTTATGTTGTTCTGTTAAGAAACAGCATAAGTAATGACTCTATATAAATCGGATCAACCGAAAGGAATTTTCAATTCAGTAGATAGCCATTTACATGACTTGAGTAATTCACTAGTTTAAAAACAGGACAAAGTAATGTGAATAGCTCGATGCTGCGAATACCAAAGAGCGCCATGGGTACAGTGGTGAGTGGTTGTGGCAGTTTTTAGAACTAAGCAATTAAAGTCTCTATTGGTACATAATTGTAAAATAATGTTTTCGTTTATGTTAATCCAATTATTTCATTTATATTTGTTTCCCAGAATTTTTAATAATGCACAGCTTTTTTGCTTGTTTGCACTGCACGCCACTGATTACATAACCTATCTACATAATATTTATATCAGAAATATTATTGTTAATTAAAATAATTACTTACCTATTTACAAATTTTTGATAAAAGATTTGTTTGTTTAATACTTTGAAAAATGTATCTTTAGAACAAAACGGTGGTATATTCACATTTCAAAGAAAATTCATTAGAAAGACACCTGGATTTTAAATATAGGGCGATGTGTAGATAGAATAATAATAATACATTTATTAGGTTCACTTTTTACATGTATTATGTACTTATATTGATAAATAATGTCTAACGGTCTGACGTATTACTCTTCCAAATTAATAAACATTTTCAACTAGTTAATTACTACGAGTGTTGCGTAATATTTAAAATATCAGACAAATGTATCGAGGGTATGCATATAAAATTGGCAAAGTAAATACAACATATCAGTAAGAAAGTAATACATATATTTAGGTACCCTGCCTGCTACACTAGTAATTTACTGTATTATAGCAGACAGTGTTCCTCCGGTACAACAGTAAGCAAAGTGCAATAATCAATGTACAAAAAAATAAATATATAAACAGATAATCAAGAGATGTAATTATGTAATTCAATATACTGTTGTAGCAGTGTTATTCTCAGGTTTGGACCTATAAAAGTTCTTGGGCGTAATTTCTCCCCATTTCGTTGAGCCAGAACTGCACTTTTCGTGAAGAATAAAAAGTTAACATACAAAGGTTCGGCCATTGAAATGAAAGAGTGAAGTTTTGGTAAAACGGTATATTAACAGTAATGAAAAGCAATATTGGACAGTAAAAAAACGTCAACATTTCGTTACTGTACTTCGCCGGTGTTTAATATGTACGGGAATAATGAGGGCGTTTTAAAATTTTAAGAAATAAAAATATTTTATTCATTTAACATATTCAAAATAATTACATATTTTTTTTAACAATGTTCTAAATCACCGTTGGTCATTATTGATAACATTTTAATTAATTCAATAGTTTATACCCTTACAATTGTATTTTAAAATAAATTAATTAATGCAGTTATTTGCATATTTTTTTAATTGTGACATAATAAAATCAATTTAAAGGAATATATATTCTGTACCGGCAGTATAAAACAATGAAGTATTTGTATTGTATTATTTCAATGGCGAAAGACACTTGAATATGCATGGATCATAAAATTCTTAAATCAAATCCGATCTATAGACAATGGTTTGTAGATGTAAAATTTTATTTCAAATCTCAGTATATAAGTCAAATTTATCATATCAGTGTTGTATGCAATTAACATATATGTGTGTTTTCTTTCAGTTGCTAATTAATAAAAGTTTTGTAAAGTATAAGACAGATATTAAACGTTTAACATGGGTGTAGAGTTTTTACAGTGTGATTACACAGGTCAATAATGAAAATAATTTTTGCTCTCTTTTATGTATGTTGAAATCAAAAATACATTTTAAAATGATACCACGTAGGTACCGTTTAATCATAAAATTAATGTTTGTATACTATTAATATGCAACGGTAGCTTTATTTGGTCAAAAAGCGTGATATAGGCATTTAAATCATGGAATTTACTAAAAAAAATCTTATTATAGAAACAGATTACGCTTTTCTTATAGGCTAATTTAATATTTTATTCTCTTTCCCATCTAACCTACTGTGCTTTGCGTTAAGTCAAGATCAACTACACCGGTCATGACTGGATGTGGAGGTATGAAGGTGTTATGCATTCTTCGATGAGCGTCAATATTGTGGGTGACTGCTGTTTGATGTTACATATATACATAAAAGAAAAAGTAGTTGTAAGGTAGGCAACTTCACTGACAGAAAAATGGCAGAATAAGGCCATAGAGTATGCAAATAGTAATCTAACAGTTATAGTAATAACAATATCCAGTGTTTGCCACAGAACTTGTTTTAATTAATCACTTTTTCTATTAATTTAAATTACTCTACTCTATACAATATGTATTTAATATAATGTTTACAATTGATATACATTAACATACAGTCATAAAGCAATTTAACATATTTATTTAAAGCTTTTTAATTAGGTTATTTACAATACATACTTATTTATTTTTGTTAATTAATTAAAGTACAGGTTTACGCTGGTGTATACTGCACACGAGATTGGCGCACAAAGTGAAAAGTTACTCACTGCATAGACGTATTTAAATAACCTAACTAACCCAACATCTATTAAATCCTATCTTAAAGGAATGTAAGCTATTAATTTACCTAATATTATATTATTTTAAATGCAATTGTCTGTGCGTGCACCTATCTTGTGTGCAGTCGCTATGTGTGTAGTGTGTAGCGCTATGTGTGCAGTTATCTGTTTAAAAGATTTAAATTACAACGCTAATGATTAGTTTTCGTGCTAATTAACTAAACTACAAGTAAATGCAAGTAGGTACTAATTAAAATTTATTTTATAGTATATTTAAAGAAATGGTTTGTTTATCACAAAATTATTTTGCAGAATAAACCGTGAGAATATTTTCATTAATTGCGCCTAGAATGTAGGTAAATTTGCGCTTTTTTATATCCACTAATTTTCAATTAATTTAGAATATAACTTTACCGGCTTTCTAACGATTCAGTGTAGCAAAAAATTAATGGGTGAGACAGATTAAAAACAGTGTCACTACGGCGCATAGCAGCCACAGCCAAAATCATTAGTTTCTCTTTAATAGACCGATTTGATATTTTTTAAATTTTTTTATTTTAACAAAAAGGGCAATGAGAGCTGAAGAAGTTGGCCGTGAAACGAGAAGATTGCGATATATATATATAAATAACCACCATGGACTCATTTAAATCCCATTACGTCCATGTGTTTTCTCATTACTATTTTAAACGACCGATTTGTTTTCTGATACTCGTCGAGATGTCGCCCTACTTTTCAGGTGAGTGGGAAGATTTGTATAGACGCGAACTTATTAAACTATCTCAATGGCGTCCAATTATCAATTGCGGACTGATTATATTGTGGTTTATTGCCTTTACGAAATGCCTTTTTTCAAATTTTAATTTTAATATTTTATTTACAGATACTTGCATGTAAAACGATAGACAACGTTTGGATTCAATTTTTAGAAGAAATCAAAAAAAAAAATCTCTTTTATAATTGATACTGAAATTCAATATCTACAGTGGAACATAGCTTTTTAATAAAAAAGAAATCATTAAAATTTTGGAGACATCGACTATCGATCCCGCTACATATTACATTCTAAATAAGCTCTCTACCATTTTTCTATTCACTAATAAGAATGGTATCAAATTGTCATATAAGCGTATGATGCTATTTTTTTTGTTAGAAATTAATGCATTAATTTATATTTTATTGCTTAGAGATTCCTTAGATCAAATTTTAATGTTAAAATTGACGTTTTATTTGAAAAATAATGAACTTTGTAAAAAACTTCAGTTTATTAATAGAGAGATTAAGATCGGTATTCGTAAGTGTGAGCAATTAGTTGCTGATTTTTTTACCTTAGAATTTAATGTACTGATTTACATATTTGATATATTTTATTATTTATGCATTCTTAATGTCATATTTCAATATTAAAATTATATTAATTAAAATATATATATTATCCACGTTAAACTTTATAACAAGCTAGCCTTAATAAAGAGCTTAAGATACTTGTAAACTGCTTATTGATTTCTCCGCAGCATCACTGCTAGTATTCCCTCCTTGATTGTCACGCGGAAAATGTATATTTTTGTGAATTTAATAATATTTTTTATGAACCAGAAAAACATATTCAATGCAGGGATGGTATAATAAATATGTCTGATATATGTTCCGCATTTTATTTTGCCTTACATATTGTCACAATCAGGAAAAATTTTTGAAATTTTTTTTTGTATTTTTTTTATGTATTAATAGAAAAAAAAAGAATAGTTGTAAATAATCATGAAAATGAAACAAAGTTGTTTATATAATTATTTTTTTTGTAAATATTCGTATTTTTGAGGAGGCATTTTAATTTTACAATTTGAATTTTGAGAAAATCTATGTATATTAATTACATATACTTTTAAGCCGAGACTAATAAATAAAAATACTTCTTAAAGTAAACACATTTTTCAAAACATCGAAATAATATTTTTGTTGCTACCGAGATTCGAACCTGGATCCTTTCCAATCCTATCCGAAATTGAATTTTCCTGTATATCTTTCTAATTGATAAACTAAACTTGTATTAAGATTTATAATATCACCTTAATACTGAAAGAAAATGGTAAGGAAGATATATGACGCAAGTGTTGATGGCACCAGAAATAGAGGACGTCCGCGAAAGACTTGGCACGACCAGGTAAACCAGATACTGGAGGATGGTCGAGGACTTTGTGTGAGAAGGTGTATGTATGTGGATGTGACGAGAACTGTAAGAATGTGGAGCTCTATCCTCTCTGCCTACCCCTGCGGAAAATCGGCGTGATTCTAACTTAGTTAGTCACTGAAGAATGTTATTAGTTACGTAAATCAAGCAAGAAAGAAAGGTTTTGATGGAAAGAGATGACAATAAAATGATTGATTTTCTAGCATTCTATACAAGTTGTCAGAATAAAATGAAGTTCTCGAGTTTTATAGATATTTTATCATAATAATATTGTGAAGTCTATTGTCATTCGAGTTAATCAATCGAAAATTAAACAATTTATTGAAGTAATTCATGTACACAATTTTTAAATCGAAATGCCCCGGAACATCAACAGTTCTGGGTTCGGTCCATTACGGAGATGTATTTGCGAGCCGTGTAAGCGATGGAATCCATTTTTCAATCGGGTAGGTAATAAATATATTTTGTTTGTTACACTTTCCAGCAACAATGACTTGAGCGATTGGGTATCGCGTCCATTGTGGAAACAAATGCGTTTTGAAAGGGAGCGGATACCGCTGAGGCCATTTCGAACAATTCGCGCGGTGCCCGCATGTAAGAGTGCAATTTCCTATTCAGCCAACAGATAATCGGCTCTCCTTTATGAAACGTATCGCGATGGTCTTCCATCCGGCCTGAGATCCTAAATCACGTACGTATGAAGGTTTCGTAAAACACGCGTGGAATCTTTCTGGGGCACCGAAATGGAGATCGTAATGATACCAGCGACGTGCAATGTCCTTCGTAAAAAATAAATAAATGACGGCGACCCCGATGGTGAAGATTGCACACTTAATTTGCGTCTCGGGTCACGCGTCCTGCTGAGTGAGGAAACATTCTTATTCATTTAAAGAAACATACATTTACATGTAGTTTTTATATCACACTAGCTGAAGTACGCGAAATTAAACTTAGACAGTAATAATGGATGAATATAAATAAAGCAATTTTATAACACTGCTTGAGTTTAATATTTTACTGTTTCTCTCGAAACTCGAGTAGTGCTAATAAACTTAAGTAGAGTTATAACGATGTTTTATTTATATCCATCCATTATGATGAAACAAAGTTAATGCCGATTCTATCAATAATATATTTGATAGTAATTTTCCTCTGATTTTGAACGTCAAGTGTAAAATTTTCATCAAGAATTCTGCTTTAAGGGGGTGGGAAAGGAAGATGGGGAGTGTTTTTAGAAATTTAATGTAAACAGTGACCTTTCTCTAGATTTTAAGGTCAAGTGTGCAAAATTTCATCAAGTTCGAAATAAAATTGTAGATTTGTATAAAAAACAAACACACCCACAGATTCTTTATATATATAGTTTTGTTTGTATTGTTATGTATATAGCGGTACCAGTTGCGATCTCAGCAAGCTAGAAGAATAATACATTTATTAATGCATTTATTATTATGAATAACAATTACTGTAGTCCGAATTAAAACACAAAATAAATGCAACACCTTCATTAATTAACGGCCATTTAAATTTCAGAGTAGCAAAGACTGCTGTTGGTTGAATCTTAATATAAATGTCGGCAGGCAAAAACAATTGACTTTGTGGCTGATACCCATTTTGAATGATCAATTTACATAAAAAAAAGCCAACTTTAATTGATAATAAATTAACATAATGTGTAAAAGCTATGTGAGAAGAAAACTGCATTAAAAGTTAGAAAGAACGTGATTAAAATGAGTTATAATTTTGATATGTTGTTTATCTATTTTAAAAATGGTTTATAATGTTGGTAGTATACTCGTTCAGTGATCAAATTGTCGGGTTATTTATTTTAGTTATCTTTAAGTATTATGTTACAATAAATATCGCATAATGTATCAGACCCCCAAATTACTAAAATATTCGTTTGTTATATATTTCATATTCGTTAAAAAAAATGTGATCGAATCGGTGAAAACACACCTGCTGATGTCGATTAAGTGTTATAAATTATCACATTCCATAAGGGATTGTTAAACTATTTACAAAGATATTTAAAAAAATACATTAATTAGAAATATATTACTTATTAAAGGTATTTGAGATTCCGTAAAAATAAGGTAGATAGCTCTTTCAAATAGTGGAATGATTAAATGTATTAATATCAAAAAGGTAACATATAGGTTCGAAAATTTTTCGCCAAAAATATCGTCGCTGTAGCATAGTTGGATACTGCACCTTCCCCAGTTTGGAAAGAGATCCAGGTTCGAATTCCGGTGGCGCAACAACAATATTTTTCGACAAAATTTATTATATATGTATATATTTCTAATTAATATATTTAATTCATATTTAAAAATCTATCAATTAAAAAAATACCACCACTACTCGAACCCGAAATTTTCTATCGCTGGTAGATAGATTTAACCAATTAAGTTGTTATGACACTATACACAATATCTTGAGATTCTATCAAAACGTATAACTTTATTAGTGGGACATCTATTGTTCCCGTTGGAATACACTGATACTGATGCGTCAATATAAATATAAAATAATAATACATTTTTTAGAAAACTTAAGGCAACGTCGTAAAAATGAACTACTATTAATAGTATTTGTGTTATTATTACCGAATCATTTTAACAACCGTATCAGCTACATATCACCCAATTTTTTTCCGTAAACAGGACATGAAAATTCTATCTCAGCATAATTTTATAACTTTGAAATATTTTGCTGATAATGTCAAATGCAAAATAAGATATGATATTTCAATGTCATTTATCAGAAGAGTATTATATCTCAGTTGATTTATAATTCAACAATTTTCTTTATATTTATTTGTTTGTAAAGGTCGTTCGATAATGGTTAGTAATATTTATGTTATTATGAATATATTTAAGAAAATAATAACTCCTTAAAAGTAAAAAATGTACAGATTTAAAAGCGTGCAAAAGAAATACGAAATGTTTCCAAATTTTTAAGATAAGTTAAAAAAATGTTTATTTTATTTGCGAATATTAAATTATTTCAATGACAACTAATGTCATAGTTTTACAATAAAATAGGGTCTTAGGAAGACTGTGATAAGTAAGCGGATATGAAATAATTTTAAAATTAAAAAAATATTAATGTCATGACATCAAATTATTAATTCGTTAATTGATAATTAATGATTTATTTGATAATTTATTTATAAAAAATATGAATACACCCGTTTACAACACGCCATTTGAAGAATTATTTATTTGAAGGTATTTTTAGAAATAATTTACATAATTTTTATTAAATTGTTTTTTTTAATTGAATAAATCAATAAATCTATGCGCCATTAATAAATTATCGATATAATTCAATACAATATTAGACCATATCATGAGACATATCACATATTACATATCATCATTCAAGGCATAATTGTTAGCAGAAGAAGTCCTGGAAGACGGAGAATATTCTGGCTAAAAATTTAAGGAAGGTGATTTCTTTAATATCTAGAAAAGATCAGGCTCAAAAGAATTAGAAAATTCAGAACTTCAATTGGCAATGCAAACTTTTCAATTTTCTCGCAATGTTTTGTGTACAAATGAACATAAGTCTGCTCACATTTCAAGCTATTACAAATATATTGATGACCGTCAGCATAATCGCTAACGTTTGTTAAGTGAATAAACAATAGAAGAAGAAAAAAGAGAATTCATAGATAATATAATGCATTGTCTCGGTCAGTGATGGCGAATCTATGACACGCGTTTGTCAAAGGTGACATGCCACAGCGTTTTGGGCGACACGCCAGCGTTCACTAATATCAGAGTTATCATAGAACACGTGTCCCGACAACAACGTTAGAATTGATTACTACGTACATATTACGTATGTATCTCTTTTGGGACTCATCAAAATTATGGGTTCCATATTTTTTTCGGTTAAATTTCGAGCCCAAAAGGTTCGCCATCACTGGTCTAGGTAATTTGTTATATTATAGAAAAACTCGTGATTCACTAAACTAAAAAAAAACATACTATGTGCTAAGTATCAAACTTTAAAGACCTGATTTTATATTTAGAATATTTTGAAAAAACTATGGTTTTAAAGATTTTATTTACTTTGTGAATTTGTAAAAAAGAAACAAAACAAAATTTTGTCCATTTTGTTGTTGCGATATTTTGAATTATCTTTGTCATTTTTAAATATTGTGATTTTTTAAAACATACACAATAATTTGACGGCGAGTTTAGAATTATATTCAATGTTTCCATTGTGACTTGCGCAGTTTATTTTGACTGATGCACATACAATGTGACTTATGATACCTGTGAGACATTCCCGATAGCCTTTGCGGAGGCTGCTTGGCCGTCCGATACATTACAGCTGCGGCATTATGACCCAACAATGGCTTATCGTGAGTTTGGTTAGGATGATGAGAAACGGACTTACTGAAAGGCATGGAGACTCGCTTGACATCGCAACTGGGTCTCCTAGTCGTAAGATAGATCCGATAAGATTACCCTAGTCAGAAAATGTTCATCACAACATCCTTTGTATCAGTAATTAAAAACTCTGCTTATTACTGTGAGATTTAGGTGTGTTATAAGAAACATAATTGCCGGTGGTGACACAGTAGGGAACATTATATACTACCGTCTAATAGGGAACATTATAATTACGTTCTGTTATATTGCTAGAAGTATTTATTTTTAATATGTTATGCAATGTTGTATGCTACTTTTTCATGGTATTATAATAATTATTACTACCATAATAAAAAAATTTATGTTTGCGAAACAGCCTTGAAAATATTATGTAAAGGTAGGTTTATTGTCATTTTGTAATTTAAATAGGAAAATATATTAGTAGGTACAGGTAAATACATACATAATCAAATATAAAAATGATCGTTTCAAAATATTTCTTCTTAAGTTACTTATGAATACTTGAAACAGCTGTATGCAGTAAGCATGTCATCATCATTATTATCAGCTGTTTTCTATTTACTGCACCAAGTTTCTCCCACTTATTTCCGTCTGTTGGTATCTATTCGCTGACGCGTACTTCTGCAGAGTTTATAGATTTCGTCAGTCAACAATATTCCATTATATTCACTATTCTTGTCTGTTCTCTTATCTACACGTTTTTTCCCTATCACTTTGTGTGATGTCCGATGTACGCCATTCCATGCCTCTTTGCTTTCTTGTTGGTTTTTTTTTATCTCTCTTTTGTTAAGAGTCTACGTGACGCAGCCACACGTGACCATTGATTGAAACAGTGAAAATTTTCTTACATCCAAATGCGTGTAGTAAGGACACAAGTTTTTTTTGAATAGAGAAGCTCATGTAAAATAACGTGTGTTTAAACAAACCTTGTGCTATAAAAATAGAACTAACTTGCTGGTTTTCCGGGATGAGGCTGGAACCCGTGACCACTGTTGATCAATAGGCGAGTGTCGTAACTACTAGACCAACAAGCACGTCATATTTACATGCGTGGTTAGGTGCTGCCAATGGTTAATGCGAACCAAAAAGAGTAAAGAATAATATTTTACTTATTTATACACATTATCACAATATCACGTAATCTGAACTCAAGTGCGAGACTACGAGACGTGTAGGGATTCTGTGTCGCGACAATCCGGGAATTCCATGGTTTTTTGCTGTCTCGAGTTCCTGGGTTTTAAAAAAAATTACCTGAGACTTGCGACTTTAATTTTTCTTGAAGTTATTCATTTTAAACAAGTTTGTTTAATCCTATCTGACTATTATCATACAGCAGGTAGTGACCCAGCGACGAGCGGTCCATGTGTAAGTAGGTATATAAAAAAAGGAAAGTTTCCAGAAATTAGTTCATATATTTACTACTAACAAAAAATCAGAATTGAATGGTTTTGTCGGTTTGTTCAAACAAGGGTTATGTTTCCTTTAAAATGCGATTTATTGAAAATTTATGAAATTATTTGAAAAACTTTATTATTACGTACGTAATTGTCTTCTAATGTGTTTTTTTTATTACTTAATTGTTTTTCATTTTGATATTTGAATTTTTAAAATTATTTCAGTTTTTTAATTTATATATATATATATATTTGTTTTATATTCAATATAAATGTAAACTTAATTTTATTTTCAAAAAACTACTACCACATTATGAATCAATAAGTATTTCATAAAACAGTTTGCATTTGTTTTAATAAATGAATATGAACGTATGTATTTTTACACATATAATAATATATTGTAAATAGCTACTGTGCATCATACATATGAGTATTAATTAATCTGTTTTAAAAAAATTAATTCATGGTCTCGATTCCCGGGAATTCCCGGAACTTGAAAATTTTGATTCTCGAGTCCCAGGAATTGAAAAAAAGTCGAGAACATAGAATCTCAAGAGGCGGGTGACGACATTAGAAAACTAGAAATAGACATCTCCAATAGTTCAGTGTATTGGGCAGATAAAATCTCCACTCAACAAATATGTTAAATGCAAATAAGGCAAACAATAAGGCTATTAAACACATATGAAAGTTTCATCCCACGACATCAGATTGCTATAATTGTTGCAACTGTTTTTATTCTCATGGAAAGCGGTTTTGTGTGCGTACCGGTAAGGTAGGTACAGCGACAATTATCAGCAAATTTCTAATGGTGAATTTTGTTGCAAGTGTGTAGCTATTTGAAAAATTTAAATTGTAAGTTCTGTTGAGTACTTTTCAACGTATATGTATATTACGTTTCTCTCTCTCTCAGTCGATGTGCTCATGACTGAGCATCGCGGTCTTTTAATCTGTTTCAACAGTTCAAACTGCTTGCCCCTACTTGCCTTGTTTAGTGGCTGTGTAGCGAAGCTTCGGTCATGTCTCAGACTTGATCTGTCCTTTTTGTTAAAGTTTTTTTGCCCCTAGTCCTGGTACATTTTCAGTGATCGCGAACTGCTCAATGCTGTTTTATTTCTTCTAGCAAAAGTGCCCAAAGAATTCTATTCCTGCACATTATGGTAGTTCCATAGTATAGAGATATTCGTTCGTCTTGCAGTCCATAGTTCTCGCAGCATACAACGCCAACACCACATCTCGAAAGTGTCGAGTATTTTCTCTCTTTTATTCTCAGTCCATATTTCGACTCTATACGAGCTAAAACGATGAGATGGAACAGTTCTTCTAAATCTTGACAGACTTAGCTGTATCAATTTTCCATGGAGCGTGATTTATTCCAATCATTCCATTCCTAGGTAGATAAAATCATGTATTTCTTGGTAGCCAACAAAAACATCAGTTCTTGGTCAAAGTAATCTACTCAGATTTAAGTATTTTTGTCTGCCTAATATTTATTTAAGACCCCGCATTTAGCCCCCTGTCTTCAATCTTGTAGATAATTTCAATACATTTTATCAGTGTAATATAAACAGCAAATTAAAGTTAAGTATAAACAGTGCGGTATCATCTGAAAATCGAAAACTTATTGACTTATATTCATGAAAGAGAGTTGATCGGAAGGTTGTAGTGTGGAGAATGGGGACCCATTTCTCCCAGCGCTGCACGTGTTCGTTTGAAGATGATTGCGGAGTATGAGAAATACGTATGGTTGCAGACTAAAGCAGGTTATGAGAAGATAATCTACTTACGATTGTAATGAGATTTATTCAACACTGTTACACAAAGTTACGCGCAAGTAGCTACTGAAGGCTGATCTAGAGCTTGTGGGCGGGAAGATGGCAGATAGTTGAATGAAGCTCACAAGTCGGTTGAGAGCCTGGCTTTACGACCAAGTAACTGTGAGGCACGTTCAAGGCCTCCATCATTCTTATGGTCGTTGATTTATGCACATATATATATATTGTGTACAATATAAGAGTTATCAGTTGTGAAGGAGCATCGATTTTGTGTAGGACTAAGATATCCCCATTAAACCCTCTCAGATTTTTTGTATAATTTAGAGTTTTAGATGATTTACTTTCTCTTGGATCATGTATGTGAATACAAATCAGTAGGAAAATCAAATGGAGGTGAAATAAACGATAATTTTGAAAGTAATTTACCGCTTTACTAGGCAGGTGCATGCACTGAAGCAGTACCAATTAACAGTAAAAAATATAATTTATTAAAATTGTAAAATGGTGAATACTTGATGTTTGTTAAATATTTGGGCTAGTGACCAAAGATATCAAAAATAAGGTTTTTATTAAAAATATGTTTAAATAATTTTCGACGTTTCAATGTACAAAACACATTTAATCATTATTTTAGATACTCGCAATGAAATAAATCTTAAATATAAAACTTAAAAACACTTCCTTGTATGTCCAATACCTTTGAGCTGTTTATTAACAACAATTTAAAAGATCAAAGTGATTTATTGTTTCAAATGCTAAGATCAAAAATTTACCAGTCCACATATGGCTTGTTCTATGTTGAAAAACATTAAATTTAAATGAAACTTTTTTTTTCAAATACCTGCTGTACACGCTGCCCGCCAACTCATATATTATATCTACGAACATTACATCGATACGTTTCTTGGAAAAACAATATATATATATACCTTACCACTCAAGGGTTTCTTAAGTTATAGTCTCAAGTGCTCGAAAAATTTTGATATAAAATAGATCCATAGACTCTGAAAATGAATTCTTTCAAAATTACATCACGTTGATAATGAAATTAATTAAATTCATCAATATGTACAATGTCCATCAACAAAGTAATGCGCTATTATATTTCTCATTTAACAAAATATCTTCAGGATGTTATTACTATCTTAATAACTTTAACAATGTTGGGTTCAACAAATATTGCGTTCAATGGCTTATAAGGCACACTCTGTTTTCATTACTGGCTCCAAATATGTTCAAAGACCATTAATGAGTTCGTCTTTCTTATTGTGTACCCAGCATTTTGAACCGTATCTAAAAATAACCGATTCTGATTATCCAATGATAGTTAGATCCACACCGGGCTTGATATAATAATTATAACAAAGTTAATATTAATTTTCTACAGTGAATTATACATAAATCACTGTCACAATGCATACAAATTAATATTATTATAAACGGTAAAAAAGGAGATAAGAATAAAGTTTTACCTAAGTCCTTGCCATATTATTCACATACTGGAATACGATTTTAAATTCTATCATTGTTTAGAAGATTGAAAATGTATATTTGTTCATAATAAATATACTTAAAATTAAATTAATAATTATCTAGTAGGCTACAAGGTTAGAAACCCGATTTCCTGGATTCTTGATACTCGGACGTAGACATGGACTCACATCATCCATCATATCACATCACTAATGGATACAACTTTGAAATCATCGTTGTTTTCAGTAATTTTGATTTATTTTCTTATTTCAATAATTTAATTTATTTTATTATTTAAATCACAGCGTTAATCTTAGTTCGACGTATTACCGATCGATGTGAAAGTAGAGTATGCTTCTCAATCAAAAGGTTAAGCACTTTGAACCCGAAACTATCCCACAGCCACGAGCCTAGTGATTGGTGAGATCAGTTATTGTTTGGTAGTGCATCTTTGTCTTTCATTTTAGGGTGCATGTTAATTCTTCTTTAATATAAATTGACGCACAATGTATTAAGTACATGCATCGTACCACCTTTGCATAAAGATGTTGATCTGATTAGAAAAATATTCATAAATTCAGTTAAGTCAATAAAATTTAATTAAAAATCTATCTGGCGAGCGAGTCTACTAACTATTGCATTACTGAGAAATCAATGAGATTTGATATTATTATTTTTAAAATATCTTATCCTCTTTTTTAATACTAACATCTAATTAAGTTCAACTAATGTAACTATTTTTTAAATTAATTTAATTATTAATACTGAAATTTTAATGGTTAAATAATAATATAAATAAAAGTATTAAATTATAACACAAAATAATCAGAATAATAATGAATAATTATACAAAATACTTTGTTTAAACCACTATTTATTAATTATTCTACATGTATCGATACTTATTTTTCTTTTCAAATAGTCACCTTTTAAATTTGTTTTCATATTAGTTTTTACTTATTCACTATTTTATATTTTTGTTTTTATCTATGCTTGTATTTTTTAATTTCAGTATACATACATTGTTTCCTGAAAATAATAGAATAATGAATAGATTGTGGTTTAAATAAAATATTTTGTATAATTATTAATATAAAATGAGGCCACAAAGTAGTTTTGCAAATATTGAAGAAGGATAATAATTATTTTATACCAGTGTCTATTAGGAAAATAACATGATGACAGAGCACTTGCTTATGATGTGAGAGGCATCTGGTTTCGGTATCGTATACAAACATTTTTGAACGCAATCTTGGTGACAAACTTTACCGGGGTAGCCACCCGCCGAATAATAATTGACTTAATTTAAAATCAACGCTGTTGTAATAATGCACATATATTTTGTGCAGAAATACATTAAAATAATACTTACGTAATTTTTTGTAATGGTATTGCAGATTGAACATGGATGCATGAAATGTCAAATGATGACCTTTAGCGATGGTATATCGATGCTAGACAGAGCCAGCGGTGCAATCATTACTACATAAAACGTTTATTCGCTCACTTTTCCGTGAAGGTCTTTTTATATGACATCATTGTACGTGAAAAATATTGATTCGTTTTATTGATAATGTAAATTAAACATGATATAATATACATATTATCGCTAATATTAAACTCATGAGGTCATCAAAATGTGACTTGAAATTTGTTAATGATATGGATTGTACTCGTGTTTAGTAATGTTCGAATTCAAATGCTACATATTTGTGCATCAAAAAATTACTATTATTTGAACGTAGTTATGTAGAAAGCAGCCAGCCACACGAAACTTTTGTGAAAATAATCTAATTTACACAATAATTGGCATGTTATTTGTTTATAAAATGACGTGGATTAAGAATAAATTTAAGAGATTTTAATATGTTGTGAAGATTTTCAGATTTTAAAATTAGGTTTTTGTGATAAACAATATTTTCAGATGTTATTATGATTTTTATATAAATGTGTCCTGGCTGTTTTTGAGAGAATCCTTACAGCGATATTTTATTAAAAGTTATGAACTGGCTGCTTTCTGCATAACTACACTCATTTATACACGGATTAACACCACATAATAAATAAGTGTGCATAAAGGAGAGGGGTTCGGTACGTTAGTTGCGAGACGTGGGGCATTCTACACACATTATTTGTGGAAACATTAATCCGATAGTTTGAAACATTTATGCAAAAGTAAAAGTATTTACTCTTCGAAAATTTAATCTTTGTGTAAAGAAGACGTATTTTTTACATTAATGCATATTATATTGTCAATGTTTAAATTTACGTTCCAATCGAGTTATATTTTTAAAAAAAGTCGCTGAGCTATTTGATCGCGTAAGTGGTACCAAAATGATCACGTAAGTGACACCAAAATCAAATTAGAAACAAGGAATTTCCGTTAGTTCATGTCTATATATTTGGTAGTCTGTGAATAACACGAGAGACGATCAAAATATTCGAAGTTCTTTTAACATTTATAATAAAATAATGTTTTGTGGTTAGCCAAGAAAAACCATTAAAAATCGGGCGTGAATGTTATTTTATGCAAAAATCTTTATTGAGTATTTTTTTTATAAATAAGTATTAAAAAAAGTAATTGATTAGATTTTGATAAAACAGAAAATTAATTTGTGTTATCTAAAATATCGGAACACTTTGAACATACCAAATTGATCCATTAGAACACGAGTTGTAATAAAGTGATGTAACGCCAGCGAGTTACTCCACATTTAAGCAACGCCAGGCGGATACTAGAAAGCGTAGCTGTTGAGAGCGGTGACGTAGTTAATTAATTAAGAGACATATGAATAAAATTGACATGATTTATTTGATTTTGTAAAATATATCAGTCTACGTTGAGTATAAAATTATTTTTGTTTTATATTAAAGAACTGTGTCTATCTTGGATATATTCTAGAAGTTGATGTTTGTAGGTATCTGCATTCGCCTTGTTCATTGTTCGGTGGATATATTTTTGTATAGATCTTCATCTCTTCCCACAATCTTCCTCTCAATTGCATTTCATTGCGCCTGAGACTGCGCTATATCCAGTGGCTCCCTCGATCTTCCATGGTGTCTGTTATGAAGTTCTTTTCATGTATTCTCTTCACAACGTCCGTCATATTTTTTCCATCCATCTTCAACAATACATCTTGAATACTGTCTCTTTATGTCTCTCTGTTTAATTACTTAGGTTTCACTTTCGTATACTGTTATGTTGCAGATGTAGATTTCAATGAATTCCCTCACCGTCTTTCTGTTTATTTGTAATTTATTTATTTGCCATTACTAATCTGGTTTTTATATCTAAATATAATAAATTTATTGGTGAAAACACACGAAATAGCTGCAGTATATTTTTTATAAATTAGAAATGTTCAACATTCTCTCAACATCGCGTCTGTCCATAATGATAAAATGATCAATTAATATATTTACCTAGTCTAGAATGGCCAAACACACAGAATGGCCCATTAATTAATTCATTTGGTATCTGTCAGCGGATTGGTAGCGACTCTAGAAGACAGCGGGAGAACGAGATTTCAAATCAATAAAATGAATTTAAATGACTTTGGACTCGGTTTAAACGTGCAAAAAACATTGCCAAATAATGTCACCGTGGGTTTAAGGAAAGTCAAAAGATTGTGTAACTGTTAAAAATATATTTTTTGCTATGTGATCTTTAGGCAATATGTTTCACGTATTATATAACATATATTTTAAATTTATTGTATCTCAAAAGTTACGAAAATAAAGATACTTAAGTTCCTTTATAATGTATGTAAATCTAAATACATAAAATTTAATGTCTGTTTGTTGTCTATGCAATACTACACTCTTTGATAGATCTAAACCAAATATTGAATAATTATTATTTAGAACCTTTCAAAAAACAAAGAACCTCTAACCAATAATTTTAAATTAAAATTTCGGACAACGCCGGGAATGAATCGCTGGTGATGATAATGTATGTAAATCTAAATATATAAAATTTAATGTCTGTTTGTTGTCTATGCAATACCACACTCTTTGACAGATCTAAACCAAATATTGCATAATTATTATTTCGAACCCTTCAAAACACAAAGAACCTCTAACCAATAATTTTAAATTAAAATTCCGGACAACGCCGGGAATGAATCGCTAGTGATTTATAAAAACAATTATTATTTAAATATTTAATGTGAGATATCTATGGTGACGAATGCGAAGACGCGCGTGAGGTTGGTACGACTGAGCGTGTGAAAGGGATAACCGTCGTGCGCCGCGGTGGGCGCGGTATCTGAGCTCCGAATCGTGAAACAGTAAACATCTATTATAGTCCTGTAACATTGTATCGAATCATCTAAAATAAATACTATTATTCTGACAGTAATTCCCCGCACACCAAAAATCCTTATCGTCAGCATCGTGACATATTTAATATTCAATTGTGAAAAGATCACACGAAGAAGTGATGACATTGGATATATATATACAGTATATCGACGGATCAAAGATCGCTGAAAATATGGTCAGGTTAAGGCCAAAATACATATATTAAACTAATTATGGTATAAAAAGTCACATGATTAAAATTCTTCACCATCGCCGTCATAAGCACAAGGCACATTTGTGAGGTGGTCAAAAAACACATCAACAGGCATCCTTCGACATTTTCCCTGGATGCTGATGCCATCTCACGAGAACAAAAATAATATATTTATTAAAATATGAATTAAATGTATTAATTATAAAGATATACATACAAAATCAATATTATCGAAAAATAAAAACATTGTTGTTGCGGCTACCGGGATTCGAACCTGGATCTCTTCCCTAACCGGGGGAGGTGCATTTATCCAACTATGCTACAGCGGCACTATTTTTATCGACAATTTTTCGACCTTATATGTTACCTTTTTGATATCAATACATTTAATCGTTCCATCATTTGACATTTGACATTCATATTTAAAATATCACAGAACTATGTTCTGAATAATTACAACTTCACAATAAGAATGTGTTCTCCTAAAAAAAATATATTTATTATACGGGCTGAGCCAACGCGAGATCCGTTAAGTTTTTTATCTCGCAGACTGGCCAGTGGCCATATTGCACCAAACACCAAACATGTCCGTTTGTAACATACGGCGAGGCTGCATGATGTCATGTAACTCTTTAGAGAATGCTTTTAAAGTACTTATTATGGAGCAGGTAATGATATTTGCCGGTCGGCTCGCTATGGTCCGTCATGCGCTGTAAGCCAACGCATGGCTTTGATGAAAAGCGTGTTTTTCAAACTTATTATTTTATGCAATACTCCTACTGATCCATCTCTGTCAATTCCTTTGTTAGTTTGTTCAAAATAAAACATGATTTATGAATATTTTCCGTGCACTGATTAGTTAACGTTTCATGGCCCGTGTTCACGGAATGAGACACCGAAAATCTCAGAGATGGAGATAAACTCATGATTGATAGAAAAAGACAAAAAGTCAAACCCGTGTGCGTTGACAGCGAAACTCGACACATGTGCGCATAAACGTCACCTATAACCATACATAATCAACAACTATTTATTCTGAAAAAGTTTGACAAACGGAAGATATTCACAGATGGGAAAATAAAACTTTTTTTTTTATTCTACTAGTTTAATTTACTTCAGACGCGTTTCGTCTTGCAAGGGTAATTTTAATTTAAAAATTTAACTCAACAACTTCAATTTATAACTATAATGTGATTATTGAGTTCTACAAATTTACCTCAACAGTAAAAATAAGATGTCTAATTACAAACGTTTATTCCATTTTAAGTAATGCTTAGGAGATTCAAATTCATCCAACTGACGAACGGAACATAAGCGGTAAATGAACTTACACTTGATGTTTGACGCACAACAAGCGTGAACTAAGGTGAGAGACGGTGAATCTCATGGAAGCATAATCGTTTCGAGTCGAATATTTCATAAAAATCTCACACGGGCTGAATTATGGAAAAATTACATTGTTAATTCGAAAAATTATGTTACGTATTTAGAGGTTCAAATACATTTAATATACTATGTTTATGCAGGTTTTTACAAACTCTGTAATTAAACTAAAAAACATCAAAGTCCATTGGGTTCATACCGCATTAGAGTTGGAAATATAATGTCAAATTAAAAAAATGATATCGGTATAGGTACATATAAAAGAAATTGTGATGAAAATTATTCAAAATAAGAAAAGCCATTCAGATAAGTAAGTATTTGAAAATGTTGTAAAAATATTATAGAAAAAAACTGTTTAGAGAAGGATTATGCCGAGATATTTTATTTAAACACTGACTCGATTAAATAAATAGTATTTCAATGATATGATGTAAAAAAAGTAATCGCGAAAAAAATTGTTTGTTAGAATTAGTATTCTGATAGTGTATGTGTGTACTTAAACCCTGAACTGAAGAAAAAAAGTTGCACAGATTTTCAATACTTGTAATCATATTTGTCTGTTCACAATGAAACTCTAATCTTTTAAAACTTTGTAGTGTTAAAAATAACGTATCGCACTAAAATCTCTTTGATAATAAAACTACAATGTTACTGTTACAATTCAGTAAAATATTGCTTCGATCCTGGCGTCTATTTTATTACTGTATGTCTTTTAGTACAACATTTTAATCAAATGCCATACTTTGTAAGATATATTGGTGTATAATAATAGTTAAATGATTATTTTTGTTCAATAATTAGCATAATCATTTTCAATTTGCAGTAGGCGTTGGTTATTGAAATCACATTGGTCCCGGAAGATTTCGTTTGTAATATCTGGCAATTTTATTATGCGAAAAATATGATTAAAACATCTGGCGACAGCTAGAGTGATCGATGACTTCGAATAAAATAATATGGTGCGTTTAAGTAAGGTTAAGACAATACTAAGAATTTTCACTGTAAATTACTTTTGTTATTTCTCTCCAAAAATTACAGAAATATGAGGAGTTCATGAATATCCTGATTCTAAAAAGCGAAGGAAAAATATATGTTTTAGATATTTGATAACGTTCATTGACTATTTGATCACTATACACCGCCTCCTACTGTAATTGGAAGATCTTAACGAGATAAATATGTCAACCTATGATCTGAAGCGTGGAAAGATAAATATTTATTATTTTAAATATGAATGAAACCAAAAGAGCCTAAGGTCATCAACCCTGCTGATGATGGTGCAACATGTGAGGTAAAACCTGAAGAGGTAAACAAAAAGCCACAGTTCTCTTGAAGAGGAGAACAAAAAGCCATAGTTCTTCGAATATTTGTGTTGTGCGGCGGTGATTTGGCGGATCCGGTCACTTCCGCGAAACGTTTGCGCGTTACCGAATCTCTTTTCCCTCGACAAAAGCTTTTGGAAGTCTGGCGATTGTTATTTTAATGGCATCAAAGCGGACAATTCGACGCCATGCCGTGCTCTGACAACAGCATCGCCACCATAGCAGCTGCATATTTCGTAACCGTTTGTGCAATTTTTTGAAAGGTACTGTAACATATTTTACAGTAAAATTTTTATGCGATATTCCAGAAATATCCATTTTAATGTCGATTTACAAATAGAAAAGAAAACAAATACATTTATATTATAGCGTAGGTAATTATTTAAATTATGTTCGTTCTTTGCTCGTCCTACGATGAATTTTAAACACTAGTTATACTCATATGTGTGTGTGTAACTGGTATCTCTTTTAGTAACGGTATAAACTTACTGTGCGAGATATAAATTTCCCACAATAAAGTTTTATTTTATTTTTTATTATATTTTATATAATGTAAAACAGTTTCATAATATAACAAACATATCTTAGAATAAATGAGTTATATTAAAAATATGGTCGTAAACCTCTTAAAAATGCTCATAACATGCGTCTTTTTTGTCATGCTATTATTAAATAATTTACAATAATTTTATTGCATTTTATTTTACAAAGTCGTTTTATGTACGTGTCCATCCTAAGATGGGTTTTATAAGTCTACTTAATAATAAAATTAAATGATTTTGTATATCAAATTTTTCGCAACACTGCCGAATTTAATCGAATGTTCACGATTCCCGAGAGTCGGAAATGTGGGACACGGTGATTGAGATTTTTACAAATGTAGCATCACACCCCTTTACAAATGGATAGCTTTGGAAAAATATTATTGCGACATTTTTGTCCGGATATATCATCACGCCTCTTCTCAAAACCGTTTGCGGTATATTAATTATCATAATTTGATTATATTTGTAAAGGTGGGCCAACTTGGGTGACTTTTTAAAAATTAATAAAGTTTTTAATAGCTACATACCCAATGCAAGAGCACGTTAAAAAGATTGAATTTTATTTTCTTTCGCTTCGATCTATTTTCGGTGACCGGCTAATTTAAAAAATTACAGAGTTTGCTTGGCCTACCCGTTCCCCAGATTTGACGGCGCCTGATTTATTTTTGTGGGGTTACTTAAAAGGCCGAGTTTACATGAACAAACCAGCAACAATTCAAAAGCTTAAACAAAATATTTGTGCAGAAGTATCAAATTTCGAGACAGAAAGGTTACGTAATGTAATACAAAATACTTTAAAAAGAGCAATTATTTGTCAACAAGAAAATGAAGGTCATTTAAATAGTGTTATTTTCCACACAAAGATTAAAAAAATTTAACAAAGTACACTTTCATGTAATAATATTTTTTAAAAATAAATATTAAAATTACAAAAGTTATATGCATTTTACATCAGCCAGCCACATTATACAGTTTATTAATAATAGTGTTGGAATAAAATCTTGCCGGCATAATGATAGAAATATTGGATGAATTTTTGGATAATAATTACATATTTATCAGTAACCAATTCTGCATTACGCTCTTCTATAGTGAGAATGTATAAAGTATACAATGATTTATTCAGAGACATTGATATATTTTCTGTTTCATTACCATATTTAAAAACCTAATTAACAATATTATTTTTTAACTGTTTTTGTTTTTGTGTTCATGACTTTTTTTCATAGTGCAATACTGAAAGATCTGAATATGAACAGAAAATTTATAAAATCTTCACTAAGAAAATATCGGCAGAATTTATAAGAAAAATTGATGCAAATCAACATGAGCACGAACATTATACAAAAGGAAAAGATAGACTGAGTCTGCCATTTAGGAAGAAGACTAAATCTCACAAATCTATAATGTATAGTGCGATGAAGATCTTTAATGAAATGCCAGAAGATATAAGAAAGAAGGAGAAAATACATAGATTCAAAGTTAAACCAACAAATATGTGCAAATTAAATATGTTGATCTTGTTTATATTAGAGCATGTATAAACATACTTATGTATACACTATATTAAGAATAAATAAAATAAAATAGTGCTATGCTTTTGTCGTGCCGTTTTCTTGTCCATTTGAAATATGTTAGAATGTAAGTTATTTATCGCCATTCTTTTCTCTATGTCCAATGTCCTTATACATACTTATATCTGTGTTATTTCCAATAAATAATATTGAATGTTGTTCCAAATCCACGCATCTTCTTACATAAGTGTATTTGTTTTAAAAGCTACTAAACTAATTGACTAACTTACCAAGACGTCGTTTTTCCGCACTGTTAAGTAAAGAGGAAATGACATTTCTGTTCTGGTACACAATCCATGCCTCGTCCCCTTTCATACATATATTTCCATGCATGCTATTTAACAGGCCTGTTATCCAATATTTGGTTAATTTATTTATTCTAAGTCTTTTGTGGTCACATGGACTTATGGAGTATATTATAATCTCTTTCCGATAAAAGGAAATACAGGGTCAATATTATGTTCCAAACCGATGTTGTTTTTAAATAACTAAGAAATGAAACATAATTTTTTAACTTGGTTTATATTTATCGATTATTTGGTTTATCATAATTATGAACGAAATTTTACATTGTAAAAGTGGTCGCCACTGGCAGCGACACAAATGCGTGCCATATTTTTCATAAAATTCTCGCAGACCTTGCGTCTTATTTCAGCAATTTCATTTCAAATATTGTCCTGCAGCATCGAAATGGTTATTAGCATATTGGCTGTAGACTTTTCCTTTCTAGTACCCCCACAGAAAATAGTCGGAAGCCGTCAAATCAGGTGATCGACGAGGTCAGCCGATATCACCACTTTTTGACATTATGCGGCCGGGAAAAATTTCAAGCGTAGCTGTGGCTGTATGTGAGGTGGCGCCGTCCTGTTGAAATCACATGTGTTGCAGGCCCAATCGACCCAATTTGGTCACCAAGAAATTTTTCAATAAGTGACGATAGCGATCACCATTAATGGTTACAGCATTGCCATTCTTACATAGATAAAATATTTTAATGACTTCAACATATTGTTGAGGAGTTAGATGCTCCATAATAAATTGTAATCAACTACTCTCTACGACTACCAGATACAAACTGACAAATGTCTGCAAAAAAATCGGCCTGGAACACTATATTCACCCTCCAATTAAAACAAGGCCTAGTAATATTGTTTTAGCTTCAAAAAAATTGGCAGATTCGATTGTGTTCGGCTGCCGTCGGGTATTCAAGATTTCGTACACGCTCGGTCTTTGTCGGGTCGGCTCTGAAGGTCTAGACTTCAAGTCTGTTATTATTGAAAATTAAAACATCTTTTGTATTGATAGTGAAATGAAATCCTGTGTTGCTATTCGTGATTCACATTGTCCCCAAAATGTCAAGTAAGTCTGGCGCCTGCAGTATAACTCCATCCCTGTTATTTATTCATTTTTTTTTTTTTGTCCCAGTGATAACTTATCACGGGTATTATTATTATTTAAGGAAAACATTTAATTAGAATCTAATATAATATATTTAAACTTTGTCTTTATGAGTTAAATTTAATCGAAAAATACCGTTATATATACATATGTCAAATTATTCTAATGTTTTTAAACTTAATTTAAAAAATAAATCTTGTAAAAAATAAAACTTAAATTGTTACGATGAAGAAAGATTTTATTTTCAGGATATGACTTGTAGTTAAATTTAGTTAGATATTTATAGTATTTTGGTAAATTTTACACGCTTTTACTTATGATTCTAAATTATTCAATTTAAGATCAACATTGTTTATATGTGAAACAGATAATCCCAAATTTTTATCAACAGTATAATTATTTTCAATTAAATGATTGGAAAATTTTGAAAAACATCTCTGCTTTTTGATTCTTATGTTAAAATTTCGACCTGTTTTACCTATATAGAAAGCAGTACAATCTTTACAGATAAGTTTATCACATTCTAGGTTCCGGATGATGATAAAAGTGAAACAAAGTGAAGTTCTTGATAAAAAATACAACATCCGCCATATTATGAACGTAGATATGCTACATAATATTATAATGATATATCTTTCGGTCAAAAAACGTTACAGAGCGAACGTTGCTATAACATTTTAGTAAACAAAAGAATATTTGATTCAGTCTAGTTGCGACGTTGCGTCAGCCTCATTCACGGAGGATGAATACAGTTTGGATCATCTCATTTAAATATTCTTACATACACATTTCCCTTTGATTGGCCTATGCTTTTTTGCTCCTATAAAATTATTCAACGCCATAACGTTTCAGTTTGATTAGTCGTTGCTTTTGTGTTAAAAATTCAAAAATATAATAATATTATAAAAAAGTTTACATGATACACCATAATTTTAATATAACATATGTACGATAGATCGAGGCTAGAAATAATGTTTTGTGTTAAACCTAAAAAATAATCCCAGAATTTTTTTTTCTCCATTTTTTCTTTCCATTATACCACTTACAATTTATCACGAGTTGTGATTGATGCTGTAATACATCTTAGTTTTTTTTTTATTCAGAAATCTCCGTATTTTATTATTATTAATTTAATTTGTGTAATCTTTACAGAAAAATCTTTTATTTTCCGACGATTTCCATTCGTAAGAAGTAAGCATGTCTATAGAGGCATTACAATAATTTTATACCTAACCATATAAAACTTTCACAGTGAAGGGAGCATTATTGCTGTTTTTTCACGAATGATTTTGATTAGATTAATAGTAGCGTGTTATGAGTACATTCTAATATAATATAATATATGAGGTTACAAGTTGCAAAGTTAACGATCTCCATATTTTTTTTATTTTGAGAAAAACTTAAAACACTGATTGGAGCTTAAATAACAATATATTTATTAATACACTTCTGATAATCTTTATAATCCGGTTAAAAAAAGAAATAAATACAACATCTTCTTCCAAAAACAGTTTCCATAATGACGGCCATTTAAATTTTTGAAAAGATTGCTATTGGTTGAATTTTAATATAAATGGCAGCGGGTAAAAGCGACTGATTACTGACACCGATTTTGAAAAACCAATTTACATAAAATAGAGCTATCATAGCGTATAAAAACTATGTGAGAAAACAACTGCATTAAAAGTTAGAAAATAATAAATATTTGAGGTTGCTGCTTTTGCAACTAGTATCATAATTTTAAAGATGTTAAATGTAGATGTTTAATATGAATGCAATTGTTATAGGATACTCTTCTGGGTTTCTGAGAGATGTTTAAATATTTTTTATATACATTACATTTTATTTCAAAGTAACAGAATTCTTAAAATTATTGAAGTCAAGTTCATCACGTAAAACAATACTGCTTAAAATGCAAGAGTTCAGCAATTTATTAACATAATTATTACCGATGGAACAAGCTCAATTTTTTTTGCTGTTTTTTTTATACTGAAACTTACGAATAATAGTTTTAAAGTATACCTTCTGCCACCTCTTTCCGAATGATTGATGGATTGATAGATTTTGCTCGCACGTACTAAAACCTCGTCCGGCACCCACGCGTTCACGTTGGCTCTACACTTTCGCTAAGTAAAAGAAAAAGTCAATTAAAAGATGGTATATTACAACAGACTTATGAAGATTTTATCTACTCGGCCACCGTACGAATATTACGAAAATTCTATGCTTCGTTAAGTACAAATCATCAGTTTAACTAATACTCTTACGTAGTACATACGCGCACAAGGATTTTGTCTTTGAATTAAAAATATAAATACATTATAATTATGTCATAAAATATGAAATATTTAATTTATTAATGAGCCTTCTCTTCTTCAGCGGTCTCTCATTGTGGAAATGATGTCTGCCATGGTTTATGTGTCGTGAATCTTCATATGACTGAAGAGCCCTATTATTGAATCGTGCACGCCAGCAGAAAAGTTTGAAGTGAATATTGCGGCAGCTTTCTTCCATTCATAAGTTTCCCTAATGCGGTGTACCTATTACCATCTATGCCACTTTTGTTCACATTCGTTCTAAGAGTGTCTTTGAATCATCTTCTTGGTCCACCCTGTTTTATTTTACTATCCCTACATATGAAGTGCCCTGCCAATCGTAATTAGTGTTTCAGAATCATAGTTCCAAAACTGGATATGTTTGCCTCTTTCAAGACAAGTCTCACTCAAGTTTGTTCTACGTTCTTCCCACTTTATACTAGAGATCTTCTTTAAGTTGTGGTATTTCTCGAGGCAATACTTCGGCATGGTGGTTCAGCATTTTGGCACTTTTGTGCAGCGCATGGCAAACATATGTGATAGGAGTTTGCCAAATGCGCAGCTTGCATTTCTTATTCCGTTCTTGGTTTCTACGTCTATGTTAGCCTGTTGTGCACGTTAGATGCACATATTTATAATGTTTGTTAATATTAAATATTAAATAAGGCAGGTTGGAGAATTAGTATCTACTATCACACTACATTTTATTTCACCATTGCACTCTACAATCTCTCCTAGACTACCACGGTCCCGACTGCATGAATCTTTACAGTCTTTCGGTGGCGCGCTGTGTCGTGATCCTTAATTATTATTGATTCATGAAAAGCAGTAGAAAATTACATATTTTTGTATTGATTCAAATATTCTAGATTTATTGAGCATAAGCTTGTACAGTATAGTATATAGTACGTTACCATTTATATTATGTTTAGATAACGTACGTAGTTGTATTTTTTCGTATGCTATGTAATGGTAGTATTTTCTTAAACAAATGACAGCCTAAACGCATAACTCAATTGATATATTCAGGGAGACTAGTTAACTGTAATGTATCATGATGTAACGATTGTATGACGCATGAATGAAATTTATTCAGAAGTTTTCCTCGAAAAATAATAGTGTATAAATCCTGTTCAACACATTGAATGGATTTTGCAATCAGTGTTTTTTTTCATATTTTCTTTGTCCTGGACGATCTACTGACATGTACGGATGTCATTCATCTCTTTTCGACGTTTGACTTCCAGGTTTTTTGAGGTCTTCTGCGAATTCTAACACAGTTTACTGATATGTGATATGATCATCTAATCTTCTTACTATATGAACATACATTAAAATTTTGTCTTTGATGTATAAAAAATAATAATTTGAATTACAACACTAAGTATTGCAATAAAACATTAACGTTATTAATAAGCGGCAAAAATTAAAAAAATACGTTTAAAATAATGGTTTATTAATTAATTAATAATAATAAAATAACCTTAACTTAATTAAATTCTCTGTAAAATGAATAAATTAATTCAATTCATGTCGGAAACCATTCGACGTAATTGCAAGCATTAAAAAATATATACCTCATTAAAATAACATTCACTAACAGGATATTTTTTATAAAAACCCTACAATACTTCCATCAAAATATTGAAAGGTATTTTATAACCTGAATTTCCAGTTGCGTATAATAAAGATTGTTTTGAGTAAAAATATAATATTTGATCTCTTTGAATCCTGTAATAAATGAATGAAGTACCTACTTATTAAATTAACTTTTTTTATCTATTTGAATAAATTTGCATAATTAATTTTAATAAGATTTCTATGACCTTAATATTTAATATGTGAAAAAATTATTGATCAATAGTTTTATGCTGAACCACTTAATTTCAAAATAAAACAAAGAAAGTTAATACGTCTACTTAATTTCGTCATTATATATTTCTATATTGAAATGTTTTAATACCGTTTTCGTAATTCTTTGTGATTTAGTCTGCGTTTAAAAAATGAAACATTTATATTTTTGCGCATATTCAAAGAATGGTTAAAAATATTTTTAAAAAAACAAAATAAATACATGATGAATTGATAAAAAATCAAATATATTTTATTATTGATGTATTATTGCAGTAAAGTATATTATTTACAATCCACATGAAAATACTACGTGATGCATTTATTTCCCTTAGAAATTCAAGAAGTTCCTTACTGGGTGCAAGGTGTCGCGAGCTTAGCGGAAAGTCAAATAAATTAAAATCGCTCAGTCCAGAATCCGCTACTGAGCCGTGTAAATAATTCTGAAATACTTATTACGTAATGAGTTTGTTTTGCAAACGGAGTGTTTAATGATTGCCAACTTGATTATACATGAAATAGAAAGTTGCAGAAAATGTGATTTGCAGTTTATCGATACCTGATTTAAAATGGCAAGTGGCACGTTATTAAATTGTCAAACAAGTTAATAATAGGTCGACTCGAAACTCGATTAATACATTTGACTAAATATACAAAAAAAATTCCAATTAATGATAATGAATCGATGTTTTTGAAAAAAATATAAAATAATACTAATTCTTGAATTATTTCGCATCCATCTCAAATTCTGTCTGTACATATTGACCTTGTGGCTTATTATAAAGGTGAAAGGGTGTCCATAGTATTGTTCGCCCTCAATTTTATTGTTCCCGTCCGCAATACATCCCACAATTCTTCGCCTGAAAATTTGTGAATGTTTTCATTTCTAAAGGCATTTTTACTTTTTGGGTGTTTTAATTTAAAACGGTTTATTTTATATTCGTCCAAAGCGGGGTACATTGTTACTTTTTGCTTTTATAATAATTTGGTTAGGTTAAGTTACTTTAATTTTTTTGAACTTTGTTTTATTAATTATTTTTTTATTTAAGATATTGTTGTGCTACTCTTCTTAATAAATTAATTTATAGATACATTTGTACATTGTGGACCACGAGTAGCAATGTGTCTGGAAATAATTCTGGGCGAATAATGTTTCTAGATTATTCTGTCAAATTCGCTATTTGTAGTTTGTATTTAATTTCTCTATCACCCCTAATTTCAGACTTGCATGGAAACAATCGATGAAATAAATCAATTTATTTCAATTTCGCGCACTCATAAATCCAATCTAACGGTTAGTTCTAAACAAAAATGAAAGTGTGCATTGAACCAAGCCTTCTGTACTGGACTTTCGCAAAACTGGGAGAAGTGAAATGATACGGAAAGTGTACCTTCAGCCAGAACAGTCACAGGTGAACGTTGACAGTGTACCTACACCGGTTCAAGTTACACTTGTTTAATGTATTTCATATTTTATAACACGTGAAAGTAGATCAATGAAAGGCAACAAAGTTTACCAAAATAATGATACATGAAAATTAAAAAAATATATTTCTGGTCGATTTACTTAATACATTTTAAAAATATGTCGATATAATATAAATTTTTCAATTGCCGCGGCTGTGGTAAATCATAATATTATCAATAAACGTTATCATGTTGAAGTATTTTGTTTTAATGTAATTTTAATGTAGATATTATTGATATTTTAATAGAACGTACATGGTCTCTTTGAAACTTAAAATAAATTTCGAAAGAGACAGATTAAATTTTTCAATCGATGCGGCTGTGGCAAACCACAATAGTATCAATAACGTTAATAACAAATTCTAGCATATGATCATCAAACATGTTGCAATATTTTGTTTTAATGTAATTTTAATGTAGATATTATTGATATTTTAATAGGATGCACATGATCTCTTTCAAACCACCACCACGAAGTTCTGATTTGTGGTTGGAATTATATGAAAAAATGTTGGTTAAAATTTCGCGCTTTATTAATGAACAATAATGGCGTGTCTCTAACGTAGGCCCGGATGTAGTTCAATAATATCAAGGTTAAAATATTATAAAAAACTGACGAAAAAAAATAAAAACACAATACTTGATATTAAAATAGTATTAACAATTTATTAATTCACTTCAAATCGTAACAATAAAAGCGTGTCGTTGATTTTAATAATAATGTCAAGAATAAAAATATGAAATACAGCGTAAGGAACTTGATGAATTAATGGAATAATAGCGAATCTTGTTTCAATCTGGTGCATTTTTTTTTGTTCAATGTCGAAACGTAATTTTTTTAATACTGTTTTTATACGGACGTTGTATATTATATTATATTTAGAGAGAATCAGGATTTAATTTTTTTTTTTATGAAAGACCACTATGAAAGTGATACTTTGGGGTGGGTCAGCGGTGGGTCAGGCAGTAAAATTTAATTCAACAACTTTATTTAGATTTTTTAATAAACGTACTCACGATCAAAATGTTATCAATGTACGTACTTTTTTTAATTTGAAAGAAAATAATAACACGACCTAAATAATCAGTAACGACCTAATTTATTAAAAACATATTAAACTTTTAAATATTTTAAATTGTAAGTGAGTCACTAATTTTTTAACAAAATTTTGACCGCAGATCGTATTACTTGGAATAGGTACTACATATAAAATGTTAACCGCAGTAAAGTGGGAAAACAGTAATTAAATTCAATCACCAAACAAGAAGAGAAAAATCTTGTCAGAGCCAGCCGCACACAGCATTTCAACTCTATTTTTGGATCTTGTAGATAACAAGTCTCAAGTTGCAAGGTCCCATTGCCCTCGAGGCCGCGCGGCTGGTGCAGCCTACTTCGGTCGTCTTTGGCTCAAGTAAGAGTGAACGATGAATTATCTGTAATTATAGCGTGGAAGAGAAAATCAATTACGGATGTGGTGCAGTTCACAAAAATAAACGATTCAAAAAATTATTAGGACGCTTGACAAAATAACGAGCTGCAATTACATCAATTGAGAAATTAGCGAGGATATGTATTTATTTTAAAGATTCTTTTCCTAAATGTAAGAAAAAGGTTGTGAATATGAACAAATTTTTTTTTAACCTTTACCATACCATGACATAAAATACCCGAACGCAGCCATGCTGTCAACTCGTGTTAATGTATATAACAGTTAGAAAAAATGTTTTTATTACCTTAAATGGCTTTAATGGCACGAATTTACTCTAAATATTGAGCAATCAATTTTGAAAAAATGATTAATAACATAATTTAGAGCATTCATTAAATCCTACACAATGTGTCCTTCCTTCTTATCTCTCTTCATTTAATTAGTGAGAAAGAGACAATTATATTTGTATGTTTGTTGTTCTTTTCACTGTGAAAATAGTGTATGATCTCTGTCTTTTATATCAAATACGGTATTTTTACCAACGTATTCATTTTACAATGGATTGAATGGAAAAAAATATTGTTTTTGTACTATTCCCTTTTCATAATTGGTTTTTCATTAGTCATTCCTAAGCGCTAATATTTTCTTTAGGATTATCTAAAATATGAATTTTATGTTGCATGTATTTACCGAAATATTACAGGTTTAATTATGATGGTAGACCTGTGTTACAGCATGGTTTAGGAAGGGTTAAAGAAAGCAAACACGTTGTGGCTTGACATTATAATTAAAAAATAATAATATAATGTTTAGTTTTAAACCACTTTAATAGTGGAATTAGTTAACGCTTTAACAACTTCATGAGCACGAAGCACGAGAGATGAATAAATCAATCAATAATAGATAACCAGATACTTAATAACCAAATAAATTTATCCGATTTTAATGTTGTTCCCATGTAATCCCCACCCCCTACCTGATACTCTGTCCCACTCTGATATGCTATTACTCTGTACTTAGGTTAGTCTATACTACTTAAAAAGGTTGTGTCCAACTGAAACTAGTTGACTTTACTGTATGTACATAATAAAATTAAAACTATTCTATTATTTAATTAAAAATATATACTTTATTTTTTAAAAATGATATATTTTTGTAGTGAAGTTGCAGTTTTAGAACATAGTAAAGTGGTATTTTTAATACAAATTAAATTAATCAACTAGAAAGATATACAGAAAAAATTTATTGATCGAGAAAATATTTTAGTTGCCACCGGGATTCGAACTTGGACATTTTCGCATCATTTTTAATAATGGAATAATAGATGTATCAATTTTAAAATAACTACAGAATCTTTGTTCAAAAATTATACTTGCTTGAATAGTAACGCATTTCCCTGAATAGGAGTCCCGGTATCAACTAAAATATTTTTTCATATTTTATTAAAGATATTTTAGTTGAACATTAAATACCCTTTCACTATTATTTACTGGTATTTCAATGAAAAGTAAAAATATTTAGCAGACCTTGACATATACAATAGTAGGGAAAGGCGTAGAATACGTGTCTGATATCCGTATGCACTTGAGACGAAAATGAGTCATTTTACATGTCATTCAAGAGTATAATAGGTGGTTCTGTGGTATCGCTTGTATAATCGGTTTGGTTGAAAAGGTTATAAAAAAGAGTCAACGATAAATATTTTGTACAACTACAGTGGAACCCCGATTTTAGGTGGTCGGAATTCACGTTTCCCCCCCATTTGCGTATTATTTCTGCAGTCCCGTGTCATTTTAGTACATTATTTTACGTTCGTTTTTCCCGCAATTTACGTCTAAAATTTATTGATTTTCGTTCGACCAGTTCGCTATTCGCCACAAAGCCAAAAGTGTGTTGGTCGTTTGCTTGTCGTTTGTACGCATTTTTCCTACTTAAACCTACGTATTTTTATGTTTTGTTTTTATATGGTTTTTTACAAGCTGAAATCAGCAAGAAAATTGCGTAGAAGATAATATAGACAACATTGATGGCTGGGAAAAAAATTGTGAATTACCCTTGCAGACTTACTTAAATATTGACTCCAACATAATAACATCGGACGAAGTGGAAATTGATGATGTAATGGTCAGTCATATAAACAAAAACATGACAGAAGAAGAACCTTCCTACGACGAAGAAGTGTCTGCTCATTCTATAAACCTAGTTCCTATAAAGGACGATGCCATGGGGCATATTGAAGGTCTCAAAGCATATTTTACTAGTATTAACCTTTCCCTAGCCATGCAGTAACATAGGTCTACCGAGCCAATTAAATCGTTATTCTATAAATATGCACAATGTAAAACATACATTTTACCTAGTCCTAAAAAACTCATTTTCACTTATAAATGAGTAGTAGAAAACCATTTATGTAAAGCGAATCATAATAAAAAAAATCATTTTTGAATTCAATGCTATATAAAATTGTTGCTTTGCATGCTATCTACGTTAAAAATACCACTCTACCACGTGAAAAAGATCACACATTAATTTTAATGATAAGAGATATAGATGAAGATCATGTCAGATGGGTCTTTTGACGAATGCGTTACAAGAACAATGTTTGAGAATAAAATGAACGTTTTTAATTATTATTTCTTATTATTATTATAGTAACTGTAACATTAACTATTTTAAAGCCATTTAAGCTTGTAAAAGCATTTTATTCCAATTTAAAGTGTTAAAAAAACTCAAATTTCTTGCAGTAACACGAGTTGACAGCATGGCTGGGTAGAGTATTTTTAGCATGGTATGGTAAAGGTTAATAATTTACCACCAGAAACCTTCAGTTTAATTAATAGAATGTGAAGAACTAAGTATTTAGAAACAACAACAACATATGCAGCAAAAAGCATTGTTTGATTTTTTCAATAAAAAATAAATTTAATTTCTTTTTTTAAAACCCCCAATTTACATTTTCGCTCTGTTTACATTTTTTTTTTGTTAGTCTCTTCAAAATCTTTAAATCGGGGTTCCACTGTATATCTACATAATTTTAGTAGAAAACTTTTGTGATAGATTTGTTTTCTCCTTTTGTTAAAAACGATTATGAATTAAAGTGGTTGTTTCATGTTTCATTTTAGTATTTTATTCTATTAAAAAGGTTTCCTTTTTAAATATACACAAGATATTGAACAAAGCCAATGTAACAAAAATGATTCATATAAAATGTTTTCTTTGAATTATAAAGCGTTATTTTCTTTTATGATCAGCATAAAATCGTCTAATCTACAAAATTTGCAATTTATTTTGAGAATACTCATATGTACAATGTTCAATGACAATAGGATAAATATAAAATTCAAAAATTCCATAAAAAATACACTGCACCGGTGTTCGGCTGTCCGCGGGGGCATTTTAATTGTATTTATTTTTTTAAGTTCATGAATATTTTATCCTACCAGAAAAACATATTCTATGTGTAAATAATATTCTATGTTATTAAGGAGAATACATTATGATTGTAAAGTTGTAATTATTCAGAACATAGTTCTGTGATATTCAAAAATGTAATAAAAATGAATTGTTAATTCTGGCGTCTCCCATTGGACTACAAAATTTGTCGTCAAAAATACTGTGTGCTGTAGCATAGTCGGTTAATGCACCTCCCTCGGAATTGGAAAGAAATCCAAGTTCGAATCCCGGTAGCAATAACAATATTTTACTATAAAATTGATTTTATATGTATATCTTTCTAGTTAATAGATTTAATTAGTATTTAAAATATTCTATGTGTCTGAGATACGTAAAACATATTTTTTTTACATAATTGTTTAAAATTTTTTACCGATTTAGGAACGAAATAAATAATATTAGCATTCAAACAAAATTTGTCTATGATTTAAGAGCACATCTGCATGCAATATAAAATGATTGGGTTTGGTAAGAAAATTACATGGATAATATGCTCAACTTTGTCCGTAATTTTCGAAGAAAGTTTCTCAAATTAAAAATCGAAATTCTCCCGCAGGCGATACGGGCCTAATACTAAGCTACTGCTTCTCAAAGCGTCGACTTATTATCCATACATAGTACAAAATAGAATATCTTCAATTGGTTAAGAAACTATCAAAATAACTACATAAAAAATTCATATAGATGACCTTAAGAATACGCGAAAGACGAATAAAACTATTACGACAGATATGGGTCAATCTATTTAGTTTTGACAGTCTTTAAAAAAAATAGGGGTGTGTACAGGGAATACATGTCACATCAATATTCTTACTATTTTAAAACTAAGCTAAACGCTTGTACTATGAAAATAATACTTGGTGGTCTCTTGGAACGAGGCGCGAACAGGCTACTCCTTTTCAACTTATTTTACGTACAAATTAAATGCCTTGCTATGCCCAAAGGAAGCTCGCGATTTAGGTTCAATTTGCATCTTTTTATTTTCGACTTGAGACATTATCAGAGACAGGGATTATACTTACATGAGATTCTTTGTAGACAACTCTCGGTTTTCGTAGTCCAACGTGTACACACAAGTCAAATGTTACTCAGTTGCGTAAATTTGGATCTCACTAGCAGCAGTTAAAACGAAATATTTTTTTTCTAATTTAATGCCTTAATGCTAATAGTCTTAGCTCGTGTCGACTTTCGCTATGCAATCGATCGTCATGTTCACGGATTTCAGTTATTGTTCTTCTCTACCAATCTCAAGCTGATTTGAGAAATTAAATCTCAACTGATGTATACCTCATATAAATCTCTGAGATATATATTTAATCGTGTTTCATTCCGTGGACACGGGCCAGAATGGAATACAAAATATATTTGAAGGAACGTAATTTTAATTATTTATGATTGACCGCATTAAAAATAAACAAAATATTATTGAATCTAAAATTGCATTTGATAATATAACAAGCGATCTTTTTTAAAAGAGTATTAGCGTGATTTCTAAAGATTAAATGTCAAGCCAATGGGCGTGGGTCTACTGCTGGAGATTTCTCTTCCATTTCTGCAATCGTTAACCATCAGCGGTCATCGCCCAGTGAATGTGAGCGATAGTCTGCAAGTAAACAGGTGTTTCTCGCTGTCGAGAATCGCTCGAAAATTGCTGAATTGTACGCAAGCATCACAATATCTCTTTTCCCTCGCTTTCGTGGCCTGATGATTAAAGATTAGAGTGAATGGAAATATTCGATTATCCATTGCAAATAAAATTACTACTGATCCGACCCGAAAACCCACATGGGAGATTTTACCTAGAATCTAGCGAGATCGGCGATGACTCGCGAATCGCTGTCGGTTTCTCTTCAAGTGAGAGTGATCGCAAGTCTACGCGAAAGACACGAAACACGTTTAGGACCGCTTTAGTATGAGATAAAATTGCATAGTTTTCTTCATACTAACCTGAAATTAATTACAGTCTCAAAGGAATGTGTGTCATATATATAATTTTGTATTGATAAAGTGTGTTCCAGCAAGAGAAAGATTTGAAATTGCTTCAATTTCTCTAGCGGTGCTTTTTGGAAGTAAATACTTAACAGCTATCATGCACACAATGTGCTATTAAAAAATGGACCGCTAAATAATTCAGGATCAAAGAAATACGTGGGTGCTAAAGAAGATTACCTGGAATTTTTGGTCGCCATTTGACATATGCTAAGCGAATAATTCAGTATTTAATGGCAAAATTGGAAGAAACAGGTTCTGTATATGATATATGAACATCTACACGTCCCCGTGAATCACGCTCAGATAAAAACATTGAAGCTGTGCGTTGATGCGTGGCTGCAGACAACTCTATCTCCATCAGATGCAATGCGCAACAACTGAATCTCTCGAACAATGCATTACATAGAATATTATTAAAAAATCTTATTTTTTATGCGTATAAAATTAAATTAACCCAATAATTGGTACCAACATTCTAGATAAATTTAACAATACTTATATCTATTGCTTATCAAAGAACAACGATAACCTTTAGCATATATTATTTTTTATCGCAAGTTTACAGGTTTTTAGGGGTAAGTATTTTAATCGTAGACATACTGGCTCAGCTGGTCTGAATATATAATATGGAAGCTAGTCATAAGATTGAAAATGAATTTTTAAACACATCAATATGTATAACATAGGCATAATGTCATATTATTATTATTTTTGCGATGCATGATAATGTAAGATTGTTGACTATTTATTTCAATATAAACCTAATTAACCCTTACGCAATAACGAGGAATGCCCTGAATAAAGTGTAAATAACATTTTATCAGTAAACACACACAATTTACTTTCAGTATAATTACGAATTTCGTTTAAATACCTCTCCCATATAATTATATCACGTGTGTGCAATACAATGGGTCTACGTTCAGAAATGAACTAATTTTAGTCAGTTTAGTTTAACCTGACTCCAGAGAATAAAGTGAAAGGCGCTTTGAATGGAATTATATCTAATGGAAATTTGTCAACCGAGGCAAGACTAGCGGTGCACAATGGAGTCCTGGTACCGACACTGATGTACGGAAGTGAGGCCTGGAGTTGGCAGAAGAGGAACGAAAGTAGACTGAATGCAGTGGAAATAAGATCACTTAGGTGTATATGTGGCAAATCTATTTATGATAGAGTAAAGAATGAAGAAATAAAGAAATAATGTAAAACTGATGTTAGTATAATGAGTAAGATTAAGAAAGGGTCACTTAGGTAGTTTGGTAATATGGAACGGATGAATGAGGAGAAAATGGTAAGAATCCAAAATGACGCAAGTGTTGACGACACCAGAAATAGAGGACATCAGCGGAATACTCGGCACGACCAGGTAAACCAGATGATGGAGGATGGTTCTGAGCTTCAACAATCGGCGAGCTTGAATGAGACGATGTATGAATGTGGATGAGGCGAGAATTGTGTGTCAGGACAGAGGGGTGTGGCGCTCTATCCTCTATGCCTACCCCCGCTGAGAAACGGCGTAAATGTAAGTTAGTCAGTTTAACCTAAGCCACGTGTGCATATTCACGTACAATGACATTTACATGTAAAAACCACAAATTGTTTTTTTCCAATGATGCGTAAACAAAGAATATTTGATGAGCAGGTGTTGGAATATTTTATGGTATCACACCTGTCGTCGCTCCCATTGGCCTTGGGCAGCGGAGAGAATAAATTTCTCATTTCAATGCCAAGCGAACGAAGAAAAATGTTTACCGACATGTATGAGTAAACAGCGCCTATCGGCCATCGCCGGAGCGATGTTTTCACCTAAATGTACCGTTCAATGTAGAAAAGGTGTGCTGAACAAATTGGAACAATTTTTGGTTGTTTTACAACTCAAACTAAAGTGAAGCATATTTTTAGACTAGATCAAACAAAGCTAAATGAACGCCGAGACTAGATCAAAGGTTTAAAACAAATATAACGGTACTAGTAATTGAAAAAATGTATGTTCTTTGATTCTGTATTTACAAACCATTTTACAATTTGTGCTTTTAACGCGTATCTGTATAAGTAATACGAATATAAACCGATATTTCTGGACGTGATAACTACAAGATTTTTTGAATTTGAAATACAAAAAAAAAGATATAACATGATAAATAATTTATTTCATATGAAATAAAATACAATTTAATCGTACATTTTATACTCACACTCACCATTTATTCTACCAAATCAATATTAGTGACTGATGTATGAAATTATAACCTGAGTTACAGAATATAAAGCAGTTCAATATTAGACATGTTAGGAGTAACTAAGTGTTTGTGCCTCGCATTTTTGTTACCAGAGTTTTATTTCATTCTAAAAACTTTTACGATTAAATAATTGGTATTAATTTTTTAAGGGATATTGACAGTGTAAATAAACATATTAGAACTAACTTAATAAATATATAACATATGATACTAATTATGAAAATCCACATAATTGTTCAGGCACACAATATAGTAGTATAAGAAAATTTTTAAAAAAGGTGGGAGAAAGCGTGAGAAGGTTGAAACTATTGTTGTGGTAAAGGAAAAACAATATGTGTTTTTTAGTATAATTATTGGTTCAGATTGAGATTGTGGTGGTTTATAAAAATAACTATTTAAGCATAGTAAAGCTTATGTTGAAAAAGTCAATTTCTGTTAAATTCTCATTATGCTATTTGCACGATCGGTGAATAAATGAGTTTTGTGTGTAAGATGTTCTACTTCTAGGAATATGGAAGAGTACGGACTGCCGGGTCGATCTAGATGGTATACGGAAGGATATTAGTTATAATTGGCTGGGTCAGTCAATATGACTTGCAGTAAGTTTAAAAATAAGTATTTGATCAACTTGGTTCTTTGATTGCGCAAGTTTGCTGCATCTAAATTGGAGTTGAACGAAAGATATGAAATATAAAATTTGTATAACATTTTAAGGCCCCAAGATGTCTAAATAGATTTAAATTCATTTAATATTTGTCTAATCAAGGATATTTCACGTAAAATGATTTCACGTAATCAATTACAGATTTCATTGTAAAACTAAAACACACTGGTTCAATTAGGCTGTATTCAAATGTAGTGGATAATTCTTGTTTGTAAACAAGTTTCAGTCTCTGATGATAGTCATTAAACAAGTGAGAATGATTATTCTAATGTACTCCCTTCCTATTTGTGTCAGTTCCGTGAACACTAACGACGTGGCTACATCAAACTAAATATTTGATATCTTTAAAATAGTATCACATGTTATACAATTTAGAAGAATATTTAATTAAACAACCAACTAAATTTAACTACGAGTCCCATTCTAAAATTTTTTCCTATAAATTATTCGAGTAAATTTGTATTAAGTAATGATTTGAGTTAGGTACTAAAATTTTTTTTTTTTTTAAATAGATTCTGGCAAAGATACAATAATATATGTTTTAGTTAGTTATGACATCCTGAAGAAGAAAATTGTATTTTCAGAAACCGGTAGATGTATTTAAACTCAATTTAGTGGTTAATAAAACAAAGATAATAAATAAAAATATGAATTTTAACCACAAAGTTATTATTGCTATTTTTAAAAGAATATTTATTTCATTATTTTGTTTCAGTAACGATTTTTGACCATGAAATACTTTTGATTGAAAAGTATTTCCTATGTAAGCTATTAAGGAAATCGTACAATATGTTTCTAAGCGAGTATATACAATAGTTTAAACAATAATAGTGTAGATCATTGCACAGCGAAATGTTATTCTCTTATTCGGGCATATCTAACTCGCATATAATTACGCAAGTCCATTAGCTATGGACAACGTAGCCTAAATTCAATATTTTAGGCAAGGATCTAGCATCACCTAAGCAACATATTATAGTACATTAATAAGTATTTTGTTATTGGGAAAACACGAGTTGGATAATTTTCAAATAATAACTGTTAATGACACTGAATTTACTTCGTTTATTGTATACATTAAGTGAATTAGATTGTATCTTTATTATTCAATTTATCACAATGTTATATTACTATTAAAAAAAAGTATTAGTTAGTTTTTTTATGTGCATGTATGTAAAAAAACTCTTTTTGCAATTGGTAAATAAAATACTTTTACTTCTTCAATAGTAAAAAAATGACTTTGTGACCTCATTTTATATAAATAATTAGACAAAATACTTTGTTTAAACTATCATTTATTGATTATTCCACATGTTTCGATACCTATGGTATCTTCTTCAGGAAACAATGCATACTGAAATTAAAAATACAAGCATAGATGAAAACAAAACTATAAAGTGGTGAATAAGTAAGAACTAATATGAAAACAAATTTAAAAGGTGACTATTTGCGAAGAGGATTTGGTTATTTATAATATTTAGCTTGCTATTAACACTTTTTCTTCTTTCTAAAATTTCAAATTTATCTAACTGTAAACCCCTAGCACTTGTATGTATAATTTATAAACCCTTGTTAATATCAAAAGAATGGTTTGTTTCCAAACGGTGATTGGAAAATTACTTATAATGTCATGCTGTATATATATATATATATCTTGTAATATTCATAATAATGTTAATTTGAAAAAATACATAATGACAGAATTCTTCTAAAACAGCTGTTAACATAAACTTTACCTATTTATGTTGAAATCTACCTCATCCTTTTCACAAGATTTTGAGTTATGCTGTAGTTGTACGCTATTTTCATAATGTTATAGTGAACAATATTATGTATTAAAATTATCGACAAAATATATTTATGTAATTTACTTAACCTCTGGCTGGTACTTTTATAAACAATTAACAAAACAAATATAGTAATTAATTATTATTACTATTAAAGTTATAAGACAGAACATTGATGAACATTTTATTCTATAATCATTTTTCCGAAGTAACCACTTACTCACGATTCAAAAAATGAAATTAATCATTTGTGTTAACTGTAATGTGATCGGTAAACTATTGACTGTAATTGTACTAAATATCTACTAACTACCGCTGGATCATTAGTCATATTCAAATTTAAATTCGTACCCGAAAATTCAACCAGTGGCTGTGGTTCCAGAAAGGCGAAATTGACATTAAAATCGTTAAGATGATCGGTCCGCGAATCTCCCTCCTCTAACTCAAGCGAGATGGGGGTAAACGTAACAGAAAGCGTAACGCGCTATCCCTATTCTACCCATTTCGTTTTTGGCTTCCATTTCACTTATAGTTTCGCTCCCATTTATGTTTATTATACTTACCCTACAGTTCACTTGAAAATTGTGATTAATTAGACTAATATAAATAATTATGATCGTCAGTAATGTGTTTTGTGAAGCGCAAAAATGTATATATATATAAACTTAGTTGTTATTTAGACACGTGATACATACTTGATTGGAAAACAACAAGTTTTGTTGCACATTGCACCTACGTTCGAAAGGTCAATAATTTTGTATGCAAATTATAATCGGTAAATTCTAACAAATAACGTTTCTCTACTAAATATTCAGAAAATCTCATTTGCAAATCTCTTGGCCGCTTCTCAAGAGACATCGCGAGATGGATGTTATTTATTTGACCGAGTTTCCAGAAAGACTATCGTAAAAGTTGTGACAGATTTGTTTGCAATCGATTTCCATTGACATTTGAATTCTGATAATGCATTTGGAATGATTATGCAGTGAAAAGGATTTAAATGTTCTACTCTAGACGATGGTAGTTCAGTTGGATTATTTTTGACCTGTTAGGAAGATAAGGCCAGTAGTTAGACATGCAGGCAGGCGAAGATGATAATAGCTAGTTTTACATGACTGCTTTAATAGATCTGGTGATTATCCCTTTGCTTCACGTACCTGAACTACTTAAACATGCCTTCCAATTCACATTTGTTATTCACTTCTGAGATTCTTCTAGAATATTAATTCTCATTTATTTATCGATTTGATAAACAATTAGTAGTGTAATTTTATTATTAAAAAAACAATTTGGCTCACATTTGCTTATAAATTTACTTACCATCACGCCGATTTCTGCGGGGATAGGCAGAGAAGGTTGAGCGCCACACTCTTCTGTCCTGACACACTATTCTCGTCTCATCTACATTCATACATCTACTAGTAACTGGACCATCTTCCAGTTTCTGGTTTACCTGGTTATACCAAGTCTTCCGCGGACGTCTTCTGTTTTTGGTGCCATCAACACTCGCGTCATATATCTTTCTTACATTCTCTCCTCATTCATCCGTTTCATATGCTAAACTATGCAAATATCAGCTTTACATTCAATCCTAATTTTTTCATTCTTTACTCTGTCATAAATGGATAAATGACAATAATAGAGACAAAGGAACAATAACTATTTTTCAATTCTTTCCAATTTCTTAAAAAAGTTGCCAACCGTTTAATCTATGTTTTCTGACCTGTGATAAATAAAATTAGCTTTCAATTTCTTCGCCCCCCCAGTTTCAATGGAAATACTTAAGTCGGGTTCAATAGTTCATTCCCATCTCGCAAAATAGTAACAAGTAATCTTCTTATGTCCACACGGAAAAACAGATTATTTTTAATATTTAAGAAAGTAAATTAAACGTACTAAAAGTTTCCACGAAATAATGCGAAAATAGTTTTAAGTTAGAAAGAGAATACTAAGCTATGACAGTGGCGGCTGGTATTTAACACAATATCACAAAATTAACAAATATATAAATGTTTTATAGAGTTTTCATATTATTATTTGAGTAGCGTTTACTATAATGCTGCGATATGAAATATTTTGAATAGGCGAGGTTGTACAAATATGATATACAATTTTGGTGGAATGGAATTTGGATTTTCAATCAGCTTTTAGGTACTGAAAAATATTATTGACGTCTTTTGTAACCTTTGGTGGTTATGATAATTTGTCCATATTCATGTGTATGTATTCGTTAACGCTAACCTGGATAAAATCTACATGACTCAGGCTCAGTCTAAAAGTGGTTGATAATCGTCCGAACTTGTAATATACGATTAGCATCCAGCCGAATTTGCACTATCCACATTCCTGTGGGTTAAATCTGCCGGCAGTGGTGCGTGGAAGGTGAGTTTCTTATATGTTTTTATTTTGTGCCGTCTCGTTTCCCGGAAGGGAGTGCCTCTTCACTTCCCCTCTGCTCCCCGGCCTTGTTAATTTTATTATTTTATATTATCTTTATGTTATGTATAGTAAATATTATTTATTTATTTACTTATAAAGTGAGTCAACCGGGGACAATGAGGGCAAATCTTGTTTTGGCAGTTGTGCGGTATCGTCCTGTCAATATGCAGGGCGCTATCGAACAGCTGCCCAGTAGCATTAAAAAAATGCCAACTAGGAGGTGAATGAATAGGACTAAGATAGGAGCAAATTGTTTAGGTATTTGTGAGAGTATGGGTCTCTAGGTGGGAAATCCTGGGTAGACCAGTTGCAGAAGGTGTCTGACTGGCTTGCCAGTTGAACCCCTTAGTGCGCTATTCCTGGAGACACTCGAATAGAGAATTAATCCTATATTTTGTTTGTGTTTGTCTCATTTCTCGCGAGAGAGTGTTGCTCCCTTGTTGCCTCTCTGTTCTCCGACACCTGTGTGTTTGTGTCTCTTTATTTTTTTTTATTGATGAAAATGAATGTATTTTTTAATTACGTTTAACTGTACTGTACTTCTTGAAACATTTTATTTAATAAATATGCGTATTTTGTTCGAAGTTCTTGGTGGCAATGAGAATATTTTTTGGAGGGCGATCGTGCGTCGTGGCTTACTTGCTTTTTCGCCTGTTTAGTATTAAAAAAATGCCAACCAATGAATGAGTAGGTCCGATATAGGAGCATTTGCTTATAGAACGGTCCTGGGTAAGTGATGGGTTCCCTCTCATATTCACATTCGAATGCCAACGACTGACTCACGTACATGATCCGATATCGTTGACTCCGTAACCCAATACTTAGTAGTTTTAAGATCCTGTTAATTTTCCTCAATTATCAATTAGTAATACTTTATTTTTTACACCATAATAAGTATATTCTGTAACAGGTAACTCCTCTACGTAGGATCTATCAAGGTTGTCATTAACGATCTGTTGATATTTTGTCGATTAAAAATGTCATGTATTGATTATTTGATCCACGTATTTTTTTTATTAAATTTCGCTAATAAATGCTTGTAAATTATTTTTGAAAGTATGATAACGTAATTAAAAAGTATTGGTGGTTCAGATTATTAAAAGTGCTGCCACTGGTTGTGAGCGTAGACACGTGATATCGGTATTGAGAATGTTGAAATAAATGAATAGCATTGGAACCCAGCTCGGTAAAGGGTTTCCTGTGTTCAGTGTTGTACTTTAAACCCACCTTTTCCTCTGTCCATTAATGTTATATTCTATTGTTTTTCTCTTTGTATACCTTTTATTCCATCTATATATTACATCTACGTGTTTCTTAGCACTTCGTTTGACGGTGCTGACTGCAGGTTTTCGTGATATGCAACTTGATTTTTCAAATATACAAAGGAAAAATACTCCCTGCAATGCTATGTTTGACCGAACTGTTAGAATACCCCTGTTTCCGACGCAGAATATAAGGTTTACATATTTTCATGAAAATGAAAGATGCCAGGAAACCATGTTCATTTATTAACGTCACTTTTAAAGTATGACTGACGCGTTCCTATTGCATGTATGAAAATGTACCCATATTACGAAATAATAACGAACGTGTCACGTTTCTCTGTGAAGAGAATAGGTGAAGGCTGGTGTGTTTTTTCAGTCGTCAGAATTCACGGCCGTACTTACAATACGCTTATACACGTTTTATCTTCTTGAACACGAAAAGATAAATGTAAGTTTTCTGAAAAAACAGAACCTTCGGGGTTATTGAAATTTGTACAATAATAAACCAAAAAATACAATTGATCTAAAGATAAAACATTTAATGTAAAATATGTTTATTCAACTCAGTCAAATTTGTAACAAAAATATTAGAAAAAGTGCGTCTAAAAATAGTAACTTTTTACATACTTTCACTTGTGTTTTATTTTTATTTTTTTAGATACCAGGATCGATACAGGCGCATCTAAAAAAATTGAATTAAAAAATATTTTGAAAGCGCGAGCACTCTTCCATCTTAGCTACGCCCTTCCAAATAATTTCCGTGCCAAATTTGCATATAATAATATCATAATATATAATTCTAATGATACTATGAATGAAAAAATAAACTATTAATAAGGATATAGTGCTGAAATGTTTTTTCAACATAGGATATTTTTATAGAAACGTTAACAATAGAAAGATAGAATTTTGATAGCCTGTAAGTAATACGAGTATACAAGAAGATTATTACGGGTATTTAGCAACTTTATGAACACTGACAATGAAGAAAAATGTAGGAAAATACATATTCTATGCAAGAGTGGTGTTTGGGACATATGCGTTTTTTAAAGAATTAGGTAACGCAATAGTCTCTCGTGAGAGCAAGCATTATAATATTGGAAGCTGAATATGGACCGCTTTCAAATAACTGCTATATTAGCCGAATAGAACTTCGTTAAAGGTTGAATTTTTGCAGAAAGATTTTCTTTTCTTTTTTCTTTAATTCCTTAGTCGTTAGTGCAGTTTACATCTGACGTGAACTAATTGTATTGAATTAAATAATACTGTTGAAAGATAGTTTTTAGACTAATTTCAGCCGTAAATAAAATTATTTACCGCGCGTATATAAATAACAGTAAAGTTTAATCTGGACTATGGGTAAGTTTTTCTTCTGGTCTATAGCCCGAATACAAGTCACCCAGAAAACGTAATTTTTATCGGTCCTGTTCATGTTCCATTACTTTTGTGTGAAAAAAAAAACAAACATATAATTATTATTGCATTATTTCTTGTTATATTAAGCTTAGGTATACGTATATTGTTTAAAATAATATTTATTATTTTTTAAAGATAGTTATTATAAATATGGTAAAATGGTAAAACACACGGCAGTGACAAAGTGGTAAGACTAAAAGGTTCGAGTCTCGTCTTGGGTGACCACTAGGTTAATACTATTTTATTAAGGAGAACACATTCTTATTGTGAAGTTGTAATTATTCAGAACATATAGGTCTGTGATGTTTTAAATACTAATTTAATGTATTAATTATAAATTCAATTTTGTCGAAAAATATTGTTTTTGCGCTACCGGGATTCGAACCTGGATATTTATTTTCAATCCGGGGAAGTACACTACCAATTGTGTTATAGCGCCAGTATTTTTCATGACAAATTTTCGAACCTATATGTTACACTTTTTCAAATGAATACATGTGTCGTTCCATTATTTGAAAGCCATCTACATTGTTTTTACGGAATCTCAAACACCTGCAAACCGACTGCAGACGCCAGAATTATCAATTCATTTTTATTAAATTTTGGACACATTGATACAACTTATATTATTAAGAACACATTATTATTGTGAAGTTGTAATTATTCAGAACATAGGTCTGTGATGTTTTAAGTACTAATTTAATGTATTAATTATAAATATATACATATAATTAATACATTAAATTAATATTTTATACTATTTTTGTAGCCAAAGTGCAAAAACTAAGTTTGAAAATAGTAATAATATTACTGTGATTTATTTCTCCATGTACATTATGTTTAAAATACGACATACTATTATTGAATAACTATTTGACGTTATTTTAAACAAGTATAGGTACGATTAGAAAAAAATATAAATTTAACCCCAATACAAGTATTTATAATACTCATTATCGAAAAAATTGGTATTATGATGTTTTGCTATTTTTTAAAAGATAAAATTACGAAAATCATGTTGTACTTATCAGATTTGATTAAATTATTGTCTAAAGATGCGAAACACATTTATTTGGAATGAATACATTTTTTGGTTTAAAGAATATGATATGAAATCTTTTATTTTATCTGTACATCACGTGTAAATGGATTTCCTCTCTCTCTATTAACGGCAAATTTTATTTTGCAACGTGTAAAATTCATCATAGGTCACGCACTTAATTTGTCCCGTAAAATAATCACCCGTACCATTTCTCAAGAAGAGCGCAGCCATTTTTCAAGAACTGTGTATACAGCATGTCCCACTTTTCGTGTGACAAAGAAAGCGCTTCATTTAGCCGCGATGCAAACAAAACTTGGCAAGCAACCGAGTGTCTGAGTAGAAATCACATCACACCATACTTATTTTTATATGGAGTAAGTAGACTACGTGATTTTTCCTCGACTGCACAGCGAATACATAAGTCGTGTCCGCATCATTTATTTTTAATGAGTTTGAATTAAAGATTACCTAACTAATAAAAATACTTATAAGACTTTTATTTCATTTTTATCTAATTATGGTTTAATTAATAATAATAAAACTTTCCAAAAACTCTGTTCTAAAATTGCAACTACATAATAAAAATTCATTTTCAATTTTTCTGAAAAAGACCTTCATATCATACTTAGATCATCGAGTAAACTCAATCTACTTAATAAACCGCTAAAATTTTTAAAAAAGTATGTTAACAATTGAAATTCAAATTACTAACGCAATTGTTCTACATATTACAAATAGGAATAACAGCAAGCGAATGGCAGTTATACGTAATAAACTACTATAATACATTTAATGACTTTTTGATATTTTTCTCACTTCGTAAAATTCTAAATGTCAAACGGAAAACCTAACACTATTAAAATAAAAAAATTAAAGGCTTTTTTTGATTGCGTATTCTGTTTTGATATTGTTGATAATAATTAAGTTTGATCTGAAAATAGGGTTGAAATATGGATGATCTGATTTAAAGTTTCGTATTTTATCATTATGTTTTGTTTGGCGAGTTCATTCGGCCATTTCCAGTGACTACTGAGTTAGTCACATTTTTCAAAGAACAAGCACTTAGTTTGGTTCAAAAAATATTTATAATTTTACAAATAAGTTTATAATATTGAATCCAAATAAAAATGTTAAATACACCGAATGAATTATATTTAAAAAAAATCAACACATGGTTGCTTGTATACTCGTGTTCCTAATATAATATTTATACTAATTGCTGGCTTAAAAATGGGAAAAATATTGAATGTATATAAAAATAAAACTCGTACTTACGGCCCATACGTGTCCGATATCTTTCTGAGAAAGAGACAGAACGACGGCAGCGTCCGATAAACATTACGGATTTCATTAGACACAGGCGATTAATTGAAACGCCGGACGTTCCTCTCCTTTCCATATATGTGCGCAACAGCAAAACTGCTTTTTGTTGTGTCTCAGTGTAGAGTGTTTAACGCTGCAAATTAAGTTAAAGTAATTAAAATACACCGGTGGTCAGTTCGATCGATTTGACGATCGCAAACAAATTAAGTAAATTGTAGCTGTAAATTAAGTAAATTGTAAATATAACATAACGAAAAGTTATGACGGCATTATTAAGAATTCTTGTAAATAAATGAGAAGGCAAGATTAAAGCTAAATATGTAGAACTAAAAAAATAATATAAAAATAGTATGTATTTCATTAAATGAATAAAAATAATTTAGAGAATTTATACTATACTAATTTTGTTGATATTTTCATTAATCTCGTACTTATACGGAATATTTGGAGTTAGTTGAATTTATTTACCAAAATTGTAAAATATTATTGAGAGTTAGCTGATTTTCCATGATAATGATGTGCAACCATTATGATTTCCGCGGACATCCTCTATTCCTTGTGCCATCAACACTTGTGTCAGGTAAACATTTAAGGTTTTTCAGCACCTAGTACTTATTTATTATTTTAAAACACGTGATTTCACATGTTATAAATTGATGGGAATTTTTGACTTTTAGTGTAAAACAATAAAAGAGGAAAATAATGGCATCAAAAATGTTTTTTTGACCATGGGTGGAGTTAGCTGCTTTGCAGATTAAGGTATCGGTATGTCATGGTTGATTTATGATAAATAATTTATCTGATGCATTGTTGGTTCATTATTCAATGAACATATTAGAGAAAATAAAAAGTTATGACATTCAATATGTTCCTATTTTTAGAATATAAATAATGATATGTATTTCCTGTAAAAATGTGTATCCTATATAATTAGTTGGCAGTGCTATGATATTATATCTTTGAGTAAACAATCTTGTATGATATGCCTCTACTTTAGCCCCAGGAAGGGTTATAAACTGATCAGCCTTTGCAAAAAATCTAAGTTCAGTGAACGGGCATTTGTGGTGGTAGGCCCAATAGCGTGGAACTCTTTACCCTCAGTTATAAGAAATAGTGCATCGGAGACTTTATGGGTATTTAAAAATATACTAAAAACGCACCATTTCAAAAAAATCATTTTCATAAGATCAAACAACAATTTTTAACTTGGAATACAAAAATAATGCAGGACTATATAGTATACGTGTAAAGTGCCCTTGAAGATAAATTTTCTACGAAAATGGTGCTATAACAATTATTCAATATTATTATTATTTATTATGCATCTTGTGCGATACCGTTCTGTAAGCAGTACGAAAATAAATACACAAAGTTTCACGAAATAAATCTAGGCTATTTTCTGTCTGCCTAGAATGTTTAATTATTACAATGAGATCTTATCCATTATGGATATCAATATCTTAATCTGCAAAGCAGCTAACTCCACCCATGGTTAAAAAACCATTTTTGATGCCATTATTTTCCTTTTTAATTGTTCTTTGGTACATTAAAACCCAAAAATCCCCATCAATTTTAAACCATGCGAAACCACGTATTTTAAAATAATAAATAAGTACTACGTTCTGAAAAACCTTACATTGATTCATGCAAAAACCTTAAATGTTTACTCGACACAAGTGTTGATGGCACCGGAAATAGAGGACGTCCGCGGAAATCATGATGGTTGCACTACATTATCATGGAAAATCAGCTAACTCCCAAAAATAATTTACAATTTTGGTAAAAAAATTCAGAAAAACTCCAAATTTCCCTGCAAGTACGAGATAAATCAAAATGTCAATAAAATTTCTCAGCCCCCCTATTTCTGCATAAACAATCTACCAGAGTATGTTTTGGAACTTTCATAATCCGTTTAATTACAAATTTAAACAGTTTTTTGTAGCTTCTGAACATTTCAGAAAACTTGAGTTAGCTGCTTTGCAGATTAAGGTATCGGCAAATTTTTCATGGCATTGTAATTTAAAAGTGAAATTGTATTATACACAATTAATAGTCATTCGAATGTGTAATAGATGCTCGCCTTAAGTCAAATTTTGCGCTATTCGTTTAGGAACGCAAAAAACTGTTGCGTGTCACGTGATTATACTTCGTTGACCTTGGAACCCACGCACTTCTGGTAGTTTTTAATATCCTGTTTACTCCCTTATTTCTAAATTTGTAACATTTATTTTATTCTTCACATTGATTATGATTTTTGAAACATAAAAAGTGTATTTTCTGATATGATATTTCCCTAATTGTCTTAAACCATTTTTATATTGCACCTCAATGGCTAGGATTGTCTATTAGGAGAATTCATGACCTCTTTATAATATTTATATTAAAAATCAAAGAAAATGATTATTTTTGCCGCGGTGACTAATTGTAATTAATATTTTTTCTCACGGTTAATTTTGTAAATTTGACGAAAGCTAATTTTAATTTGTTCGTAAGAAAACATAATCTGAGCCTTGAAATTGTGAATTAAGAAATGTATATTTAGATGTAATTATTTAAAGAACAAGGTTGTGCAAACACAAATGTGTTCCACAGTTTGTAATGCGATGAACATTGATCATTCCAGCGAAACTAATTTATTGCTGGATTTTTATTTTCACGGACGCTCTGTGACCTCACCTCATCGGAGAAATCTTTTCATATTTTAGTCATTTTCATATATTTTAATAACGCCGCTTGAAGAACACATTTTAATTTATTCGCCCGTCAACATTTTGTATCATCGCCATTTTGTAAACCTTTTGAATGAACTAGACATTGCGCTGAATAATGTATGAAGCCAGAACAGAGAAGAGAGTTTTTAAACCGAACATTTTCATAGATGCATTATGCAAATATTCTGACTGAAATAACTATTTTGTTAGAACAAAGCAAAAATGTTTTGTTATTTTTGCGGATGAATTTACGACAAAAATTAATTTTTGTCTTTGTCGCTTTGAATTCTATCCGAAAACTGGCATATGTAGCGTGTGTTTTTACATATAATATTTTGTAAAGGAAGTTGCTAACATCCACGAACAAACTTCTAGGCAGAAGATTAAGATAAGTATTTTTTAATGAGCGATGTGTGGCCGTCGCTCCATCCTTTCAGAGTAGGGGCCATGTTTATTATTACTTTTCGTTCTTGCAGCAACACATATATCTGCATATTCAGATGTTACATTTGATCTATTTATTAAAAGATCTGACATGTTTATATAATCACTAAACATATGTTGAAATATAATTAATAAAAATAGGAAAACTACAATTGATTTAACTAGAACAAAGTAAATTTTAAAGGGTTAAAAATGCATAAAATATTAAAAATCCTACATTTTTAAATAATAATATTATATAGACCCACAAAGCATCATTCTAGATTTGTCTATAAGTTCATATTTTATTATTAATAATTATATTAATTTTGCTACTACTATATACAAAGCACCTTTTTTCTAGTCGTACTCACATCTTAATATTTTTAATATCTTTATCGCTACATCGTAGTTTTATTAATAAGGGTATTTTCACTGCGTTTAACAAGCTTTCATTAATATCTCCAATAACTATTTTCTCCGTCCATTGAAAAATTAATGTATTATCGTATCGTGGGACTGTGTTTATATCTAATAAAATATTGTAACATAATAAACTTAAGTCATAATCAGCACAAAACGTTAAATCATTAATCATAAAATGATGCAAAGAATACTTAAATTGGTATAATTCCGTAGCGCTGTAAAGGGCTTCACGACGCACGGTCACGCCAGCCCTAGTCGTGGTAACTGATCTTAGAAAATGCGACATTAATTATATAAAGTTAAACATTTAATTTATTGATTTTTTTGCATTTAAAAAATAAATAATTACAAACAATATATGTTTAATTAAAATTTAGATTTTTTTTTCAATTTTTCATATTCTTTTGCGTTGTTTTATTAAAATGAGAATAAGATATATATTAGTGTCTAATTACGTAAATTATTTTTCACAAATAAGAATACATAATAATTCTTTTTACGTTATATGTATTTAAAGGTTCTTTGATGTCATCATCATCATCATTATCATTTTCTTGGCGAATTTAATTGTATTAACATCATGTTTTTTCCGTCACTCCATGTGATGCCCAACCTACATCTTTTCAACCTTCTGCATTACTCTATTTTTTTATCCTCTCTGTTGTTGAGAGTCTTGTCGTTTTAAACGAAGGTGTTCTTTAATGTATTTTATTTATATGTTATTTAAGTAAATCATAAAAATGTTAATAATCGGAATATCACATATTTAATATTTCTCATGCATGTTCTCAGATATGTGACATAAAAAATAATGCAAAACACCGAAGTATGATTGATCAATGGTTAACAAAATAGTCATCCGTTATAGTCCGACCGACGTAAATTGGCGAACGGTGGAGAGCGCCACTATACTCATACTGAACCTTATGAAGAGAGAAACAGCCGCGCGCGGTCGGAGGGAATGTTAGTTCGAAAAGTTACCGCTCGCCAATTTACGTTGGTCGGATAATAAACCATCGCATAGCGTTTTCATATCGAAGACTTCGGCTATCCGAACTTACGCACGTTATTGTCGTTTTGATTCTTGCGCAATTATTATTCCGCTTTCGCGAATATTACAGTTTAAAGAATTCAATATATTTTGTTACTATCAAAATTTTAATTACCTAATCCCGCAAAATGACAAAGGGGATTATTTTTCTAAACGAGCGTTATTTATTTAAATGATGTGACATGCGAGCACACAAGTAAGTGATTAAGAGGTTTAATTTAATCCTTGTCCTGGTTGGTTACTGTAAGCTAGTACAATTATTCAGGGGAATACTTTGTACATGTGTCATTTTTAGGTAGCACATTCCAAAATGTGCGTGTACGCTGATATTTTTTCACCGTGTAATTAGGCAATGAAATGAGTGTGAAAGGTATTGGAAGGAACATTTTGAGACGTACCTTTAGAAGATGAATTTTGGCATAGACACTTCAAGAATGAGCTCTACACTTTGTATAATGATATAAGTGTTATAATATTCGTTAAAATAGGAAGAAAGGAATGTTTGGACCGTGCGCGAAGGATGACCACCACCGATGTCATTGCTGAACACATGACCAACAGTGCGCGGGAGCTTGGAAAGTCCATCGAGGATAGTATAAACCAATGGAGCAATATTCTTGATGAGGTTTTGACGCACCAGAAGTTGTGCAGCCAGTGGTGATGAGTAACTACTTCATCGCGGTGGGAAAATTTGTTATTAATAATATTTAACAAATTAATATTTTAATTCTCAGCATCCACTTCCGTTATATTTCCAGCTTACACAGAGTGTCATTAAATTAATGTAGAACTGTAATGTTTTTAGATTTTAAAATGTTTTATAATAGATAAATATTAACAAACGTTTTTTTATTTTATTTCAGATTGCACATAAGAAAACATGCTGATCGCTTTTGATTAAGAGGTAAGAATTTTCTCTAGTTGGATACGATGACTTTAAATTACTTCCGCCATCAAAATTTATAAGAAATACGGTCAGCAGAGTGATATTGCGTTATTTAAGTAATCCATTAAACTGATTTCGCAGCCGTAGATTAATTACAATGTTCCGAGATAAAATCTGCGGTTAGCCTCTGTCACTTGGGTCGTGACGTGTATATTAATATAATGAATTCAGTTCCCGGATTTACTTTCAAGCTGCAAGGTAACTAATAAGTGCTCCAATAAAGTCCTTCTATTTATAGCTTCACGACTTGTTTGAATACAGTAAAATCTGTTATTAAATTGGATTCGAAGAAAAGAAAATTCTACTAAATCAACATCCAATTTTATTCAAACTGAGACAATTCTTACGAATTCAGTAAAATATTCTTTACGTATTGTTTTTTTCTTTTTGGTAAGCCCTTTGTAGGGAAGATTATAAAAAATATTCACATATGTAAAAATAAAACACTGGTTTTTTGATTCGTTTATTTTACTTGATACGCGTTTCCCCTTGTCAGACAATCTAACAATTTAACTCAACAATTTGTATTTATAACTATATTAGAGGACAGCTATACAAATTTATTTTATTTATTTGTGATGAAAAGGGACAACATTATTCATTGAAATTCTGAGGACTTCCATACATTTTAAATGCTTTTTATTATTAAGTAACCATTCAGTTTCAACACTAATGATATTATGAGTAATTTGTTGAAAAGGAAAACTATACAATTTTACAATCAAAGAAGACAATACGGAAATATTTGATTGTTAATGCCCTTGCAAGGCGAAATGCGTATCAAGTAAATTAAACGAGTAGAATAAAAAACCAAGTGTTTTATTTTCACATATGTGATTGTGGAGTTCTAAAAACTTACCTCGGAAACAGTAAATATAAAAAAAATTGTTTTAAGTGTTCTAAAAATTGTTAAAATGAATAAAGAAATCAATATATGTAAAGAACAACTTAAAAATATAATTTTTATTTGATCTTTGCACTACACACACCATTTTTGAGCTAATAATACTACTAGTTTCGGGATGAGGAGTCCTTTCCATCTACAGGTGTTGATGTAGATGGGAAGAGCTACTTTTGTTATTAGCTCAAAAATTGTGTATGAAGTAAAAAGTAAAAATAAAAATAATATTTTTATATTAAAGTGTTACACGACGAAGTAACTGCCAAATCAATCAATGATGTTAAAGCTTACAACTTTTAATATAAATACTGTATATATGCCAAAAATTAAACTATAATTGAGTACATTACTATGCTCTGCAAAAAAATCACCTTAAAAATTCTGTAAATATGCTAAGACATCTAATTTAATTGTGTTACTAACGAATATATTATTATATATTATTCAGTGTACACACAATATGTTTATTTATAATAATATGAATATATGTATACATGCATATATATATATTAATATTATATACATTCATAAAATGACACTAAAACTGATGACAAACAAATAATTGTGTTTAATAATTTACATGATTTCAATTTAGTTTGATCGTAATGGGTAGCATAAGCTTTACATTTAATTGTATCTTGGCCTACTTACTGACATTGTGACCTTCTTTAATAGCAATTTGGAAATTAACAAAGGCGGACATGCTAGTTTTATTGTTTATGAGATGTACAATGCCGGATCTATTTTTGAAATGTCTAAATTCAATGAGAATTTAAAGACGTTTAATTCAAACCCTCGCCCTCGTCTTCAAAGAGAAAATTTTCATTTTATTTTATTTTAATAAAATAGATTAACAACATGTTGTTAATGATCCCTATAAATGGTCTTATAAGAGTATATAACAGTGCATTTTTTGTCATATACAGTTAAAAAAATAAAAGTTTGTGCAGTATTATTTTCTAGTATACTTCGAATCGAATGGTAAGTCTATGTAACTTTAGATTTGATTTCCTTAACTTCTACGGTATTATATTTTGTTAATATTACGTCAAAAAAATACTTTGTGCAGTCTACTGCGTTTAAAATATCAGGAAGAGATTACGTTTGAAAACATTTTTAGAGTACAATATTGATTTACTGTACACCGAGAATCTCGATAATTTCAAACAGTATAAGAAAATGTAAAATTTGTTCAGTATTTTGCGAATGTCGAAATTTAAATTGGGTGGCCTACTGAAACCACCACTCGACTTAAGGATATTATTGCTGCTAATTTATCCAAGTGGGTTTGTAGGCCGCGGAAAATTACAACTTCCCATCGAAAGTCAAATGAAATTCACAAAAATATTAAATATTTTTTCACATAATTTTTTACATATTACAAATGATTGATACATTTTAACCCGATACCACCCGCGCTGCAAGCAGATTATTAATGGAATTTTTCTTACATTCATAATTAAATGCGGAGAATCCTTGAACATATTTAAAAAAATATTTTTTGTATTTATGTAAATATTTTTTCTGTTTTTTTAATCTTAAATAACGTATTCATTATTTTCTTCTTTTCAGCTTCTGAGCCGGTACTCAATCTATCTTAACGGAAAATATAGTAGCTATCCAATTTATAAGTCATTAATATGGAGTAGAATTACAAGAATTTTTTTCTCAATAAAGAACATACAGTTCACAAGATGCCTGCCTTTATTAGCTTCGCAATGAATTGAATGAAATTGCCAGTCTGATTCCAATTAATGGTTGTGAAAAGAATTAATGTTTAGAATTTAGAATTAATCGCACTCTGAGCAGGTTATAGCTCTTAACATCTTAAATGAAAGGTTTTTATAACATTTTCAGTTAATTGTTAAAATAAATAAAATACTATTATATTTTTAAATACAACAATAAGAGCATTATAATTATCAAATATTTTAAAGTAATTAAATAAATCAGATAAGTACTTAGTTTTAATATATTATATTTTTATATATATAATACTGTGTTTGTTACATGTTTGGCGGATGTTGTGTGAATAATGAAAATAAAAGTAAAAAATAAATGTAAGTAAAAGTATTTTAAAATAAATGTTTAATTTATTAATTACATATACAAGTAATTTTTGTATTTGTATGTCCAGTAGGTTAAATCAGCATTAATGTTTTAAGTTACGATGCGTTTGACGCATTGTTAAGGTAGTACCTACTTACGAGTTCCAACATGTATTTTTGAAGCTGAATTCTTTATAGAATTGAATTATATTGATTTTTAAACAGTGCGTTATGGCATACTGATTGTGGCGTAAAATTTGATTACTATATGTATACTCGTATATGAGCTTATATAGAAAATAATAACACATTATCAAACCTAATAAACCACAGCCATTACAACTATTAGCGGATTTGCTACTAAATTTCAAGAAAATATCTAGAACAGAATATACGTTATTGTCAATATTAATTGAGAGTTAGTTATTATATTTCTCTAATACTGTTATTGACCCATATCTTTTTGTCGAGATAATTGTATATTTTAGCGCATACTTTAATTGAATTATTACTGTTATTAAATCAATGATTAATAATTTTGTTTTGCAAAACCCAATGTTTTTTGGTACCGATTACTTACTTATATTGAAATATACTTTGTACTATGATCTTTATAATAAGTAAGAAATATATGATTACGTACTTTGATTTGAACCATACGTATTGCGTAAGTATACGAATAAATGTATTAACAAAAACCTAATTCCATTCAAACAGTAAAAATGACGTAAAAACATATTTAAACCAAGTATAAATACGATAGAAGCAGTTTATGTTTTTAGCCGTTGTAACAAATCGTAAATAAGTTTAATTAAGTATTAATGCGTATTAAACATATATTTATTATTAAATAACGTCATTTCTATAGTAAACTGTATTTCTCTTAACTTTCCATAGTTATTAATAAACAATTAAATAAAAGAGCGAACTGTTTTATAATAAAATAAATAATACTGTTGCAATTAATAATTTTCCTAAATTATCCAAGTAATTAAAATTTTGAACGTTATATAAATATTTCAGATTTCATTGGCTGCATCATATGATTGCAGCCAACTTCATAGACTACCTAAAAAACATTTATTTTGATAAATGTAATATTATTTCTGAAACTGCTCAAGAAGATGCATCTAGATTTATATATAATTTATTTTGATCTGATAAGTGATAAAAATTTTAGATGTTGACAAAAATAAACAATTTACAACAAAAACGTTAATAACATTTCATATTTATATATGATTAATGTTTGACAAATAGCGCTATAAGTGGCGTCTGTGCAAGTGTAAAAATTTGTGAAATTGTAATTGTAATTGTAAATAATTTTGTAATTGTAAAATTTTTTTTGAATTCCCGAGACTTAAATATTGACATTATTCACAAATTTTGCTTCATTTTATTCATCGCACTTATCTTATTCTATTTTATATACGATATGATCTGTATATCTGTATTTGTATGTCTATAATACTAATATATATGTTTATAAACTAATAGGCGTGCACGGGTATTATTATTTTGTTGAAAAATTCACGATGTGTTAGATGGATATAAATGAATTCAAACCATCGCATACGCGCGATGCATAGTCAATCATTAATTAACAAGTCAGACACGTTATATTCGCTTATGCGTGGCCGCGGGCCGTGCAGCGGCCACAGCATAGCCACCCGCAGGGTTAGCGGAAGTAATCGGCGACATTCGATTGCTTTCTGCAAGTTTAAGAATAAAACAGTTAATAAATGTTTTTCTTTGTCAGAAACGTTCAATTATTTGCACCAATGAATTGTCGTCTGTTTGGCGGTCGTGTCTGACACGATTTTCAAAATGCACTTGAGAAATGATATCCAACCTGATGATTAATTCCTCTTTTACCGCAGATTAAATTTATATTATTCACGCACTCAACATATATTATTTACAATTATGTATAGTTTTGCCATACACAGCTGTGAAATTGTTAAATATATAGCGTAATCTACGTAATCTAATTGAAATATGGGACCATATTTTTAAGTCATTATTAAAAATAAAGTTAAAATATATGACTCTGGTCAAAGAGTTCGGAGACCATTTTTAATACAATATTTATTAAAATATTCAGGAAGAATTGGCTGCTTTATAATTAATATAGATTATTATTATTATAATTATATATTTTTTAAACGATTTTATATTAAGTACCTAACTAATATTGAATGAAAAATCTTCTTCAAAGTTTCGCTTCGCTGTAGGGTTTGGAAAAAATTACTGCTCTTTAGATTTAAAGGCAACAACTCTAAACAAGTTCTTTAATCAGAAGGTGAGTCTTTTTTTTGCACCTTTGAATATTTTCCTGCTGTATAATGTATTATTTAATATCTTGTAACCTCTCAAAACATTTCCAAATTACCGATACAGATTTTCTTTTCTTGATAAAAATCAGCACTTCTATAACTTTTTTATAAATATAACTTTAACGTATTTTAATAATATTTTAATAATGACACAGTTCATATATAGTATAGTGTTGTATTTTTTTGAATTCTTAAAAATAGTACATTCTCTATATTCTACTTTAAAATTAAAGAAACTTTCTTTCGAGGTGCTTAACGTAACAATTGGTCATCATAGAATATAATTTTTAATGTCATATGACTTGTTGGATTGCCGCCGTGACATTTTTAAATTATAAAAACTTTTATTGCTATGCTCATACAGAAGGCAACATTCCATTCTCAATTGCATTTTTTGTTCTCGTACTTTTAGATTCTCTTATTATAACATTTCATCACAAACATGTGTGAAAAGAAAACGCCATTGTGTCATTAGACCATCAAAAAGTAAAATTATTAGTTTGGAACATATTATGTTCATGCAACACAAAAGTATATATTGAAACACTCGTAATACAGCATTACGTTTCATTAAATAAGTGAAACATTACGGATCATAAACCAGCGGAAAGCAATCAGGTAACGCCGACTGTTTATTGCTGGGCCCTGCAGTCGGCTATAGTTGCGTTTTATGCCTAACGGTGGCCGCTCTGTGACCACGGCTAGTATTTCCGAAATTGATGTAACAGAAAAAAAAAAAAAAAAAACAGTTTTATTGGAAAGTTTAGTGGAAAGATCGTGGAAGTGGACTAAAATCAGCTTCAATTATATTTACTGTTGTTAAAAAACACGTTTAAAAGTTTCTTCGGGACCAGCTCTGCTGGTCGTAACAGCCAGACAGAGGCGGCCGTGATTTTAATTTAGGATAATTTACTAATCAGTAAAGTATTTTTTTTAATATTGAAAACGTAATTTATTATCAAATATAGAGAAGTGGTTTATCACGGTACAATCTAACCTAACCAATTAACGCAAACAAATACATAAAAAAATATATTATACGTATATATAATAAATAAATGTGAATTAAATGATACTTTCCGTAAATATTGTACGTAGTTCAAATAAATGAAAGATACGTAATGCACCGTTCGGGCGCCAACACAACGTGTATCACATTTCACGGTCAGATATACTAGCAGCGGTATTTTATAGCACTGTGCGTTAGAGGTGAACGTCGTCGGAAATAGTATGAATATCTCGTATCAGTGTCGAAAGTTTAAATTTTTATTTATTAAATAGGTACATCGTGAACTTTCCATTCAAATAATAATATCTGTGCACGCCTTCAGATACATACAGATTTATCTGTGCAAATATCATTGCAATCTGACTGAAGGCAATCTCCTTTTTACAGACATACAAATAAACGCCTTAATTATACATAAGATAAGATGAGATAATCATTACTACACATTTTAAATATATCTCTTTAATTTTTTTTAAAATTGTAATCTTGTGAGTGATGAATTCCTCATTAATAAGGTCTATTAAATAGTTTTTTGATTATATCATAGACTGATTAAGCGTTAGGAAAAATATTTTATTTTTAAATAATAATTCTTTCTTATTCGGAGAACACATTCTTAATGTGAAGTTGTAATTATTCAGAACATAGGGTCTGTGATATTTTAAATATGAATTAAATAATTAAATTGTTGGTGTAATGGTTAAGACGTTGGCCTAGTGATCTAGTGGTCGGAGGTTTGCGCCTCGTTCCAGGACACCAGCAAGTTAGTCCTATTTTCATAGTACAAGCGTTTAGCTTAGTTTGAAAATAGTAATAATATTGATGCGACATGTATTCTGTGTACACATCTCCATTTAAAAAAAAAAAGGTAACATATAGGTTCGAAAATTTGTCGCTAAAAATATCGTCGCTGTAGCATAGTTGGATAGTGCACCTTCTCCGGTTAGGAAAGAGATCCAAGTTCGAATCCCGGTGGCGCAAAATTGATTTTATATTTATATCTTTCTAATTATTATATTTAATTCATTTTAAAATTTTTTAATAATTCTTTCATTGAAAAACATTCTGAGAAAATAATATCGCTAATAATGAACGTAAAAAAGATTTCTCGGGAATACGTGTTTCGAACGTAGGTTTTTTAATGTTCTATTATCCAAGTTGTGACAGTTTAATAGTTTCAGTAATTTAGTTTTGTTCATAGAATGCGATGTAATATAATGATTTTAGTTCGAGTTATCTTTCGGAATGTTAATGTGCCTAGTGGTTTTGCTTTGTTGATGGTAACTGACTATTTATTACTCTCAAATGATAGCGACATATCTTTTTAATATGGGTTATGTTGAACACATTTTTTCAAAGAATTATCACTAACGTAGTCTTTACGTCAGTAATTGGTAATAAATGTAAGTATTTTTGTGATAACTTAAATAATTGATTAATATTTTTTTTAAGTACTTAATATGTATAAAGAAAATAGGTAGGCTATTGGCATAAAAGAGCCGAGACGAAGTAAATCCTTTAAAAACAAAGTAAAAGAGAGGTGAATTGAAGAGACAAAACATTAAATATATTAGATGAACAATAGAGTTATAACGATTTAATGTAAAGCACTTTGTTATTAACGCTGTGTACTCTGTCACATGTTTCGATACCATTGGCCTTAAAAGTATTAATTAAATAAGCCGTATTAAAGAGGCCTTGGACATCTGCGTACTCCGGAACGCCGATAAGGCTGTTATATTCTCCGACTCGCAAGCAGCCCTTGAACCCCTCTCTGCTAATATAAAAGTTTGGCGAGACAATGAGATATTCTGTTCTATAAGAATATGTCTATTTAATTTGCACAGCAACAATAAACATGTGTCATTCGTTTGGATTCCTGCACATAAGGGAATTCATGGAAATTAATGTGCTGAGGAGGCCACTCTTTCCAGAGTTTTCCCCCATCAATTCCATATCCCGATATATGACAGACTTAATATGGTAAAAAAACGTACGAATTCTATCTGGACTGTACAATTGATGGATCTAAATAATCATAAGGGTAATCGTCTTCAATTCAAGGATCTATTCCCCGCACCCCCTGGTTCTCAAAAAATAAAGTCTCCAAAAGAACAGTATCAAATATCTCTAGAATGAGAATTGGGCATTGCCAGGTGGTCTCTCATTTGTTCAGATTGAACTTGATAAATTCCCCGATATGTGAGTATGGTGCTGTGGAGGAAAACCCTTGACTATGTCTTTTTTGCTTGTCCATTTCGGATCACAGGTTTTTTTTACAGTGGTCTCATTAATAGTAATTTTCAGCTCCCGGTTAACTTGTGTCATCTTTTTTCCCGTAACTCGCCACGTTTAATCTATATAATAGCAAGTTTTATGAACAATAATGGTATAGACTTGTAATATAATATTTCTTATTCTATAATATTATTGTACTTTTTTCTATAAAACAAAGTTTTTAACTTGATTAATGGCACAAATAACTCTTGAAGGGTGAATTGCCTATTTAAAAGAAGAATAAGAAGAAATAGGCCGTGATTGGTGTTTAATTGTAATGATGATTGTTAAAAGTTAATTAACCAATGGTTGATTTATATTCTAGTGTTTCACTAATGATGAATAAGTGCAGTTACCAATCATCGTTAAAATATAACAGCACTCAAGAGCTGTGGAGTCGTTTGAAAATTTATCGACTCAGATTTCGCTTGAAATACGTCAATGGAATATAGTCAACGACTTAGACTCCACAATCATGGGTTATTAACATAATCACAATCACAATCACAATCACGGTTTATGTCATCACCACTCAGAAGCCATGCGAAATGCATTGCAATAGTATAAATATGATAATAAATTAAACAAATTTTGAAAATATCAACTTTGTTTAATTTGCTTTTGAAACGTTTTTATACAGACTTTTTTTGTATTTTCTGTACTGTTAGATTTTTTAATAAGATAAATAAATTATTTAATGAAGCCATAAGTATCTCAAGTGCCATAAGATACTTATTACAGTGATGCTGCATACACGAATCATCGCGAATTAATCACTAACATTAGACATATCTCGTACAACCGTATGGTGTTTTACGCATAAATAACATAAATCACATTAGTTATATATACGTGAATTTCGATACATTGCGTGTGCCTCGATAATGTTTAAATTGATGCTATTATGTTTCACTTCAATTATCCCATCTTACGAGCAAATGGAATGGTAAGTGAATTCAGCCAACTTTCTTATGGACCTTGATATGAAAGCCTCTAATGACCTCCGTGCCTCTCCTGCGGTGTAGACACTGCGTTGAAATTAAAATTTGAGTAAAAAGTCAGTACATAAGAAAATATATGTGCTCACTAAAAATTGACATATGCTAGTAAAACTATTATTAAAATACATTGTAGCGATTTTTTTCTAGCGTATATACACTTTTTACATATATATTTAAAAAATTTATCTATCAAAAAAATATAAATAATTAATATCGAGAGTCAAACCCGGAACTTTATATTACCGGCAGACAGCTTTGACCAATTAATATACTATAGTGACACTATGTTTTGAAAAATCGTGACAAATAAAATGTGGTTTCATTACAAAATAATCATTTGATATTATCTGCGCTTTAATACCGTTCGTGTGAAGGTCGTGTCAATCAAATAAATCTTAATACGTGTGACCATATTATTAAATATGGCCTTGAATATATTTATTCGCGTAGACTTCATTACTCACGCTTCGATTATCCGTCAGAATATATTAAGATCGAGCCAAAAGTCAGTTTTTGTCTCTCTGGAATGCGAGCATTCTAAGCGAATTGAACCTAATATAAAAAAATATATATTTTATTTTGATGTATGCAATGTGAAAATTGTGGATTTTGTTTTTTACTACCTTATTTCGTAGAACGCTCGATACAATTACAGTTTTTTAGAAAATTTGCAACTCGATGTGATGATAATATATACCTAAATGTGTACGTACATCGAGTTCGATTACGTGCTTCTAACGGTAAGATTAATTGAGATATCAGGTGGGCTGCGCACAACTGTCAGTTCGAATATTATACAATATACATAAACAAGTACAAACCTAGGTTACATATTAAGATGACTCCGATTACGATTGGTCCGATGCGTTAGGCTCAGAGCACTAGTCACTACATCAATTAAAATTACACGTATATATCAGTGAAAATATTTTGAGCTCGAAAACTGCTAATGTATATTCTTTCATTGACTACTGACTAAGTGGCAGTTTGCTTTGTTGACTCAGTATTCTTGACCCCAAATAAAATACCTGCAGCGAAAACTTTATAATACAAAACAGCGAAAATTGTTTCAAGTATACACAAAAAGAAATAAATTCACTGCACTCAAAATACCAGCGTTAAATAACATAATGCGTATTACTTATATACCTATTCCTACATTTGCGGTATATTCTTCCCGGTTTCAAGCAACATGCAAGCTACGGTTATCGCCATTTATATCTCAATACACCGCAATCAGGAAACTGAGGCTTCCTGATTTCATTAAATGATAAAAGATTATTTCACAAATTCGCTGAGTAAGCTATCGCTTTGAGTAATAATGTATAATATTTATATATCCTGCGTGACCAGAAGTGTTCACTCAAAGCGAGAACTTTAGAAATTTTTATGATGGGTTTTTAAAAGCGGCGTAATAAGTAGACGATCTACAATTAAAAAAAAAAAAAATTAATGAAACATCGGAGAAAGAAATGTAAAAATTCAATAATACATTGTGAACTTTATTTCGAGAAGAATGATTATATTTGACAGACATTACAATGGCGTGAAAATAGAATTTTAATGTTTTTTGTATACTTTCAATACATAACACTTTTGTTGATGAGATACTTAAAATAATAATATTACCTAATTATGATACTTTCCATGCAATAAGAGGAACTAAATACTTTCAACAAAGTGGGAGAATTGAATGACTCAGTGTGAAAAGGAATTGAAATTAATTCAAAATGATTTCATTGTTATGTTGAGAATGGTTAATCAAAATGCATGATATTTGACATTATTATTACAAACTGATAAGTATAAGCGAAAATTTCTAATTACATCTTTTATAATATATTTATGTTTGTTTGGCTTCTTATTTATGAAAAGGCTATTAAATCTATTTACTTTTATTTCAATCAATCAGTTTTGCAAAAGATTTAATAATGAAAACACTCGAATATACATTTTTTAAAAACAGACAAGAAATATTAATAAAAACTTATCTATATGTTTTAACTTAAATTGACGTTCTTGTTGATCTAGTAGTTAAGGTACTCGTCCAGTAAACCAGTGCTCGGGGTTTCAAATCTCATTCCAGGAGATTAGCAAGATAATCCCATTTTCATAACACAGGCGTTAGTTTTAAAATATTAGTAAGAATATTGATGTGACACGTATTTAGTACACGTACCTCTATTTTTATTTTTAAAAACACGACATTTAAATCAGCAAAACTAAAGAGAAATAAAGTAACTTTTTCTTTCATATTATTTAAGTAATTTTGGAAGCAGTATTAACTCTCTTATCCTCCACATAAAATAACGTATATCAGTAAGTATCTATTCTTTATACATGCATAAATATTATTTTTAAGAATCAAATAAATGTTTTGTATACATAAAGAGCTATTATTTTCCCTTCAAATCGCCTACTTCATTGAAATATAAACATATAATAATAGAATTTTCTTTTTCATTTATGTTGAAGTTAGTATGTGAGTAGAGTCGTGTAGGCCAAGTCGCTTCAAGGCAAATCATGATCAGGTCTGATTATTGAGCTCCAGCTATATTAGCATATCGAGTCATCTTCGGTCACGCAATTTGTTCTCGCTAATTCGAGATCGATTAATCATTCCAAATTCATTGAAATGGAAATCGGTATTCTGCAGGCTAAATCAGTGAAAGTTACCCTTTTGCTACAAAGTTATATTTAAAAAAGTTACACAAGTCTTAAGGTGGATTAAGAAAGAAGTGTGTAAAAGGTGTCCAGAGGAAAAATTTCAAGATTAAATTGTAATTGTTTTTAAACCATCAGGGTGAGGTAAGTGGGAGGGGTATTGTTCGACGCGCGTGATTGCGGATTTGCCAGTCGCAATGAGTCACTGGTTGGGAGCGCACCACGCGCTCGCGGTTGAGCAATATTTAAAGTGCGGTGTTTTGTACTCACTTTAATATTCGACGAGTATGTGATGGGCTGAGCACGCAACTTATCTGGTGTTGGGTTTAAAAGTTCAGACAAGAAGGGATAATGGTTAATCAAACTCCTCCGGGACCATCAACGTCAGCAGCGACGCCAGAACATGTGGCTCAAGTTCGACGTGAAATTATGCGCAATCCACGTAATTCGATAAGGAAGATTGCAGCCTGTTCTGGTATAAAAAAATCAACAGTGCACGTTATTTTGAAAAAGAAACTACAGTTTCACTCATACAAGCTGTAAATCGTGCAGTTTCTCAACGAAAATGACAATTCTTTTCATGAAACCTTAGCGAGAACGATGCTGGAACGATTTGGAACAGCACGAACACTTGGAATCATATTGTTTACTGACGAAGCACATTTTCATATCGATGGTTATGTTAATAAATATAACATGAGATACTGGTGCCCTGAAAACCCAAGGGGAACGCCATAATAAACGTTTGCATTCTCCAAAAACGACAGCGTGGTGTATAATTATGCCAGAGGGATAATTGGCCCTTATTTTTTTAACCAGTGAGAGACAATCACTGCTGACATGTATTGCCGAATGATCGACGAGTTTATGATACCGCAACTGCAGCTGTTTCTTGAGTTCAACAATAGAACACAATTTCAGCAAGATAGGGCCACTCCACACACAGCTAGAGTTTCAATGGAGAAGCCGAGGGGAATTTTCCCCAATAAATTAATCAGCAAGTACGGATACATACCTTGGGCACCTCGGTCATCGCATCTTACACCGTGCAACTTTATTTGTGGGGATACCTTAAGTCGAGAGTTTCAGCAATAATCCTCGAACAATTCAGGACCTATAAGAAAATATCCGCCGTGAAGTTGCTGCTATTGAACAAACGCTTTGCTCTTGCGTATTCGCAAATTTAAGAGTCCGATTGCAAGAACGTATTGAGAAAAATGGACGGCGTTTAGACGATATTGTTAATAAAATGTAAAATGTATGTATAAATACATGTATATGTATGTACTAATGTTGTATAAATAAACTATGAGAATAAGATTGTAGTTTTTTTAAAAATTTAATATTAAACTTGAAAATTTTCCGCTGGACACCCTTTATTAAGAAAATAATGCTCCCAAAATACACGTGAATTCCTTTATCATTTACCATGTCATTAATTACCAATCAACGGTACTTTATTTGGTTTCCAATAGACATTAAATTTTTAAAATATTTTAGTCCGGTCAATTACTGTTTTCTTATTAAATTAGGGATGTTTATTTGTTATCATTCTTCGGTTAATTCCCCACCTTACTAGTCTATTTAACATCAAATATATCGTATACAACCTTATTTAAAACTATCAGTTTTATTAATTTCGTTTTAAATAAGTTAACGGTTTCTTCATTTTGAATATCTTGTGTATTGCCATTTGCATGTCTATACTATTTTATATTTATTTGTAAAGTCTTTCATTACAGATTCTATATCTCATTGTCAATTTGCATTGTGTGTTGTCATGTTGCATTATCATATAAGATACAATTAAAATTCATTAACGGATTAGTAATTTCTTCCCAAAAAAATTTCGAATATTCGATTTACTTCATATAATAAGTTAATAAGTTATAGTTACGAGCGTGCCGGTAAATAGAGAAACGAGGGAAATTACATCGGTATTGCGTGCTAGCATTTAAATATGTAAGCAAATGGTTCACCATAAGGCTTGTTAAAATGTAAGATCGTGTTTTTATTTTTTGTAAATTTAAACATAGATTACGTATGTTTATATAATAGTTTTACTACCTGACAAGATAAGGTTGTTTTTTAATGAATAGCTCCTATTATAACATTTTTATTTAATTTGATTGGTTTTCATTACATTTGTTATATACAGTCCGTATCTTATTCTTTCACAGGTGCCGGTATTTCAATATTCATATTTTAACAAATTTATAATGATTTGTATAGACATGCGTAAAGCTTATATATTACGATTTCAGAATGTACTCTGACAATAAAAACACGGTATGATATTTCACGTCACATTTATTCCAGAGAACTGCTTAGAAGATATTAACAGCCGTCTTATATAGGAAAAATTCCTGCCTACGTGCTGTTTATAGAGTATAGTGGACGTGGCATTTATAAGGACGCATGTTTTTATAAATTAAATATTGTCAGATGATCGGGTAGCAGGTGTTCTTTTTGCCTTTAAATACGGCACACAAGAAATATCACATATGGGGCCTTATATACTTGTAAGTTTGTAGTTAGATGAATTCCCGATTATACACGTTCGTGACAACATCATTACGCATATTTTGAGAAAAAATAAGCTTTTCAAAAGCCAAATTTGCACTATTCGCTTTGGAACGATGAGAACTCTCACGTGGTTAGACTTCGTTAACCACTAAACCCATGCCCTTCTGTACCTACTCATGATAGTTTTAATATCTTGCTAATAAGTTTTAATATTTTCCACGATTGTCAGTTTGTAACATTACTTTTACTTTTATTTTATTACATTGTTTCTATTATAATTTCTCAGCCATGAAAAGTGTGTTCTGTAACATGTATTTTTTCTAATTGTCATAAAATGTTTTTTTATTGTACCTTAATAGAATTATGTATTTATAAAAAAAATCAAAGCATTGCGTACTAGTCGATTCAATTCCGTTGCATGTTAAAAAAAAACAGGTAATGTTTAGGTTTATAAGAATGTACAGCAAATGGGAACATGTCAGCTGAGGCAAGACTAGTGGTTCACAATGGAGTCCTTGTACCGACACTAATGTGTGGAAGTGAGGCCTGGAGCTAGTAGAAGAGGAACGAAAGTAGACAGAATGTAGTGGAAATGAGATCACTTGAGCGTATATGTGGCAAATTCATTTATGACAGCGTAAAGAATGAAGAAACAAGGAAATAATGTAAAGCTGATCTTAGTATAGTGAGTAAGAATAAGATAAGATCACTTAGGTGATTTGATCATATGGCACGGATGAATGAGGAAAGAATGGTAAGAAAGATATATGACACAAGTGTTGATGGCACCAGAAATGGAGGACGTCCGTGAAAGACTTGACACGACCAGGTAAACCAGATACTGGAAGATGGTCCAGTTAGAAGCTTGTATGAGAATATATGTGAATGTGGAGGAAGCGAGAATTGTGTGTTAGGACAGAAGATAGTGGCGCTTTATTCTCTCTGCTTACCCCTGTAGAGAAACGACGTGATGGTAAGTAACACCTAGGTCAATTATTAAATATTTCTTTTTAGGTTTTCTTTGGTGTATAGGTGTTCTATATAGTTGTAATAGACCTAGTACACAATATTTTATGGGCATCCATTACCTGAATAGAGTATGAGTCGAAAATGTTCATGGAGTATGTACAAATTCTCTAGTGAAACGATTATTATTCTATATATTTGCTTCTGACCTTAAATGTCTAACAAAATATAGTCTGGGCGCTCGAAGTTCGATGGCCTTTGTGATTTATATTCAATTTGCAATGAAATATACGCATAGCTATAATTTTTTTTAATGATTTCATTTTTGACATGAAACACGCAGCTTGAACATTTTCGATTCATATTTTTAATATGTATCTTTACGTAAAATGTCGTGCTCTAGGTATGTTACACCCTGTATAAAAGTTGTATAATAGTGTGTAAAATAACTTTAAAAAAAAAATTCAATTGCGAATATGCAAATATTACCGTATAATTAAATATTGGGCTGTGAATTTTTCGCAATTCGAATTTATCGATATATGAATCATGATTTCGGTTGAATGACTGCAATTTTCATTTGCTTTTTTCAAGATAGTATTTTACGTCGGCAAAGATGTATATTATACGGTTGTACAGACTGCTACACAGCAAGTATTCTAGATGCACATTATTTATTTATTACCGTAAATTGAGATCAAATTTTGAAATCGTGATGTTGGGTCAGAACCATAGAAAATGACTTATTGCAACCAGAAGATATTATTTATACTTGGCGGACAAGACCACTTGTAGAAAGTTACAATAATTTTTAAATTGATCATAAATAATTCGTAGAAAGATGTTTTACTACTTATAAAAATTAATAAATGTTATTCAACGTATACATTAACTTCTTCACGAGTATACAAGAGGTATAAAATAATTTGTTATGAAGATATTTAATTATCCAACTTACGACAGCCCCAATTTATTATTTACAATTAATTTCAATTCGTTTCATCAGAAAGAACAATTTATCTAAGTTTAGTAAGACTACATAATAAATAAGCCTTTAAAATTGGATATTAAAATCAATACTCTCTTAAAAACGTTTCACGCCTTTCAAAACACAGTAAACATATCGGTTTAATTTAATATAATAATTTTAGTAATTAATTATTCTATTCTAGAGAAAAAACTGTTATTTATGTTTTCGATGTAATATTAATCGTAGCTTTATTTTATAGACTCAGTGAATAATGTACATAGAAGAGATCACCTCAGGTATTTACTAAAATATAAAGACTTCTGTGGTTGGAGGATGATGGAACATCACAGAAGTTATTGCTGAACACAAGCCCAATATGACTCTGGAACTTGGTAATGCCCTTAAAAGAAAATCTGCAATAGAAATCCAAGATTGGAGAAAAAAAGCGTGTAATAGAGATGGAGGATTATTTTTGAGGAAGTCAAAACCATCAAAGGTTGGTTGTAAAGCCAAGAGTGAATGATTGATTCCGCCTTATAATAGTTCGTTCACAGTTCATTAACTATTTTTAATAAATCTACATATTGTATCCATTTGGAAACCTCAACCTACTACGTTAATATGTTTGTGTATGTTTAAAACATCAATAACGTATACACAATTTAGATGTGTATTTCTCGCAAAGGAAATTGATAATTGATTATTTTATAGAAAGGTATTGTGTCTGTTTATCCTCATTATTCATTATCCTTAATTCAAAGATGCTCAATTCAAAGGCAAATGTAATACGATATTTTTCGCCTGGTATTAAGACTCTTGATTTTAAAATGATTCAGTCTTTGAGTATAACCGCTCAGAATTATTATTAATATTCTTAAAATAGTATATAAATTCTAATAAAACTCCTATGTATAGGTTCTACAAAGTTTTTCTACCAGGTATTACAAGAACAGAAATTTACCAATTATAGTGTCTAGTTAACCTTATTTTTAATATACAGATTATGAACTGGTCATTTCATGACCCTGATACATAATATTAAAGAAGGAACATGTTAAAAAGTATAAAAGTTGTTAATTGAGGATAGAAAACTATGCGTAAGTACAGAAGTGTGTAGATTTCAAGGTCAACGAAGTCTAATCATATATACGCCTTGGCTATTTAATTATTGATATAATATGGCTGCTCGTACAAGGGTTGAATCATCAGCCTTGGGTACCTATAATAGTTTACATCCTCACATCACATCAGTGGCGTGTTCTAGCCATTAACTTCATGTTATACCGCTAATAACACAAGATTGCTAATAAGTTGTACTGCCACTAGAAGTTGTATTCGTCTGAACTGGAAACAGCTTTGACTGGGAAAAAACACAATCTTACTAAAACATTTTATTGTAAAAAGTACATCTGTGGGAGTTATTTTCTTAATAATATTACTATCATTCTGGAGAAGTTCTTCAAGTTATTAAGCGAAGGGTTAGAAATATAATAATAATATATATATTTTTTTTGATTCATAGTACAGTATGTTATATTGTTACAATCGGATAACATTGCAGCAAAGTAAGACATATATTATATTTCGGTACCCTGCCTGCGACACTAATATTTTGCTATATTATGGCAGACAGTGCTTTTCCGGTAAAGAAGTAATGTTCAATGTACAAAAATATATATATATAAAGAGTAAAACAAAAATAGATAACATAAATACAACGTAAAACTTAAAGTAAATGCAATGTTCAATGTATAAAAAATAAAAAAGAGTAAGTAAAGTAAGAGTAAATAACATACAAATATGAAGTGAACTTATGTAAAATAGTAATGTTCAATATAAAAAGATTGAAAAAAGTTCAGTTAAATAATATACTAACACAACTACAGAGAAAAGTAGAAAATGCAATATTCAATAAATTGGTACGATTGTGGCACTTTTAATCTCAAGTTTGAACTTTTAAAAGTTCTTGGACGTAGTTTCTCCCCATTTCATGGAATCAGAACTGCACTTTTCTTGAAAAATATGTAAGACTATGATTGCAATTTTTCATGTCTGAATTTAGACTGTTGTATATTTTTGGTGCTAGAAACAAATAAAATCTCTGTGCAAAAGCTGCTTAATTTTGGCACGAGATTGTGACAGTTAGCCTGTGTCCATGTTAAGTGATATAAATATGAAATCATAACTCATTTATAATGCATATATTTAAGTCCGCATAAACTTAATACATAACATATAAAATAATTATAGATTTATTTTGCAGTAATTATAGTTATGCACAGCATTTTTGATTGTGTGGAGTGCACGCCTCTGCACCATTCACTTTTGTATAAGGTTAAAGGATGATCAACTTGTAATATTTTTTGGGATTCCACAATAGGATGTAATATATATATATCCTTACTAAAAATATTAATAAATCCAAAGCTGTAAAATATTTTTTAATTCAGCAAAATGGTTACTGGTTAAGTGAAAACCTTACATAAATGGTGTTATTATTTATATTATTAATACAGTTCCTTCCAACGTGTGCCATAATTACAGGAGCCTCACATCTATCTCCGCGGCTTCCCATCCCAGTGCTGTAATTCATCTCGCAATTTGCAGGATATTTTTTCTCATTCCGCATTAGTTCTTCAGACACGACACGGCAATTTTCGCGCCTGTTTGGAACAGGATTGTTTCTGCACCGACATTTCTATTTCTATTTAACCCTTTGAGTGCGGCTTTGAAAATTCATAAGGCGACTGCTTTTGAAATAAAATCATTTTTAAGAAACAAGATATGTCGATTATCTAAAATAAAATGTGAATACAAAAACATATATAAAATAAAAGTGGAATCAAACTGATAATAAAATTAAAATTATAATATTATATACTGTTTCAATTTATTAATTATAATATTCTACGTGCTACAGACTTGAAATTGTTATCGGAAATTTGTTATCATATATACAAAATATTGTATTAATGAGGAAATATAAAATCAGATATAGATATACATATATATCAAAAAATATTGTTGTTCCTGCCGGAATTCGAATCTGCATCTCTTCCAATCCGGGAAACGTGCTAAACACCGTTTATGCTATAGCACCACAATGCATTGACGACAAATTTTCGAACCTATATGTTACACTTTTAAAATTAATACATCTATCGTTCCATTATTTGAAAACCATCTACTTTGTTTTTACGAAATCTCCAATACCTTTGAGTAATTCGATAGGAGACGCCAGAATGAATAATTAAATTTTATTAAATTTATATATTATTAAGGGGAACACATTCTTATTGTGAAGTTGTAATTATTTAGTGTGTTCTCCTTAATAGTATACATAAATGAATACTGTGTACAAGTTTAGCTAAATGTAAAATCTAAATACCAACTTATTATCATCAACAATTCTTTTTATTTATTTTTATCGAACGCTTCTGAAAGCGCATTACATAGTACATAAAAACATATAAAAATGGCCTTAATTTTAATGATATTCCTCAGACAGTACGTATTATTGTATTATATACAGGGTGTAACAGACCTAGTCCACATTATTTTATGGGTGGATACCTGACTTAATTACGAGTCGAAAATGTTCAAGGAATATATAGGTGTGTTTAATTTAAGGTTTCCGCGAGCACTTGTGTGTGGAACTAACGTCTCTTTACTCGACTATGGGAGATTTGTATATCCTGCGAAAAGTACGGTTGTACCGTATTTTTTTGAGCAACGCCTTGACAATGGCATGTGTTATCGTGCCGAAACGTCGGCCTAGTAACCATCCACAAAAAACGTGATCTATCTCAAAAGAGACGCCAGTTCCATATATGTAGTGCCTATTTCCAAAACTCCCTAAAACGGATTTCGGATAATTTGAGTTAAATATGCAGTTTTGTTATCAGCTACATGCAGAAAACATTGTTTTTCGCAAATGCCACTTAAATCCATTGCTATTGTAACGTAACTTTGAATGACGTTGAGAAGTGATAGGGACAGCGCCCCCTTGTCTTCGTAGTCTGGAGTTTGGCGGTTTGGATGGTTTTTTGTCCCTGAAGAATGGGGTGCTTGCTAGGCACTATGGCTTTTTTTATTATATTTTATTTTTTTGTAAATAGTTTGTAAATAATTGTAAATAGTTTGTAAAAGTTGTAAAAGTGTGTAAATAATGTTTTTTTTTTTTTTACATATTAGTTATTTCTTTCTTTTTTTGTATATTTTTTTCGCCATTCTTCAAGAGACGGGAGCAGGAAGATAGAGAAGGGATATGGGGAGGAGTTTATCGGGGTCTGCGTCGGGGGAGTTTCTGCCTAGGGAGGAAATGGAGGGGTTGGGGATGGTTTGCAGCTTGTTGAAAAATCTGGTAACAAGGTCCAGTATGTGCGTTTTTAGGTGAGGTGTGTTGGTGTCCCGATGTATGACTGTGTTTCTCACAAACCACGGGGCTTGGACAATGCAGCGGAGTATTTTGTTTTGAAATGTGGCGATTTTATTAGAGTGTTTGGATGTGGCCCAGATGGGGCAGGCGTAGGTGAGGATTGGGCGGAGAAGGGATTTGTAGAGGAGGATTTTGGTGTTCGTATGAATGGGGTTGAACTTATTGAGGAGGCAGGAGATGGAACCTTTAGCGTTGCTTGCTGACCGGAGGGTGGTCATTGCTATTGTATGTTCAAAATCCGATTTAGTTCCAAAATACCCCAAAGCAGACGGAGTGTAAGTTGCTATTCTCCCTAAAATAAAATCAGCCAATCACAACGCTTGTTGATGATCACACGATCTAAAATCCAGTATGGCTGGCAGATCTTCTTTCTTTAAAAAATGCCGATTACTTTCAAGAAACCTGTCATTAAATCTATGTAACATGTATAATACTTAATTATTAAATATGTGTCGATTTGATCTATACAACTAAACTTTCAATTTCAATACTAGAATTAATTTCTATATTAAAATGAGTCTATTATTATTAATTTGTTATAAAAAACATTTTTATTTACTTTATATGATTATTATTGCCAGCGCTAACAATTTTTTTTAAATGTAAACTAATTATCTACATGTATTAAATTTGTCTCGCACTGGATGTACTAATTACTCCGGGTAGATACGCTTGCCTGCCATACAGACGCACTGATAAAGTATTGCACAATCCGCGTTTTAGGTTTTATGTGGGAACCTCGCTTGGCTTTATACGGACATTAATACTCGTATACGTAATGTTTCCAGTTGCACAACATAAACAGAGCATGTCGGTCCGTGTTTGCAATATTATTTTCATTGGGAAACAGAATAAGGTATGATTTAATTTGCATATGGTTTTATTTGTATTCTTATTAAAGTGTCACAAGCGCTAGGAAGCGAGTGCTTTGCGTGAAGAAATGCACAGAAAAGTTATTGAAGCATCCCGCCAGTGGCGTTCCGTCGATGTGGTTGAGTTCACAGTGAGGTTTCTGACAAACGGAAATAATATTTCGGATATCAATGAAACTGATGTCAGTCTGAATATTCGTACCTGTTATTTCCTGTAATTTTAACTCTCAGAAAAGTTGTTGATAAGTGATAATTATTGAATAATAAATTAGAATAAATTTTTAATTGAACAATTCTTTTCTTTACATAATAAAACAAAATATTATGTTAAAAACACTATTAATTGATTATTAAACATGTTTAGATACCTAATGTGTTAATAGCAAGCAAAATATTATAAATAACCAGATCCTTTTTGCAAATAGTCATCTTTTAAATTTGTTTTCATATTAGTTCCTACTAATTTATAGTTTTGTTTTTATCTATGTTTGTATTTTTAATTTCAGTATACATTGTTTCCTGAAGAAGATACCACAGGTATCGAAACGTGTTGAATAATCAATAAATAGTGGTTTAAACAAAGTATTTTGTCTAATTATTTATATAAAATGAGGCCATAGAGTAATTTTGCTAATATTGAAGAAATTTTTTTGTTGGTTATTCTTTTTCAGTCAATTTTATAATATATTATTAACATTTCAAAATAAATTTTCTAAATAATATATTTAAAAAAAAATATTAAAACTATATTAGTTGTCCAAGAAGGTTTAAAATTGGTATACATTTTTGAATCCAGAAAAGTGATATTTTATCACGGTAATTGAGGCCATCCCTGCAACAATACTGTATATCATTTTTGGGCAAATCTGAGTTATGAATGCAAATGCGTTGTATATTATATTCTTTGAAATCGAATGGAATAGTAAACTATATAAAATAAATAAAAATACTATTACATGTTATAATATTCATCTCGTACAATTCTAGTTTGATGTTCGGTGTGTTCCGGGGTTCATTTTTTGTTCTGAGAAACCGACCACTAAGTTAGTCGTATTTTCACATCACAAGCGCTTAGCTTAATTATGAAACATATTGATAATATTAAAGCGACATGCATTCCTTATACGCATTTCTATTAAAAATATATAAAATACTGTAAACTAATCCGGAGGGGTTAGGGAGAAATGAAAAATGTAGTGTAATTAAAATTTATTTTTACATTTTAATTAATATTTCGAAATGATATTTAAAAAATCTCATAATTATTAATCGCCCATGTTAATCTGAAACTCGGTTAATGCGATCTCGGATTAGAATATACTTTAAAAATATTTACCAAGTTTAATTGTATGTAAGTATGAGTAGATACACTTATACCGCAATCAGTTTGTATTGTCATTTCATATAAAATATTAAGGATAAATGAATTATTTTTATAAAATGTCGAAATTTCCTAAAAACGATAAAATATTAGAAAAAAATTTGACCCAGGTAATTTTAAGATAATGCTGAAACTCTGCAACTTAAAAACTTTACATTTTTAATGGCATGCGTATGAACAATTTCGTACATACGATGTTAAGATTATTTCTTAAGGAATTACGAGTTGAGTTGTTTTTCCTCGGTAAAAATATATTAAAGCATATTTTAGACGTACTATAAATTTTTTTCGTGTTCCGTTTACTTTAACAAAAAAGCTTTCTCATTTTGCAAAAATTATAATGCAATTTATGTATATGTTTTTAACACTTATAAATTTTAATATTCATCCAATTTGATTAAATAGTAACATAATTATTGAAAACATATAGTTACGTAATGTGCTGGTTCTGGTGGATCGAACGCCAGCGTGTCACGCCACTGGATAGGCTGAGTCTGTGGGTGTCTCTAGTGTAATGTGTCAGTGTGGCTGTCACGGATGGATGGGAATGAATGATGTGGCAGCCGTGCCAAAATTATCTCTCGCTATCAAGAGATTGTTACATGATCCATTTCTCCCATGCCGGTTCGCACAACTATCAGCTGAGATTCTCCTCCTACCTCCATCCAGGGGATGAGTCTATGACGCGGGTGGATCGGGGTCTCAAACCTTCAGTATCTATCACATCTCAGAAATCCTTCTTCCAAAACTCTCCATATTGTCGGCGGAGCGCTATTCGGCGTGCTCCACTCGCCTCGCCGGCTTAGTCCCCAAGTCAAGTTCCCCCTTCTCACTCTTTCCGCCCGCCACCACACGAATCGGTAATGTAGCGCTCGGTCTGCCGCGCAATTTTTAAATGTCACAATATACTCCTCAGATACAAATGTTTAATATTTATCATAGTTTGATGTGTATTAATTTGTATTGATTTAAAAAAAATAGTTTCAATATCTTATCTAATATTGATTCACAACAAATGGGGCTTACACTAAATACATCACATGAAGTACCTGTTTAATTAATAATCAATTATAATTATCTCTCAGTACGGGTTGTATTTATTTATGGTTCATACTTGATTTTTTAATTAATTAATTCATTTATTTAGACACATAAAATATAAGTATTGTACAGCTGCAAAAAAAATACAGTTTGTTACATATATTTTACACAGATTTTAAAATGCATTGCCCAACTAGGTAAGTCTATTTTAGGGCAAATTAGCAAACACGTTACATTTCACAAAACCAAATAACTCATTAAAAGCAAAACACAATCAAATAGAATACAAGAACATACAAGGCAAGTGAACGTGAAAATATATAAAAAGAGAAAATAAAAATACCAATGTGTAATACAATATGTAAAATAATGTAAGCACATATATGGTAAAAAAAAAATTGTAAAATAAAAACACACAAAATGCAGTTATAAGAATTATTTCATTATATTAAAGAATTTACTCTCAGTATCTGCTCTACCTAGTTTCTGCAACCAATAAGAAACATCCTTTTTAAAAGCCTTAATATCACTTGAAATTCTAATATTATTTCCAATTTGATTGTATATTCTCGGAGCTTGAAAGGTGAATAATCTTTGATCAAAAGTAGTTAAATAATTCATTATTTAATTATTCGCTTTCGTGGGATAATATATTTCAGTCCTCACAGTTGGAATGCTTATTTTCCGATGAAAGCTAGTTAGTGTATTCAGCACATATAATATATATCCAAAACCCGAAATTCCCTAAAAAGTGACTATGAAGGATAGGAAAAGTTTTTAATACAAATTAAATATATTAATTAGAAAGATATAATAGAAAAATATTTGAATTCCGGTAGCAACAACAATGTTGGACTCTTATGTCTACTATCGACATCACACCCAACATCTAGAGAATCTGTAATTATTATCGCCGCACAGACGGTATAGAGTGTCACTGTCTAAATATGTTACAGTTAATTAACATAGATTGCCCAGGCACTATTTCCTGCGGCGAAATAACGCGCTCGATCCTCCGGACTGAGATGCGCACAGATGCGGACAGCGTCGAGAGAACTCTCCAATTTATGATATGTAAAAACAATAAAACAATATATTCTTAAGTTTAGTGGTATTTATTTTAGTTTAAATATATAAGGATTATGCTAGAATAAAGTGTCGCGCCTAATTAATTTGAAATACTTAACTTCCAGTAAATTGTTTAGAGGGTTTTTTATCAGTAATTTTTTACCCTTCCAATTCATGTATTAATATAAAACACATATGATGTTTATTATAATAAGGTAGTTAGTAAAAGTGTCAAAGTGATTAGCGCTGATGCACTTGTAGTAGTAGATTAGGCGGTCTAGAGAGACTATAGAGTATCGTAGACTCTAAGGAATTGGAAAAAAAAAAAGTTACAATTAATTTGTTTGTTTCGACAAATAAGTCAGTTTAATGTTGCATTTTTTTACAGAATAACATTTATATACATACAAATTAAGAAAACATTATTGTAAACACGTTTATTTTATTTATTTTTTACGTAATATGAACCGATTTTATGATTCTTCTGGGATACCTCAAATATAACAGTCAATGTCCTGGAAGCTTTAAATCCCACGCAAACAACCCACGAGTTCATGGAAATTTTATTTGGTAAATCCAGAGGCTCTCAAAATTGATTATTAACTGTTTACAAACTTGCCAACATTTCTAATATTTCATTGAATAGATAGATCATCCATATTTTTTCCATAATCGAGAGATCTTGATAATGTTCGACAACAACCGTAAGTATTAAACTCACAAAACACATTTTCAAAATAATTATATTAGAAGCCAAAGATTAACTAAGAATTATAAAGATTAAAAATGCAATTTACTTACTTTTATGTAGATTTAGATAGAAATACTAACTATTGCTTGAAAAATTTTAATTCATTTTTTTCATGGCCAGGAGATTCTCAAACCCTCTGTTAAAACGTTATTCTGTATCTCATCATATTTTGAACATTTCCGTTTATTTTTACTAATAATATTTCGGTTAAGTTCGTTAGTCAGACTGAACTGCAATCGTGTTTCAAATTTACAGGTATTCAAAAACATAAATAATTATAGAGCAATATTAACAGATATTTAAGTATATATTTAAAAAATACAAATACGTAACCTTCTACCTGAAAAAAAACACACGTTTAAATAAAGACGAAATATATCTGAATTTTTTTTTTGAGTATTTGAATATTTGAATAATTTTTATTTTATTTTATTGCTTACAATGAGAATATTAACAACCTACTTGTTATAATTATATTCTCAAATTATTATATTATATAATTTATAACGAAAAACGATTGTATGTGTCTAACTCTCGCGTGAATGAATATAAAACTATAATTGTTATTTTTATGATTACGACTTAAAAAAAATAGAGATGTAATATGGAATACAAACATAAATATTGTATTATTTTTTAAATCAAGATAAGGGCACGTGTTATGGAAAATAGAGCTAATGGTGGTATCTTGGAACGAGAGTCAAATCTCCAACCAATTATTTATATATTTCAGTACTTAGTTATATACAGGTGTCGTGATATGAAGTGCTTGGTAGTCTAGCGATAAAACGATCAAGTTAGAAAATACAAAAATATCGTTACGACATATATTTTGTGTAGGCATTCAATATTCTGTATTATGTAAGAAAATAATGTGCAGATTTTTCAAAGATCCGTTATACATATATGCACAGACTGATGCGATGGGAATACTTTTTAAAATAATATTTCTATAAGCTTTGATTGTTAAGCTGTATTAAAATTGATATTCCTATATATTTACGCTTATGTAAAATGGAAAAAAAATCAATGTAGTGATGATGGTTTATGTGAAAAAAAATTGGGTGATCTAAATATGTACATAAAGAGCAATAATTCGATGACCGAATCTGCTAATTCTCTCCCAGATGTAACCAATAATAACAATATTAGTCGCCGATAAAAAGTAACCAAACAAATATGTCATACTCGTTACCATGGTGAATAGATATTTTATTCAGTACTCATAAACATCAAACATATTTTTGACACTTTTTAGAAACTCATATGTTTAGTAATGCGCATATTACATGTAAAAAAGTGGACAAATAGACACGTCAAATTCTGTTAACCCATAAACGGAAAATTACGTTGTGACACTTTTTTAGGATTTCACGTGTACAAATAGTCACAATACTTATATATTCATACATATTTTGTTAAATTATGATACAATAATTTCTATTAAGAGTAAGATTGGTCATATGGAACGGATGAATGAGGAGAGAATAGTATGACGTAAGTGTTGATGGCACCAGAAATAGAGGACGTCCGCGGAAGACTTGGCATGGCCAGGTAAACTAGATAATGGAAGATGGTTCTGTTAGAAGCTTCAGCAATCGGCGATGAGGCGAGAATTATGTGTCAGTAGAGAGGAATGTGGCGCTCTATCCTCTCTGCCTACCCCCGCGGGGAAACGGCGTAATGGTAAGTGAGTAAGTTAGTAGAAAAAGATAGAAAAATAACTTTTTTGTGAATTCGGTACCTATATTTAAAAAAAATATATATCTAGTATGTAATTACTTACCTTACATGTAACCATGTGAGCACCTGTTTACTAGTTCTATTATTTTTACTTTCACTCTATTATTTTTCTTCCACATAACACAATCCTTCAAAGCAAAAATTAAATTTTTATTACATCTTATATGGCATATAAACAAGAGTTGAACGCAAACAAATTTCTCAATTTTTTACAAATAAAATACTAAATACTGCTACGCTTGCAACTATTCATTATACATTAATTACCTAATAACTTGGACAATAAATATCAGCTCGAAAATTAACTAACAATGAAGGTAATTATGTCCACACTGGGATCGTAATTAATTGCTTTGTTAGAAATTTCTCTACGACCTTCACCTCGGTTGCCCACAAAACCTTCGTCACCTGTGAGTACCGACTATACTCTCCGTGCTGAGGTAGGTACTCGACAGATAAAAAAAAAGCCATATAAAATACGTCGTGTCTAGAATTCCATTGTTCATACGGAGAGAAAGATTTAATAATAGATGATAGTGAAATTATGTTTTCGTCACGTTTGAAATGAAAGGAAAAAAATAAATTAAATGAATTTAATTATAGGATAGAGCTTGCATATTGAATATATCCACGTACCAACATGCTTCTAAATATATATATTTTTTAAAATCATTTTTTTTTTGACTTTTTAAAATTTTGATTATTTGATCTTATTTTTTTTAGTATATAACAGCAGTAAAAAATTGGTTTGTTGTGAAATGAAATGGCTGGGTAATAAAATAATTAACATCTAAAGTCAAATTTTTACATGGAAAATATGATAAAAATAAAAAAAGTTTTTCTCTGCATATAGACGTATTTTGCAGTCAATAAATTAACATTTTCGTTTGCTTTGAGAAAATTAATATTTTAGAAAATACTACGGATGAATGCATATGGATTTATTTGTTTATAACGGTTGATACAAAATATACAACTGACAAACAAAATATTATCTACACATATTTCATTTTAACACAACCATTCATACTTATTGTTGTTTGTTTATTTTGATTTATGATGAATACAAAAGTTAAAATTATCGAGCAACTTAATCAGTAGGCGTATCCGTAAAAAATGTTTATGGAAGTCATAACATCGGTACATAACGCTTTGTGTATATTTCTACGTAATATGTACATAATACATAAGCAGGTACATTCGATACACCTACGTTAAATTGCATTCCATTGTTGATATGGCTGTAAGCATAAATTTATGTTATTTATAATAGAGAAACATACTATTAGTAAATAATTTATTCAGTTCCTAAAATATCTAAATTACATCAGATACAGATATAAATACAGAAAAATATTTAACATTACAGTCTTATTATATCTCACTTTAAAATAAATATGAGATGCTTTTTAACATGGCTGTAGAGTTGCACGCAACCATCTTGAATATAGCAATGAAGGCGCTAAAATTAAAACAAAACATAAATTATTTTTTGATGTGGATGATATTGACATCGCAGGTGACTCCATGGATTCCTTTAACGTCACTTTTTATTCGTTGAGACGGGATCGAACATGATGTTTAGTAAATGAATCCAAGACTAGATATATGTTGATGTATTAAGAGCGCTGTAAAAATAAACAATTACAATTTCGAAACAGTCGGTAATTTTAAATCAACCATGTTGACTACACAGAATGATATGTCAAATGAAAAGAAATTGACAATTTATATTGAATATCGCTGTTATTTTTCCATTGAAATGCCATGAACTCGAAGCTCCTGGCAATCGAAGCAAAAATTGCGATCTGCTACACAATAATATTCCCTGCTGTTATATACACATATTAAGATGGAGCAAGAATATGAAAAGGGGTCGGCAGGCACTCCATGCAGCTAAATCAGAAATCATTTTAACGATTATTAAAAATGTTTTTTTTTTGATAGTTGAAAGCCAATAAGGAAAATAAAACGTATTTTCACAGAATAGTTACCTATCTACTAGAATCGAATTAAATTATAATTGAAAACATGGGAAGTAGGTACTTATTAATATTTTTATATATTCTTTTATATCCAGTACAGTGACATATGATTATAATAACTTATTAATTAATTTTATTCCTTGTGCATATGGCTTACGCCATTAGAAGTGTAACCGGCGTACAATTGATCATTTTGAAATTGGAACAAAGTAACTATTGTCTGTTCTCTTAGAGAGCATCTCGAAATTGTTGCTTTGTTTTCTCGGTAAAACTGGTTTATTTATTCACAAAAACAACACATTTTTGTTCAAGGTTGAAATGCTTTTTAAAAATACAAAAATTCATGCATTCTATTCATGCAAATCGATTCTACGACTTGTTCTCAGGAACAACAGTGGTAGATAGTTATTGGACGTATCTGGATGATAGTGGTACCCAAAATATATATATGTAGATAAGACTTAAGGGTCAGTCCACGTTGGTAATGTAAAAAATTGATGTATTCTTTCACCCAGTGTAGTACACTTATTATTTGATAAAATCTACAGTGAAACAAATAAATTATACCGAGACGGCAAGATGTAATATACTTACATACATATACGTATCATAAATATATAGTGAGCTGCTCTGAAATGAAAGCGTCGCCTGAGTGAGATCAGGATATATACATATATACCTTAAAATGCATGCTTATGTGTATGAAAATTTGAATGTTGTTATCACAAAAATATTGTGCTTTATATGTCGTAAAATTTATAAAATAGGTTAGAATGAACAAATACAATTTATTTAACGTATTTATATTCAAGTAAGGAATCTTTAAAGAAAAAAATAATGTAAGATTGACAGGAATTATATTATTTTGAATATTATAATAATATGTTTAAAGCAATAGCGTGGGATCGAGCGTTTTATTTACATTAAAATTTGGCTCATTTTAATATGTTTGTTAAACAGTAATGTACCTAGTTGCTTTATAATATAAAATAAAATAAATTATTAGATTATCCAAAATTATAGTTATTAGTTAGTGAAAATAATATTGTGTTTTTTCAGATATGAGCCGTTGGAGGGATAAAACTCATTAAATGGCGCTAGATGGCGGTGGTTAGTGCTGCTATGCTCCGCCCCCCTGGGGGGGGATTAGATCCCCCTTATTATTCCTCACAGATGGTAAGAAACCAAAAATGATACATCCTACATACATACATAATTACCTTACATCTGTCCAGTGCAAGTGTGTGTCGCATAGTAACATAAAACAAACATACATTAAGTCTCATGACAATATAAAATATAAAGTTGTAAGGCAATTTGAGATCTTTTCTGTTGTCTGGCCGCCATTTTATTGTTATTTTTCCGCCACTGTCTACTGACTCAAGTTTATAATCTTATCTTTTGTTCTTGTTCTAATATTGAATTATTCTAATATCTAATATTGTTCTAATATATTTATATACTCACTGAGTTCAGTAAAGAACAGAAAGGTATTTACTATTTAAAGTGTCATTTAATATACCAAATCAGAATCCAACAAATGATAGCAGAATTATAACATAAAATAAGAAAATAACTTATTAAATAATTTATTAAATAACTTATTAAAATAACTTGATAATTGAATAAGCTGGAGATGTCATGTGAATAAGTTATCAAACAAAATTCACAAACTGATTTACTTCTTTAGAATACTCATGAGCATTCTAGGACATGTTTTACATGTTAACTAAAACAGTGAGCTACGGTCTGTGTCATTTTCTAATAAGATATGGTATATTAAGCTAGGGCGGAACGTCTAAAACCATGTTGAAACCGGGGTCAGAATTCTTACGTATGTAAAACCATAGTGCAAAAAGGCACCACGACAAAGCTGCCCAAGACATTGGCGCGCCGACAAAGCCGCGCAAAAGTAAATGAGGACATTTATTCCGATGTATTGTATTTTATATGCAAATTGAAACATACTTAAAATATGAAAAAATCATGAATTATATGAACAAAAAAATATTCGAAAAAATTAAAACATACGCATAACATAAAAAAAATTACGAATTATATAAAACAAAAAACATACACAATAGACAGTATAAATTTCACCAGCCTAATCTAACTAGCTTAATCTAACTAGCCTAACCTAACTTAACCTAACCTAACAAAAAAACCCTTTATTTTTAATTAAATTAAATCTTTTAGTTTTGTTCCGCGCGGCATTGACGGGGTTGTTCCGCGCGGCAATGTCTTGGGTGGCTTTGTCGGCGCGGTTTTGTCGGGACACCGTTCAAAAATCATATAGACATTGATCAGAGCAGGTTTTTAGGAATAATTCACGTATACTTCTTGGAGATTATATTATGTACGATAAATATTATATAATATACTCGTATATCCACATTATCAGAAAATTTTACAAACAATATCACACTCCATTACTTTGTTGAATGCACCCACCCAAGACTCCATTCACAAGTGGTAAAAATAATAACTATATTCTGTAACAACAATAAACTCTTATATAAATTTGATAATTTCAATTAAATTATGATGAAGTCATTAATTTAATGATGTAAAATGTTGTGCCAAAAGATCAAATAAAAATTATTAAAATACAAATTGCGAGAAAGTGACCATTAAAATAATTCTCGCATTTCAATTCGATTTTTGCTAAACCGTTGATGACACTATTTGCAGACGATTGGAAAATTCGAAGATGACTTTTTTGACCTATTAGGTATCATACATTTTGATATTATAATTTTTTAGAATGTTTTAAATTTTTTTTTGTTATTACCGCAGTTGTTGCGTGTTGAAATAAATAATAACAATGATTCATAAATACCTCAAATATCATAATGAGAAGAAAGTCTTGTATGTGTTGTTTTAACATACAGATTAAAAGTAATATTATTTACCGATAAGAAAGTAATTCTACATCATCGCGATACGAAATGTTGGTAAGTGAAATGGGAGAGTCGGCTTGTTTTGGGTTACGCTAAACATCTGAACTAATGAAACATACTATTTTTATAAATAATGTGTAGTTTTAGCGAATTGACTTCGGGTATGTAAAAAAGTCTTGCTTAGGAGCTAACTAACAGTCATAATAATGTTAAAATAATTATGATGTGTCTCATTTAAATCGTTCATCGTGTCAATCTTGTGTATTATTTAAGGGATATTTTGCTGAAATGGATTAGAACGGAGAACACGTGTGCTATCAAAACGAAAAAGGTGATTTGTGTATTGATTGGTACATATGTGAGAATTATATGCAAAAGGTGGTACCTACATATGTAGTAGGGACTTATATATTATATACAATATTATATACTCATTATTGGTCGTGTTGTTTTTTTTAAAACGATGTTTATTTTGAAGCTGGTGTCTGAATATTACTTAAATCGTGTTTGAATCTAGCTATTATAATTGTTTCGAAAAAAACCGGTTAAAAAAATTAAAATTTCTTAAAATTTTTAAGAGTAGATATCTTATATAAAAATGTCACTGTATAAAAATAGAATAAATGCTCTCACGAAGAAAATAATACTATTTATAAGAAAATATCTGTCAAAATCAGAATGAAGATTTAAAAAAATATCATTTTTACATATTTCCATACAAAACGTAAACCACGTTGAAATAAGAAAATATTCAGACAAAAATACAACCACGTAATGGGTAAGGTACTGAAATTTTTCCTTTTTGTGTTTAACGTTTTTGTTTCGGTATGCGGTTTGCATCGCGCGCGTCACAATATCACACATATCTCAAGAACAATATGAGCCTCACAGAGTAGTCAAAGCATACGTGACATGTGACCAAAATTCGGTCACAAAGCTTTTGTGACCCCTGTTATTAACGAGTTCTTCCTACTAGACTAGACCTTAGGTATTCCGTTACGTCTTGTATGCGAGACAAAATGTCTCTTGATGGTAGAAAATGTTTATGTTAATACTAAGGACGGTAAACTCTTTATAACGTTGTGGATAAACCCAGTATTTCAAAGGAAAATTGGTAAGAAAATAAGGTCTTTGCTGTTATTATCTTGCATCGAGTTTTAAGTATTAAAATGTACTTTTTAAATATTATTTTTATTATTAAATACACCACTAATCTTTCTTGAATCTATCTATAGTTATTATATGCATAAGTAGGATGATTTATTAATTGATCATTGAAATAATGTTTTATATTTAATTAGAAAAATCTTAAAAAAAAGAAAAATCTTAAATATGAATTAAATATATTAATTATAAAGATATACATATAAAATCAATTTTATAGAAAAATATTGTTGTTGCGCCACCGGGATTCGAACCTGGATCTCTTTCCTAACCGGGGAAGGTGCTTTATCCAACTAAGCTACAGCGACAATTTTCGACCCTATATGTTACCTTTTTGATATTAATACATTTAATCGTTCCATAATTTGACAGAGCCATCTACCTTATTTTTACAGAATCTCAAATACCTTTGAGTAATATTTTTCAATAAAATTGATTTTATATGTATATCTTTATAATTAATATATTTAATTCATATTTAAAATATCACAGACCTATGTTCTGAATAATTACAACTTCACAATAAGAATGTGTTCTCCTAAAAAATCTTAAGTATGTACTTAGTATGTAGTATGTAGTTTATTTTTATAAAATTATTAAATGTTATTTTTCACATTCAAAGTCGTAATTTGGATAGAAATTGAGATGTTCATTGTAGATAACGTTATTTGTTATCGAAATGTTATTTGTCAAGCACGTAAAACATGCGCGTACATTTTTTCACACAAATTAATCCGAATCCAAGTCTTTCTATTTTTCTGCGGTTCACATTCATCCACAGTTTTATAAACATCTCTCCTAATAACCGCCATTTCTTTCTATTTTCTGTAATTCACATTCAGCAGCTTCTTGCGATCTTTCTTGTGTCCGCCCAGTGAACAGGAGCATGTTTCGGCATCCGGTAAAGGATTTCAATTGTAGCCCTTTTTTATGTTCCTATTGAATTATTCTAAATAATTAGAATTTTAATAATAATATGTCATAACAGTTTTATATTAAGAAAATTTTATTATATTTCTCCTCTTCTTTAAATTAAATATATCAAATAAGTAAAAAAAAGTTATTATAAAATCTTATCATAAAAAATAATAAATAATATATTATATACTATCATAATATTACTGTACAACTCGAATAAAATAACTATATAATAAATAATATATAAATAAAATAATAAATAAATTTGGGTTGGGTAAAATCTAGAAATTTTAAATACAGTACCTACATACAGATACGATGCAACCATTTAAACACATAGAGACATTTAAACATGTATAGATAGATGTAATTCTTAGGGTTATTATCGCAAGTCTTCAACGCGAACAAAGACAATATTAAAAGTGAAATCGTGTGATTTTCACATCTTTTTCATTTTACACGAGCCTTTTATTACTGACTAGTTTCCCGTGTTTTATTTGCTAGTTGTCTTCATTGTTTCAATGGAAGATTTTCGTGAAAAAATACGAACAGCGAACGTGACAACTTTCAGTTTTTATGATTTTATTTCAGAGCTGAGATTTCACATAATCGCTCATAAAAAGTGGTCGAAAATTTCGTTTTCATTCGGAGATGGCCGAGTGTCGGTATGACGAGATCTTATTACACAACGGTATGACCCCAGAATTTGAATATAAATGCAATAACGACAAGATGCATGAAACGGACACTGACATCTGTTAATTCAATAACATCTTCAACCTATATTGCATGTCCCGCTATTTAATAATAATATGGTGACTGTCTATATCATGGGTTGAATTTTTTATTATTTATTAATAGCTTTATGTGATAAGCTATTTCTAGGTAATTCCGCCCACTCAGAACAATTTTATGAATAAAAGTTCCCATATCGGTCATACTCATTCGCCGCCAGGATGCAATTTTTTTCCTCTAATATAACTAATCCAGGTCGTGATTCTATCACTGTCCTACGGTGCACTCTCACTATGTTTGTGTACATTGTCCTTTAATTTGTTTCCTTTATGTATACGTATATATATATATATTTATTGGTTGTTTACTTGTTATGTTTATTTGCTTTTCTGTCGTTATACAAATAAAAAGGAGAAATAATAAAACATTTTATAAAGATAAAATATAGTAATAATGACGTTAATAGAAGAGTCCTATAAAGCCGGCCATACACTCAACGTTATACCTGACAGGTATACCTGTTCAGGTCGAATGTACAGGCAAACAGGTGCGTGTATGTGACAAAACTGGTAGGTATTGGCGAATTGACAACAATTGAATATTTATATTTTCTGCCTGTGGGTAAGTGCTAACTTCAGGCAAACCTAAGCATGTGTATTACTCCAAGTCGCAGGTCTCAGTTGTTCCGTCCACCGCGAAGGGAAAGGTCGCGTTGCATAGTTCGGAAAAATGGCGTCACGCAAGCGTAGCGTAATTGTGAAAGATTTTATTGAATTGTATAAATTTGAGCCATCCATTCTTTAATAATTACAGTAATCTTGAAGTTTTACATTTATTTCCTTTATCAAATTGACGTGACTGTATTGTTTTTTTTAAACCATTCTATACAGCATTTTTGTCGTGGTTTTTTTTCATTCTTTTGTAGGATGACGAGAAGATCTACTTGCGCTGCACCGATACCATGATTGACTGACCGCTACGTGTATGATCAAAGTTGAGCTTCGGTTAACTTGTCATGTTTACCTGAGCAGGTATACCGTTGCGTGTACGGCCCGCTTAACACGCACAATCTTTATACACAAGCCAGTAGAATCAAGACCGAGGGGAAGATCAATTTGTGGATGGGCTGATAATATTAAGACCTGCTATAGGTTAGCGAATTCCAGCATACTAGACCACAAAGGCAATGTCAAGGGATAGATGATACTCTATTGTGATTGTGGTCATGGATGTTGAAGAAGAAGAAGAAAAAAATGTTACATACACCGATAAAAAAGTAAAAGCATCATTAAACATTGAAATTTCAATAAAAGGCATAGTGTACAAGGGCAATAAATGTAATGACTTGAGAAAACACATAATAAGTCAAGAGAATAAGTAGAAACATGCAATCTAAAGATCAGTATAATTTCCATTACATTACAACACAGAAATATTACCCATTCAAGTACAACATTTATTTGATTACAATAAAATATTATTAGTATTTCTACATGTACCGTTCCAATGAATTACTCAAACTAAAGACAACAAACGTAAACACGTTTGACATAAAGAAAAATGTCGATAAAATCACTATCTATTTTTAGTACATTCATCGCCGTTTTGTGCCCGTTTAGTGCCAATATCAAATTGCAAACATTCACCAAATAGATTGTATTAGCTTTAATATATTATTTTTATTAGGATGTTTGCAGTAAAAGTAAACTGAAGTACCTTTCTGTACCATTTTCAGAAATGAAGAGGCGAGAGGAAAGTTTTTATTTTTAGTAAGATTTGTGAAGGAAATTTCTAATTACCAGATGGCAAGCCGGGCACGCCTCTCGGGCATAGAGATTCACGAGTGAAGCGCGGCCCGAGGCAGTGTGAAACTAGATACATACGTCAGTACTGATTTTGACTTTCGATCATAGTTAACACTCTGAAGACGTTGCGACGATTGCGAGTATAAAAATATCAATAATGGCCAAATTAAAGTCAGTTATTTTCAAAATACTTAGGTTGAGTCATAAATTATTTCTGTTTTTTTATTTTCCATTGATAAAATAACAAAATGATATTAATCTATTATGTATTCGCCACTATTATGTATGACCTTTACCCATGTTACTAACAGCTTATCAATTCCTTCCTCATCAAATTTGGTGTGTTTGGACTGGATGGAATTTTCAAGAGCCTGATTGACATGCTCTTCAGTATTGAAAGATTTTCCATTTAAAATTTAAGGAATATAAAAGGTGATAGCTCAAGATTTTTTTCTTGAGTCTCCCTTGTCGTGTAAAAGAATGATGTTTTTGAGATTGACGAATGCAGGACGCTTTTCGTGGAGTTTCTCTTGAACTCTTTGCAACTACTGAACGTATGTATCTGCAGTAATCGTTGAATTTGAATTCAACAACTCGTGATGGATTATACCTCGACTATCTCACCATACACAAAATGAAAACTTCTTTTCATTAATGTTTGTTTCGGATACATCCGCACACACTGTATATTTTTTCAGCTATCGCCGTAGAACTATTGCCTTGCTTGAATTCCTAAATCGTCACGTGACGAATATGCACTTTTTAACTCTCCATTTTAAGGATTAGGAACAACACTTTATTGTAACGTGTACCACACAAAATAGTTGTCAAAGACTATCTATAGCTTATCTATTTAGTGAAAGCAAAAACTCGTTTGTCCCTATGACACTTACTCTGATTTTTTAATATTATTTAATACAGTTTCTTCTTTACTAATTTTTATCTTTTATTTTACCTCCTTCATGTCAGTATTGACATATGTATATTTAGTGGCCTCTATCAGATGAACCTTATACACTTTCACAAATCCCGGTCTTAGGTCGCCCTCACATATGACTCCACGGTTTCTCCAGCTATCCACCGCTGTCACACACTTCTAGGTCTTCTTCGGCCTAAAGTTATGCTCAAGATAATGCTGTCACCTTAACGCACAATGTGGTCGAAGAATTGGAAGAATCTTTTATTCATTGCTGTATATAGGGCTTGCTATGATTGGATTTGGCATTCGTTTATCATTCATCTCCAGCAACACATCTCGAAGGTGTCTATTTCACATTTATCGCTATTGCAGACTATCCAAGTCTTAACTGCATACATGAAGATTGGAAAGACAAGATAGTGATCCAACATAATTTTAATTTTAAATATGAATTAAATATGTTAATTAGAAAAATATACATATAAAATCAATTTTATCGAAAAATATTGTTGTTGCGCCACCGAAATTCGAACCTGGATCTCTTTCCTAACCGGAGAAGGTGCATTATCCAACTATGCTACAACGACAATATTTTTAGCGACAATTTTCGAACGTATATGTTACATTTTTGATATTAATACATTTAATAGTTCCATTATTTGAAAGAGCCATCTATCTACCTTATTTTTACAGAATCTCAAATACCTTTGAGTAAACTGATAGCAGACGTCAGAATTATCAATTCATTTTTATTAAATTTTGGACACATTGATACAACTTTATTATTAGGAGAACACATTATTATTGTGAGGTTGTAATTATTCAGAACATCACAATAAGAATGTGTTCTCCTAATAATTTTAATTGGTTGCTTGATGTTACCGTCTCACTATATTCTTTTTCGTAAGTTGATTCTTGGAAACTTTAGTTGGTTGTATGTGTCTTCAAATTTCATGTCCACCGTCATCAGTGGTCGTGATCAGCATGCCCAAATAAATTACTTCACATCCTGTAATTTGGGAAGTTTGTTGTGATAAATTAGCACGATTCACAACCATTATAATTGTCATATTCCTCACATTAACTACTGCAGCAGCATTTTGTTTTTGGCTAACGAAGAAGAAATTCAACAATTGTCAGTGTTAAAAAATAAAGCTTTGAGAATAATACTCAGAAAAAATAGATATACTCGGATCAGAGTAATGCTGGAATATCTGAATATGATGACCTTTAAGCAGAATAAATGGTATTTATTTACAAAATCCTCAATAAGAAAATATCAGTGAAATTTACACGAAAAATTGATGTAAATCAACATGAGCACGAGTATCGTACAAGAGGAAGAGATAAATTGAGACTGTCATTCGGGAAGAAGGCCAAATCTCAGAAATCGTCGATGTATAGTGCGATGTAGATTTTTAATAAAATGCTAGAAAATATAAGAAAGGAAGAGAAATTGAATAGATTTAAAATGAAACTCACCTAATATGTAAAAGATAAGTTTTAGTAAAATAAAATACTTTAAATTTATTTATATTAGAGCTCACATAGGAGTGCTTATGTGTGCACTATGTTAAGTATCGTATCTAATTTTGTAAAAAAAAAGTTCTAAACATAGTTGTACATTAAACGATAATAAATATTAATCCTTTTCATATAACATTTTCATATTAAAGAGACGCAGTGCCTTTGGGTGTACCTGAATATTTTTGGATACTTTCAACTGTTATTGAACCATAATAGGAATAATAATAAAGTATCCCATTTTATAATTGAGGATTAAAATCAGTCGCCATTATCCAACTGTCTAACATAAAATTATTTTATTTGACATATTTTATCTACAGATCAGGCAAAATCATCATGGAGCAGTTCCAAATGGATGAACGTGGATCAATCTTGAAAATATTTTATGAAAATTTAGCGTTCTGCTGTAAATACGATTCTCAAACATTAAAAATATTTTTGGTCGTGTCTTGGAAATCGTGTCGCCAAGAAACTCTGCAATTCGCAACTTAATTTGTAATTCGTATTTTCTTAACGTATACATAAACACCAGTGCGTGGTGTTCGTTCACACAAAAATATTGTTAGAGTGAGTGAAAATATCTACGAAAATTCGAGAACCTCAATTCATCACAATTCAGCGACAAAGCCCGTTTTAATAAGCAAAATTGTCACGTTTGGGAAAGTGAAAACCCAGAAGTTTATGAAAAATAATCATTACACAGCGTCGAATTCAAGTATGGTGTGGTTTTTGGGGTGGATGTGTTATTATTATTATTATTTTTATTTTTTTTGAATACTCAAGGTCACCCTTTAGAAGAAAAATAAAATAAGTTATCTTTGGACAATTGCGTAAAATATTCTCGAAGCGTGAGGGAGATTGACCAATGATATTGATTGATCCGTGATAACTATCATAGAAAAACTCGTTCAAATATTGCAAATAAAATAAATATTTATTATACTATATTTTATTATATTAAACGTTAGAACGTTTTCGGAAACATCTACCATTATCAATAATAGAATAAAATTGAAAACATTTTCAGACTGTAATTAAGAGATTGGAGTTAAAGGTGGTGAGGGTGGGGGTGGAGTTAAAGTAGATAAGAGAAGCGAAGTAATGGGCGGTATTTGGAAGTTCATTTTTTTCATATTGTTATTCTTATTATTAAAAATTTCTAAATTCTTTAAGATGTCTAACTTTCGTCCTTTGGCATTATGTAGAAGTTCTAAATTATTATTGTCAAATGAATGGCCCTCCATTCTTGCATGATCAGCCATTTCGGAATTTAGGCTGTAGTTTTAAAAAAACCTTTGAACAGTTAATAAAATAAACTTTTGCCAGTACATAAAAAGTTGACGGAATCAAAATATAATAAAGAATAGATTTTTATTGTAAAAACCGTACGCGTTAAAGTGTTAAAATTATAATTTAGTCATATGGAATCGGACGAGCTCGCATGTGGAGGGGTCACAGCCGAGTCGCACGAGGACTGGTTCCACAGCCGTTTGGCTGACACACTTACTCACAGTGCATCACCTGACTTCACTTGTTAAATTTAACTGCAGAACTGTTCTTATTTGTCACTCAACATTTTTACATTAATTTGTTTTATCACTTTCATATGCTAATATTTTAAATTTAAATATTATTTTATTTTATTTACCATATTATTTCATTTAATATTTTTGCATCTGTGTAGACCGGAAATTAATTCACCATTACATTATACATACATTAACTACCTAAAAAACTATTTTTTTCAAAATGTTTAAAGTATATAGGTATGAATTATATTATGAATGCCTTTACTGTTAATTTAACAATCCATTATAATTTTGCGCTTCCCCATATTTTATCTGGATATATTATTAGATTTAAATGTACGGGTAAAGTGTCATTGGCAGTAAGAAAAAAATCGACATATTCGCTACATTGGCGAGTGTTTTCGATATGTCTAGGTTAAAATTCATTATTAACATCTCGCGTCGCACTTTCTAATCTATGGTCGCACTTTCTTTTCTTATCTATGGTCACAATGTCAAATGTGACTCGAGATGACAAATTAATGTTTACGTTTGTTCGTAATGTTTACGTTTGTTCAATAATCATTTATGTAAACACGATCTCAGTTTTTTCAAGAATGTGTTTAAGTGGATATTTATATATTTCAAAGCTGATACGTAAGAATATCGTTCATACAATTGAAGATAGGGTAATACAGAATGCACTAGCAGAAAAGCAAGTGATTATGATTAAAAAAAAAATATTAATTAATGGTAGGCAGATCTAATAACGAAAGTATCCTGTAACAAAAGGGTACCTACTTTCGAACTTTCTTTGCCTTTCAAATTATAGATAAGAATGCAGTTCTGGTGTACATTCACCATCGTTCATTGGATGTTCTAGATAGTTTCATGTCAGTCGCTGTACACAGAATTGGTTAAAATGAGCAATATCGACTCTTGCGAATCTAATAAGTTAATATTCCAGACACGTAATTTAGAATTACGGAAGATTATGTTGAATTCAATTTCCATAAAATACATCGTAGAAATGATTAAATCTCATGTAGGAGTCTTAACAGGAGCATTAAACTTAACGAGGTGAGGTAAATTAATAAATGATGATTATTTTTTTACAGACCATTTTCCCATGTTTATGACGAAAACTACAAAAGCTTCCTATTCCCATGCAGTTACCTAGGTCTTTACAAGTTTTTTTATTTTAAAAGCAGTAAAAAATCTGCATTTCATAGTTACTATAAAAATGTAAATAAATCATGGATATGTGAGTATTTGAGTATTATGAGTATGCATATATTTTTTTAACAACTTTAACACGTTTTTGAGGCATTAAATGCTTCATAATAAATTGTAATCAACTACTCTACGACTAACAAATGCGAACTGGCAAATAATTTGCTTAACCAAAATAGCGGTCAAACAAAATCGCCCTGGAATATAATATACACCTGTATATTAAAAATTAATTAGATTATTTTTTTTAGTTTATTTAGGGATTGTGATTATTTTCACATATTATGTATTTTTACCGTATGGGCCATTGAGCTTAAATAAACTAATATTTGTACTACTAACATGTTATATTTTAGTCACTGCTATAGATTTGAGAGGCGCAGTTCAGGTTCATAAAATCACGAGGTTAAGACGAACACGCAATGAGCTAGAATTGTTGATATGATCTGTGTGTGCGTGAATTTCGCCTCTGTCGTTTGCGTTTATGGTCATCGGGCAACGGTCCGGCGCGGCCTGATCTTTCGAAAAAGAAAGTGGCTGCTGAAGTTTTCCCGTCACCGGTCCGCGGAGATCGATACCCACCATAGCCACGTATTATTTTGACAGACGATAGCACTCCGGGCGGTTTGCGCCCAAAGACAAGCGAAAGTGAACGGCGCATTCAACGACTGATGGGTGTAGTAGTTCTTGCGAAAGGAAAAGTAGACATGGTCAGTGGCCGTGCGCCATGGCACACTTCTCGTCACTTTATTCAAGGTCTGTGTCGGGTCGATTAGGTTTATCGGAACCTCGATCACACCGCGGGGTTAACAAATGAAAGATTTACATTGTCTCGACATTCGAGGATAACTACACCGATCAGATTTCACGAGCCTTGATAGGCCGGATGTGGTGGTGGATGAAATTGCATTTGTCGAGTCGATTTTATAAAAAATAATCAGTTTCAATTGAGAGTCTTTGTGGGTGAAATGGGAAAATCGAAAATAAACGATAAAAGTAGACTAAATGCGAGGGAGATAATATACCTATATACAGGTGTATCAAACTTAGTACATAATATTTTAAGGGTGGATGTCTGACTATATTATGAGTCGAAAATGTTCATTGCGATATGTGCAAATTCTGCACCGTTAAGAAAAAAAGAATTGTTTTAAATTTTTATAAATCATGTTAACCTTTGAAGTCTACGTAATTCTGAATAAATATTTGAAAAATGTATCTATGATTAATCTATATCTTTGCATTAGGTTTTAAATTATGAAATTCAATGACCTTTAATTTTTTGTATTCAATGTATCATCTAGAATCAATTAAATATTTTAAATAATCGCATAATTCGATTCTTTTGAAATGCTTATATCTATGAAATGATTGAGATGAAACACATATTCCATGAACATTTTCGATTCATAATTTAGTCAGGTATCCACCCATACAATATTGTGGACTAGGTCTGTTACATCTGTATACGCGGCCAAATAAGAAACGAGGATATGTGAGAATAATATTAAGCACAAGTACAGTGGCGTAGCTACCGCCTGGGTTGCCTGGCGAACTCTGCACAAATTTGGAATAAACTTTTTAGTTAGAATAAATGAGTAGGTATATCTGAAATTAATAAATACAATAATTTCGTGGTACCATCGACGAAGTAGTACAGTGTGTGCCAAAAGTCTTTATCATTTTGGTTTATTCGCTGTACCAACGCAACGAGCGGGAGAAGGGCGCGGGGTATGCCAATCATTAGCCGCGTCCTTGGAAATTCAGTCGCTATGAAGTGTATCCTTACCAGTTGTTCGTGAAATTTTCCAAGCAAAATTGATATCCTGACGAGGTGACATAAACTAGCCTCCACGTAGCCCCGACATGACACCAATGGAGTTTTTCCTATGGGACTACCTTAAATCAAAGGTATATAGTAATAATCCTCTTTCTCTGGACCAATTAAAAGAAAATATTCGAGAAAAAATAGCAGCAATCACGGAGAATACGTACCGAGCAGTTCTCTGAAATTTTGTCTCCCGTTTAGAAGAGTTCCAGCAAAATAACGGATCACATTTAGAAAACATACATTTTAAGAAATAAATTCTCAGGGACTGTATTTAAATGCAAAATAAACATTCGTTTATTAAACACATACATTTAATCGTTCCATTATTTGAAAGAGCCATCTATCTTATTTTTACAGAATTTTGAGTAATCTGATAGCAGATGCCAGAATTATCAATTCATTTTTATTAAAATTTTGGACACATTGATACAACTTTATTATTAGGAGAACCCATTCTTATTGTGAAGTTGTAATTATTCAGAACATAGGTCTGTAATATTTTAAATATGAATTAAATATGCATATCTTTCTAATTAATATATTTAATTCATATTTAAAATATCACAGACCTATGTTCTGAATAATTACAACTTCACAATAAGAATGTGTTCTCCTGAAAATATATGTGTACTTCCGAGATGAATTATCCACTTTATTTAATACTAATGTGTAATATAAAATTAATTATTCACGATAAACGGTTAATCTTAAAATTACTTGTTGGATCAACTAGTTTGGTGAAAGAACGCTAAGAGCAATTATTACAAAATTCTTATACACACTGTTCCCTGAAATAATATATCAGATGTAAAAATAGTTATTAAAAATATTATAATGGATATTCTTTAGCATGATCTATCATGAAAATGCTCACTGTAATTAGTATTTATAAACATGCAAGAAACCTTCTGATAACTTATTTTACAGTTAATGGAATCTATGATGCAAGTGTTGATGGCACCAGAAGAAGAGCTCGCCGGCGAAAGTTAAACCGACCGGCAAGATCAGGTAAACCAGATGCTGAAGGATGGTCCTGTTAGAAGCCTCAATAATCAGCGAGCATGTATGAGAAGATGTATGAATGTGGATGAGGCGAGAATAGCATATTAGGACAGAAGAGTATGGCACTCTATACTCTCTGCCTACCCCCGCTTGGGAAACGGCGTGATGGTAAGTAAGTAAGTAAGTGGAATCGTTTTAAATATTATTATGTTAGATTTTTGTATATGATATATGTGTATCAAAATCCAAAGAAACCCTTAATATCAGAAGGAAACAATAATTATATTCAACATTTTTTATTTGTATCACAAAATATGTAAAAATTTAATAGGTATATATTTTCGTCCGTATGTAAAAAAATATTAAAAGCGATACAAGAAGTCGATTTATTAGAATGTGAATGTAATAAATCAGTCAGTCATAAATGTGATATTTTGATTTTAATTTAGCCGTTTAGAACACGAAATTTTCATCGAGTAAAAGTAAAAATAACCTGACAATACATTATATATGGGCTCGCGAGCTTTAACCTGTCGTGTTTATCATCGCGCACATCCTAAAAGAAAGTAATTTAAAAATAAACTTTGGTTTCTAAGAAAATGAATTGTGTGCTTATATAACAAATCACGATAATAATACGACTTTCAGATGAATAGAAACTTCATATTTTTGACGATATAAATCATAATCATATATTTAAAAGCAGGTATATTTTATATCGTTCGTTATTATAGATATTAAAATTATTATAGATTTTAGAATTATTATAGATTTTAGAATTATTTCGTATTTAGTCACTCGGGTATTCAAAATGTGCAGCCACAACTTTACTGCATCAAATATCATAATAATATTTGAATTATTTAAAACATGTTGTGGATAAAACTTTTTAGGAAAAAAAAAGATTTTTATGACTTTGTTATTCATCGACGCGACGTCACCAAAATAATAGATTTTTTTCATTTATCGTAAAATTTGTTTGTTAACATTGAAAAACTTGAGTAATGATATTAATTCGAAACGTTGGGATGATAAAAGTCCTTCTCAGAACTATTTGATACGGGTTCCCCCAGAAAATACTCGGTTAGCTTTAACCCGTAATAATCATAAATATAACATATATACATATATATTTATATAATATTTTGAAGTGATTCTACTTAATAGATACAACAGATTAAACTAGCATGTTAGTTTGATCTTTAGCTTTTCATATTTGAGCGATATCTAACTCTTTCAATTAATATTTCCGATTGTTTTCGCTGAAGTGAGAGAAGAGTGTCTATAAGTAGAGCATTTCACTTTTGGCGATAGATAAAATCGGTTAATCAGTATCCGTTACAAACCGGAATACAGTTGCCTTGTTGGGTCATTGAGAGAAGATCACATTCATTCAAGAGTCTGTGATAACAAATTAATCTATGTGACAAACTAAGAAGTCCGTCAGACTAGCTATTATTATTATTAAAAAAAACTATTTTAAGATGGCCCTTGAAATGTAAATTTCTAATAATTATTTGAAATCGACTATGAACGTACATTATATGAGCACATACAATATAAACTTGAGTTTAGACACAAAATACATTTTTCTATATATTTATGAAAGTTGTTCTTCAATATCTGCAAAATATTGTATAGGTATGTAAGTAGTATTTAAAAAACAATATATTTGATGCTTAAGAAATAATAAAAAGTTTATTTAAAAAATTCACTGAAATGATATGAAAAAATTCGTTCCAGCACTAGCTGCAAAAATCAGGTAGAATTCATTTACATGTAAAAGCATGTTTTTGTTATTTTTTATGGGTTTAAAAATCAAGATTTTTTTTCTTTTTTTTAAATATATTTTTTTGGATCGTAAAAACACAAGAATAAGAATGAGGAACGTTTTTCATTTTTTTCTATAGATTTAATATTAACGGAGTTACGAATTTAGATAGTTTTTGTACAGTCGCCGTTTTGAAACAGGTTCCCTGGCGTTTGACCCCCGACAGTTGATAAATGATGACAAATAAATTGTGGTTTTATAATTTTTTACACTATATTTTAAGTTAATTATATTAAAATGCAAATAAAATTAAAATTAAAAAGTAAACTTAAATGTTAATCCAATAAATGAAAAATGGTTTACCATAATTCGTAATAGTAGTTTAATTTAACATAATAACGATTTATTGTAAATATGAAAATATTCTTAATTATCTGGAACTACGTGTAATTTCGTACGAGAGCAATATTTATATAAATTTGCTCGCACCTTATTTATAACATTCACGGATGCTTATATTAACGAACATAAATGGGTACTTGAAGAAGCTTTGGGGGATCAATTAGCATAGGGATCAACTGTCCGACGGATCATGTGTCCGGGGGATCAAGTGTCCGAGGGATCAACTATCAGAGGGATCAACTGTCGGGGGATCAAACGTCGGTGCACCTTTGAAACAAGATGACACACCAGGCTGTTTGGCAAAGTTTGAAATAAATCAGATGAGTACTACGGAAGTTATTGTGACCACAAAATCATTATATCTCGTATGTAAACTTTTAACGGAGGGTTTTTACGAGGTCTCCGGGTCACGATCGAAAAACTTAAATTAGAATTTTAGTTGCATCAGATCCTCTGCCATATGTAGTATTTATGTCGAAACCTATCTAATGTGTCATATTATTAGACTATTTAGATGAAACTGTAATTATTATTTATATATTTTATATTTTACTAAATTTATTTGCTCTGCCATAATATTGTATCGTCATATGACTAAGATTAAAAAACAAAGATAATTTTTCTTATTTTTAAAATAATAAAATAGACAGATTAATGTATTTAAATTACATATATTATACAATGTTTCTATCGTACGCATAGTACACATTGTATAATGCCTTTACTCTCTGACATAAATAAAACATTGTGTTTGTTTATTCGTGATTCTATGATAAAGATTATATAAAGAAGTTGACGTATTGCAGCTCGTCTCATTACTACTGGTATCCAACTTCATTTGTGTTATGAAATGTAATTTATGTATAGTAAGTAACATTTTTTGATGATTTATTTCCGCAAACACAATTATTACCAGCAGTAAAAATTTGTCTTGAAACTGATGTTAATGTGAGAAAAAATATTAATTGACATTATTTAATTATACTGTTAAAACATTTACCAGTAAGTGCCGGTTGTGTGATTAGTGATAAGTTTTTATTATTGTTAAAAAATTATTAAAGTAACATTTTTTGTGAAAACTGGTTGTTCGATCGTTGCTAGAATATATTTATTTCTCAAAAGTACATTCAGTGGTAAACTAATTCTACTCTCCGATATCCAATGGTAAAATCGTCAATAGTTAGTTAAAAATGGCGGATTCTTCACAGCTGTTTCAAAAGTCATTTGTCACATTGATACTTTGAAAGTTGCAGTATACGACAATGAATCATTAAATATCTTGCTATGATGATGATTTCGCTGTTAAATTTATATTACGTATTCCAAATACAAATCCTTTTTACTTTAAAGACAATACTTTTCTGCTTTTTAATGTTAATGTTATTGTTATTCAAATGACTATTTGAATTAATACACAAGAAAAATGAGTTATAAAAATTAGTTTCAAAGACACGGAAGTATACTGGAGTTATGTCAACATTGTGAGAACTTCACAGCATGGTAGGCTATAAATGCATTTGCTATGCTGGGCGATGTCTGTAAATCCTTTACATCGACGTAATGTCTACTGCGTGCACTTAGATTTTCCCATGAAATTGTAATTTATGCAACTAATGTTTCTGGTGCAAAAAAATCTTCTACAAAATCTAACATACAGTTTTGATTACATTATGCAAGATAGCATAGCTAACTGACTATGAAATCGCCTTGAAAAAAAGACATCGGTATATATAATATTTACGTCGTATATTTAATTTATGACTTAATTTGTTTAAAAAAAAAAATGATGTAGGTCGTGGCCTTTTTATTTGGTCAATTTAAAATTTGTTTCAATATTTATATGAATAGTGGTTATTTCAAGTGGACCAAAAGTCACTTTATCATTAGTAATGTAATATATTTTTATTTGTTAACTTTGTTTTATTAACCACTTATTGAGTTTAAATACATCAACCGCAAAGATAATTTTACTAATTTCAAAAGTATTAATATATTTTTTATTATTTACACGATATTTTATGTAGTATAGAGATTATGTTAAATTTATCATACAAATAATATCTTGTAAATATCTCCATTTTCATCTTCATATATGCAGACCTTATGTAACTAACTAATTTACCATCACGCCGTTTCCTCGCAGGGGTAGGCGAAAAGGAACAATTCTCGCCTTATACTTATTCGTACATTTTTTCATACAAGCTCACCGATTATTGAGCTTCTAACAGGACCATCTTCCAGTATCTGGTTTAACTGGTCATGCCAAGTCTTTTGCAGACGTCCTCTTCTTCTGGTGCCATCAACATTTGCGTCATATATCTTTCTTACTAAACCATCTAAGTAATCTTCTCTTAATCTTACTTACTATACTAAGATCAGCTTTATGTGCACACGTAAAAAATTCTATGTAATGTTAAATATAATAAATTATTGATTTTTTAAATATTAAAGTGACTTTTTGTCCTACTTTATAATATATTTGTGAAATTTATTCATGTGATTCTTTAATATAAGTGCATTGAACATTTTTTTACTATAGTTAGATAAATAAACAATAATGGCTAGGGCAAATTACAGCTGTAAAGAATTCACATGTTGATTAAGAGGAACTCAGTCGTAATAATTTAAACATGAAATTTAAATTGTTGATAGAATCGGTGTTAATTTTATAAAGTTTCATCTTAATGCTTTCATTCATGTACTATTAAACTTTTCTATCACGTCACGAGTAAAGGTAATAAAATAAATACATTTGAAAATTTAAAAATAAAAATAAATTTGAACTCAAGTATTAATTTGTTAAACAATAGTACATTTTCTCATCTCCGCTCCTCTTAATATTCCCGTTACATCCACCCCTCTACCATCCACCAGTAACTCCACCTCCTCCCCCTCCATCTGTCAGTACCTAATTATTTGTATGTCTACCACCTAAGTCTTGTTTCTTATATTTATGTGTAGTTAGTTTAATACTTCATCTGTCGATGAGAGTTACTGTTCCTCACGAAACTCGAGTAGTGCTAATAAACCGACGTAGAGTTATAACATTGTTTCAGTTATATCCATCCATGAAATTGAAATGTTTTGGTGATCATTTGTGCAGAAAGGAAATGGTAATGCGGAAGGAGCTAACTGTACAAAAACAGTTAACCGATAAAATCCTGCGAAGTATCAAACTTACATAATACCTGCTCGCTGAGGCGATATTAACGAAGCGTATAATTGGATTTCTGTGGCCACATAGGTACAACGCGGTTTGGAGTTTATTGAACTAACGGAAAAACATTAAATTTATTTGCCTTATAAAACAATAAGAGATACGGTAAAGTTTTTGCGAGATTTTTGCTGTTCCGTTTGAATGAAACTGTGAAAATAACATTTTTGATAACACCCATATTTATAGTAAAATAATGAAGTGGATGATTTTACCATTAATTATATAAAACTGAGACATAACTAAGCCGAATGTGATAAAATTGTTATTAAAGCCATAAAAGGTAGATTAATTTTTTTCACATTACACATAATACTTCTGATTTAGCTACAACTTTTTGCCTGTAACAGTACCAGTGTTTATTGATACTACTTTAGTCATAGGTACTCTCGTACAATAGTGTATTAATGTTTTTAATATGCCTAAGTAAACTATGAATTTACAATATATACATAAAACATGAAGATTATTAAATGTATTTAATAATTTATTAATTTTAAGTAGTCACTAATTTTAGTTTATTTACTCGAGTCCGTAAACAATCCATTAACTAAATATGGGATAAAATTATGAATAATTGTCAAACACGCGCACAGATTTAAACTGCTTTTCTTTAAGATGAACAGCTAGCGCAACTAACGACTTCAAATAAAACAATGCGGTGCGTTTAGCGAAGGTCAGGGCAAAATTAAATATAAAATTGTAATGAAAAGAAAGCGGCGGCCGACGTCCGTAATCCGAGATTTATGAGGGTAATTACTGGCTACATACCTTCGGTAATTACACAAAGAATTGGGTACCTAAAAGGGTTGGGTAACACTATTATTGCTTGTTATTTCACTCTGAAATACACCTAGAAATAGGAATATTTATGTATTTCCTGATTCTAAAAACCTGAGTCAAAAAAGCAACAAAAATTACATGTGTTTTTATTATTTATTTCCGTTTATTGAAAATTGAGCACAATATACGGCTAACTCTAATAACCGGCGCCTGTTGCACAATATTGGCAATATTGGGGCCAATATCTTTATTGTTTTACTCTGGTTGACCACTCATAATCCAGGAAATACTAGTATTTAATAAAAAATATGTCTTCCATTTTCTCATTGCACAGCCACCAAATATCTCGTGATCGTATTAGTCTGTCATGTCAGTGTCATGCATGTTATTGTCGACTTTCGAATCATTTCAGGTCCAGTGAAGATTTTAAGAATTTATATATTACGCGTTTGTACAGTCACATTTGCAATACGGTATTATTGGATGGGGAGGTGCATATAAAACTTCATTGTCACAATTAGAAATCACTTAAAAAATGATAATAAAAATTATTCTAAATAAAAAAAGACTATTTTGTATCTGAAGTAAAAAATTATGTACACAGACTAACTGAAACATAAATAAACTCGTATATACTCCATCTCTATACACGAGTCTTACTTTCATAGAGAAAAAACAAATGTTAATATATATATCCACTGATTATTCAAAATTGTATTATATCTTTAATATTAATAAAAAAAATTAAAAAAAACAAATTATATAACACAAATAATTCATCCAGAACTTAAATAAATCCAGAACCTTCAGATTCTGATAAATATGTTGATTCAAGTCTAATCAATGTTGACTAGATACAACAAGTTGTATGTCTTCTATTTCATGCAACTTACGAGTTTTAGTCATTCAATTTTGCTACATAAAAAATTAAGGTCATTATATAGGTATTTTTATTTCAAAATATGGAGGGTGTGAAGTAGAAATCTGAAGACAAATTGTAATGGCAAAACTAGAGTTAAGGATTTCAGAAAGACTTTCAGTAACATGTAGGAGAGGAATTCTAACATAATTTGGACATGTTGGCAGAAGAAAAATAAGTGTTGCGAGAAGCTCGTCATTACTAAAAATCTAATCGTAATCGATAAACTAAATAGTAACAGGGTCCTATTTAATGATTAACATGGCTCAAGACCGGGAATAATGGAGACGAATTGTAAACTTCTAATTACTACAGAGGACCATGTTCAGCATCGAGCATACGATTAAGAAGAATTAAAAAAATATTTAAGGAAAAGATGATTCTCTACAATATACTATGACAATAATCCATAGAAATTTACTTCGGATGTTCGATACGAACTTTCCATAAATTCTAAAGTATAAAACTTTCTCCAATTTAAGTATTAAGTTGCTAAATCCAAATAATCTTGAAGTTGCAATATAATGTACACTTTTAGTTTATTCTGTTACACTGAAAACTTTTCAATATAATATTCTTACTCGCTCCATTGTAATAATGTTGAAAACTTCCACTTGGTTCTACTTGTGGATTTAAAATAAGTACACATACCTTCCCTTATATACGCTGTAAATATTAACGGATCGTTCCCTAATCGTTCCACATTATAAACAAAATTTCTCCCCGATTTAAATCAATACATTTTAATGCCACGAGCTTCGAGAAAATTTAGAAAACCAATATAATTTTCGTATTCAATTATCGAGGTAATCAATCTCCGTCTATGAAGTACGTAGAGAAAAACAAACATCAAAAAAATATACTTTTTAGAGTTTTATTATAATTACGTAAAATCAGCTTTATCAGAAATGAAGTGCATTACATTCCAATATATATATATATATATATCATTTGAATATCTTCAACATTTTTTTGTTAACATTAAATCTATACAAAACAACATTGGAAGTGTTCTGCTATAAACAACAAATCTTAATTTAAGTATAATTATTTATGTAGACTTAGAACTTTTAAAATATAAAAACGTAGATAAATATTATTTTTTACAATATATTATATGATTATCATATTGAGGCTAGTAGCATTCTTGTCTAAATAACAATAAATAATCAATTTTGAATACTCGGTTGAATAACTCTAAACAATCAACCCAATTCCTAAGATGAAAAAAGTTTCGCATTAAGTAAAGTGAACCGGTTATCTGATGACTCGGTGTGGAGAGGAATGGGACATTCTTTTAAAAAAATGGGAATATAATGATTTGGTGAAGCTGTACAGCCAGACTTTGGAGATATAAAGCCGCTGTGTCTATAAAGCAGGCATTTTATTTTTTAACATTGTATTAAGTAATATTTTTAATTTAATGCTCATTTTTTCCCGGCAAAAATATTTACTGTTCGTACTCTCATTGGTCAATTTTTATTTTATTTATACCTGCGTTACTTTAGTGAACTTCGCCTGTGACTCTGATTTAAAATTAAAAAAATATTCATTTTCAATGTTGATAAACAAAGTACATTTTATATTCGTAAATAAACTTGTGAACCTGTATTTTCCTGTAATACCGCAAAGCCAGCGTTGCCATAACTACCGGAGACTCAATGCGGAGGTGTTGCACAGAGGTGGACTATAGCACCAGGAAGTAATTAAACCGTTCAATGCAGATACAGTTATCGTCTGGAAAATGACAGACTTGGCGAGCATTCAGGGCGAGTACCGTGAAGTAGATTAAAAATGACATCTAAATCGTCTTTCGCAATAATACTAAAAATAATTATTCAAAATATTATTCACGACGAAAAAAGTATCTGATTACTGTCTCATCTATTAAATATTATAAATTATGTACATGTGTTGTATTTTCGTAGGTGTGTGTGATAGAAAAATATAGTGTATCACCAGTGGCGTGCAGTAGGTATAGACTTAGGTTATGCTGTTATCATGATATTATACAATACTATATAACATACTATATGCTACATTGTACATAGATTTATGAACTTTCGTTTAACCGACGTATTTAACCAGAATTAATCTATCATGATAGGAATGCATTATCCTCGAACGCAAAGAACAATCATGAAAACAACACGTTTAGTAAGGTAGTCAAATTTGAGAATTAGTAAATGAAGAAGTAGATGCTTCGATCAGCTCTAAGACAAGTTCAAAACATTTCAAATATCATTCTGTTAGGAAACAGCATAAGTAAGACCTCAGTACAACATGGATCAGCTGATCCATAATGGAGACTCTGCCGAGTGGAATTTTCAATTCAGTGAGTAGCAATTGTATGACTTAAATAGAACGATAGATTAAAACAGTGGCTAGCAATTGCAGTAGTAATAAACGAATAATAATCCAGTAGAGGACTACAGCGCTCCGGTGGCGTAGCGCGGAAGTATTCAGAACTACGTAACTAATGATTCTACTGATACACGGTGGACGCTAGCGTAATTATAACATATGGATTATTTGTTTCCCAGAATTTTTAGTCATGCACAGATTTTTCACTTGTATGCAGTGCACGCCTCTGTGTATCACATATTACTAACAGAATAAATAAATGTATATATTTTGCTTATTTCTTTTCCATGCGCTTACATTTACACATTTGTGGGGGGTGGCGATTCAAATCCATCGCCATTATCGCCGCTCCCGATTGACCGACGACACAGGCGACAGAGGAGTCGCATTCAGTTTCGCTCGATCTGACACTGGTTCTGATCCGCCGCGTTTTGACTCGCCTCGATCTTTATATACTGTTACACTTTTATACACATTGTACAATACACGACTCTGTAAGGAAACCTCATTTTATTTTACCTCTTACCACACATCTACTCATATTTAGGGATCCTAACAATATCCTTCTTGAAAATTTTAAAAATTTCATTGAAAATCATATATTTCATGATTTTATAAAGTGAATTATTGTCACGAGTTGGACGATTTAGACCCGAGCTATGAGTATTTATTCCCTGCAAATTACAATGGTCGACAAAAATATTTTTTTGCTCTCTTGAGAAATTTTCTCTGAGCATTATAAATTCAAGGGTGTTGATTATGAATCTGACTTTCATATCATAACCTATTTTGAAGAAAAAAATATATTTATACCAAAAAAATAATATTTTTTGCTGCTCTTTGCTCTGCTGTCCCATTACATTACACGGGAAGTTAAGCATTTGCTATAACTTTCAGGTCAGCACACATTATATTCATACTCGTTGTATTTTTTTTTATCTAGAAATAAATTCATGTATTTCTTTTTCCTCATATGTTTCTTTCATATTAGATTGCATGAACGAATTAAATTTAACTTTAATGAGTTAATATATTCATGTTTTGACTGTGTTCCAATAAATGTAGTATTTTGTTGTATATAGTAAGTCACCATTTATTGAAGATATATTTAAAAAATCTTATTACCTTATTTACCTTACTGTAATACGATTTACTACATTTCGAAAAAGATTTCACTGTTGGAGACGTTCTGCTTTTTGAAAAGCTAAGTCACGAATCAGATCGATCAACTATTTATTTGATTTATAAGTATGAATCATCAGGGCTTAAATATGAACGTGAACGCACCAGGCGTGCTGACGATATCGAAAGAGTGATTATATTAACTGAATTAGAAGGTAATGAAGAAGCTTAATGATAATATATCACAGCTAATAAGGATAAATGGTTTAATACGTAATAATTACTTCAAATAACTGGTACTTGTATTTATTTTCTAATCGGGAGAAATAATAAATGATTAGAAAAGCAATTTATATAGCAGTTGCAATCAGAAAAGATCTTGTTTCACAAAATATTGAAGGTTCAAATTTTTTAGTCGGAAGGCTTATTTTAGGTACTTTTTTCTGACTGTATTGTATATACACTTTCGTAAATATCTTAATAGAAAATTCGTAGTAAGCCCAAGCCATTAAAGCAATTCGGTACCCAGACCACTAAATTAAAATTGTTACTTCCCTTAAGGGTCTATTTTCATTATTAATATTTTTTCTGATTTTTGCGAAAATGTTTCTTTGTTCATTTAAACCCGAAGATACAAATACGAGTAAGTTTTTAAAATTAAAATTACACAGATAGAACCATTATCCAGATAAATCTTTAGAAATATTTTGGAGAAAAAAAAATTGTTATAATTATTATTATTAACAGATCTTCACACTTATTATTATATCAATTCTCGTATTTGTTGACGACATGATGTTAATTTGTTGTAAAAATTATCTCACTTATCATACAATTTGCTATATAGTATTTTTTATACATTTAAAAAAATATATTTGATGAGAGCTTTAGAATTAAATACTAGTTTTTTTCACCTTCCAATGTCACCGAATCACCGAATCAAACAAACGACAGATTTATTTTCATATTTTTAAAAATAAATATATCTACTCAGTAATAAATCAAAATAATATATATAGTAATAAACAACAAAAGGTAACATGTGAAAATCTTGACACCAGTACCGAGAGAAACAGCTCTTTCTATATAATATATTTTACAATATATCTATACAATATATTTAACACTAATTCTAATTTTATTATAAAAAAATATATATTCTAAGATATCGAATAATTTTATAAGTAAATTATATATTATCTTTTCCTTCCTAATATCACTTTTACGCAATTATTTTTAGTTTACTTGGTTTTAAAATGATCTAAATACATTAAAATTATTACAGAAAATATTATTACGCACTATTGAAGTGCATAATTTTTAAGTAAAAAGAATATAGTAGGTAAATATTAAAATGAAATGTAAATCAATAGATAACAATAGTATTTACTTTAATTGACATGTTTGAGAAAATTCTAAGTATGTTGGGACATTCATAGGTATTTTGATCGAAATACAGATTAAATATCACTACATATTATAAATTTGTACCTGATCATGGTGTCGTCTCTTTCGCACGCACGGTCGTAGGTTTGAATTTTGTGCACAATGCTTAACGAATTCTGTAGAACATTTATGATGTTATTTGATTTTCGTCTCAAGTTCGTGTGATGGTGATCTTTAAGCATCTGAATTTACTATATCGTGGCTAAAGAAGTTTCATCTCAAAAATAGACCTAGATGATTCACACGTAACTTTATTTTATTGGTCGGCCATATATCAAAAGCCTAAAAAAAATACTAAAATGACCATTAAGTAAATGTCGCGCATTAGCGCCTCCAACGATGTAGTCCGTGGCGGCCGAATAAGTAATACAAGAGAATAGACAGAAAAGTTACATGATTTATTGTTTGAGTTAAAAAAATCAGCTTACCCTTTCTTCTCTGGATTTCTAGTTTACCAATCTGTATTTTATATTTATTACATACTTGATACATATAACACACGTGAGATTGAGAACAATGAATGTTATATTAATTTTATTTTAATGTGCGTACGATAAAAAAATGTACCGCACATGAAGTTATTTTAGTAAAATGGCTTCATCATAAAAATAATACAATGATTTTTTTATTATGTTGATAATGAAAATAAAGTAGTTTTTACGATATGGAAGCGCTAAACTGATTTTTACTTCAAATAATCTGTTCTTTAACCTTTACCATACCGTGATATAAAACACTCGAAAGCAGCCATGCTGTCAATTCGTGTTACCGTAAATAATTGTTAAAAAAAAAGTTTTTATTAGCTTAAATAGCTTTAATGGCACGAATTTACTCTAAATATTGAGTATACAATTTTGAAAAAATGATTAATAACATAATTTAGAGTATTCATTAAGTCGTATACAATGTCCTTCTTTTTTATCTACCTTCATTTAATTAGTGAGAAAGGGACAATTATATTTGTATGTTTATTATTCTTTTCACTGTGAAAATAGTGTGTGATCTCTGTCTTTCATATCACAAATTGTATTTTTACCAACGTGTTAATTTTACAACGGATTGAATGGAAAAAATAATTGTTTTTGTACGATTGTCTTTTCACAATTGGCTTTTCACTAATCATTCCTAAGCGCTAATATTTTCTTTAGGATTATCTCAAATATGAATTTTATGTTACATGTATTTACACAAATATTTAATATTTAATTATGATGGTAGACCTGTGTTACTGCATGGTTTGGGAAGGGTTAAATAATAGTATGTTGTAACATAACATGAATTTGTTTAAAGTCACTCAGGTTATCTTTATTATCTAGATGTGTGGAATTATTAAATTATTATATACCTATTTGGATAGATTTCGAGTTTTATGTTTAAGAAAACGATTCTTTCCCCCCTCTTATATTCTTCTAAGAATATTAATTACCAGGATGAAATTTTTGATAAAAATGCATAAGTTAATAAATGTAATAATTATTTATTTAATAATTACCAATTTTAGAAATAGAAAATTATATATATAAAATCCCAATGCTTCTGTGTGTCACACATAGCGAAATTGATACATTTCATTGGACTGAAGTTTCAACGTGACTTATGTAATGCAGGCACACTTTTCAAGATAGTAAACAGACAATTGTCAGATATTTGAAAATTGGAACACTGTACAGTAGGCGGATAATTATTGAAATTAACAGTAATATTTCTGATAAGAGTATTGTGTAGGTAGGTAATTATTATTTCATATTGATAATTTTTCAATGTTAAAATCTCATTTAATGTGTCATGTTGGTTTTAAAAACCATTTGTGGTATTTAATTAACATGTAAGAAGGTTCTAAGACGGGTTTTAAATACTAATTTGTAAAAGAATCTTAAAAATAGAAGGTACATTATTAATTTAATGATAAATAATATTTATACATCTTTATAATATAATCACACGAAAGTGATGGTGTACGATACAACATATATATACGTATTTCGCTGTCATAACTAACATATATGATAAATTATACTGGAAAGCGATTTAAAGATTTTGCCGTCCTTTAGATACTTTCTTCCAATTATTATTATACATATTATATCTAGTAAAATTTGGTTGATTTTGCGTCAAATAGATCATATTCATCGTAATAAAAACGCTTCTGATCTATTAGAAATGGTTTATTTATTGATATTTTAGAGTTTAAAACACAAAAGTAAATTACGAAATATCTATGTTTAGTCAGTTGATTTTAGTTCAGTCACAGCAGACACGCGTAATTTAGAACTAAGTTATAAAGAAACACAGACCAGTAAATAAATAGACATGAAATAAAGTATACATATAGGAGAGGGGTTTCCAACATTAGTTGCGGGACGAGGGGCATTCTACACATTCTTGGTGGAAACATAAATCCGATAATTTATGACACATTTATGTATTTGCTCTTCGAAAATTAAATTTTCGTTCCAATCGAATCACATATTTAAAAAAAGTTGCGGAGCTATTTGATCACGTGAGTGATACCAAAATGAAAATATAGGAACAAGGAATTTGCGTTAGTCCATGTCTATATATTTGTTAGTCTGTGATGGCAACGATATATGCATTGAACAATTTGAACAAACTAATTAACGTGTGGGTTTAGCTAATGAAAATTACGAAAATGGGACAAGCGCTCGTCAGCGTCTGTTTAAATATAAAAATTATGTAAGTTTTGTGAATAATTGCCTACACCGCCGTGCGAGGCTGCCGCGGTGACAAAACAGATAATCTTCTCTCTTATAATATAATACGTGCGACAGTTTTTATAATCACTTAAAATCAGTAATTTTGTATTCATGAATAATAAACTCATGAACTTAAAAAAACAATACGGCACGACTGTTCTTTAAAAAGTAAGTCATCATCATTAGGATAATATTTAAGGCCACGACTAGAATTATAAACAGGTGTCCAGGAAAACTATTTTTATTATGCCCCGGCACTCTTAGATTTTGGTATGTAAGCAAGCTGAAATATTTGTATTAAATTATAATTTAATTATAAAAAATAAAGAATTATTACGTTAGTACATATAGAGTAGATTGATGCAAAAGTTTTCACGTATTATATATTTTTTAATTACATTTATCATTATACATATATATATATTTCTCTTATTTATAACAATCTTCTACTTTTTATTTCACTTTTATAATTTATAATTGGGCAAACTTCTATGCATTAATGAATTAAGGGTCGCTTTCAACTCCGTTAAAGCATTGAATTTTTTACCATTAAAAAAAGTTTTTAATCACCTAAACAGAGGAGGGCGCAAGCCTAGGAGAATATGGCGGGTGCTTAATTACATTCCAACTCAGTTTCTTTAGTTTGTGGTGGGCCACCATGGTCATATCTCATCTAATTCATAAGTTAACCGCTGACAATTGATATGGAATCCAAACGTAGTTATGGAAACTGTCCTTGTGTGATGAAGATGCTTCACTACGGTTCACTCTCATCTCCAACGTAAACCCTGATGCCATGATGAGGCTATTATCTTTAATGTATTTTTATTAGCCTTCAAAGACCGCCTATGTTGTGGTTCTACTATTGTTGGAAAAAATCTAAACCAGATCTTTGAAAACCACCACAGATTTAATTGGGCTTTCATTGTATCACTACCGCTCACGTTACAAATATTATAAATGTATTATTTAGAAAGATACACATATAAAATCGATTTTATCGAAAAATATTATTATTGCTACCGGGATTCGAACCTGGATCTCTTCCAATTCGGGGAACGTAAATTATCCGATTATGTTATACTAACACAGTGGATTGACGACAAATTTTCGAACCTAAATGTTACACTTTTCAAATTAATATATCTTTCGTTCCATTATTTGAAAGCCATCTACTTTGTTTAATATTAATTTGTATTTAAAATATCACAGACCTATGTTCTGAATAATTTCAACTTTACAATAAGAATCTGTTCTCTTTAATAACAAATATTTTTGATTGCCACAGTCGCGTCATTACCTTTACGAAATTTATAACGTGAAAAAGGTCATCAATGCTCTAAAAACTACATTAAAAAACGTGGGTCTTTGACTGTCCAATACCTAGGATAAAACTGCATCGAAGGTAAAAAGGAAGTATACCTTTATACAATACAATAGTCGTTTCGGAGAAAAAATGTTTTGTTTGTGTAATAAAAATACGTAAAAACTTTTGCATAAATTGAATATGAAATGTCCAAACTGATTAAATATAAACAATCGTATACTTATTCACTGTGCGAGGAAAAGTTAAATTAAACGTATATAATTTTCGACGAATAACACCTTTGAATGATTTAATAACCATTCCTGTTGTTATCTATTATTACGTAAGACGTATGTGTAATAAATTAATGTGTGTTTGGATATAATTACTGCATGGATACAGCAGCTACATTAATCATACTGATGAAAGGCAGTCCTAACAAGGGACCGGCCGTATGACCATTGACAAAAACGTAATCCAACGGGGCAATGTAATTAATCACAAGATATAGACAGAATGCAACTTTACATGGACAAACAGACCATACACACGTTATTCTACTTAACAGTCGTACATATTAAATATTATTGTCAATCCATAGGCAATATTACAAATAAGTGTAATTTTTTTAGATAAATTTATGAGTAATTAGCATATTATTTTTTATCATTACAATACCCGAAAAATCAAATTAATTACGTTCATCAGTCCGAAAGGATTTGCGTTATGAATTGAAGAAAAAAAGTGTGATAAAAAATAATAGTTGAAAGATAGTATTAATTGAGTTTATTAAGTTTATCGGATAATAAAGTATTCTATTTATGAGAAGAATAAATTATTAAAAGGATATTAAATCGTTTTACTAATATGTAATATTAAACCAGTTTTGAATCCAAAATCTAATCAATTTATAAATGGGTAACACAAAGGATCAACGTAAGTAACCGTCGGGAACGAACAAGTGACAGGAACAGGCAACAATCGGCAAAGGCTTTGAAAATAAGATTACTTGCAGTGGCAGCTAGCACTTAACTCTTGTAGCAGACTGTAACTGAATTAATTAAAAAATATGTAAACAGAAAAAAAACAAGACACGAGGAATACACATATACATGTCAGCAGAAGTAACTAAGAATACAATTCGGCAATTTGGTCCCCATTCTATAAATTTCATTCATTAAAAATTGGAGGGTTGAATACATCTTTTTAAGGTTCATGTTTTAACACTGGTTTTTAATGAACTTTCTGAATCTAACAAACATGTCATGCAGAAGAAGTTTGAACGATTTAAAAAAAAATCAAAATTGTAAATGGCAACCTTTCAATTCTTAAAATGACAATCCTTGATTTAACTGATTTGATTTTGTACCGTATTAGGTCGTTAGACAAACAAATTATTAAAACAACTTACCATTATATACTTCACAGGCTTGAAAACAATTCAATTCTGTTATTATTTTTTTAGCTCAATCCTTAATAATTAATATAATATTTTTAATGGTATGTTAAAATAATAATATTATTGATTAAGATATTAAAGCCATTCAGTCTTTATTTTTCTTTAGTTTATATTTTATTAGTAGTTAGTATTTGTTATAAAGTTAATAAATGTATTAAATTATGTTTAAATTATTATTACGTATAATTGTTCAATATTCTGTTTAGAGTTTGACATTAGTCATCTACGCTGTACTGATATATTAAATATTGTATGCATGATATTTGATTTAATTATGAATAATATGTTATAATCAAGTTTTAACTCCCCCGGTTCGGTGCACTTGAAACAGGGCCGCCACTGACGCCGACACAGCTAATTAATATACGTGGCGAACGACATACCCGCCCCCATGTTGTGCATTTCTCAATTATAAACATATTCACAGCCGAGCAAATATCAGATTTATTTACCTCAAACAAAACTAGGAAACTAACGTTCGTACTTACCTGATTGTGAAAACAAATCCTTTGTCTTTGTTTTCAAAGAGAATAGGTATAATCAGGCATTGATCAAAGCCATTTTAAAAACGGTTTAAAGATTAAAGGGATCATCAACATCATCATAATTATTTTAGAATCCCTAATGGGACTTGGGCTTTTGACAAGTGGAAGCAGAAAATTTGGAATATGACGTACTTGTTAGTTTAGCGTTTAAGTTTCACGCCTATTCATCCAGTGGCTGAGAATCAGAGCCTCATTACAGGAGACCAGCACGTTAGTCCTGTTATAAGTTTGAAAATAGTATACGAGTATTGATATAATACGTATATTGTTAACGCATCTTAAAAAAATTCTTAGTCATAATGCTCAGATAATTAATTTTATCCTAAAAATAATTGTTCAAAGTAACTATAGAGAGTATTGTAAATTATTTTGTCACTTGATGGCTTCCAAATAAGCACCTGCATATTGACAATCACACACACCACTGTCTCTGGATATGCCAGACCATACTTGATGTGTGACCATACTTTAGACATTAGCTCGATGCGAGTTTTTTATTAAAGTTTTTATTACTACTCAATATTTTGTATATGTAATATTTCGGGAGTGAATTGTACAATTTGGGTCTTATACAAATATTACTTTTTTGACCTAGGTATTGCAAATTTTATCTTCTCTGAGATTCTGATGTTATTTCACGTTTTCATAGTAACCCCAAATGTCCCTATTGTTGTAAGAAAAAAAAGTCTAAAGATTCGTACATATATTTTTTTGTAACATTGTTAATCTTGTGGACGGCTATCGCCCCCGCCTTCATCATCATCGCCCGATGAGGCTGAACTTACCTAGCAATTACCAGGGCGTGTAATGTAAGTCCCATCAGCATTTAAGATACTCAGCACCGACGTCATGCAACATTACCATGGCGGTAATCGACGGTCGGGAAAGGCGTCTCATAAGCGTCAATCCTTCTATCGCCACCTTCCAGACAGCAGGCTTAATAACCGCCTCCGCAGGCCTTCGCGCAGTGACAACTTTGTACGGTCAAACATCTAATTTGTAAACTTTATAACTTAGTAAATACTGTAAGCAGTTTTTGTCTAATAGCCTGCCACCCGCTACACTCCGCAATATTCAAACGAGCACGAGATTAAACCTTTAAAATCTTTCTGAATTGAGTCGATCTATATTTCTATTCCATATATATAGGTACGTTCAAACAATCATAATATATTTCTATACTGTACATATTTCACAATTTAATTCACAAAAATGAAAATATATAATAAATTAATTCTTATCAATATCTAATTTTACCTGACAAGCTCCCGTTAATGACCAAACGATGTTGCAGCAGACTGCAGTGTACACTAACAAAACGCAATTCCGTTGTAAATGCAAAACGTAACAAAAATATTTTCATGTCATTATGGAAGATTGCACGTTACGTAAAGCAAGTTTGCCGAGTCATTATGTGTTTACGAGAATCTCCTGGGAAGTTGTAGGAGCACCTGAAGTATTTGTTAGAGATAACGTAGTAGAAAGATGTTTTTCATGCACGGTGATGGACAAATTCCCCTCTTGACTGAAAACTTTGCAAGTGTCATAATTACTTTCATTGTCCATACCGTTATTTCACTGATACCGTTTTATAAGTCAGATTATGGTTTATCTATCGATTTTTACTGAATAGGAAGACATTTTCTCATCTTTCAGTCTTCATTTTATGTAAATGATTTAGAATCTCATAAATAAAACTTTAATGACCTTATGTACATAACGAATGAAAATTGAATGGGAAATCTCAAAATTTCAACGAAGAGGTATCAAATTTCTTTAAAAATGTGTAATATATTGACCTTTTAAAAACATATCTATTGTTAGATATTTAAATAAATTCGAACATTATAAATCTGCTGTATGATGATTTAAATTAATATATGGTTTTAAAATAATAAGGTGATTTAAATTTTACGTAGGTGCTTCGGTAATAAGCTGTTGTAAGATGTTTTACTTTTTTTCATGTAGTAAAACCACGATGAAAATATTTCTTTGAAAAGATAATAAAATAATATTCTACTCGAAAATATGTGTAATTAGTTACTTAATATGTACTAAATTAATTGGATGCCGAACAGGGAAACACTATTCACGTCAATAGATATACAAAAAAAATTTATCTATCGTAAAAATATAACTATTACAGAGATTTTTCGGAAATTCGGAATGGCTTGATGCCCGCGCCTCTGTGTCGTCCGCTGTGCCGCCTGCAACATACGTCACGATGTTGGTTTGGAGTTTATTTGAAAGATGCCATCCTGTATCCAGCTTACCATTCTTGTTACTTTTTCTTTGTTCGGAACGATTTAAAAAATATTATATATATTCTCTACACTATATATTAACTCATACATTATATTTATATATATATACATTTATGTATTAATAACAATAAATAATAATAAATCTCTAATCGTTACATTACATTTACCAATCATTCACCTCAGATTACCAATCACAATCACGAAAGAAAAATATTGTTTCAATTTATTTTCAGCGGTGTGGTCTTTCACGTTGCGTCACTTTAGTAGTGTACGTTCGATGCTCTTTTATAATAATTGCATCTCGATGGTTGAAGCACGTCTCATAATATATTATTATTAACGTTGCACACATGCACACGGCCCCTGTACTCTATAGATGTAAACAAAAGTATTTCAAGAAATGAGTTCGCGTCATGTTGTCATGGGTTTGGTAAGACTGTAGGGGGCGTTGGAATCATTTATACCTTCTCGGTAATAGGTTAATAATAGCGTTAATATCGGATAATAATTATGCAAATGTTCTCTGTATCTCTATGATAAAAATATGATTATAAGTGCTAAATACGAATAAATACTTTAATTCTGAAACAATTTTGGATTGTAAATAGGTTCAATTATTCTATACCATAATGCCATTGACGTGTTTCGCTTTTTTCACATCTTTACATACATTCTCGTTATTTATTAGAATTTCTGATATAACGTCTGTTAGGTCTATGTCCGTTCATGGTAAGTAGTTAAGCGTTTTATTTATAATACAGAAAAGTTTGCAAATATGTAGGTACTAAAATATAAAAATGTGTATATTGACACTCGTATTTGTCTTCCATAAAGTGTTGAAGTTCATAGAAATCATCTACCATAAATTAAATATCATTTTATTAATGATTACTTTGAATTTTTAATATTTTATTAATTATATTGTAAAAATAATTACATTTTCTTTTTTTGGAATTATTCATATATGCTCGTCTTCTCCAGGTACTTGATTTATTACATATGAATATAAACGTGTGAAAATGAAGCATACTTTACATAATTTTGTCCAGGTTCAATTTAAAGGTATATACTTTAAGAGAGCCTATTTTGAAAGCTGACTTGTCTTATGTTTATTCCTGGAAATATGATAATTTAACGATTTAATGAATGCCATTACACTCTGCATTATAAATCGAATAACTTCAAGAGGGAAGGGCTGAAAGGTGACAAAGAAACACTGGGTTAGGGGAAGGGAGATGAAGTACAAAATAATTTTTCAATTATAAATGTGTCCAAAATATAATTGATTAATATTAGAACACCGGAAGAAATTCAATTAAAATTTGAATTCGAAATGCTTTATCAATAGGTCTGTAAAATTTGTCGCATAGACGCGGATATGACTGTTTCAGAACATAACTATATTAGCTTAATTCAGAGTATAACATTGATGCAATAAATTAATCTTCACTGTATTATTTAAAACATCTCATGAAATTTTATACGAACAATCATACGTGTGATATGTATAAATATTAATTGTTAAAAAGTCTTTGTATTATCAACATAATATATTGTATTATCAACATAATATTGAGATATATATTTTTAATTAAAAATATATAATAATGTTTGTATGAGAAAGCAGTCGGAGGGCAACTATGGAATAGTTTTAGTGTGGTGACACCATTATGCGGAATGATGATCGCAAATGAACATGCACGTCATTACATCTTCTGGTTATCGACCTTAAAACGGTCACGCTCGTGACGTCAATATTGCAAATTTCCGTAAACGCGCGCCAGTAATATCATGACAAACTTACATACACATCAACATTACTTAAGTGTGAATAATTTAAAAATAAATTCGTTACTGAATATATTTTTATTATTATATAAAAGAGATGTGCATTTGGAATACATGTCACATCAATATTAATACTATTTTTAAATTAAGATAAATGCTTGTGCTGTAAAATTCGGACAAATTTGGTAGCGCCCCGGGATGAAATAGGTAGATTAATTTATAGGTATGAGTTATACCGCTAGGTTAATCAATTATTAATATTAATAATAATTATTAAGATAATTCTGGCGTCTGCTATAAAATTACTCAAAGGTATTTGAGATTATGTAAAAATAAGGTAGATGGCTCATTCAAACGAACGATTAAATGTATTAATATAAAAAAAGGTAACATATAGGTTAGAAAATTTGTCGCTAAAAATATTATCGCTGTAGCATAATTGGATAATGCACCTTCCCCGGTTTGAAAAGAGATCTAGGTTCGAATCCCTGTAGCGCAACAACAATATTTTTCAATAAAATTGATTTTATATGTATATTTTTCTAATTAATATATTTAATTCATATTTAAAATATCACAGACCTATGTTCTGAAAAATTACAACTTCACAATAATAATGTGTTCTGATAATATTAATCTTCACGTTATACGCATTCTTACAATCTAGCGATACAAATATTAAATATCAAACTTTAACTGTACAATTATCAGGTGCATATACCATTTTAATAATATAAATATCGGTATGATATTTAACACTAAGTATAAATATCTAGATTTTGATAGAAATGCAAATGATTTCAAGAAATAATTTTAAAAAATTCAAGGGTTTTCGTTCGATTGTAACCAAACAACTTTCGTTAAAAAGTTTAAATGTATATATTATATATTTATATGTATAGATATATATACGAATTTTGTGAACACGAGTAGTTCTTATCACATTTTTAACAAACTGAAAAAAAAAATTGGACTTGTTTCGTTAACTAGCCTGATTCACGATCAAAATAACGACTCCTCAAATAAAAAAATAAAAAAATTGTCTCTTCTCAAAAACTTTGGTAATTTTGAACCAAGATAAAAATTTAATAAAAAACACTTATATACAAAGTCTGCCAGATTCTTCTAGTCATTACCGGAAGGTTTTTAAAAAATATATATAACGTTGGATTGTATAATATAATTACACACAATCTCGAATTTAATTCACATAATTTTTTGGATTTATTAAATAAATTTTAGCACCTTAGTTGTTTTGATGTATTTATCAAAAAATACTATTTTTGTATTTGTTAATCTCATTAATTAAAGATACATAAATTTAATATTTGAAACTACTTGATTACTTTGGTTTTTTAAGTAAACATTGATAAAGTTAACCTAGTATATATATATATATATATATATATATATTTTTTTTTAATTTTTTTTTTATTAATATTAAAAATATAATACAATTTGAATAATCAGTGGATATATATATTAACATTTATTTCTTCTCTATGTAAGACTCGTGTATAGAGAAGGAGTTAATTTATGTTTCAGTTAGTCTGTACATATTTTTATTACTTCAGTTACAAATTTATGATAGTCCGTAATTTTTCTAATTGTGATGGGGAGATTGTTAAAAAATTTGATGCCTTGATAAATATATTGATTTTGAGTTGCGGTATATTTTAGTTTTGGGATACTAATTTGATCCCTATATCTTGTAGATCGGAATTCGCTTCTAAAATTTAATTGATTTTTAATTTTAAAAATTTGAATAATTGATTTTTTTTTGTATATGTCTACTATTTTTAGTACTTTAAAATCTGTGAAAAGTTGACTACTTGAATAATCTTTTTTTTTTTAGAATAATTTGTATTATCATTTTTTGAGTGATTTATAATTGTGACATTGAAGTTTTATATGCACCTTCCCATCCAATAATATCGTATTGCAAATGTGACTGTACAAACGCGTGATATATTATTTTCAGATATGTAAGTGATAAGATGTTTCCGAGTCTAAAAAATATGTAGGTAGTTTTTCTTATCATTGTGTATATCGGTCAATCATGTAAGTAATAGTAGGAGCATTGACTGGAATTACTTTCTCTCTAGAATCATCAAGTTTATCGATTTCGCCTTGTTAAAACTAGAAAGGTGATGGTTATCGATATGTTCTCTAAAATGCGTGTTGAAAATACTACAGTTTGAAGTAAATATGTAATGCAATGGATACACCTGTTCAATCGGTATCGAGACACATTATTCGTTTTGTCAATATCAGAATAATTCAAAAGTATACACTAACAGACCAAAGTACATTAAATAATTAAAGAGTGTTCCCGATTCAGAGAACAATACAGCCAATAGGTAGTTATGCCATGTGTAAATTCTAAAACTACGCATATCGAAATAATCATCAATGAATTTATTAATTAAATATACGACGATATTTTCTATTAATAATGCCAACGTGAGAGAGAAGTCTAGTAAACAATGGATGGATGGAGAGGGAAACAGCTCTCCAGATCAGATTACTTAGCATGAAAAACTTGTTAAATTGTTTCTGTTTAATGTACCTTGTAATCGTGTTTTCACATCAGAAAAATCTACTATTGCAGTCAAGTGGAATGATAGTCGGCGAGAAAATTACATTGTTGACCAAAATAATTACTAAATTTGGACACTTCAAAAATGGCGCTTGGTGCCATGCAATATTTTATCATTACGTATCATCTGTCATTATCTGAATTTTTATACAATGAATTCATTATACTCTGTCTTCGAACGTAAGATTCTATAACTAATATTTGGAGCCAAGAATGAAAATTGGGTGCTGCATATACGCAACAGATACGAATTAGTCACAGAATTGGGTGACCCCACATTGTCCAAGAGGTGTGTCGGAAGACCTAAACTGCAGTGGTTGGTTGACGTTACCTAGGACCAGTGGCGTGACTACAAAACTTGCACCCCAATGCAAAATGGAAAAAAGGCCCCCCTAAATAAGTATTGTATGTAAGATATACGAGCTAATGTACTGCGTGGTTTAATAATAGTAATGGCCAATAAATAGTGAGAACTACATTAGTCTCTTGTCTCATATAATATTCACAATTTTATGAAAAAATATACCTGTTCTTAGACATTTATAAATACTTTTTATAAATAGTCTGATTCCAACTCGACGTAGTAGCGGGGGATTACTTCTGTATACATTGATAATGTTTTCACTTGTTTATGTAATATAATATATATAAAATATGATTTTATAATTCGATTTATATCTATGGATTACTAATAAAGCTAGGAAAGGTATCGACCCTCCTTAAACTTTTTGGGCCCCTATCTAACGTGAGCCCTAATGCAGCGCATTTGTTGCATTGACATAGTTCGCCACTGCCCAGGATGCGCATGCAGTCCGCATCACGAACTGGAAAAAGATAGCGGAGGATAGATCGGAATGGCGAAACTTGAGGAGGCCAGGGCCATACGCTATTGATGATGATGATGATAATAAAAATCATAAATTTATTGAATGAATCCTTTTTTGGTATACATTCATTCATTTTTGTTCCCTTATCCTAGGAGAGTCGGAGGCCCAAGATCTTGTCAAGGCGTCTCCATCTTTTTCTGTTTTACTGATCAATCAAGATCCGATCTATTTTAACACTTTCTACCCTGACGATACTTCAAAGTACTATCAACTTTATCTAGTCATACATCTTACTGTGGTGTTAATTATTTGACGATACCATTAAGTCTACGTAAATAATGGTCCATATATTCGATTTATTTAGACTACTAACATTAGTTTTTTTTTGTTATATCAACACTGCGGCGGGTGAAATGTCATTGTTGATTTGGTTTAACGCGCTTGTATTCCTTGTGATTAATAATATTTTTTTTGGCCTTATTTTCAACTATTATTTAAATGTTTTAGAATATTTCTTTCCTATTTTTTGTACTATGATGTATATTATTATTTTTTGTGTACTTCATGTAAGGTCTGAGTATACTTAGAAGTACCACACATTATGAGTAATAATATTTACATACCTATATATGTACATATATTTATATATATTAAATTTTCTATCACACTTTGCTTATTTTATGTTTGAAGAATACTACAAAAAACTTACAGTAGCTAGGTACTTAAATTTTTAAATATTTTTTTTGTTTATCTTTGCTCTAGAGCGTTCCACCGGCCATTTTAAGTGTTACAAACATAAATTAGTATGTGTATTACAAAGAGTTATTTCTGAATTGACAAAAAATTAAAAACTTAACGTACAAATTCAGTTGTATAAATATTATTATACACGTATTTCAAACATTTGATGGTTAATTAAAAATGAAACATTTTTAAAATCGAATGATACCTCACGTGTGAAATATGCTGTGTTTAACTGATGCAGGCAACAATTAAACACCTGATATTTACATTACAGCAAATGGCGGGCCATGTACATTCCCAGTCGAGTTTCAGTGGAATGTATCGAACGCTCTAGTGCTCGCGCCGAGAGCACTGTGCATGTTACCTAACTAATATAATTAGGTCTATGAATTTTAAACACGCGCAACGAACTCAAGAACTTACTTTGCTGATAACATTTCTGAAACATAAAGAGGAAAAAAGCAACATGAATAAATTAAAAATAGCTGTTGAATGAGTTTGACGATAAATTAATGCATTATAATTTTTGTAAAAGATTATGTTAATTTTCATTTTGTAATATTCGCAATTGACATCTTGTACAAAACATGATGACGGTGTCTAGAACATTTGTTCGCCAACAATTTTTCGACCACAATTGTTCGGGGTAACAATTGTTCGCGGCAACAATTGTTCGCTGAATACATTTTTGATAAATATGACCGCTTTAATTTATAATGATTTTGGAATGTTTTAATTTAGAACGGATATTGTTTTACATGTGTTCAAAGCTGTTCCGAGTACATTTAGTTTAGGTAAGATTACGTAATTAATTGTTTTATTTCATATTGTTTATACCATACTTCTGTGCTACCTTTTTCTTATAAATTCATGAGTACATAGATTTAGAAGTACTAATTAAAGTAAAAGTTATTAGATATACTAATAAATAGAATGTCGAAATTATATAAATAAATTATTGATTAGTCAAATATATAAATATACACATTGATTAGTCAAATATATAAATTTTTGTTGATAGATGTTAATAAATAAATGTGCACATGATTCGTTTATTTTGTTGTTTCAATAAATTTAAAACATTTTTTCTTCTTCTTCTATTAAATAGGGAATACACCCTTCAATAGTGATTTGTGCCATTAATCAAGTTAAAACATTCTTTTATAAAAAAAACAATCATGTTATAGAATTGGAAATATTATATTACAAGTCAATACCATTGTCGTTCAATTTTTTTTCTCTTATATAGATTAAATGTGGCTAGTTAAGACAAGTTATCCGGGAGTTGAAAATTACCATTGTCGAGATTACTGTAAAAAAAACCTGTGATCCGTAATGGACAGGCAAAAAGGATATGGTCAAGGGTTACCTCCTCGGCACCACACTCACACATTGGGGAATCTATTAAATTTAAAACATTTTTTTGTGAGTGGGCAAATAATTATGACCGGTTATGTAAGTGTACGCGATCTTTATGAATAGATGTAAATAATAATAATAATCAATATTATTATTATTTCAATAGAAAAACATGCATACGTTGTTATAATTATCTTATACAAGATTATTGTGTGGAGTATTTGCTATTTTCTTCACTATTTGAGAACGTGAGTGAATACAGACAGCGTACGATGCTATATAGACTATACGGAACAAGACCATTTTACATCTGCCGAGAGTAGCAACAACGTTGCCAGCGCCAAATTTTAATTATTAATACATTAAATTCTTTAGTGAGAAGGAAAGAAAAAGAAAATAGCGACAATTTACGCCGGCTTTAATTTTAAATATTAAAAACATGTTTTCACTTCATCTTGTTACATATTTTTGTTAGTTTTACGTTATGATATTTCTAATGTTTAATTGGTGAACGTTTTTAATTTGCCACATACTTTGTATTAACATACGTTTGTACACATTACATGTCGATGCTACAACATTTCAACATAAATAAATATACTTTTAAAATTAGCAATATTAACTTTGTGGTTAAAATTCATATTTTTATTTATTATCTTTGTTTTATTAACCACTTAATTGAGTTTTAATACATCTATCGGTTTAAATTTAATAATAACAAAATAGATTTTTTAAAAACAGATTCTGGCAAAGAAACAGTAATATATGTTTTAGTTAGTTATGACATCCTGAAGAAGAAAATTGTATTTTTCGAAACCGGTAGATGTATTTAAACTCAATTAAGTGGTTAATAAAACAAAGATAATAAATAAAAATATTTATATGTACATTATAATAAAAACATATCTGATTCTCGTGTGAAAATAACGATGAATCAAAATTCCTTCAAATTTTAATAGAAATCCAGCATATTTCAATAGGTCAAGGATAATATAATTTAAATATTTTTAATCATGATTTTATAACTGTTGAAATTGATATTAATACGTTATGTGAAAATATGTCTATTTAATATATATTATCTTTTTTTTTCAGATGAATTACTCCACAACTGATGATAAATCCAAGAAATCATGGGGTCAACGCTTGAAGCTAAATCAGGGCAGCGGGCATCCAGGGGCCGGCAATCAAGGTCCCGGGATGTACGGAACCTTGAGCGGACCTGGGGGCTCTTCCCTCTCCAAGTCCATGAAGTACGCCGAGACGTGGCTGTACGGAACGGTAAGGGCTCAGGCCAACCCTTCCAGGCCGGGGCTCTACGTTCAGTACTCGAAGCCTCAATCCCCTTTACTCATAAGTGCAACCCCTAACCCAGTGCAGAACTATGCGGTGGTTGTTTGTTCTTGCCCGGAATATATTAATGGTACAAAAAAAGCAAGCACTAAAAAGGTGAGTATTTGCAAAAAATGTAAAGGTTCGAGACTTCCGCTCGGAGTTCCCGTGAACGGGACGGTGAGAGGCCAGATGGTCGGCGGAACCATGAGAGGACCTACAGGCGCGAGGTCTTCCGGGGGCACTTTGAGAGCGGGGACTGTCAAACTGACTCCCACGTCCAAATCGAGACCGACCATTTTAAGCCTGACGCCGCAAAATCAAACCTCTGACCCGTATGACCTTATGCGGAGGACGAGACTGTCATCACCGCACGACTCTGCGCATGTGGGAAGTCAGTTTACCGCTTCTAGAAGTCGAGCGAAAAGTATTTCCCCTGTTAGAAATAGAGGTAGGCGGAGGAGTCCAAGTACGGAAACGCCGAAAGAAAGAAGTAAAAGTGTAAGTAGAAGTAAAGATCTCTGGTACGAGGAGATGCCTCATATTGACAGTGACGTCAGTAACCGGCGATCAATTTTGGAATGTGACGTTAATCCGTACGATTTGATGCAGAAAATGAAGATGGAAAAGTTGAAATCAGTCAAAATTGAAGATGAAGATGACGTTTTTGCAGATTTTGAAAATGACGAAACGTTTACCTTGAAGAAGCTGCAGCAAAATCTGCGGCAGAGTAAAAAGGGGGCCAAACATAATGGGCCTTATTCTAGTGTGCAGGCTATAGGCGGGCAAAGAATAAGAGTTCTCGGACAGTCGACCACTCCTAGTGTCGAAGAAGATTTTATTTACGATGATGTTCAAGTGAACGGTCAAATGAACTTCACAACTGATGTGAATAAAGCTAATTCTCGAAAACAAAATCAGGAATTAAAACAGTGCGAGTCGAATGAGGGAGATAAAACAAAAAATCGTACAAGTGGCGAGCAGACAGTCTATCCATTGGTGCTGACAAAAACTGGAAGCGCATCTCCCAGACGTCCTCCTCGGAGGAGCAAAGCGGAAACATCGGAAGAGGAAAGCGAGAGCGACAGAAAAGAGAGCAGACAGAAAACTGTTACCAAACAATCGGCCATGAATAATTTACCCGGCGCTTTTGTGGCGAACCGGTCTGCCGCCGCGGACTCGACCATCAAGTCCATACTGAAGAAGCCGCGGGCGGACAGACCGGTCCCCGCGGCGGAACCTCCGCGCCCCCCCAGCCCTGATGGAAGGCTTTCTGGGTCGCACTTTTACTTGCCGACGCCTCCGGCCAATAAGTCCCCAACTACGATACGCTGCGCCGCTCTCCAGCGCAAGAAAGTCCAGTTCCTCGTCGAAAACGAAATCGTTTCGTCATCAAAACAAGATTTGGTCATAGATACAACAACCCTCAAATCTGATAATGTCGCGTCGGAGAAAATCGAAGCCTTCGGTGAGGTCTCGATGTTCGTCCACGATGATAACAATGTCGGTGCTCACGATGATGAGAGAGGTAATGAAAGGTTTTATGAAATTGGAAGTCATAACCTAATAAATTCGTTTAAAACCTCCAGTGACAAAGATGCCTTAAATGGTGATCCGAGTGAAATCACATATCGATTTCAGCAAAGTGATGAGGGAAGACTCGAAAAATCTGTACAAGAATCTGAATCTGCAGGATGTGACATCTACGTGAGGATGTACTCCCAGGAGACGGCTGACAAGGAATTAATGGAACTTGAGTGTGGTAAGTAATTTTTTTATATTTGTTCGAAAGTTTTTTTAAAATTGTTAAATAGTAATCAATTATTATTAATTATATACAGAATTTATTATTTCAATTATTTTAAATATAAAATGTTTAATTCGTGTATGTATATGGGCTATTAACGTAATACTATTTCATGTGATATTAATATGTTTAAGTACATATTTAAATTCATTTAACTGTTCAGAAAAATTTATCATATTCTAAAATTGAAACTTGAGCGTAATAAAAAATACACACAAAGCCACGACGTACAAAATAGAATTGAATGCACTTTTATATTTCACTTGCCATTGTAGTATGCTTTACATTTAAACTGGTTTCAAATACACCGCGGAGAAAACACTTTTCAACTTTTCCGAAATAGCAAACCACTTTACCCCGAGAGCAGCCAGTTATGGAACCTTAATAAAAGAAAGTTTTATAAAACTGAATTTAAACTTTTGAAAAGCTGTTTCAGACATTCTTTTGTTATGTTATTTTCACTTGATATGCGAGGGCAGGTCAAGTTTTTGATTTGAGTGCGTTTAGTACTAAAAAAGTTTAAAACAATTTTTCATTATTTTTTTATCATAAAATTTCAACTTCTATTCTGTGATTATAGTATGAAAAAGATAATAAATCTATTCCTCTCCAGAAAAGTTAAATTAGTATGTTACTTCTTTTGTGGAATTTTGAAGATACCCATTCTAAATTTAATTTAATTATTAATGAAACGATTCATGGAAATGTTTCTGTACGAGTTTTAAATATTCATTGGCTGTTCAACCCCTGGTGGTTCTAAGTCTCCTCAAGTGTTTTCCTTCATGGATCTGTCTTTTGCTCCATTTCTCTCCTCCAGTTTTGGATCGCTTAGGCAGGTGAGTCTGTGAGGACATTGTCGCTCCATCTTAGATTAGATCTTATTAAGTTACTGCGTCTTGTTGGTTTAGTGGTCAGCAATGACTTTGGTGTTTGCTGTTCCACTCCGTTTAGTCTTTCAAATTTTATAATCTTTGAGACGCATAGCTCATTATTGTAGCGTAGACGTTAAAATGTCTCAGTCCCGTCGATCGTGATTTTTTTAAATTCCCGCCTTCTTTGTTCCACCACTTTTCTCGGCACTCTGCAGATCTTAGGGCTGTCACCAGATAAATGAGAGAACCCGCCGTTTATCCAAGACCGATTATAAGCAAAAGCTCTTATATGGTCTTACTCATTCGTCGCCTGGTTGGCGTTTTTTTAATGCTACTAGGCAGCTATGCAGCTGCGTCTCGCACATAGCCGAAAAGTTGCCATCTCAAAAACCCCTCACAATCCATGACTCTTCTTTATTCAGCGAAAAAGTTCAGAGAAGTTCCTGTTGCCTTTTCTACTTGGTCGGTCCAACGGATGGAGAATCTTCCTTTTCCTCTTTGTCCTTCGACGTGGCTTACCACAACAAGCTTTGCCAATCTTTTCTTCTCGCAAGATGTACGAAAAATTGATTCATGTAGGCAAATGGTCGAGTCTGTCCTTGATGTTCATCTCCTGTAGAATAAAGACATTGGTGCGTCTCGCTGTCCACGGTATGATTAACATGTATCTCCAGCACTACATCGCAGAAGCATCAATCCGTCTTCTCTTCATTTCCTTCATGGTCCATGATTCTACATCGTAAAGCTACATAAAATACGCCGGAGATTGCACAAGTCTGACCTGACCTTGATTGTTTTGAATATTTATTAATTATTAATATAGTGCATATATAATTATATTTATATATTCTCTAATATAAACAAGATCAAAATCGTTTATTTTTTCTACAAATTATCTTTCACATATTTGCTTAATTTCATTTTGAATGTATATAGTTTCTTATAAATACTTCATTTGAAAGTCTTCATCGTACTGGACATGATCGATTTTTGAGATTTAGTCTTCTTTCTGAATGGCAGTCTCAGTCTATATTTTTCTTCTTGTTTGCGGTTCGTGATAATGTTGATTTGCATCAATTCCGCGGTCTTTAAATATTGGACAGCAGTCGGAAAACATTAAGATTTTAAACTCACACAATTTAGTAAATTAATAAATAAATATGAATTAAATATATTAATTATAAAGATAGATATATATAAAATCAATTTTATCGAAAAATATTGTTGTTGCGCCACCGGGATTCGAACCTGGATCTCTTTCCTAACCGGGGAAGGTGCTTTATCCAACTAAGCTACAGCGACATTATTTTTAGCGCCAGTTTTCGACCCTATATGTTACCTTTTTTGATATTAATACATTTAATCGTTCCATCATTTGACAGAGCCATCTACCTTATTTTTACAGAATCTCAAATACCTTTGAGTAAACTGATAGCAGACGCCAGAATTATCAATTCATTTTAATTAAATTTTGGACACATTGATACAACTTTATTATTTAGGAGAACACATTCTTATTGTGAAGTTGTAATTAATAAATACTAAATAAATACACTTCACTATTTTTAAACATCTTCTTCAAACAGTTGAAAAAAATAGTTTTCATTTAAATATCAATAGGTCAGGAAGTGAAATTGCAAGTCTAGTTTTGTAAATCCATTAACTAATTTCTAACGAGTGCCCAATTATAAAGTAGGCCGCTCGGACGCGGTTCTTATGACGAGAATATTTGAAGCGCCAGAGGTCTTTTGAAATGTTTGAAAAATTTCGGATTTTTTGCAAAATAATCCATAGTTAACAAACAACGTAATGCGCCGCGCAACAAACTCATCACATGGAAACAGTGTGTCGGTTTCATGCCGCGCTGGTGAAACCGGAGCGCAGTTTGCAGTAACAAACGCAGTCACGATCGGCCCAGGCCCGGAGAGTATTGTTACCACACCGGTATTAGACAATCTTACTACCTACCTATATGTATATTTTGGTACGGGTGCATTTAAATACAGTTATTTACTATAAGTGCATTTTCATTTTTGAATAAATTCCACCGAGTTTAACAGAAAAATTGGATTTACACAGACCAGTAAATGAATAGACATGAAATAAAATGTACACATAGGAGACGGGGTTGCGGGACGAGGGGAATTCTACACACATATATCCAACGAAAAATACATAAATCCGATAAATTATATAAATTAGTAAAAGTATTCACTCTTCGAATTCGAAAATTAAATCTTTGTGTAAAAAAGACGTATTTTTTAAATTAATGCATATTATATTGTCAGCGTTTAAATTTTCATTCCATCATATATTATTCCATAAAAAATATATAATTCCACAAAAATATACCATTCATATATTAAAAAAAAGTCACGTGGGCGACACCAAATTGAATCAATTGAAACAAAGAATTTGCGTTAGTTCATGCCTATATTTTTGGTAGTCTGATTTCATTTATACATATTTATTATAATCCATACATATTTATCACCACCATAGGTGATATATGATAAGTGCGGTCAAAATGTTGAGAATCAGATGGATATGTGTGCGAGTGCTCGGGTGCTCCCAACTAATTACACCCGGCGCTCACCTGGGCCAGGTATTCGCAAGGAGCGTTTAGGGGTCGTCGGCGGTGTTGTTAATTATGATGGCGGCAGACCTCCATAATTACAATTCCGTGATCGCGTATCTCCGAGATATACCAGGATTGATATGTGATATTGTGGTCGCGTATCACTGGAATACAATGGATGATCAAAACTCAACCGTTACTTATTTCGACTTTTACAAACTATTACCGCGAATTTTTGTAGTGAATTTTCAAAACTTCAATGCGCTGTTGAGTCGTGTATCGACCCATTTTCGTTAATGGTATAGTTTTATTTGACAGATGTTACATACGAAGTTTCTAACTCTGAAAAGATTATGTTTAAATATAAGGATTTTTTTTCAATCTGGTAGTTACGTATCTCCAGGGTATATTTGAACATTTACATTTATTACAATTCCGTGATCATGTATACATCATCGTAATAATTACTATTGCCTCTACAACCCCTGGTGGCTTTTAGCCTAATCAATGATTTTTTTCCATTGATTTCTATTACGAACCATTTCTCTACAGATCTGGATTTCGAAGTCAAATGAGTCTTTGAAGATATTATCACTACACCTTAGCTTTGGCTTTTTAAAGTGTCTGCTTCTACGGTCTTGTATTCATCAATACCTTTGGTGGTTGCTGTTCCGTTGCATATCCATGGGATATAAAAGGATATTTGTATTTATTACAACCCTATGGTCGCGTATCCCTGCGATATATCGGGATATATGTATTTATTCTAATCCCGTAATCTAATCATCTAGGATCCTTATGGATAGGAATATTTTCAAAATATACGGAAACATCTTTAATTATCATTCAAGCGCTATCCAATATCGTTTATCTTAAATTTAACACTTAAAACGAATAAATATTGACCACCTTACAATATACTTAAAATTGTAAAATTTAAATCAGCTGGCTTTTCAGTGCAGGGTATTTTGTAACGTCAGACTCAACAACAAAAATAAATCTTTTTTAAAAAAAATTATTAAAACGCACGTCCGAAGCATATAATATACTCGTAATTTTTGCTGCGCAAGTTTTCGTATTTTAAAAATGTTTCATGTAGATAATCTTTTATAATTAGTTAGTTATTCAATTATTTATTTTGCTAGCGATTTTGTTACATTTCTGTAAAAGAGTCACGAGTATATGTAAGTATAACGTGTTCAGACACTCGAGGATATTTGCAGCTAGCTGGAACTGGAGGGGCCTTCGCCAATCTTAGCAAAGTTCACATTCTGCATATATTATCCCAGTTTTGCCTAGTTTGATATTTAAAGGGGGCCGGACACCCGGGTGATGAATAAGTAATGTATTGCATTTAACAATTCGAAGAATGATAAGTGTTTCGTCTTACGTAATTCGAGATAATATGGTTAAGAATATGGAAATAAAGCACACCCCGCGAGCTATTTATTATATAGCAAATCGTGATGAAGTACATGTAATTGATTGCGACGAACACGGTTAGAATTAAACCCTTTAAACGAAAAAAACATAATGACAGCTTGGTTGAATACAAAAATATATAAATAATAAGATAAAACAATTTTTTGTTGGTGTAGCATAATCAGTTAATGCATTTTCTTTGATAGGAAGAGATCCAGGTTCGAATCCCGGTAGCAACAACAATATTTTTTCGATAAATTGATTTTATATGTATATCTTTCTAATTAATACATTTAATTAGTATTTAATATATATTATGAATATATGAATGATATGATTTTCCAATATAGTAGTAGGTATATTTATAAAAAATATCGTATAATATTACTTATTTTTAATTTTTATGAACCGTCAAATAATGTCAAGGAATAATGTGAAAACGACATTTAAGTAATCTTACATTTAATTTTCGTGATTTCCCGATTATTTTAAATATCTAGAATAAATGCTTTGGTGGATAAAGACGTTATGCGATAACGCTGAGGAACAAAAAATAACTTTTGTTTTGGCACGGAGCAAAGAGTATGTAATTATATAGTATTTTTACGCTGAATTCAAATATGTAGTTACATTTTTTCCATTACCCACCTTTTTTTTTACACGTTCTTTTATAGAAATGCAAGAATTTACACACAATCATATCACCTATCTAAAGTTGCCTTAAATGTAGTATTTGTTATTTTTCTTCTATGTTTGGCATCTGGAACAACTTTCTTTAGCGTTCAATAATAATCTGCGAGCATTCTTGCACTCCATTGTTGCTGGTACCTATTTTACATGACTGAGATTTGCTGGTGGAAGCGTTCTCCGCGCTCGTCACTGACGGCGCCGAGATTGTCCGGAAAGAAATCCAGACGTGAATACAAGACATGACTTCATATATTTATACGACTGTAATACTTCACCCACAATGTTGCGGTAGTCGAGGGTTTTATGATTTCCTAAAAAGTTTTGCACAAAACTTTTAAATGACCTCTACGCTGATTTTTCGATTTGGCTTAACAGTTCTTCGAATCGTCCATCTTTTATCAAAGGTCTTATTTAGGGACTCACAAGAAATCCTTCCTTGATTCCTTGTCACTAACACGATGAAATTTTTGATTCAAATAATGAAATCCAGTACCATTTTTATCGATCGTCTTAATTATTTAAAAAACCCTAATTTTATATGGAGTGGAGGTAGAATAATCATTTCCGAGTTAACTAGTGGTGAGTTTACAACATTTTTCTGTCCGTGCGTAAGCAGTTCACGCTTCGGCCATTCCTTCTTGACATAATTATTTGTCCTGTCCCTGCTGTTCCATACGCATAAAAACTAACAAAATTTCGTGCATCCAGGCTATAAACCTATTAATAACGTAATAGCTTTTAAATTATTACATATTGCCCGACAGTACTTGTATTGAATTTTTTCTAACAGGATTTTGATATTATCGAATGTTTCTTTCATATTAGTTGCATAAGCTACCGGCACCGAAGGAAATTTGTTACCGTTGTGCAAAAGTACAGACTTTAGACTAGTTTTCGAAGAATCAATAAACAGTCTCCACTCTGTAGATATGTTCATGATGAAGTACATCTATGACATCAGAAATGTGGTTACAGTGCACTAAACTATTTTCTTGTATATAGAGGATTCCAACCTTATAGTCTACATTTCAAAAGCTCGGATTGTTTCTTTGACAACTGCAAATCTCGAACAAGATCAATTAATTCTCCCTGAGTTATCAGATGATGTTTACGGTCAGAGGATTCTGCTTCAACATCATAGTCATTTTGCTCCTCTTCTTGCATAGTGCAGTTTCATGTTTGCTCCTCCAGTGGGTACGCCATATTCATATTTAGATATCTCTTATATGAAGTTATCTCCATGAGTCACATGCCTTATAGCAGACGGTACATTTGGGTTCTGCACTGTGTGTTTCGATTTACTACTTATTTCTTTTATTTTTGTAATACAAATATAACAATCTGACAAATTGTTTCGTGGTTCACGCCACATCATCGGTATGTCAAATCCTATGTGCCGATTACGCTTACCCCAATCTAACAATCGTTTCAAGCAGGTCGAACAGCATATGCGAGGGGCCCAGCTCATATCTTGATCGCCTACCTTACAGTAAAAATATAATGATTTAATCTTTAACTTTATATGCCGCTTACTGCAAATTAAGAGTTGAACTGCTCACACCGAGAAAAACATCAATATTTAAAATATATTATTACACAAACCTGTGGGCGATGAATAAATTCTGATGTGTATATCTTAGTTAAGTGTGAAAAGTTACTTACACAATAAAACTGTCATGTGCCAAAAATTGTGTTTATCAGTGTAATCTTTCATCAGATCTTCGCTCTCCATATTCTGTCAAAGAAAAAGAAAATATAAAGAGAATGAAGGTATACGTGACCTGAGTCAGTTATTTAGTGAATAAAAGTGTTGTATAAAAAATGCAAGAAGAATAACATGAAATTAAATTTATTTTTAGCTAAAGAAATTTTTTTTTGAAGGGACAATTTTAAAACATAAGTTGTCCTATGATATTTAAAATAAATTTAATTAATTACCGTGATATAAACCCAAAACTTTTCCCTGTCGGGGTAACTGCGATAGATTTTCTTAGTATGTCTTTCAAATTGATTAATCTAATTTGTTTAAAACTCAATTTATATTTTCAACCTATAATCTTTGTATTTGTAGCATAATACTTTAATACCTTGAATTGTTACATTTAAAGTATGAAATGTATGTACTATAGTCAAATGTGAAATCTGTTATGAAAATTATTAAAAAAATATATATATTAGACATCTTAAACCTGATGTACGGGGTAACAGCCCATACTTAAGATACATATAAGTCAAATCTAAATCATTTCAGATAATTCTATTTAAGGATTACTGAAAATTCCGGTAAAATATCTAAACGATTTGAATGATATAGAAAAATTAATGTGAAATTAACGTCACCTTTTTTAAAGCATTGTAAAGCTCTTACACGATCTTTCAGATGTTTTCTTGCAATACTAAATTTAGCAATTTGGTGTGGCACTATAGCTAGCAAGCCTGGCTCACTGAAAACATATTTAGTTTAGACATAATATTGTGTGCGTGGAAAAATAGAGTAAATATGAAAATAGCGAATGAAATTTGCTAGACTAATCGTGAGCTATTTTGAGCAAATTACGTAATTCCTCAAAGGGGATGTTAATTATGTTGGTCCAAATCATGTATTTAGCAAATATTGGATATACGCAAAGTTAATAATTATACATCGCCGATGAGATGAGAGACGATAAAACAACATTAACTCTGTGGTCCATGGATGAGATTTTAATGAGATCTCTGAGACAGGGATTATGCTTCCATTAGATTATTTGAAGACAATGCTCGACTTATATACACAAAGTCTTAGAGATTCAAGCACCGCCATTATAAGATACGAAATATATTTTGTCTCTTGTCTTACTTTACGTTTATTTTTTGTTGTTCAAACGTAAATCTGTTAACCGATGATGTTCCATTCGTCCGTTAGGTCAATTTGAATCAAACTATAACGGTGAATAATGTCAGTAAAGTGTAATAAATGTTCATAATTTAATACCTAATGTTTGTTAAAATTTTCAGCATAAATAGTTGTTGGTATCTAATATTTTAGTTGACGTTTATGTGGACGTATCGAGTCTCACTATCAAACTGACGTCGTGTGTATCCGTATAGGTTTGATTTTTGTTTCGTCCTATCTTTTATTTTATCTCAACTAAATCTCTGACACTTATCTATAAACAAATAATAAGACAAAATACTTTGTTTAAGTCGCTATTCATTGATTATTCAATATGTTTCGATACCTATGGTATCTTCTTCAGGAAAAAATGTATACTCAAATTAAAAATACAAGCATAGATAAAAACAAAACTATAAAGTGGTGGGTAACTAAGTAGGAACTAATATGAAAATAAATTTAACAGGTAACTATTTTCAATTATCTTTATGTCTCATCATTGTGTCCCATTGCCTGATCTGAATTTAAAGCACAATCGCTAGTTTCTCCGTCAACTTTGTTCCCACCTATCAAGAAATGCAGCAGTTCGTGTGACAAGCAGGGCGTTTATTTATGGGCATACTGCGTCTGGGTGCCTATTAATAAGTTCGTTATATGTTAATGCATCAGACTAGAAGTAACTGTAACCGGCTGGCAATGGGTGTTACCTTGCCCCTAGTGATCGATTACCTTATTTATCACTAAGATGTGATTTAAAAATGAGTTCTGCCACTCTCGACACAAGTTAGTGATCACTTGATACTCGTATTGATGAATGTGTGGCAGAAATTGCATTTGCAACCAGGTGCATAATGCATCGTGCTACATTTCAGAAATAAAATAAACACTAATATGCTTCTGGCAATGAAGGTTCATTTATAGTTGCCAACATGATACACCTGTTTCGGCTAACATTGATAAATAAGAGGTACGTTTTAATAGGGAATTATTTCAAAAGATATATGCATTAAATAAATACTTCCAATACACGAATTGTTTGTGCATTATAATAATAAAAAAATGAACATTAAATAAATATATCTTTTTTTAAAGAGAACACTTTATAATTTAAAAGTTGTAATTTTTTCAGAACATAGATCTGTGATATTTTAGTACAAATTAAATACATCAATTAGAAAGACATACCAGGTAAACTCAATTTATCGAAAAAATAATTAATTAAAGTATATCCAGAAATTTAATAAAAATTAAATAAAAAATCTCTGGCGTCTTCTAGCGATAAATTTTCAAAGTTGCAACATATAAATTCGAAAATTTGTTGACTATTTACGAGGCTGACTTAATGTAATGGTATATTGCACTTCCCCGGATAGGAAGAGATCCTGGTTTAAGTCCCGGTGGCAGATAAAATATTTTTTCGATAAACTGAGTTTATCTGCATGTACATCTTTCTAATTGGTGGATTTAATGTGTATTCAAATATATTTTTCTTCAATAAAAAATACCTCGCCTAACCTAAGCTAACCTAACGTTGCTAATTTCTTATTATTTTATTGTACAAATAATTCGTTCTAAGAAACAAAGTATTTGATTTAATGTACGTATTAATATTACCCATAAATAAGTGAAATTAAAATCGATTAAATTGTTCTGTTTTAAATCTGAAAAATAATTACCAATCATTTTTGTTGGTCACTAATGATTCGACTCTGCCCCTTCACTTTTCTCAGCATCTCTGAGGGCTATCACCAGTGAAGTGATTATTGCCTTTTCCACATGGTTGGTCCAGCGAGTATTTTCCAAGCTTCTCCTAGCTATCTTCTCTTCTCAGTAAGATGTAGGATTGAAAGATTCATCTTAGACAAATGGTAATAACGGACACGTTTATGCGACTCATTGTCGATGGTAGACGCAGCATGCGTCTCCAGCATCACATCTCAAAGGCATCAATCTATCTTTTTTCCTTTGTCTTCACAGTCCACGGTTCCTCAATATACATAAATATTGAATGCGCCAGAGACTATACAAAGTTGATATTGGTTGTCTTGGATATATTGCGGTTTTATCATATCTTACATAATATTGTCTCGTGTGAAGGACGAATATCTAGTTACTTTTATTTAAATTCGGAACTGATATATGTATGTTTAAAAAATGTCTTCGTAAAAAAGACCAAAGAACTATGATTGATCTACGGATTACAGGGATGTAACATCAACATTTGAGGCCCCATATTAGATCAGTGGTGGGATCTCCATATTCTATTGTGGAACTCTTTTATCTTAATAATTTGAAAGACTTTCATCAAAAGCACCAACATTATCTGGATCTTGGAAAAATACATCTCTCGCCATAATTTTCTTCAATTAACTTCCTGAAAACGAGTAATCGTAAACAAAATCTGCATGCATAATTTATATCCGTCATTCGACATTATAAAATAAAATTAAGTCAACATCATCTAAGTAAACAATGCCGTTTTTTAGCAGGTGAGAACCCATCTGAAATGAGAACAGTTAAAGATGATTTACTCTCACTGATGTTTTTGTCAGTCATCCCTGAAAACTTTCTATGTGAAAAGAATTCACAGCACACGTACTCTGATCATTGCGAGGTCGACAACATTTTTTTAGGATTGAGATTCGTATAAATAACATTATTATATTTATAAATATAATTTTGCATTGGGTTAATTAAATTCAACGCATAAACAAATAACTATTGAACCACAGCAGAAATGATAAGGCGACTTAATCATTTGAGTTTTGGATTTACAGAATAATGTTGAAAATAAGCTGGATGGATAGAGTTACAAAAGAAGATGGTATGGTTACGAAATTCGAAAACAATGTTTTGAACATATAATGATGTATGTATGGAAAGATTGCTGGAAGTCGGCGACTTGGAAGAAAGAAGACATTATGGCTGATGAACCCGAGCCAATGGTTTAGTCGGTCTCGATGATAAAGTCCACTAAATGAAAAAGGCTAGAATAAATAACTTTACCTATATATGTCTGTAGTTTATTAAAACTGATTGGTTTCCTTGAATATTTTCATTTCTTATGCAAAACAGTGCAGTAAACTATACTGAAGTGCGTTAGCTCAGTTTAAATGTAAGAAATTGGAAAAAAAGAACTAGAAATACTATAATACAGTAATAGAGATGGAAATACCGTTAAAATGTAAGTCAGAGGGAATCACTAGAGATGAAGATAAAGAGACAGAAATATCCTAGAAATAAAGATAGATAAGTATACACACAAAATATAGCTTTTCAATAACCAGTATCTATATAAATATTCGCTATTTTATGGTTATCATTTATATCCATGTCTCCAATAATTCATCCTGTGGATATTGTTTTTTAAATTACCTTTTTGATATCCTCGTGGGATTTTTTTAATCTATCCATTATTTTCTATATTGGTGTTATTTTTTATACTTATTTTTAAACCAGTATCTAGATTATAGATTCTCAGTAGTTAAAGTATATGCATTTAAAAAATGATACTGTTGTCATAATTCCTTCTACTGGTCTAAGGTGAGCCTCTGAACATTATATCAAGTTGTAATTGCTAAATGCACTATGTACAAAAAGGGTATCTTTTATTAAAAAATGATTTTTATACAATTTGGGAAAATTTACATTAAAACATAAAATAGAAATCTTAATCGAATAAACTAATAATATTATTTGTGATTTTTGAAGAGAAAATTATACTTTTGTGTGTTTTGTGCGAGAATTTTCTCACTGTATAACAGAACTTTTTTTTGAAAATGTGTACAACATCTGTAGCAAGTACTAAGCAGTAGATCATTTCAAGTGGCTGTATAACTCTAAGCCCGCGATACATCAGCCGCGGAGCTCGATGTTTTGGAGGATAAGTAATTACTTACACGCGAGCTGTCGCTGGGTTCAGACCCGTGACCCCTGTCTACTAGACGAACGTGATTTGTTAGTTTCCAAAGCGGTCTATTATATACTAAACATACTAGTATATAATACATACTCAGATCTATCCGAACCGTTCTGAACTCTGTCCGAAATGAAAACAAATATTGCAAAATCTCGAGAATCTAAACAGATGTCGTCCGTGTTTCAGATAAGGTTTATAATAATTACAGGTGACGCATTATTTTCACTTTTGTGATTAAAAAGTGGCGTGCTTTTTAATACGATAATTATTATAAAATTGATATCATTTCTTTATATCTGCCTATACACAACCGGATGCGGTAAAATATAAAGATTTTATAGTTTTGTGATTCCGCAGTCAGTTAATATATCGATATTTAAAAAAAATTATTCTTTAATTATTATTATTTATTTCATTTGATATAAAGTGTGTTTAAACTCTAAAGCCGTACCATCGTCCACTTAGAACTATAAATTAAACTACAAGTTGAGCAAGATGAGATAATAATAATATTCAGTCTCGAAAGATGATAATGAATGGAAATTTCCACATGTCAGAAAGTTAACAATTATTAAATGAACTCACGCGTAAAAAATGGCTTATTATTTACTTTCTTTAAAAATAATTAAAATGAAGGATTGTATCATGTGATCGTGTATCATGTATGTGATCACATTTAAATTCGGGTAGTGAAAAAAAACCTTGTTTCCCAGGACCAACACCATCCTTGGTCACTAGACTAGACCATACCGCTAAACAAATCTTGGCAACATTTAATCGTATATATGTGCATAGTCAATTATGATATTAGTTGAAGCCAATACTATGAAATTGATTTTCAATTGTGTGATAGATTTCAAAAGATTTTCGAAAAAACTAGTTATTTGAATTCAGTTATCATAAAAATAGCTATTTTAAAACTAATATTCTTCATATCTCAGAGATTTATATTTTTTTCATCCCATTCTAGCGATAAACTTACAAAATTTTTAACATAAATGAATATCGCGCAGAAAGTGTCTTTAAATGTTGAATAAATTTATTATGATAAATAATTACATTATAAATAATACATTACATTAATCAAAATTTCAAATGCGGTGTCCCTCATTTAATGGTAGGTGAACCTATGAACTTTGGATCTGTCAGCAAGTACGCACTAACTTCGTTATCCATACATACACACTTACACATTCATATATGTTTTTATCTAAGGGCATGAACTTTTTTTTTTGTTTTCTCTGTGTACGTAATAAGCCTGCGTTAATGATGGTCGTCGAGTTTAAAGGTATAAGAAAAGATCCCAGAATTTTTATTCATATGAAAATTTAGGAAAAAAATCATAGTTTTGTAATTGGACAATTAAAACATTCATCATTTAATAGTAGTATCCACCCGTAAAATAACATGTAAATAAAATATTTCTTAAAATTAATTTTCATTTGTACAAATATTTTACTTGGTATGTACAATAGTAACAGCAATTTTCCTATACTTAACTAACAATTAATATTTCTATAAATTTTTTCAGTAGAGAGTAAAGTTTAATCACGGGAACGTTTTCACCACAACTATACACAGTTCAATCTCGCAGAAACCTATCGGTATTTTACGCGTTCTTGATAGCGTGGGAATTAATTGCTTTCGTTAGACTTTAAGCATGTTCTGAAATGAACGTTTCGCCATTATGCCTTATTGGGAACGTTTTGTGGTATATAGTTCTATTATTTATCAATTATTTAACTTTTAAAATACGTTTTTCGCCAAAATTCACAATTTTAAGTAGAGTTATAAGATTTACATCATTAATAATGTGCCACTTCTATATTTTACGTTTTATATTGTCCAATTAGTTCGTGCTGTTTTTTAAATGGAACATGAATTTATTGATTTCAAATCGATGAATTATTATGTATTATCAACCATTGTTCACTTTTGTTTTCGCTACGTTTCGAAATTGTTTGAAAGGAGCTCCCAGTAGATTATTGTCATGGATTCATTTCTTCAAACCAAACACATTATCTTGGATGAAGACTTTACTTGGTGCATGGGTTAGGTTATTGGTATTTGTGGTTGATACCTATTTTATTTCATTGATACAATTTAAGAGAGAAATCTTCAATGTTTGAAGACGGTAAAGTGATATTGAGCAAGAAAAAATAAGCATATGGAGCTGAGCTTGTACAAAACTCACGCACCGAGATTCTAGACTTTTATCATTAAAGTTTTTCTCATACGAGTTTTTTTAAACAATTCTCGAATTGTTTGGTGAATATCCTAGTAGGTAAGAGCTTAGAGGTTGTCTTCATCAAAACCCACTGGGCGTCCTGAGCGATGGGTATTGCTCAGAAAAAAACTCGCCTTCTTTGAGAGCAGATCTATCGCCGGCACGCATATGCAGAGCAAACGCCTGCTTATGGCGGCTACATCAACGGGGCATTCGAAAAATATAATATATAAAAATTGAAAAACAAAATCCCATGTTGCAAAACGATATAAATCTAAGAAAGTAAATCCAATAAATAACATAGTTAATTCCTAATAAAGTAATAATTTGTAGTTAGCACGTGTCCAGGAAGTCTTTTGGTAAAAATCCGCCCTTGGGCCTAACAAAATACCGCCCCTAACGTGTGTGGCACGTGGGCGGCCAATTTATGGGAAAAATTGAAAACATCATTTTCACTTAAGTTACTAGGACGGAAAAAAACAATCTTATCTACGGCGGTAAAAAGTCTAGCGCCGGCGCTGGACAGACCCTTATTTGAGCAGTCTTTTAAAAAAAAAACCTTCATAATATGCTTGAAGCGAATTACGTAGTACTACGGCAATTATTAAACTCGTAAATAAAAGGATGTCGGATATATTGAGACTTGTAACAGGGTAAACCTTGGATTAAATTTTTTTTTAAATACGCAAAAATAACAAACTATGAAAAGTCAAATTACCTACAAAATGGTGACAATTTCTCTTAAAAACAATGAACATAACATGAAACTTATTAGACAACCCATTATTACATAAAATACAGGGTGTAACAGACCTGGCTCACAATATTTTATGGATGGAAAAGATACCAGACTAAATTAGAGTAAAAATTTTTCAAGAAATATGTGAAAAATCTACACCGTTACGGAAAATATTATTGTTTGAAAATTTTACAAAATCGTGTTAAGCTTTAAGTCTACGTACTTTGAAATAAATATTTGCAAAATTTATCCATTATTAATTTATATTTTTGCTGCAGGCTCTAATTCGTCTAACCAAAAGTAGACTGGCAGCTCGAAATTCGATGACCATTAATTTTTGTATTCAACATATAATTTGGAATCAATAAAATATTTCAATTGATCGAAATAATCGCATAATTATGATTTTTATTTTAATGCTTGTATCTCTGACATGATTGTGATTTGGCACATATTCCTTGAATATTTTCAACCCGTAATTTAGTCAGATATCCACCCATAAAATATTGTGGACTAGGTCTGTTACACGCTGTATATATTATTACTTATGGCTGTCGTTACGTTCTCCGTTATATGTGCCTCGTTTACTAAAAATAATACGGTGTTTCGCCTAAACAGCATTTTTATGAACGTTTGGATAACGACTATAATAATAATTAATCTGCTAAATTTTTGTTATTATTATACATTTTTTGTAGAGTTGCAATTTAAATGTTTTTAAAACAGTGTATAACCTCAACTTAATATGTAAAACAATCTTCCAATATCATTATTTATACTGGCGAGGCAAAAATAGTAATATAAGTCAAAATCACTTAATTCTATTTTTTGGGATGGATATATAAAGTTATTCTTGGAAGTAAGAAATTCATTAATCAGATGAAAAACGTGACTTACAGTTATTCTTACTTCTTTTAAATTAAGTAAAATACTTGTGTATTTTATTATGCATACTAGATATTAATAAAACACCAACATGTAATTTAGATTGTAATTTGACCCCGAATTACAATGACATTTTATTAGGCATTGTGTGGTAAAATATTTTACATTCTATCTGCGTAATTCGTATAACATATCACATAATATACATATCATGCTTTTGAAATAATAAGATGTCATTTACCTCAAACTGAGATATTAAGCTTCAAAGTTATGAATATTATGTTTTATTATTTATTAATTTTTTCGACACAGTTTGGTTCAACGTCCATGAGGCGATATATATATTTTTTTACCAAAATTGTGTTTTATAATTTAGAGATTAAAAATGAATCGATCCCTAATATCGAGCATGTTTTATTATAAAACTCATATATTATTTTTTGTATTAAAATCAACAACCTTTGTTACAAAAAATAATACACATAATATGCAACTAAAACTGAACTTTGTTTTCATTTTGTACTTAAAAATTTGACATGTTTTAAAAAGAAAATCATTATATAAATTTTTGTTCAAAAAGTTAATTTTGACAAAAATGTCAGATGATACCTTGTTGTTCTAAGGTTATGACACAGAAGCGTTACTATATATGTAGTAGGTACACAAATACTTTAAATATGGTTATACTTATAAGTCAGATTGAATGCAGAATCGAAGGATGCACATATATTTTGCTGAAACTTTCTGAAAAAGTCACCCGTATCAACTCAACTCAACTTTGTCCCGTGTAGAATAATATTATCGGCAACCTTATTGAATGTTAAAATTTTTACATGTTGTGAAAGCCTGAACACTTTTTTCTTCGCAGTTATTTTAATTCTTCTTTCATTGCTTTATAATAATGCCAAAGATGATTTTTTTTACAATTATAAAACAAATGAGATATAACATATATGATCATTTTTTCTTCATATAGATAAGTATTATATACACGGCTATATCATCTCATATATTAATACATATATCATATATTAATACATATTTTTATTGTGAATTTGTAATTATTAAGAATGTTTTATGTACTAATTTAATGTATTAATTACATTAACATTAAACTAATACATTAAATTAGTATTTATACTTATATATTCAAATTGATCAGTATTTTACTTCTTTAGCTACTGAAATCTTAACTTTATCACATGACATTTAAATTATTGGATGAATAGACAAGTTTCTAGTTTTAAAATATTCTAAACATAAATTTTTCAAATTTTCTTGACTAAATGAGGACTTATTCTGGATAGATTTTTTAAATATTGTATTATTCCGATTATTTCAGTGTTTTGGTTATTGAATAGTAAAAACTAGTATTTAAACCCCATCCTAGGGCCGGCTCCAAAAAGGTACGTAGGATAGTTAGTCAGGTACCTGATAAAATCTAATTTCAATAACCTAATATTTTAAATCCATATTAATTTAATCATCTTACAACAGCATTGTAATACTATTTTTTTCAAATATCTAACAATAGATTTGCTTTAACTTGTTTAATGGCACAAATCACTCTTGAAGGGTGGATTGCCTATTTAAAAGAAGAAGAAGAAGAACAGTAGATTTATTTATTTACTATTTTGAATAGAATACGCCTTCAAAACTTATACACGCATTCAAGAGAATTTGATCTTTCTCGTCAATGAAATGTATGAATTTTCTATTCAATTTACATTTGTGACGAACACACATTAGAGCAAATTACGACTTTATTTATACGATGACAAATTATTAACTTTATGAAAGAAATGTGAAAATTAATTAGGATAATACAAATTAAATTAATCAACAAAGAACGATATACAGAAAAAATATTTAGGTGCTTCAGGGATTCGAACCTGGACTTCTTCCTATCCGGGGAAGCGCATTTATCATTTTTTGACATAGCAATCGAATACATTTTCCATAAATTATGAACTTATATTCTGTAATCTTTCCAATTAATATATCCATTATTATATTTTTAAAAGCAATAAAAAATAATTACTAAATAGATTTTTTCTGTATATCTTTCTAATTGATTAATTTAATTTGTATTAAAATACCACAGAACTATATTCTGAAAAGAGCAAAAAAAATAGGTTTTTTGCTGACTTCACAATTTTTTTTAAAAATAAAAAATGTATTTCAATCATGAAATGGATTAACTTAAAAAATATCCACTTGAGGAACTTGCTCAAATGTGTACTTATCTCAAGTAATATAAAATATTTACTCTTCTTACGTATTTTGCAACATTACGGAATGATACGGATCGCCACTGCCGCTGATGTTATTATCGGTAATACAGCGATTTTACGCGGCGGAATGTGTTTTAGCGCCTCACGACTCTTGATTGAAAATAAGTTAAGTTTACCACTTATTGAATGACAGAAATGACTTCATTTTACAACCACGTGAGTGCCAGCGGGTCAATTACATTTGAATAATTTAAAAAAATATAAGGTGTCCACACACGTATTGAACAAAATTTCGAAATTATTTCAAATTGAGAATATTTTTGGATAGTTTTATAAATCAGATGTGCAATGTAGAAATATATTTTTAAACCGAAAATTTTTCTTTCCTATTTAGCAGTTGCACACTTTAGACACAGACTTAGGTTATGCTACTAATAACGATGTTGTAGTACTACTGTGGACTGTATTGCCACTAGAGGTTGTATTTATTTGAACTGGAGACAGTGTGCTTAAATAATAATATTAATATTGGATCATTTTTAAACGCCATTTTTGTGAATAATTTCACCTCAAGGATGCTTTACACATAAACTGTTAATAGTCCTTTATTATCTTTGTATTTAAAATTTGTTATTTGAACTTATGAAAATGGTTTTATGAAAAAAATACATTTTTAGTCTCTTTTTAAATAAAATCTGTGATGCACTGTTTCTTATGACGGAGGGCAGGGCTCCATGGTTTTGGGCCTGCCACCGCAAATGTCCGTTCACTAAACATAGACTTCTGGCAACAGTTGGTCGGTCCTACAACCCTACTTGCGGCTAAAGTAGACGCTGACCTAAGAGTTTGACGTCTACTAATCAAATTGTCTGGGATACAAAGCTCTTGAAGATACTGAGGCGTCATGTTATGTCGCCTTGTACATCAACTAGCATTATTTAAATTCAAGTCTTTCAGGGAACCGGGGCCAATATAGCTTATTATGCAAAAGGGATGTTATATGAGAGAATTTAGAAACTTCATATATTATCCGTGCTGCCGCATTTAGAATGGATTGTAGTCTATCCAGCTTGGCAGGCCAGCATGAAGCTGTTATAATAGTTCATACGTGACACCATAAATGCATTTATAAGTAAATGAGATACGATAAATAAGGAAAAAGATGTCTCCGAATACTTTGAATCTGTCTCAGTTGATGTCAACATGCACTGACAGTTTGGATAATTTGTGTATTCACTGAAAGATCTGAATCAATGTGCACGCCTAACATAACTGCAGATTTAGCATTCGTAGACATTGATTACTGTATTAAGTGTTGCCTTCTAGGTGTTGCTGTCCTAGCTTAGGAAGAAACACAATATTATAATTACATTTTTCATGTTTCAAGCGAAAGACTAAACATATTTTAAAATTTGAAAATATTACGTTTATAATGATTCTAATATATTAAATTGAACAAAATACTATGCGTTTAAGTAATGACGTGTATTTGTGAACATTGCGCAGTGAAAGCAAGATACGTATGTAGTTATATATTGCGTTTAATATATGTATGTTTGGGATAGATTTTGCGAAAGATAATATGAAATTCATGCATGACTTATTTATAAATATGAAGATCTAGCGAAAGAATTTTTGTAAGTAACAAAGCTAAATAACATATATTATTTCACGCGTAGACTCAAATTAATATTAATGCTAGTAGGTACGTAGATTTATTTATGTATAGCTTATTTGATTACAAAGAGTGCACGCCTCTGCTATTTAGTATTGCGATAGTTTAGGTTGAATCATTAAATTCTCTTTAATACTTTTCACGACTAAATTTTGTAGTCTATTCGGGTAATGGGGTGGGGCTTGGGAACAGGGGGGAGGTCTCGGTTGTTATCGAGAATATGAACAGTTAAGGTAAAGTGTTAGGGAATGTTACGTTGTTAATTAACGTCTTCTTAGAATTTAAATTCTTTTGTATTTCAACGGTTTCTAAATTGTTAATTATTAATCGTTTATAAGGTACCAAGTGGATATGTTTTTGTTTATACTCTTAACATAAATAAAATTAACCAATTAGAGAGATAAACAGGAAAAATCTATCCATCGAAATTTTTTTAGTTGCTACCTGGACCTCTTCCTATTCGGGGAAGCAAGATCTCTGATTTCGCTATAGTAATCGAATACATTTTCGACAAATTTAGAACTTATATTCTGTAATATTTCAAATTGATACATCTACTATTCAATTTTTTAAATGTAGCCCACTTTATATAACTGAAAATTTCAAATAGCTTCGAGTAAAACCCGATAGAAGATGTCAGAATTAAATGAATTAATCCATTTTATTTAATTTGGAAACTTAAATCCCAGTTGCAACTAAATATTTTTTCTATAAATAGATCTTCGTATTTGATTAATTTAATTTGCATTCAAATTCCACAAAACTATGTTCTGAAAATGCAACTTTATAGAAAAAAAATGTGTTCTCCTTAATTAATTCTCTTTTCTTTATAATTGTAAAAATTCACGATTGCAATTCTATTAGAAACAAATATTTATTTTTGCATTCTTTTATTTCAGACGCCTCAGCTGCTGGGAAAGGTGTCGCGTTGCGTAGAAGTCTCTCGGAACGCCTGACTCTCCAGGGGTCTCCGGAGTCCCCTTCATTCCTAGACACTATGGCTCTCCGCCCCCGGCCCCCCCGCGCCCACTCCAGACAGGCGTTCGTCAGCACTCAAAGCCTCGTGGAGATCATCAATGTTGACAAGCCGACCCGACCCAGGAATCGTCCGCCCCCCCCGCCCAGTCCACCGTCAGATTCTGATTCTTCACGGAGCAACAATTCTGCCACCATAACGATTGTGTGCGGTGAAAACAGTGAGAAACAATCGCAAAAGTCAAATGAAAATATCCGCATCAAGCATTCACAATCTGACTCGAATCTACGCTCTCATAAGGAAGCTTTAGGCATATCTGATCATGTGGTCAATCGAAGGCACACGTCAGACGGTACAGAAAAACTGCAAAATTTGATCGAAATTGCAAACAGAAGTCATACTCTCCCAGCACCACCCCCTAGAATAAAAGCGAAAGAACTAAAAGTACAAAATACGACTTCTAAGAAGGAACCGAACTACGTAAAAACGAGATTTGTTCGCGATAAAAGCATTTTGGAAGAGGTATCAGCAATGATTGCTTTTGACGTAGATGATAAAGCTACCGTTCAAATATCGACAGAAAGCCCTTCACAACATTTTCCTTCAACTGGCATTCATAAAATATCGATTACACAAAATGATGAAACAGAAGACGAGAGTAAAACTATAGAAGAGACTAATAGAAAAACTTCAATTTTGATCAACGGAGACGCTTGTTATTCAACGGTTAATGTAAATAATGACACCCCACTGTATCAGTCTTCCGTCACCATTAATGACGCCACCAGTTCTGAGGGAGTAAATATGGGAAATACTGTGACGATAAGTGTTTATTCTGAATCAGAATCGCCCAATTCTGAAATGAGCTCTAGACATAGTAATCAAATATACATAAATAATGAAAGTTCCTACAAATCTTCAAGAAAATTAACAGAAATCGACACAAATACACAAAGGATATCTAATACAACTATATCGTCACCTAGCACGATGATGGTTGTTGTCGACTATGAAACAATTAATACCGAGTCATTTTTAGAAACACCTGACGTCGATATTCCATGTGACGATATATTTAGTGGCGTAAAGCAAATGGAAACTTTTCAAGAAACACAACACTTAGAAAAATCAACTTCACCCAAGTTAGCTGGAAAGACTACAAGAGGAACTAGGTGCCATGAAAATACATCCGATATAAACTCTATGTCTGAAGAAATAAGTGAACTACTAAAAGATCCGGTTGAAGCAGTAAGAAGAAATTTAGTTCCACATGTTTGCGGCAAAGCAATCACTGATAAAATAAGCAATATGATTGTAGAAAGTGATGACGCTAAGAACCCTATTAAATGTGAATCTGAACTAAAAAATTTGAGTAGAATTACTTTTGTCGCTAAACTTCTAGAAGATCCAATGCTTGGTCACTTAGCAGAGGGTCTGGATAGTGATCTTGTTGCAAAGTTGATAGAAAATTCATTACTTCGTTTAAAACAATCGAGAAAGAATAATTCAGATATAGTAGAAAGTCAGGATGAAGAAGCAATGTCGCGTTTGATAGATGCGTCACTTCTTAAACTACAAGAAGAGAGAATATCAAACGATAAAAGTTTAGAAATAATAGAAACTGATGTGAAAAATATAAATTCGACCGAGGTACTGAAAAATAATAATGAACCTCTTACGGTTTCGAATGATGATATTAAATGTTCCCAAGATAAGTTAACGGGGAACAATACCTGCTCACCTCCTTACGAAAGTATGGAGTATGAGAGTGGGCTATTGGGAGGAGCTTCTTCAGATATCGAGCTTCTTTCTGACTGTTATAATGCATCAGCAAGTGAATTATCTACAGAAGAAGACAATTGTACACGATCTAAGTTTTATCAGATGTTAGTTGACGCCACCCTGTCAGAAATAGAGATATCTAATAATATCGACGACGATCATCATTACGAGTCTATTAGACTGAACGCAGATCCAATTTACGAGGAAATTGGTGACATACCTCCACCTTTACCTTTGAACCCTCCACCAACATCTTTGTCGATAATGGATGAAGATAAAAAAATTATGACCCGATCAATATTCGAAGGTGCCTCTAAATACGACATTTTATCTTATTTAGTCGATGCCAAAGAACGCGGAATAGTGCCGGAAGATAGCTACACCTTTAATTTTAATTCATCTAATGATATAGGTGGTGAAGAGGAAACTGAAAACAGTAAAGAAACGATTGACCACCAAAGACAAAGTTCCGATCTCAGTAGCAGGGTGAGCAATCTTTCCAACGGCTCCGATTCGAGTGAAGATAATTCATTAATAATTACAAATTTAGGTAATGAAAAGTCACTCGCTTGTAAAAAGTCTTCAACTGAAATTGAACGAAATGATTCTGGAGTCGGTTCCGAAACAAGCAAATGCTCACGAAGCCGATGGCAAAGTCACAACATTCCCCCAAGTTCGATTTTAGACAACAACACCCCAATTCATTTGTGCGAAGATTGCGACGGGGCAGTGGAGACCCAAGTCACAGATTCAGGTACTCATTTCATTTTCTCTCATGGCCAGTGGGCTGCGCCCCTAGGCAAGCATGTATACCGGGCCCCTATCCACCCCTAATAATTTAATTTCATAATTAAATATTATCGACTTTATTAAATATCCACTATTTTCGAAATAAGTTTGTAAACATAACTCCATAATCACATATGTGAAAATAAAACACTTATTTTTTTATTCTATTCGTGTAATTTACTTGAGACGCATTTCACCTTTTCATCTCATGCTCATGCAAATAAAATCGTAAAGGTATCCCCCACTGTAGATATAAATACAAGTTGTTAAGTTAAATTGTTCGATTGATAATACCTTTTCAAGGCGAAACGCGTCTCAAGTAAATTAAACGAGTGAAATAAAAAAAAACAAGTGTTTTATTTTCACACGTGACTTTATTAAAACTTTTAAAATCTTCGTTTATTTATTTACATTTTATCCGACATAATTTTTCAATGTTAACTTTTTCCAGCAAAAATAATATTGAAATAAATGCGTTTCTTATCTCTGTTAAATGTTGCAACATAAAGTAGAAGATGAACAAAATTAAATAGTTGGCATGGCGTCAGCATTTGACAAAGATATTTTTTGCTTTTTGCTACGTCATCAGAAATAATAATGCTAAAAATTATGAAAGATATATTTTTTTCTATCTGGCGGTAGCTAAGCCATTGCTCATATCATAAAAAGCAATAAAGCATGATCATATTCTATGATTATTTTTAGTTATAATTTTTTAATTATAATTCTCAATTTATTAACTTTAGGTGTAATGTATGCTCCGCTCGTTTGCCGGAAATGTGGGAAGAAGCGTGCTGAGAGAAAAGAAATCATCACCGAGATCGTAGAAACAGAGGAGAAGTACGGTAGAGATTTGCAGATCATACTGGAAGAGTTCTACCAACCGATGCTAGTGGCCGGTCTGCTGACTCAAGAGCAGCTCTCGGCTATCTTCCTTAATGTGGAAGAGCTGCTGGAGAACAATCAAACCTTGGCGGAGAGGCTCAGGGACGCTTTGGAGATCGCAGTGGAACAAGGAGACGAGGTCAGTCTTACTATAATGTTTATGTTACGAAAACATTTCAATTTCATATAAAGATTTCTTAAAAAATATATATATTTTGTTATTAGGAGAACACATTCTAATTGTGAAGTTGTAATTTTTCAGAACATAGGTCTGTGATATTTTAAATATGAATTAAATATATTAATTAGAAAGATATACATATAAAATCAATTTTATCGAAAAATATTGTCGTTGCGCCACCGGAATTCGAACCTGGATCTCTTTCCTAACCGGGGAAGGTGCATTATCCAACTATGCTACAGCGACAATATTTTTAGCGACAATAATTTTAATTCTGTCGTCTGCTATCAGATTACTCAAAAGTATTTGAGATTCTGTAAAAATACGGTAGATGGCTCATTCAAATAATGGAAAGATTAAATATATTAATATCAAAAAGGTAACATATAGGTTCGAAAATTTGTCGCTAAAGATATTGTCGCTGTAGCATAGTTGGATAATGCACCTTCCCCAGCTAGGAAAGAGATTCAGGTTCGAATTCCGGTGGCGCAACAACAATATTTTTCGATAAAATTGATTTAATATGCATATCTTTCTATTTAATATATTTAATTTATATTTAATATATTTTGTTTTCTGCAGGAATATTATAATTGAACAATTATTAGAAATTTATATAATGTTTCATAGACAGCAATTTTTAGGCCTCGTTAAGACTTTCTGTTTAATAATAAACTAATAAACAGTAAGACGAAAATAAAAATTAGTCTAAATTGTACAATTCACTTAACACTAACCGGAAATCGTTCATATACCAAAAAAATAATACATATATGGACTCAATATATATGTGATCCAAATAGGTAGAAATCAGTCGGAAGAAACGTTGTTCTTTAGATTTGCAATAAATTCACCATATTTTTTATCGTATTTTTTTAAATTTACTTTTTAACAAAATGACAAAACGAAAAAAAAACTGACCACTCTAATACAGACAAATGTTGAACAGAGTAGTCTGGACAAGGTTGTATCTATCAGGGGTGCTACTGCATCCCACTCAATAAACTAGTATACTTAATACCGATATAATTGTAATAAGCAGGAGCGTGCAGTCAGTACTTTGAAATAAGGTGTAACGAACTAGAGTTTCTGAGAAATATAATATATATCTCATAATATTTCTATCACAATTATTTTCATATTATGCGGACATTATAATACATTATAACATTCTGTCATATAAATATATATTTTTCCCTTATTTCCCAAAATACACAAATCATTTCAATGTGGTAATAAGTGTTTATATTATTATATGTTCACCACTGTAAAGTATATCTTTATCTCATTCATCAAAATTTATAAATTCATTAAGGGCGAGGTTTCATTGTTCTAGTTGAAAATTCTAAAAATTCTACATTCGATACGCAAATTCGATATGCTTTCACGATAAGATTAATGGTTAAATTCGTGTAAGTATGAGAGAAATAATTATTAATGATATTTGTTACGTAAATCATGCGAGAGAGGAAAGTTTGAATAGAAATAGATTACAATAAAATTGTTGATTTTCTCGCATTTGATACAAGTGTCAAAAATAACTCATATCTGGAGTCAGTTTTCATATTGAAATAAAAATGCGTATTATTATTTGAATTAAACCATCAAAAATTATATAATTTATTGAGTACGTAATTCATATATATGAATATGTTTTGAAATCAAACAAAGTACCTACATATATATATATATATATATATTTAGATCCATAGAAAATATATTTCGTTTATGTTTTATTTTCCAAAATTAAGATAAATTTTTCGCGGTTTTTCTTATAATGCTTGTATTGTCCTAATTATGCCAAATAATATTTAGTTTGTTAGTTTTAAATTAGTATAAAGATTCTACATAAGTAATAATAATAAAAAACGTTAAATCTAGCGTATAACTTCAGATATAAATGAATAATAAAAACCCACATTTTCGTGAAAAAATGCGAAAATTTGAATTATCATTGAAAGTAGCTCCTTAAAACCTAAATCACTTACATACAGACGTGACACCCGATCGAAAAGTGTGAATAAGCTGAACTGAGAGAATTACAGATGAGAATGTTAGGAGAGTGCCAAGAAAGAGATTAATGACAGACATTATCGAAAATCGAAGTATCTTATGGTACACAATGCATACCTCAGAAATGTACTCACAACTTTTAGACAGCGTCCAGGATAAAGAAGCGAGCGACCTACTATTTATACTTGGTTTGCAAATAACAATATTTATATAAGAATCTCAGATATCTTTCGACCGTTAATGCGCAGAATGACGATTACGATTATTTTAAAAACGTCTTTTTACAAGGTCTTTCATTACCTTGCGAAAATTTATCGACCATTTGCAATGTTTATTTTTGGATTGGCGTCATCTTTCGAATAAAAAGACCACTGGCGAGATGTTCGATATTATGTCATTAAAGTGTATGAATCATGCAAAATATAATATTGACATTAAGCTTTGAAGAAACTCGTTTCTTGGTGGCCATGTTCGCAGCGGTATCGATTGCAAGGATTTGACGTTACTGGCGAGACTTTAAAAAGGATGACTAGTCACTAAGTTGTAACGGCTTCGCTTCAGAGGTGGCAAGCAAGCTGATATCTCTAGCAGCTTGCTTATTAGTATTTTGCAGCTACAGCATAATATAACTGCGGGAAGTAATATAAGCCATTGTTTCATTCAATATATCGTGTATTTTAAGACACCATTCTACAACTTATTAGCGAATGGTCCCAATGAGCAGAAAAGTAGTCCAATGTTATTTAAATAAAATATAATGGTAAATTCAAAAACAATGTCTGTACCGAAATTAATGATATTGCAAGAGAAAATATTTAATACATGACTTACACTTTTTAGGAGTCAAATATCGTTGTAGTAAATAATTTTATTCAGGCAATTGGTTGGATATAGCATTAAATGAATAAAAATATTTGTATCTATTGCCAGAATTTATAAAAACAGAAAAAAGTACTTGATCGCACAGATCCCCTGAATTTAATTAATAATTTTAAATTTTGGTAAGATTACTTAAATATATGTTTTCGCTAAAATTATTATTTTTAAGATATAAGATATATACTAAGATATAAGATTCGGAAATATTTTTATAACCATTACTTTAAACTATTTTTGTTCTAATTTTAAGTTAACATTTAAAAATTAGGTGCAACGTGTACATTTTGATCAAAATCACTTAAAACTAAAATGACGGAAAACTTGGGAAGAAACTCTATGCTGAAATTTCATTAAAAAATAATAATAAGTTAATGTGAAACTTTTACAAGATGTAACAATATATCCGTAGTCTCCTCGTAGATTACTTCAAGTTTTTGAAGAACTTGAGATGCTAGGATTTGCTTTTAAAATAAAAAAAGTTTAATCTTCCGAGTACACAACATTCTTTAAGCATTCTGAAACTTCACCTTATACGCGAGTTAATTTTTTTCCGACTCGAGTTATCTACAAAAGCACAATATTTTTATTATAATATATATTTAATTTTTGTGACACAAATTATTCGAGATTAATTCAATATTATTCTGATTATTTAAACACGAACATCTGTTAACTTAAGAACACGAGTGGATTGTAGAGACAAGTACCCAAATGTATGCTAGCAAGATGCAGGAAAGAGATTAGACTGTAGATAAACAATCGTGTGCTTGAAGACAAAATGCTAATTGATTAGAAATCATGTAAGCACACGTGACGTGTTACACTCTGCATTCACACGCTGTGCAGACAACAAATGAATGGCCAGCCGCAAAAACACCGCAAGGTTAATTTTCAACGAAAGTGGACACTTTTTAAAGAAATGTCACCTGTTAAAAAGCTGTTTATAAAGCAATATTGCAAGACTTCGTGGTGTCTGTAAGATAAAGCGAATAGACGATCAAAAAGTTAAGATTTAGATAACAACAGTAACAAATTATTTTATTATTTGAATATATACATACATTTTATAGAACTCCATTGTTGATCAATACAATAAATCAAACACGATTTTCTTGGTTCTATATTTAATTTTTCCGAATAATTGGATGATCGTTTCGGCTGTTTAGACAATTATCAACTGATAAAAAGAGAGAGAAATCAGTTGCAGCCTATCCTAGGCATCCTAGGCAGCCGATACGAAATCCGAATCGAAAGCCTAGAAATCCTAGGCAGCCGAAACGATCGTCCAATTAATTATTCGGAAAAATTAAATATAGAACCAAGAAAATCGTGTTTGATTTATTGTGTTGATTAACAGTAACACGCTTTAAAAAAATAGTACGTTTCTGATGTGACAGGTTATCATGCGTGTTTAAAAAAATATGTGTAGAAATACCTAGTTCACAATATTACTAATATGACTAAATTACGAGTAGAAAATGTTCAAGGAATATGTGCTGAATCTCAACCATGTCAGAGATATAAGTATTTAAAAAAATTGCAATTATGCGATTATTTCGATTAATTTAAATATTTCATTGATTTCAAATTATTTATTGAATACAAAAAAAATAAGCGTTATCGAATTTCGAGCTACCAGACTATTTTTTATTGGATGATTTAGAGTCTGCAGTAAAGATTAGAATAATAATCGATAAATTTCGTAAATATTAATTTCAAAGTACGCATACTTTAAGGTTTAACATGATTTTGTTAAAAATTCCAACAATAATATTTTCCGTAACAGTGCAGAATTTGCACATATTCCTTGAACATTTTAGACTCGTAATTTAGTCAGGTATCCACTCATGAAATATTGTGGACTAAGTCTGTTACGTCTTGTATAATGCTTATTATTAAAAAGGTTATTAAAGAGTTAAATAAAAATAATAAATAAATAAATCCAACCAATCCAAAAAATTCGTCTACATTATGCGAGACAGACTGAGACAGTCTAGAAAAAGAGATTATCCTGGGTACAATTTTGTGCCGAATAAGATCTGGAAGAGTGCCACAGAGCTAGAGAGACCCTGGACTGGAGTTTGTGGAGTAGCATTACAAGCCGAGTCTCATCTGATTGAGGACATTATATGTCAAAACTGACATGAAAGAGGAAATAAAAATCAATTACCTATTCGAGAATTGAATTTGAACGATTGTGCGAATGGGGCGTGCAACGTTTTTACGGTCGTTCATTCAAATAATACTCAGCACTATCGGAGAAGTAGGAAGAGATCGTCTCGCGCACAGGTGATATTTAAATTAGCTTCGCTAAGCTTGCAATTAAACTGTGAATAATTAAACCTCGACTACCGAGGCCTTCCGTATATCTGATTATTATCCTTCACACGGGCACCGGGTCCCCCCGGGAGACGAAGGCTGCGTGAGATTAGAACCTGGAACGTCGGGCCTAGGAAGAAAAGAGAGATTCGAGAGGTTCTTAATCTGATATTTAGTAACGCACAGCTTCTCTGAGACGTACAAATAACAGATTAAAACTATAATTACTTTACGTCTACCACATTTTTCCAAATAATTTTGATTTGTATTGAATTTTGAAGTAAGGTAACTGCGGGTAATAAGAGCTAGCTAAGAGACATTTGAAATAAAACGAAAAATATTGCAGATAATCAATAGTTTTTATTGTTAACTAGTCTTACAGTATCGTAGGAACAAATTATAAACTAAAAATATCAACTTCTAACACATACAAGATCCAAATTTTAAACCTTTTTAAAAACGTAATAAGACCTATAACTGTAACATATATAAACAATCGAATAACAATCTATATTTTGTACTTAAGATCAATAATAAAATAATTGTTGTTATTTCACAATGAAATCTTTCAAAAACACGACAATTTGTCTAGCTCAACAGTCATCGAGGCACTCAAAGGTATCAAAATCTTCTGCTGATAAACCAACACACTCCTCGTGATACCATTTGCTACATCTGATGTATATGTCTCACATCAGCAATCTTATCCTCCTCACAACCATGATGATATCATCCCGTTTTCATCTGTGAAGAATCAGCATGTAGAGCATTTTTATTTTTTATTATTCATAGGCTTTAATGCCCGCAGACACGAAAATTAAAAAATAAGAAATTTGACTAAGTAAGTCAACTAGAATCATAAAATGCATGAATTACAGAAGACATAATAATTGTACATAGCTTACTGTAATATTATCAAAAGTACTTACGATTGTTTCTGACAAATTTTTATTATTTAACTGGTCCGCGCTCAGGAATCAACTTGTTTATGCTTAATGTATTTGATGATTTTTGCTTCTTAGGCTTTATTTATTTATTTGTTGCAATTGATAATTACACAGATTAAAAAAATATTGTATATGTATATCCGATTAAGCTTCACGCAAAAATGTGTCAATAAAAGTAATAATATGTAATCAAGGAAAATTGTATAATTTATTGATTATTCCTGGAAAAGTAATATCTGCAGACACGATACATGTTTTATAAACCTATACGATACAATGTTTATACAATTGTTGGAACAAAATAGCTGCCTACACACAGATCGTATACATAAGTGCAACTTTTACTTATTCACATTCAAGGCCAAATAGCGCAGAAAAACAAAGTTAATTTACTAGTTTGTACATAAAAGAGGCATAAAAACAGGGGTTCGGAACATTACACGACCCGGCGCCACATATATAATTATGGTTGCCACCTCAACATTATGAATATGATGAAAAAGTGTGGAAATAATAATACGAAAGTTTCGTACGACCTGCCAATAATTACTAAAAATAAAAGTTACAAAAAGTGTTAATAAATACTTTAATAATAGTATTGTCTAAAAGATATATATTTTATTAAAAAATATAATTTTGATATGATAGTTACCAGTTACTAGTTGACGTGCTTGTGATTTAGTGGTTACGATACTCGCCTAGTGATCTAGTGGTAGGGGATTCGAGCCTCATTCAGGAGGCCAGCTTAGTATGAAAATAGTAAGAATATTGATGTGATATTCTGTGTACGCATCTCTATTTAAAAAAAATCACCACCATCATTAGCTTGAAGGCAGAAGGTTATAAACTTGATCAAAAATTAATATGGCCTGTATTTGGAGTCTCTTGTGATCTTCAACAATTTTTTTGTTATACATTTTAATAGAAACAATATTGAATAATGAAATACTATTTGATATAAATATAAATAATAAAAAAAATCAATAATTTATATAATATGTTATCGCCCTCAGTAAGTAATTACTAATATCTACTTGGGCACAATTTAATGTCCTGGGGGGGCCTTAAGTTACGCGCCCCTGATATATTTAATAAATCAGGGTCGTAATGTGTCTATGCACACCATATACAGTAATTAAGTATTCTAACATGCCTGTTATTATGTAGATATATGATTTATCAAAATAGAAACTTGGACATCCAAACTCGTAATACAGAAAAGCATTTGTTACAATGTCTTTTTTTTAAAATAAGTAAGCTATTTTTAATGCGAGAATTGTTTGCGTATATTAACAGAGTAACGACGGCGTTTTGAACTGGGACGCTGTTAGGAAGTTATTAAAACTTGTCTGTATCTCTTGTCTATCAGTTTCGATCTTTTCAGTGCGTCAAACGTAATTTCTCAGCGGAATTTTATTATCGAAGATTTGTTTTTTGAACTCGACATATGGCAGAACACCTGCAGAAGTTTGTGTGAGAACTACTGTATCATCCTTTAACCAGGACCTGACTCCATTGGAGTTTTTGATTTTTTCTCAAAATCAATGTAGTTTTGGGCAGAAAACGCATCTTAAATTAATGTGTTTTGTTTATTAACGTTGCTATCTTCGATTTAATTATTTTTTTAGAATCCAAGAATTTATTTTTATAATCGACAGTCTAATAAGTACCGAAGAAATAAATACGTGTAAAAATATTTATGAAAAACACTAGGATTAAAAAAGTACTTTGATTACTTTCTGTGAACTTCAATTAATGAAACGGATTAAAATATTTAAATTGCATTGCTCTTAATCCTTTGTCCACGCAAATTAGTTTTTGTTTACGTTTAATTTAGATTCTAGTGGCTCGAGATCAAACCGTGTAAGCCGAGTGCCCTGTCTCTAATACTCGCGTCCTCCAACGACCTTTCCGTCAGTATTAAATGTGGCTGGTCGTGACTGCGAAAAAGATCGACCGCCTGCCTAACTTCACGATCTCTCGGTGGCAATGTTCAGTTATTTTACAATTTTGTAGCCAATTTATTTGACTTTTATAATGGAAGAATCCAGGTCAATGAGTTTGGACAGTGCTCGAATCGGCCATGCGAACGATTCTCTTTGCACGATTTTTAACGTAACAATATTGTGAGATATTTTATGCCTTCTTTGTAGTTCATGTTTCTACAATTAAGTATAAAAATATTCATACTTTTAAAATCAGCAATATTATCTTTGTGGTTAAGATTCATATTTTTATTTATTATCTTTGTTTTATTAACTACTAAAATGAGTTTAAATACATCTACCGGTTTCGAAAAATACCAATAAAAAAAAAATATATAGATTCTGTCAAAGAAACAATATATGTTTTAGTTAGTTATGATATCCTGAAGAAGAAAATGGTATTTTTCGAAACCGGTAGATGTATTTAAACTTATTTTAGTAGTTAATAAAACAAAGATAATAAATAAAAATATTCGATAGATTATTCAAAATCAAGCAATATCTTTATAAAATGGATGTGTTTTACTGATAACGGCTTGCCGGCTGAGTGAAAAATGTTTTGTTTCCATTTGGGTGATTTCAAAGATATTTGTTAGTGATAAATTTAACAAAAACAATCATTTAGATTGAATTTTTAAGATCTCATTAAAGAATAGCTTGTTTGATTTAATACAATACTTGCCACTTGTATTAGGAGTAAGTTAATTTATTTTTTATAGTTCAGTTGATAACTGGATTTTTAACAATGTAAGGATATTAATTGTTGTTTTTCCAAGTGCCTATGATTTTTTAAAAATCTTTTGTAACACGAGTAATTATTAAAAATCTTATTGCGTTTGGTAGACAGCTAAGGCAAACTATATCTGACATGGCCACCCTCGGTTTTGGGAATTTATGAAAGCAATATAATAACTTGCCTGTGTTACAATGCTCGTTCTACCCAGTTTTCTATATAACAGTTGTCTTCTAATTAAAGATATAACTTCAGAATTGCATTATAGGGTACAAATAAGAAAATATACCAATTATATTTCAAGCATTTGTTACCAAAAATTGGCTAAAGTGCTCTTGCCTGCCATGACAATATTAATCGAAATACATATTGTGTTATATGCTTTAAGTCAATGTGATTTATATCCAGTGGTAGGCTGAATGTAAAAGTATGTAAACTTACGTAATTAATATCAATAATAATAATAATAATAAAAAAATTACTTGTATAGCATCGATTTCGTAAAATAAATCTCCAGGTTGGTTAACAAGTGCAAAATTATTTGGTGAACGAAAAAGCGGATTAATGACAAATTAATTATTCTTAAGGGGCTAAAGATTATCTTTTTGTTGGAAATATGTTTTAAATATTTTAATTAATTGAAAAAATAATATTTTACATGAAAATTTTTATCATAAACGCTAATTAAATGTATTAATTATAAAGATATACATATATAATCAATTTTATCAAAAAATATTGTTGTTGATACCGGGATCTCTTTCCAATCTGGGAAAGGTGCATTAACCAACTATGCTACAGTAGACAGTGCTTTAGACGACAAATTTTCGAACCCATATGTTACACTTTACAAAATAATACATTCATCGGTCCATTATTTGAAAGCCATCTACTTTGTTTTTACGGAATCTCAAATACTTTTGACTAAACCGATAGCAGACGCCAGAATTAGCAATTAAATTTTATTAAATTTTGGACACATTAATACAACTTATATATTATTAAGGAGAGCATATTCATATTGTGAAGTTGTAATTATTCAGAACTTTCTAATTAAAACATTTAATTAGTATTTAAAATATCATAGATATATGTTCTGAATAATTACAACTTCACAATAAGAATGTGTTCTCCTTAATATAATTTATATCGTTTATATTAAAAATATTAACTTTATAATATCTATTGGTAGTAAGCACTAATATAAAATTAAATAATTTTTGGTTTTGTTTTCACTGAAAAATAAAAATTAATTATAATATAAAACATTTTTTACCATCTGAGATAGGTTAGGTTAGGTTATGCTTAGGTTAAAGCGAGATAACTAACTTACCATTGCGCCATTTTTCTATGGGCAGAGGTAGAGAGGATAGAGCGCCACACTCTTTAGTCCTCACACGTAATTCTCGCCTCATCCACATTCATACATCTTCTCATACAAGCTCGCCGATTAATGAGACTTCTAACAGGCCATCCTTCAGTATCTGTTTTACCTGATCGTGCTAAGTCTTCCGCAGACGTCCTCTATTGGTGCCATCAACACTTGCGTCATACATCTTTCTTACTATTCTCTCCGTATTCATCCGTTCCATACGACCAAATCATATTTGTGATCCTTTTTTAATCTTACACAGCATACTAAGATCAGCTTTACATTATTTCCTTATTTCTTCATTCTTAACTCTGTCATAAATATATCTGCCGCATATACGCCTAAGCGATCTCATTTCCACTGCATTCAGTCTGCTTTCGTTCCTATTTTGCCAGCTCCAGGCCTCAATTTCATGTGTCGGTACCAGGACTCCACCACCTATGTGTCGCTTATTTAGTATTTGAAGCGCACAGTTACACTATGGTATAACATCTTTAATACGAGTAATTAACTGACTACTTAACTTACACATGGGATCGAGCTCCACACTCTTCTATCCTGACATAACTCTCATATTCAAGGACATTCAAACATATTTTTAAGCAAGCTCGTCGATTGTTGAAACATCTTATCTGATTTACCTGATCACGCAGAGTCTCCGCAGACGTCCTCTATTTCTGGTGCCATTAACACTCGCGTCACAAATCTTTCTCCCCATTCTCTTCTCACTCATTCGTTTAACATGACCAAACTAAACCAATGAGGATTTATTTGTTAATACCGAGCAGATTAAAATGACAATTCTTTCATCATCCAAAAAGCGTGCCTCTATAACCGATCCATATAATACATTTAAATTTTAATAATACAAAACAAATATTAGATTATTTAAAATTGAAATTAAAATTACATATTTTTCCTTTCACTTATCCATCAGAAAACGTTTTTTTTAAATATTTTTTTAATTTCTAATTAATTATTATTGACGTTGCGTGCAGACACACAATCCTCAAATTATACAAGTAATCGTTGTTTTCATTGCATGATTGATTCCGAGAAGATCATTGTTAATTTTGACTGCTCGACAACGACTTTCTTTAAACTGGTAAAACAACAAAAAATATACACATTGTAGTACAGGTTAGTCAATAGAAAGTTGAAAGAAAATAATTTATCTCATAGCTGTATATTTCAATTCGTTATAAGAAACCTTTTTGAACATAAATAGGTTTGTAAAAGTTTTAATGTCAATGGAAATGATTTATTTTTATATTATAACTTTTAGTGAAATAATCCATTACACATTTAAACTGTGAATTTTTTTATAAATAATTAGATAAAATACTTTGTTTAAACCACTATTTATTAATTATTCTACATGTTTCGATACCTATGGTATCATCTTCAGGAAACAATGTGTACTGAAATTAAAAATACAAGTATAAATAAAAACAAAACTAAAAAAAACTAACAAAAACTATAAAACACTTGAGATGCCTAAATAACAACAATTATTCAGAATATTCTAATCACCTTTTGGAAACGAATCATTCTTTTGATATTAACAAGGGGTTATTAATTTATACATACGAATACATAAATACATAATTAAAGTTAGATAAATTTGAAATTTTAGAAATGAGAAAAAGTGTTAATAGCAAGCTAAATATAATAATAAACCAAATTCTCTTTGCAAATAGTTACATTTTAAATTTGTTTTCATATTAGTTCTTACTTATTCACCACTTTATAGTTTTGTTTTTATCTATGCTTGTATTTTTAATTCTAATTATTTATATAGAATGAGGCCACAAAGTAATTTTGCTAATATTAAAGATGTGAATTATATATGTGAATAGTTAATATGTATTTAAAATTATTAAATATAGTCGTGTTTCCGCAATGGTAGGTAGAAACTTCTGATTCTGAGATTGATTGATTGACTGCTGAAAATATCCATCTTATTTCAGTTATTTTCCGTTCATTATTTCCACCATATTCCCTGATCTATTCATGGCATCTTATCATTGATACGACCCTGAAAAGTTATCTCTAAGAAGTGAAACACTACGGGTGAAGGTCGGTCAACATATTATATATCAGTTATTAAATATTTTCTCGATATAAAATGAAAGTAACATTGTTTAAATTAATAACTCAGAAGTGATTTTGTGCTGTTATCATAATATGCTGTTATCGCCTCTTTTGACGTCTTTCGAGGAATACCCTGAACATGCACCATTAAATTGTTCTTATTCTTCTTCTGTAAAATATTTAATATCTAAGCAGCTATGTCTTCGTATTAGGCAACAATGTGTTTTATTTTTAGTTGTATTTTTAAAATGAGAAAACAAACCTCATCAATGTAATCTTAGTGTTTTAATAAAGTCAAACTATATTTTTTTTAAAGAGAACATATTATTTTTTGTGAAGTTGTAGTTTTTTTAGAACATAGTTCTGTTACATTATTCATATAAAAAATTTGTTTAACTTGGTTGTCCACTAGGACAAGGATCGAATACTCGACTACTTGGTTACTAGACGAACGTCTTACCGCTAAACAAAAAAATATTTAATTCCATCCTTATCAGTATCGTCGTTTCTTGCTTGATCATACAATTTTTATAGTGGAAGTTCTTTCATACAAGTTTTCTTAAAAATATTTTTGTATGAAAAACACTTAATATCCCAAGTGTCGGTGATCATTATTACATAATTAGTAATTACTCATTGGTAATTACTCTGGTAATTTCGTAGCTCGTAAGCCAGCCTTTGAGTTTTTTGTTTTAAGGGTATATATACTTTACTTTAGATTTTACTTAAAAATGTATATATTTATTCATAGTAATTCAGGAATCCTTAATTTAATTATAAAATGCCTAGTAAAATAGATTTTTCAATTTTAGAATAATATTTTCATATTTGACATCATTTATTTCCCGAAAACAATTTTAAACAAATTTCAACACATGTTTTTTTAAATGTAAACTACCTTCATCAAAGGAATATCGCAGAGCAGGCTTCAGCCAATAGGCTGTATAAAAAAAAACAATGTAATCCAGTAAATTTAATACACGTAAGTATTATTAGTTAACGGCTGCTTGCGGACTTCTAGGAAAAAACAATGGACCTATGTTCTTTTAAGAGTTTATATTATACATTAAAATTTATATTATATATTAAAACCTTGTAACATTGTTTAGTACTCGTAGTTGGTACTTTCTCAATGCCGGTAGCGAATCACGATCAGTCAAGATTTCTACATTCAACCCAACCCACTAAGCCACAATATCTCCTGGCAATGTTTATCTAATATTTTCAACTGTTACACTAAACATAGTTGCTACAAAACATCGTGACCAACACGACTTTGAGATCAAATTGATCAAATTAAAAAAATATTATTAACACAGAAGCACTTACCAAGTTTGTTTCACAGAAAATTTTAATTGTACTGACCTTGAATGTAAAAAAACAAGAGCTATATGTGATTACCGTCTGAGAATATTTTAAAAACTATTTACTATATAAATACGGACCCCACGAGAAAATCTATACCTTTCAAATTATTTTGTTTTGCGATAGTGGCCTCTCAAAAACTTAAAAATAAGTTTGTAAAAAGTTAGAAAAATAATGCTACGAAAGGATTCAAGTAATTTTTTTATAATGCATATTGGTTTTTCGATTAAGAATTAAAATTGTAATTCGATGAAGAAACAGGTCGCGGTGTTATGTTTGACAGTGATTTATTAAATATTAAAATATAAGAACTTAAAGTGATAAAAAAAGTTAAAAGAATATTACTAATTTATTTTTAATATTAAATAAATTAACTTTAGGGTTAAAATTAATTTTTAGATTATTTAACTTTATTTTGTAACCACTTGATTAATTACATTAACTTATAAATCGACTAATTATAAATTAGTTGAATTAATATGACATCCTGAAGAAGAAAATGGTGTTTTCTGAAATTGGTCGGTGTATTCATTAATTAAGTGGTTAAAAAAAGTTAATTAATCTAAAAAGAACATTATTTTAAACAACAATCTTTATTCTAAATATATAAAATAAAACACATGTTTTCTCTTATATGCATCCATAGTATTCTGTAACACAGACTGCAACACTCAAAAAGAAGCTGCTAGAACTGTGAAATTGAATGGCCCGTGTTCAAGTTTCAGAGAACACGTTTTGAGATTTTGATCTTTATTTAAAATCACTGTTTGAGATTTGTCGGACGAGATAAAAAGTATACGATATTTGATTTGCCAATGAGTCTCTAGATGTACGCACAATTCTCACCTATCTAAAATATATCTTACCTATCTAAAGATATCCAGAACTATTTAATTTGATAATTTGACAAACAGTTGGTATTAAATTACGTATATTTTGTACGTTTTTTCGGCATTATTCACAGTAACGGTTTAATTCAAATTGATTCAACAGACGAACGAAATATCAACGCTCAACTGACTGTCGTTTTACGTTTGAATTATAAGCGTGAAATGAGACGCGAGACAAAATAAATATCAAACCCTACCTTGACGACGGTAAGTGGCGGTGCCCGAATCTCTGATACTTGGTACACTCTATCTTAGACATTATCTCGAGATGAAAATCTCTTAAAAATTTCACCCGTAGACACAGGCCATAACACAAATAAATATAGCTCTTTAATGAGTAAGTAAATTTTCTGGATGTCATTATTATTATTAATACGTTATGGGTTGAAATTATAATCAAATAATAAAACCAAACCTTCTTCAGGACAAAATAGTATATAAATTATATACTATATTGTCTATACACTATTATTCTGAAGATTGTTGGGTCTAACTGAAATTAGTTGACTTTAGTGAATATACATAATAAAGTGATTTAAAAGAACACATTCTATCATTTTATTATTATTATTATTATTTTATTAATGGGATGTAAAAAAAATCTTTCATACAGTCGATACACAAAATAAGTCCTCCCGTAGTACATATATATTGAAAGGTAACAACTCCAGTAATACAAAATATAATAATTATTATTTTAGGACCTGTTGACCGTGAATATCGGAAAGCTGGTGTTGGAGTCGGCGCCAATGTTGCACGCATTCTCTTCTTATTGCGTGCGTCAGGGTTCGGCCTCCATGCTCCTGTCCAGCCTCGAGAAGGAGAAGGAACTCTTAAGGATATTTCTGAAGGTCTCCCAGATGGAGAACACGGTTCTCAGGAGAATGAACCTCAACTCATTCTTAATGGTAAGCATACTAAATTCATTAATTAATCGTAGGGTCACACCTGTAACTCAATTATAAAACAAATACAAAGTCTTCAAACAGCCACAGTGAAAAATTGTAAGTCTGGAAGCATTTAAATTGAGGCATAATCTAAAATTAGTATATTCTTGTTACTATTCCATTTAATAAAAGTAAATTATAACAATGATACTCTAAATCGGATAGCTTCACATGGAAAAAATATAAAAGGTGTAGCTAATATGAATTTAATAATTCCCAAAATTACCAAAAAGTATGGATCGAGGACATTAAAATTTGTTGTTCCTACACTAAAAAATAAACTACCTGGGTTTTTACAAAAGAGTACGATATCTCCCAATTTGGAAGAAATGATAAAAAAGTGGTTTATCGATAATAACCTGTCTTACTTGTAAGCATGATATGAATTGTTTAAACTGTGACACTGATTAGTTATTATGTTTTGATTATATTAAATGTAATAAAATGGATTTGAATATAGCTGCAGATTAACGTCTAACAAGATGTTTTGTGGGTCTAGTTTTAATTAAGAAATAAAAATAAATAGAAAAATATACTAAAAAAAACATTTACTAACTAAATAATTCCAATTGTGACAGTAAGTACACCAACTGGAAAATTATGAATTATTTTTATATAATATTAATTTTCATTTTTCAGAGTTCGATATGACCATATATATTTAGAAAAATAATTTCAAAGAAGCTAATTCACAATTACTTTTAATAAATATTTATACTCACGTACGTTCGACGTATACTAAATTAGTACTTATGTTTAATTTTTAAAATAGGATAATGTTTTCTACTTATTTATATATGTGCATCCGAGTTAGAAATATGAAAGCTTTGGAGAGGTTCCTTCGATAGCGTTTAGCCATTAGAGCTAAAGATCAACTCGGATATTGAAGTAATAAAGTAATTTTAAATATCGATATAAGATACCAGAAGTTACTTGTTTAATTATTCAGATATATTATGTTACTTTGAGGGGCTATTATTCAGATTAACAGTATTAATATGTCGCGGTGAACGTATTATAGGAGGTTTTTTTTTAAGTAGATCAAAAGGTCACATAAATAAAAACGAAATGTGGTTTTAAGAGTGAAGTTTAAAAATCATTTATTTAAATATCTCTCATTATTATCAGTATTTATTGATAGTTAAGGGTCATATATTTAAGACGCTCAACTATAATTCCATTATTTTGAAGATTCATTCGTTATGGAGCTTTAACAGAGAGTACATACCTAAGTACGTGGGTATAGTATTTTAATGTAATAGTATAAAATAAATAATACGAACACAGGTAGGTACTTTTAAGTAAGTTTTAGACAAAATAAAAATAAATATTAAGTACGTAATATTATTAATAATAAACGGATTCATTGTATAGTAAAAATAAACATAATAACGCAACGATATACAAAAGAATTAGGAAAAAATTTATGTTATAAATATGAGATTTTCACCATTAGATAACCATATTACACTCTTATTTCATATTTTTGGGAGATAAGTGAAAATATATTGGATGTAGTACAGTAAACATGATAAAAAAGAAGAAATGGTTTGTTGATTTATATAACTTTGGCGTATGTACGTTCAGAATATTTTAATAATAATATGTTGAATAGTTATGTCATTTAGAAAACAAACATGGTTTGAATGCTAACTTTAATTTCTTAACAGGAAATTTTATTGATAGTAGAAACCTAATCGATATCTTAATATGAAAAGCAGCTAACTCAATTTTTCTAAAATGTTCAGGAACAACAAAAAATTGTTTTATTTTGTAATTAAATGGATTACAAATATTCCACAACATACTTTGGTAGATTGTATATGCAGAAATAGGGTAGTTGAGAAATTTTATTGATATTTTGATTTATCTCATACTTATAGAGAATATTTGGAGTTAGCTGAATTTCTTTACCAAAATTTTAAAATATTATTGGGAGTTAGCTGATTTTCCATGATAATATATAATATTATGATTTCCGCGGACGTCCTTTATTTCCGGTGCTATCAACACTTGTATCAGGTAAACATCGAAGGTTTTTGCAAGAATAAATCTAAGATTTTTCAGCACTTATATTTTATTTATTTATTATTTTAAAACACGTGATTTCACGAGTTTTAAAATTGATGAGAATTTTTGGCTTTTAGTGTACGATAGAACAATAAAAGAGAAAAATAATGGCATCTAAAACGGTTTTTTGAACATGGGTGGAGTTAGCTGCAAATGCAATGCTCATTATGCGGAAATATGAACGCACTAAACCTTTTAAATATAGATGCCATAAATACACAAATGAATTATGCTGGTAATATATATATACACATTTGAAATTTATAAATATGAAATAATTTAAAAACAAAATATGAAATGTAGGTCCCGGTGCAGAGGGTGACCAAGTACCCCTTACTCCTGTCCCGCCTGCACAAAGTGACCCCTCCTCACCTGGAAGGGCGCGACTTGCTGAGGCAGGCTCAGCAGAAGATCGAGCAGCACCTCAGCCACATGAATTCGGAGGCCAAGGACGTGACGTCACTGAAGCTGTGGAGGAGAATTGCAAGCGGAGCTAGCGGGCGGCGGAGCAGCTCGGAGATAGACATGATCAACATCAAACTGAGGAAAATGGCAGTAGACGTTCTGGAGTGGAACCACGATGAAGCGAGGTTTGAAGAAGATTTGTTTTTTTGTGGATTTAAGATAAGTTTGCGGATTTAGTACTATAGGTGGTGACCGGTATATAAGTTTGCTGTTTATGCGAATTTAACCAGTTATTGATGAAGAGTGTGGGATAAGTTAGTGTGGTTATGATGATCAGGAGAATCGATGCATGGTACCAGGGCCCTATATCTTCCAGCTGTCCACTATGTTCAGATGAGGAAGATGTGGCTAGAGCAGGTGGAACAAATTTATAAGTAACTTACATTTGATTTCGTTTATTCAAGATAGATGCACAATATAGGTAAACAGTAAGGACGTGAAGTGTCTCTTGGTTGGTAGTCTGTACAGGAAGCCGGTCGCGAGAGAAGTGAATGGTTATGGCTGGCTCTCTTTGCGGGTTGATACTGGGTGTACTTTTAAGGTTGATACAAGCCTGGCCAGTATCATTAACTCGTGCGCCCGGAACAAGATATCATGTTAAGGTTCTAAATCTATCTATAGGGTGTTTCAATAAGATGTTGCCGATTGATCCGTTGGCATCAATTATTTGATCATTTGAGTTTTATACACATGAAAATAAAGAGATATGGTGTTCGAGTGGTTTACTTGTTGCGCTCTGTGTCTGATGAAGATAGTGTTGTCTGCAGCCTAGCTTTTATGTAGAGCTTCAATGTTTTCATCCTTACCCTTATTGATAATAACATATATGTATTTGCAGCGACGTATAGTCAGTAAACTATACTGCAAATATAAATGTCGTAACATTCTTATCACTATTATTATAATATTATTCAGATTTTTATATATCGTAATATCTTGTCCGAGAAATATTTAATTTCGCTTTTTTTCTCGAAGTATATCTTTATCTACAGCTTACTTAATGCACTGACAGCACGCATCTAGGTGTTCGTATATCACACAGATCTGTTTCATTAGTTTTGCCGGCTTGTTCGTTTAGCAGGCGCTAAACGGCGACCGAAAATTTCACGCACTATTTTCGGTACCCACAATTGATCCGCTATTTTCATAATATGCTTTCACAATAAGTAATCTGAATCGTGTAGCACTTTATTTTGTAATGAGATAGCGTCTACATGATATCTGTCAAGGATCATCTTCCAAAAAGTACCGTTAGAGAAATAGCGGCAAATTCAAATTGGCTATCTCTTGTTGGAACGTTCATTAGTTTGTGTTGACAATCAAAGCGAGGTTAATGTGGCCCTATTAATGAACGCAATTATTCTGTATAATTACATTCATAAATTATCTTTTAAGTATAACAAATCTAATTATTTTTATCATTTGCAGATTCGCAATAGAAGGAAAATTGCTGTTCACTCAACCGAATGACAACAATTGGAGAAAAGGGAGGACCATTAAGCTGACACCAGTTAACGCTTTGCTCGTTACAAATGGAAAAGTAAAAACATCTCTTCACATAGTATATAGCATTATTAGTTTGACAACTTTAAAAAATGGCAGATAAGATAATTCGTATCTTTTATGAATACAATAAAAACAGAATGATATATAGTATGTACTTTTATGAAAAAAAACAAACATGGTAGATGACTCGTTACGAAAATGTAATGACAGAAAAACATGTTATGTCTAAGACACATGTCTCATAACAACCCATTTTTTAGCTTCTCTAAAACCATAACTATTGGCTTGATTGACCATTTTACCGGTCTCACGAAGTTTTCACATGATTTACGTTTTATTAATGCTATTGAATCTAGATTTATATCGCACCAGTACCTTTGCAAAGAAGGTGTTTTTCTGGTTCAAAAAATTATCATAAATTTAATAAAAATCTCCCTGGCGTAGAATCGATCTCCGGTCACGGATACAAAACATCACTCTGTTGAAAAGTCAATGAGATGTGAAAATAGCAGCTTAGTTTCGACAGGCGTTAAATTTTGTACGGTAAAATTGAACGTATGTAAAAACGTTATGCTCAGTCTAACGTTGTTTTTGTGACAAATTTTACTGGGGTAACCGGTGAATAGGTAAAATGAAATTTGTATATATATATATATATATATACATTAAATTATTAAGATATACAGAAAAAATCTATAAAATATTTTGAATGCTACCGGGGTTCGAACCTGGACCTCTTCCTATCCGAAGAAGCGCGTTCACCATTTTGCTATAGTAATCGAATATGTTTTCGAAAAATTTTGAACATATATTCTGTAATATACATGTAAATGAAATATTATTCGACTTTTAAAAGCAATCATCATCACCATACATTGTTCCATTTTTAGTGGATTAGTTTAATTTCAATTAAAATACCACAGGATTTTGTTTTGAAAATTTCACTTCACGACAAGAAATGTGTTCTCCTTAAAACATGAAATTAATATACATACTTAACAACACAATATATTACAATACATTAATTGTTACGTTTAATTATGAAACAGAAAAAAGGATATGATTGAAATGAAATATAAAGAATGAGGTGTGAAAGGAAAAGTGTTTATATGTTGAGTGGGAGAAATGTGAAATTATTCATTCTTGTTTATGATATAATAAATATACTGAAGGAAACATTTTTGATTTGATCTTCAATTGCTGACGTTTTAGAAATCGTAACAACGTTCCATTATCACATAAATAAGCTTCAGTGTCGTAAGACTGATATAAATTTAACCATCATCTAGAGTTGTGAATCATCTAGTGGATGAAATATGATATTAACGAAACGTTGCCTAGTAAATAGATTCGTTATGATTTGTAAACAGATCTTCATCCTGGTTTTTCTGGTTCAAAAAATTATCATAAATTTAATAAAAATCTCCCTGGCGTAGAATCGATCTCCGGTCACGGATACAAAACATCACTCTGTTGAAAAGTCAATGAGATGTGAAAATAGCAGCTTAGTTTCGACAGGCGTTAAATTTTGTACGGTAAAATTGAACGTATGTAAAAACGTTATGCTCAGTCTAACGTTGTTTTTGTGACAAATTTTACTGGGGTAACCGGTGAATAGGTAAAATGAAATTTGTATATATATATATATATATATACATTAAATTATTAAGATATACAGAAAAAATCTATAAAATATTTTGAATGCTACCGGGGTTCGAACCTGGACCTCTTCCTATCCGAAGAAGCGCGTTCACCATTTTGCTATAGTAATCGAATATGTTTTCGAAAAATTTTGAACATATATTCTGTAATATACATGTAAATGAAATATTATTCGACTTTTAAAAGCAATCATCATCACCATACATTGTTCCATTTTTAGTGGATTAGTTTAATTTCAATTAAAATACCACAGGATTTTGTTTTGAAAATTTCACTTCACGACAAGAAATGTGTTCTCCTTAAAACATGAAATTAATATACATACTTAACGCGCGCCACATCTAAATTCATACACAAATTTCAGCTATGAATTCCCAGTTCATAATATGCTGATGAAAAATTAACAAACGTGTCATCTTTATTCTATTAGATATTTAGAAAATGCTATTAAAAATTATTAAAAAACGAACTAAAATCATAATTGTATACTTCGCTACGTGGGTGCGCGCGCATTCTGCATCCTTGATATGATTATGCTACCCTGGCGAGTACCTGATCGGTCAGGATGTTTGCAAAATAAGACTGCTCATCTAAAATAACGGAATCTGCAGCTGTGAGCTTCACGCGATCTTCGCAAAGATGACCGAGCAAGAACAAGTATGTTAATAGCTAATCTAAATACGTTCACGCCGATCAATTATGAATTGGAATATATGGCTCTTGTGGGAATTGTTAAATCATAAAATACACCGCGAAAGTATAGTCGGAAATGAAGAAAAGCAGCCGTAGCATATAACAATTGGAGAGCTCTAGTATAATATATGTGCGCTTTGAAAATATTTTATATTTATATATTTTTTTTATACTACACAACATCGATTAGTTAAACCTATACATAAAACATAAAACCCCCATTTTCTTCATCATAAACGCGAGCTTTATGTATAAATATTAAAAAATCGTGCTATGTAAAATATCGAGTAAAACAGAAATTTAAAAAAATACAAAAAATTATTGAATTTCTTAAATGGTAAATAAAATTTTGTATAAATAATTAGACAAAATACTTTATTTAAACCACTATTTATTGATTATTTTACATGTTTCGATATCTATGGTATCTTCTTCAAGAAACAATGTATACTGAAATTAAAAATACAAACATAACTGTAAAGTGGTGAAAAAGTAAGAACTAACATGAAAACAAATTAAAAAGGTGACTATTTGTAAAGAGGAATTAGTTATTTATAATATTTAGCTTTCTATTAACACTTCTTCTTATTTTGACAAAGTTGAATTTTCCAATCACCTTTTGGAAACAAACCATTCTTTTGTATACATACAAATACTAGGGGTTTACAGTTAGATAAATTAGATATTTTAGAAATAAGAAAAAGTACTTTATAGTTTTATTTTTATCTATGCTTGTATTTTTAATTTCAGTATACATTGTTTACAGAAGAAGATACTATAAGTATCGAAATATGTAGAATAATCAAATAATAGTAGTTTAAATAAAGTATTTTGTCTAATTATTTATATAAATTGAAGCCACAATGTAGTGTTACTAATATTGAAGAAATAAAATTTTGGCCTACCGTGTATTTTGCAAATTGATTAAATCTTACCTATTTACCAGTGCCATATTAATGTCGAATTATATTAATGTAGCAGATATATTTATTCATGTGGAAATTATGTAATAGATATTGATAGACCTGATCGAATTTTATATGTATGTATTATTTTTCAATCAATATATTAAAGAAAACAGCCAATTACGAAGCCGAAATCGTTTCCGTGGTTTATTATCAACGAATCTCGTGAATATTTATTTCTACCGATGTAATGTAAATATTTTTTCTTTAGTTTACTAATGAGAGCCCGTATTTATTAATTTTTAATGGTCATTTATAGATGTCATTGGCAATTTTTTTCTTCTTCGGTACTTAGAAATTATATTTTATAGCGGAGAACTGGCGCTCTTGATCTATTATATTATATATTAGATTAAACTGCGAATTAACTCAATTTAATCTAATTAAATATTTTATTTCATTCGCTTGACGGCTTAAACGTTTTACAAAAAAAGGTAATACGTAACAATTTTGTTTAAAGTTTGCGATTAGAAAATAGTTCAGAATATTACGCAGCATATTAAGATGAAGAATATTAGATACAACAAAAACATGTGCATCGAATATTATTGAACAAAATAGAAAATACTATGTTTTAATTGTAATTGTGAAAAATTAAACAGTAAGACATTTTGGCAGTAAATCTAACAAGAGAATCTCCTTACTTTAAATACTAATTTAATGTATTAATTATAAATATACACATATAAAATCAATTTTGTCGAAAAATATTGTTTTTGCGCTATCGGGATTCGAACCTGGATCTCTATTTTCAATCCGGGGAAGTACACTACCAATTGTGTTATAGCGCCAGTATTTTTCATGACAAATTTTCGAACTTATATGTTACACTTTTTCAAATTAATACATCTGTCGTTCCATTATTTGAAAGCCATCTACATTGTTTTTACGGAATCACAAATACCTTTGAATATCAATTCATTTTTATTAAATTTTGGACACATAGACACACCCTACTTTAAGTTAGCGTTAAACGGTTCAATTAGTCATTAGCGTGTATTTCTTTTTGTTAATATTTTGGCGAAGACAAGCTTTTAGTTGAATCGCTTAAAAAGATACACATAAATTTATCTTGCAAAAAAATAAAGACATGTTCTAAAAAATTGTAACTTCTTAAAAACTTTTTGTTTTGTTTTGCGAGGCGCTATCGACCAACCGCCATAGTAGCATTACAATAGTACCAACCAGGCGGTGAAAGTTTAGGACTCAGATAGGAGTGTTGAGTTTATTACATAGGTCCTGGGTATGCGGTGGGTTCGTCCTCATTGCATCTGGTATAAAAATAAAAAAAACTTTACAAATAATATGCGATTTCAATTAAAATATATAATTTCTCACTAAATACGGGCTAATGCAAATATTTGTTTATTATTTTATTGTAAACTGCAAACCAATAATTTTTTTAATTCCATATTATGTCGACTATTTCTATGACGTTGTTGGTGTATTCTTAAAAACAAAAGAAATATCATTGTAGCGAAAATAATTTTGTTTGTTGTAAAGAAGTACAATTTCAAAAGTAAATATTTTATTTGGATAATCGTGAGTCAAGATTCACAAAGTTTATCTAACAAAACCATTTCATTATTCATTCTGCTGAACTGAGTTGAATTTGAATATTTTTTAGGTTATTTGGTAACGAGTTAAAGTTTTCTGGATTTAAATACATAAATGAATTGGCACTGTGCCATCGAGGTCTCAACTTGAGAAACTAAATTTAACGCAATTTTTCTTGAAGGTAGACGTTTAATATTACAATACTGTAAACGTTTATTAATGACTTTCAATAAAATAAATTTATCTGCAGGTTTCAGTAATATATTACAATACATTAATTGTTACGTTTAATTATGAAACAGAAAAAAGGATATGATTGAAATGAAATATAAAGAATGAGGTGTGAAAGGAAAAGTGTTTATATGTTGAGTGGGAGAAATGTGAAATTATTCATTCTTGTTTATGATATAATAAATATACTGAAGGAAACATTTTTGATTTGATCTTCAATTGCTGACGTTTTAGAAATCGTAACAACGTTCCATTATCACATAAATAAGCTTCAGTGTCGTAAGACTGATATAAATTTAACCATCATCTAGAGTTGTGAATCATCTAGTGGATGAAATATGATATTAACGAAACGTTGCCTAGTAAATAGATTCGTTATGATTTGTAAACAGATCTTCATCCTTTCTTTTCCAATTGGATTCTTCCACACGGTAACCATTTTTAAACTTTGAATTAAGTGAGACATTTATTATTCTCCTAACAACTGAATATTTATTCTGTGTGTCTTTTAAATTGATTATTGTTTTAAATATCTAATTTGATCTAAAACTACGTGTTTACTTACTATCACGCCGTTTCCTCGCGGAGGTAGGCAAAGAAGATAGAGCGTCACACTTCTCTGTCCTGACACACAATTCTCGCCTAATCCACATTCATACATTTTCTCATACAAGCTCGCCGATTGTTGAGGCTTCTATTAGAACCATCCTCCATTATCTGATTTATCTGGTGGTACCAAGTCTTGCGCGGACGTCCTCTATTTCTGGTGCAATCAACACTTGCGTCATATATCTTTCTTGTCATATTCTTTTGCGTCATGTATCTCCTCATTCATCCGTTCCATATGACTAAATCGCCTAAGTGATCCTTTCTTAATCTTACTCACTATACTAACATCAGCTTTACATTTTTTACTCTATCATAAATAGATTTGCCACATATACGCCTAAGTGATCTCATTCAGTCTACTTTCATTCCTCTTCTGCCAGCTCCAGGCCTCACTTTCATACATCAGTGTCGGTACCAGGACTCCATTGTGCACCGCTAGTCTTGCCTCGGTTGACAAATTACTGTTAGATATAATTCCATTCAAAATGCCGTTCACTTTAATGCATGCAGTCACCCTTCTTTCGATATTATTCTCAGCCTTTCCATTTCTATCAAACAAACTTCCCAAATACACAAACTCATCTACTTGTTCCAAACATTCATTACCTACATGTATTTTACACGATGTCTTACTTTCCTTCTTCTCGAATACCATCGTTTTCAAATTGTTAACATTCATAATAAGATCGCTTTCCTTGCATACATCGTACATTCTACTCACTAAACCCTGCTGTTCTTGTTCATTATTCGCCATTAATTCTGCAAACTATAACTATTACTTCACTATTAAACTAATTTGATTAAGATAAAAGTATTTATAATTAATTTGTGTTCGATTTTGCAGCCGACAGCAGCCTACAAGCCGTGCGAGGGTCGCGGTCCATGCTTCCCCCACAACACGGGGGTGCGCGAGGCGAGCCTGCTATTGGTTCGCGAGAAGGGTGGGCGCGCTGCCCTACTGCGCGAGCCACTATTTCTGGACCGCTGTGTGGTGGCTGCGGACAGCGACTGGGATGATTATTTCGAGTTGCAAGAGATCGTATCTAAAGATACTTTCATATTTAAGGTAGCCAAATTTGCACTAATAAATTAATTTCGAAAAGTCTCATTCGCTTTGCTATACCAGAATTTCTCTTGAATCGGGTATTTATTTTAAATAAGACTCTTTGCATTGTATTAGCAAAAATAAATATGTATATATTAGAATACAAAACTCAGCCAGGAGAGTTACGCATAGAAGGGTGAATTTAGAAAATAGCTCTAATTATTATTTATCTATGCCGCAAATTCAGGTTCTTTTAAGGTTAATACTAAATTAATACTATTAAATAATTCACCCATTCATTCCACAAGTATAACTGTTTTCTAAACGTTTAATTTTAATTAAAATTAAGCCACACCTCATATCTACCATTTATGATATTTTTTTGTCAAACGAAGTGATTTTCGCGATATTTTTCCGCACAACCGCGGTACCGCAATAATTTTATATCCATAGCGACCCTTTTTTTATTAATCGCAAAATTTACAACACAACCATAAAGGCTTTCTCGGAAGAAGAATACAAAACAAAAGGCCAATCGTGAAAGGACTTTTCAATAAACATGGAACGAAAAACAAAATATTTTTATTGAGAAAAAAATCTATTCTAAATCATACAGAAATTTTCTCCCACATAAAATTTTACCTGCACAAAATTACAAGTATGGTGTGTAGAGCATGTATACATATTAAAACGTAAGGTCTCCACTCGTTTTTGTAATAGTGATATTTGTTATATAATAATATAATCATACAGAGTGTAACATACCTAGTCCACAATACTTTATAGGTGGATACTTGAGTAAATTAGGAGTCGAAAATAAAGAGATATGTGTCTAATCTCAACCATGTCAGCGATATCAGCATATAAAAAAAATATTTCGATTATTTGAAATATTTCATTGATTCCAAATATTATATTGAATACAAAAAAATTAAAGGTCATCGAGTTTCGAGCGGCTATACTAATTTTTGTTAGATGATTTATTAAAGATTAATAGTTAAACAATTTAGCAAATATTTATTTCAAAGTACGTAGACTTCAAGCTTGACACGAAATTTCAAACAATAATTTTTTCTGTGACAGTGCAGAATTAGCACATTTTCGACTTGTAATTTAGTCAGGTATCGTTAAGTCACCCATAAAATATTGTGGACTAGGCCTGTTACACCCTGCATATCGATTCTTAAATATTGGGTCGTCAAATAAGTTTTTATGGTTTTTTAATGCTATTTTTCAGTTATTTTGTATTTTGTGACAAAGAACGACATATTATTCGACAGAATTTTATCTGCCCTAAAACTTCACTGTTGCCGTTTACCTGTATCTAATAGTTTATCTTAATTTTTATCCTTCAATAATGCAGTGTCAATATTAGAAAAAATAACATCAACAAATACTTCTTTTCGCCTTAATTAAGGTTAAAAAGATCATCAAGGACTCAATTTGGAAATTAGCGCCGCATTCACCCTACAATCCCGACATCGCTACGTCTGATTATCACATTTTTTGGTCGCTCTCCAATCAAATGCGTGGCGTTATATTCAACAACGACAATGACGTCAGAAATTAGCTCAATAACTATTTCGATACCAGACCAGCCGATTTTTATAGAAAAGTCATTAACAAATTGGTTGAATGATGGGAAGAAGTGAACTAAACTGAACAATAATGGAGAATACATCATCAAAATGTTGTAATTATTTTTTAAAAAAATGATGATAATTGAACAAAACCGCAAAAACTTATTAAACGATCCAATACATTGGATGTTTTTTAGTAAAATTAATTAATTTAGTAAATGTTATGTAGTAGATTCCCCAATGAGCAATATTATCACAGATTGTAAATAAATAATAAAATTACTACAATACCTAGATAGCTTGGTTATGTAAAATATAACAAATACATAAAGAGAAAATGGTTATAAAAGATTCATGACGTGAGAGTACCAAAAATAGAGAACCTTATTTGGTTAGTGACTTTCCCCTAATCAGTGTGATGAACAGGGGGATAAGCCGTGATCGGGCGGTCGTCCTATGGCTTCATGAACTTGACAAAATGATTCTTGTGATTACTTATCTAACGTATATGACGGCATTATAGGCATACTTCATTAAGGCATCATAGGGTGTCTGATATCACACAAGCGCCTATTTCTGCCTAGAAACACATTTTGTTCCGTAAAGTATCCAAACGCAGAGTTATTAAATACTTTAAAACATTTAATCAAAATTGGCAAATATTGGCGGTATTTTAAAAATGTTTATTAAATATGTTTTGTCTATACCATTTTGCATATGCTTGCAGTTTCTCGTTTAGTGAGTATCCCCAAAATTAAAAATATTATTAAATTTAAAAAAATCATATCCAAAGAGCCATTTCCTGATAATATCATAAAATAAAATAATAATGCGTATATTTACATATTTTCTACGCTGTTTGATTTTTCATTTTAGACCTATCTTTCTAAGCACTCCACTGGTTATTGAAAAATAACCCCACGAACGCTCAAACGCCTTCGAGGTATGTTCTTCGCAAACCAACTATCCGAGATGATAAGCTGTTTGCCTAAGAAATATATTCCAGGCGCACTCCATCGTGTATTCTGTTAGTTACATTGCAGTCTTCGTACCCAAGTTTCTCATTTATATTTCAAATCAAATATCAATATTTGTAGTGCAAAGTCATATCTAAAAATTCCTTATATAATAAATTTGTTTACGATGTTGCTTAGATTTTTTTTTGTTTTCACAAATTAATTATTTGGTATTTATTTATAATATGATTATATAATATTATGTTTAGGCAGAGGATAGTGCTCGCACAAAACAATGGTGCCAGCAGTTGCAGTACCACTCCCAGGGCATGGGGGCGTGGAGAAAGAGGAGGAACGCACTCGCCAATATTATGATCAATGGCATGATGACCCGGAACTGAGTCCAGCGCGCCGCATCGCCCAAAAACCAAAGATCCACCCGAGTCCTGAGAAAGATAATTTGTGATTAAAAGACGAAAATAATAATTAAAAATGAATTGAAAATATTATAAGCCATGGAACTATAATATTGATTTTTTATAATATTTTATTAGCTTGTTATTAGTACATTATTTAATCTCAATTCGTGAAGCGTTTTTTAAATTTTTCATAATATGAATTATTTTAAAAACATTTTTGAAAATTTATCATAAATGAAAATGTTCTAACAGGTATTTCAACTCTCGTCGTTGGTCGGAAAACAATTTCCCTCAAACTGCGCAAGTAACAATAAAAATGTGTAATAGTCGAGGGTAGACGAGGAAATCTCGAACATAAATATTGTTTCGGCAGAGAGGCCAGCTTATATTTGGAACCTTCCGCAAATCCCTTCAGGACTATTACTAATACTATTATAGCGATAGATTTGGAATGTCTTCTTGAACCTATGTATATCGTATATACTATATATATTTTTTATACACACGCATATGTATATAGACAAATACACGATCCGTTTTTAAAATTTGTTTTTGAAAGTATTACTTTACATTTTTGATTTGAAAATATTTCCACTGTTTGTGAAGTATTTAGTTATTATCTCTTTTAATAATCCATTATTTTATGATCGTTATCAATAATGTTCAGAGATTCTTCTGCGTTCTTAAATAATATTGAGAGATTGATATTCTTTGAAATCTTATACGATTGTTAGACAAGATAACTCGAGCCCGAATTCGTCGATTTATATAAAATCTTTTATTTATTACATAAAACCGAATCAAATTTCCGAGGGTTTATTTGAAAGTGGGACTAAAATTGTTCCAGTTGATGATATACGAAGTAAAGCGTAGTCAAGTCACGTCCATCGGCGGGTATTTGTGATTTCGCGTATATGACCCTTCTCCCAAGATTTGGAAATTTTCCAAGTCATTTATTTATTGCCTAGTGAAAGGGAATAAAAAGTCGGTCTATTGGAATCCATTTACTGAAATATGTGCGATGTTCGTTTTGCTTCCTTATCAGAATTAAATTTAATCGACAAGTAAGTTTTTTATAAAAAGATTATTGTTTGAGATAAATATATTTTCGATAACAAAAAAAAAAAACGGTCATAATTGAAATTGTATTACACGAGTCGCATTTTTTAAGTAAGTATCGTTGCCGGATATTCTCGATATAGCGCTGCGGTTACGACGTTGCGCATGCGAAATGGTTTCCTTCATCTGTTAACTCACCACATGCAACGTTAGAGATATTCACATAGTGTGGCCATCTTGTAGTGAGTGGTTGAAATGTGTAAGACAATTGATCAGCCCGTCGACTGTGAGATACGGTCCGTGATTCGTTTCTTGAATGCGCGAAACATGAAACCAGCTGACATTCATCGCCAAGTGTGTCCCGATTTCTTGTGTGTGATTTCCATATTTTCCTTCATCTGATGTGGTTCCTTGATGGCAAGCGTTTTGATAACGATGATGAACTCAATGATGGAGTACAGATATGCATTTATTCCAGGCGGCGTCGTTCTATGATGAAGCATACAAAAATTGGTACCCTGATATGACAAGTGTCTTAATATTGATGGCGACTATGTTGAGAGATAGTTTAAGATGTGTAGCATCCGGAGAAAGTAAAATATTGTAAAAATGATGTTGTTTCTATAAAAACATTTTCTTAGTACTCTACTTGAGATAGTTCCATGGTTTATAAAAAAAATATTTTTGTAATTGCAATCATATTGCTATATTACTATTTTATAAAGAAAACATCAAGATGATGTACTTAAATGTTAGCTGTGAAAGTTTACTTTCTAACAAACAATACAATAATGATCAAAACGTACTAAAATTATTTTCCAAATAGAAACTGTCCAATAGTTACTATTGTAATATTGACTGTAGATTTTCTAAGCAACAGCTTTAGTTAAATATATGTAGCTGTGATATTTAAAAACATAATTTGGTGGTGGATGTTAAACATTATATTAAAACAAAATAAGTAGTTTTAGTGGAAAAACTTGTTAATAAAGATGAATAAAATTGAGTAAGTTTCCCATAAACTAGATGTAAATTGTAAAATATTGTAGAAATATCTTTTTTCTTTTGTTATAAACACATTTGTATTTTCAAATTATTTTCTAAACGTTTACTACCTAAAAGGGAAACATTTACATATTTTCCAGAATGTTTGTTTTTGCATAAATTTATTTCTGACCGCAAAATTTGTTACATACTCCGAGTTCTGTATTTAAAAATAGTTAAATGTAAGAGAAAAGTTATTATTTTAAATCTAGAAAATAACTCTGTCATGTACAACAAAACACTGTTTGTATTATAATATGCAGTATGTATTAATTAATGTATTTTAAATTATAATAAATAAAGTAATGTCAAAATATACAGTTTTTTCTTTTAGAAGTCATCCTTTTATAAATATGCGCTATCAATTCTTTTTATCTTACCTCGTTTTGGTGGATAAACTAAAAACTTTCTTGTTTGTTGTCAAAATTTTTCGGCTTTCAAGTTCTTTGTTGAAGATCTGATTATTTAAAAAACACATTGAAATTGTCCATACTTTTTCAAAGTTTCTTTCAAACTTTATATATATATATATAATTTTTCATCTAATATAATCATATAATCTTCATCTATTGAACTGACATATTATAACTTTTTCAGGTAGTATTCAGAGTTTTAACTATCACAGTAAAAAATGTAGGAGATTTTTCTTGCAACATTAAAGTTCCATATTTAAATAATGTTTTTGGTAAAATAATCCAAAGATCACAATAAAGTTATAGAACTTTGAAAACTTTATCGGTTTCGCGTTTTATCAATTTATTTTACTACGTAGTGTTAGAATTCCACGCAAGATGTCAGTATTACAACACGTAAGATCATTAATATAGAAAATGGTAAATGTTAATAAATGCACTTGTCACAGTAAACGTAAATCTAAGACAACATTTTACAAAAATAACGTTTTTTAATTTTTTTGTTTTGAATTTTATTATCGTTTCATAAACAACGTAATATAGTTTTATTTATTATTAAATGATAATATGAACTGATTAAAACATAAAATGATGTGTAGGAATTCTAAAAGCAGATGAATATAGCCAAACATGTTATTTCACAAAAAGAAGTAAAATAACACAATGAATAATGCGGAAATAATAGAGTTGTGCATCTCTAGTAGATACAAGGTGGCTAAAAATGGAACATAATTATCTGTATTGACACCCTTTGATCGATATTGATCAAATTTTTCACATTTTTAGGACCCTGCGCAAAATATAGATACCCTTTTTCGCATCTCTTACCATCCCACTCCAAATATTGTTCAGTTGCACTCTAGGCTCTTGATGTAAACATACTTACTCCACCGTACTTACCTCCTACGAATATCTAATCGCCCACTGCTTTGATGTAATTTTGCATATATATCAATTCTTTAAAAATTTTAACAATGTCAACACCGTACACGGGTTGCTATAATTTTATAAAATGCCGTACGGCTGGTGAATATAGAGAAATATTTAGGTAAAATTTTTATATATCAGAACCTAGAAATAGCCACATCTACGCTTGAAAGAATATACGGAGCACGAGTCATGGGCCATGCTTTTAAACAGCTGCTAAAAACTGACATATGCATATATCATATATCGTGGTCCCTTTGAAAACAGAAGAATTCAGACCAGTAGGCAGGTCAGCATGAATTTCGTAAGCTGGAAAGGAGAGACGTCTGTGATCTTTATGCTATTCCACCAGTCCAGCTGTATCATAGCACAGCCTACTCCATCAACATTAATGGACTTAAATATTATATTTAATACCACGTCACATCATATTGCTGTAATCGCGTATTAATGTACTAAAAATACAAATATTCATATAGATAAAATCGAAGAACTTGAAAATTGGTTCATGGTATAAATTAAACGCTCTGTATCTAAGTACGATCAAAATGTATAAAATAACACTACATTTTTTATTTAATCATTTTTTTTTTTTTTTTCAAGAACAAGTATTTGGTGCTTGGGTTCAGTGTATTTTTCGGGATATGAGGATAGCGCTATATAAAAATATATTATTTTACTATTATATATACTTTATTTTACTTTATAATGATTTATTTTACTAACACAATAATTGATAAATATATTTTTTTATGTCTTTAAAGAAAGTTCGAAAATAGTAATATTAATTTGTTAATAAATAAATATTTCGTCGCCAGAGAATTTCGTTTTGAGATACTTGAATTTGTCGAGTTGATTTAGCTGCGTTCCTTGGACTTTGAATTTGAAAAAATCTCAAATAAGGTGGCTTGGACACATTTTGAGAATGTCAGAGGAATGACTATCAAGGTGTATCTTCTTTGAAGCTCTGGAGAGTCGTCTCAAACTAAGCTGGGATAAATAGCAACAGATACTGATTGGGTCTTGATTAAGCAACAAATACGGATGCGGCATAAGACATGAGAAGATGGAAGTATCTTGGACTACTGGCAATCCTAGAATAAGGGGACAGACGGTGATAATGATGAGGAAAAATAAATGTCATAAAAACAAACAGTACTTAATTACGATTTTTATTAAATGGCAATGTTACGTTTCTAAAGACTACATAATTGGTTATGCAAAATTTAACTAAACTGTTAATTTAAATTACAAAGTAGAGTACTCGTAAAATAATAGTTCACATTTTTAAACATAAGTAGTACGTTTTTTATAATTTTCTTTTAGTCTTTTATAATTAAACTGTAGAATAATAGTAATACGGTTAAATGAATTATTATTATACTTGAAAAACACATATTTTATTGTAATTCATTCAATATAATTCTATTATATTTTTTTTAACTTTACAATACTTAGTTAACAAATTTGATAGTCTTCAAAAATATGTCTTATGAATAAATATGAGGAAAAATATAAATATGAGGAAAAATATAATGAAATAAAAAATTGATAAAACGACGTGAAGGCTACTAAATTCATATGTTGTATTCAAAGAATGGAAGATATAAAAAACGTGGATGAATCAAATTTGAAATCAGATATGATGTTTTATAAAAAGGGTGCACCTTCGCCAGATCTCGCTGACTGACAGAATAAAATATACAATGAACTCAGAAGAAAAGCGTTGTCTTAATAATACGCAACAAAGTTGGATATAGAAATATATTTTTATTATAATTTTACTAGAAACAAAACAGATGTAAGTTATGAAAGTTGTAGAAGTTGGACTGTGTGGATGTGTAGTTATTTAAATATGATTGACTCGTGATTGTGTCTGAAAGTTTTGTTGCTGTGAGACAGAAGCTGCTAATATATTTTAATCTCACGCATGTTATTTGTATGTCACAGTGTATTTACTTATTTTTAAAATATCCTTTATTGATGTCATGAATTATACAGTTAAATTCACGTTAAACCCTGAAGTGGCTCGCTCGAGATTCTGTTGAGAGTCTATGAGAGGACGGTCTGAGAGTGATCGCTAGCTGCTTGGGCAGTGTCTGTCACTGGTGCATATTGTCTAAATGTTTCTGTTGATTGGTCGCTTTGGTTTGGGCCCTATATGGTTGAGGTGAGTCCTTACATGGCCATGTCTATGAGCATGTGCAGTCACCAAATGCTATTGGATATAGAAGAAAAAAAAGGTGACAAATAACTAATATCATAACATATAATTCTAACATGGATAAGGAAACGACACGAATAAACATAATGCGTAGTTATTAACTAAAAATAATTTAGAGTAAAATGTTTGAGAAACATAACAAAAAGAAATAAATTCATTATGGAAAAATCTTTTTAAAGTACTGCATTTATTGAATAAATGAAATTGAATGAAAATATGTGATTTGTTGGAATATAAAGACGTTGTGATAGTGGTTGGCTATACGATACTGTGAATAATAATACTCTTAAAATTATATTTTTAAATTCTTATTTTATCTAAAAAAAGATTTGTCAAGTCAAGTTATCAATTGTTTTATCTTTTTCACAAAATTTATCAAATTTTAAATTAAACTTTAAATGGCCCTCATTTGACATCAAAAATGTGACTGTAGACCTTATTTCTCAATATGGTGCTGAAACATGGACTCTGAATGAGAAAGTGGATGCGCAAGAGGATATACGTATTGGAAATGTGATGGTGGCGACAGCCCACAAAACGAATGCCACAATCGTAGAATAATTAAACATTGAGTAGCGTCTATCTTTAATTATATGTCTTCGATATCTCAGAAATTTTGGTCATATTACCAGACGCAGCCATATTACCAGACACGGCCATATTACCAGACACAATGGAAAGATTGGTAATCCAACGAAGGGTGTGAGTCACGATGGATCGACCTGGTTAAAACTTCGACGAGAAGCCGACTCCTGGAATAGATGGCGACGAATCATCCAGGCCGTCATTCATAATAATAAACCACGGTTTAATGATACCACGAGCATAGAGAGCATGTTGAAGAAGAATCTATATCTGTACGCAGTTTTGTAGAGATTCCAATGACGCCAAAATTTACATCTTGACGTGTGAAAAAAATATAAAATAAGTTGTACGAGAGACTTTACAGTGAATGTGTGAATTTTGTAACTGAAGATGACATGAAATCGTCCCTGGGGTGAACGTATTAAATATATACGACCGCGTCATATACTCAGATATGCGTCAACACAAAACCTGAAGCATTATGTTCGTCGCATAATTTATTTGATTATTTTGTTCAGATTATTCACAAAATTGTGATTGAACTAGACTCGAGTCAGACTCGGATATAATTAAGATGTTCTGCAGTCGTGATCTCATCTTTAGATTACGAATGCGAATGGTCAGATGCTGTATATTTTCGGTATTATTTTATGGAACGAAAGCATGGATACTTACCGAAGAAATGATAAGGCAACTTGAAGCATTTGAGATGTGGATTTATAAAATAATACTTAAAATAAGCTGGATGGATAGAGTTACGAATGCAGATGTTATGTTAAATAAAATACAATTAATTTGTATGAAACTACGAATTTTATTACATGCCAATCGGTTTTACTTAGCTCAAGCTACGCCAGGACGTATTTAAAACTAACTCAAAAGATATAGATAACAAATTAAGACACTAGGGTATATATAAATTAACTTGTAATAAATGTCCCTCATTCTATATAAGAAAAACTGTTCGTAATGTCAATATTCGTGTCAAAGAACATCTTAAATGTTTAAACATAATGGTTTCTCAGAATTTTCCAACCATATTATTGAAAAAGACCATTCTTTAGCATATTTAGCAATATCCTCCATAAAAACAGTTTGGCCTCCAGTTGGACAATTTAGAAGCCCTCGAAATAAAAAAGACAGTAAATAGTGGTACGCCAATTCTTAATAATCAAATTGATTTATTCATTAGCCCCATATTAGGTATGTTTCCTGTAAAATCAATTTAATATCCATCAATACTGTATTTACCCCTCGCTCTTTGATGTTCTATCTAACTGTATATGTATTCTGTTTCTCACGTGTAATTTTATATTATATCTCCGTCTTTATGTACATATAAGAGCTCTCTTTTTGTATTTATGATTAATTTCAAATACGTCCTGATGAAGCTTGAGATAAGCGAAACCTGTTGACGTATAATAAAAGTCGTGGTTTCATACATATTGATTGTGTTTTATTTAATATATTATGTCAAACCACATAGAGATTGCTTTCCATCAATATAGAAGATGTTATCGTTCGGATGAATAAAAAATTAAGTATTTATTATTATGTACCTCATAATGCAGGGAAGTCAAGACCCAAGAAGAAGGAGAGCATCATGACTGAAGAACCTAATTTTGGCCAGTAGAGCTTTTCCTAGTGGCAGTAAACAATGCGATGGTAGCTAACATGATGTCAACGTCATTTGAATGAATATGGCACAAGAAAAAAAAGAAGAAAAAGAAAGATAAATAATAAGAAATACGATGTGAATTGTAAATTAGGAATAAACATGAAACTTTTCCTGATTTTGTGAACTTTGTCTCAACCATTTGCCTGTGACGAATCCTTAATTTTTTTGGGCATCTTGCAAGAAAGGAAGATAGCTTAAAGAAGCCTGTTGCGGTGGGCGATGTCAAAGGACGAAGAGGAAAAATAAGTTCCACTACCCGTTGGATCAAACAAATGGAAATGGTAACAGGCATTTCTCTAATGACAGCCCTAAGATCTGCAGTATGCCGAGAAAAGTGTCAAAAGGACTGGAGTTTATGGAGATCGCGATCTCCATAAGTCACGAGGGATCGACAGGAATGATAATGATTTATATATAGTATTCTAGCTAAAACTCCACGATACGCACTTACTCGTACAGTACACGAAATACATATAAATAATGCGCATAACGGGTACAAAATGAATTTTTATAAAATGTGATTATTTTTTCCTTTCAACGTATGGCTTGACTATTGAGATACTACTATTAATATTAGTGCATGGTTTAGTTACTTCTTTAGAGTTATCGTTAGAAGTACAACTCGCCACCAGACGTATTTGTCAAGGGGTAACACGTTCCACTCGGAGACAGGAACATGAAGCGTCTCCAGATCTCTCGCGCTGTCGCTCCATCTTAATCAGGGTCTGCAAAAAAATCGACATCCATTCGGAATTCCTCGATGAATACGGTTCATAGCACGTTTCGTATTCATGTGCTGTGTGTTTCATTCTTTTGCGATTTCACTACACAAAATTTTCGTAAAAATCTTTAAACTTTGAATTGTTGCGAATACACCACTGATTATCTCTCATCGGCTTATATATTCTGTGGATATTTAAAACATATTTTGGTTTCTTTTCCAAGGACATGTGGGTGAAAGAATTGGATATACATATTCGTTAAAAAGAGACGTTGTCTGCCTGGTGGTTTGAAAATATTTTAATAATAAACATTGTTAAAATAAGTATGTGTACATTAATACTGGTTATATGAACCATTATATCAAGATTAACATAGTCATCCAGAAAGTCAACTGGGAAATTATGCGTAACCACCCTACAGTCCCGACCTTGCTCCGTTAGATTATCACATTTTTCGGTCGCTCTCCAATCAAATGCGTGGCGTTACGTTCAACAACGACGATGATCTCAGAAATTGGTTGAATAACTATTTCGATAACAGACTAGCCGACTTTTACAGAAAAGTCATCGACAAATTGGTTGAAAGATGGGTAATAATAGAGAATACATCCTTTTTTTATAATAAAAAATTAAACAAAATCGCGAACATTTATTAGACAGCCCAATATTGATTTAAAATTTTTATTTTGATATTTAAGAGTATGTTTGAATGATAAAATCAGAAACAGATGGTAGCCTCTTCGCATTTTCTGGAAGAAACTGTAATTAAAAGTCTAGAGATGAGTTTTTGCAAAGGCGCCAGACTTGCCGGATAGTTTTGCGCTAGTTTGTTTTGCGCAGTTACAGAGAAATACATGAAATACGATAGAGAGTTCTTAGCTATCATAGAAAGACAGCTATTTCATTAACTATTTTTATTAAATTGTTTTGAAGAACAAAAACCATCTCTGAAATTTAGCCTAAAAGAATGCTCATTTTTTGTAAAAATGTGTAAAAATAAAATATAAGATATGGGCCAAACAGAGACCAAACATCAATTGTATACAGTTTAATTTTATAACAATTACTTCAACGATAGCAATTTCCGTAAAGCAAAGTGACAAGTGCTTTCAGATTTTATCGTACCATCAGTAACTTTACCATTGAAATATTATATCACTTTTTGTATTTTTGTTATTTTTTAGGGTGAATATTATTATGACCGATTTTATTTGGCCGCCATTTTGGTTAGGCAGATATTTGTCAGTTTGCATTTGGTAGTCGTAGAGAGTAGTAGTCATTAAAACATTAAAATAAACACAAACCCGACTTTTGGAAAAAAATCATTATGAGTGACTGCTCATTTCGATTTAGTGGGTTTTGTTAATAAACAAAACAGCTAATATTGGATCACTGAAAATTCTCAATTAATACACCGACGATCTTTACATCCACGTAGAGTTATTGTATGGTGTGCCACGTGGGTAAGCGGAATCATAGGATGCAAAAAGCAATGCTGTAAAAACTTCTTAGTATCTGAATTGGGTCGATTGGGCCTGCAACACATGTGGTTTCATCAGGACGGTGCCACCTCACATACAGCTCGAGCTACGTTTGAAATGTTGATGATTGAAACAACATCGGCCAGGAACATAATGTTCACTGTTTATGTAAATGCCTTCGATAGCAGGTTCCCAGATTTCCAATTAACAGTAAGACACATATGATATATGAACACTGCCTTTTTATTGTAATTGATGTCTTTCTGGTCCGATGTTGTTGTTCTTTTAACTGGGTAGATTTTGACCGACCGAAGTGCACACTGGTGGTTTATTTGAACCTCTGGACTGGTCAAAGCACGGGATGTAATTGAACCGCCCGTAGTTTACAGTCTTCTTGGCTCTCCGATAAAGGCGGTAATACTCACACACACACACACACATGTACAATACTATAAATCAGGAAACCCAGTGGCGCCAATCAAACATATCATGGAGATTTTTTTATTCAAGTACTTACACATAAAATAATATCTAGTAAATGAAACCCATTTTTGTCGTCACAGGCGAGTTCACCGTAACTGCATGCAGAATGCCTGGGTCTGCCGCTTGAATTTCTCCACGAATATTTTTCTTGTGCTCAATGTAAGATCAAAGCTTAATGACAATCAATTGTTCTTTTAAATATATTCACAAAAAAAAAATGCTAGCCAGTGAAAATTAGAATGGAAATTTTTAATTCTTTGAAAATTATGCCTGAGCGTGGGTTGAACATTCTTGACGGAACCTCATTCCTGCAAATACCGAACCAAGGCTAAAATCACTACTCGTTTTAACGCAGAACTTCTCTGATGAAAATGACGCATATATAATCTCTCGCAAATAAGAACAATGGAGTGCTGATATTCTAATTAAAATTCAATTAAAGTTCTACGCATTGTCTTTCATCAGTTATTTCTGAATCTTTTATTAATAGAATCTGAAAGAAAAATAATATATAATGGCAAAAAGTAATTGAATTTTGAAATGGTAAAGTGACATTTGGACCATTGCGAAGTTTAGTATTTTTATAGACTAACATAATTAAATAAATAATTAATGTCCATTGAAAAAATAGTATGAATATAGTGCGGTACGGTTAGGTTAGGTTAGGTTAGGTTAGAGACGCTATTGCACAAAATTAACTTGTTAAGTATGGCTGGCAGTGGCTTTCTAAGTTGGAAGTTCTATTTTTAATGCAAAAGTGCATTGGCTTAGTTTTAAAATAGTTCAAATATTGATGTGACGTGTTATCACATCACTATTGCACGATATAAGAAAATTGTTAGTTTTTGGAAAAATAAAAATGTTTTACACAGTTCTGAAAAATAACGTAATGTTAAAAAATCTGTTCCCAGTACTGATCGCAAGGATCAGGTTTATACAGCAAAGCATGTTTTTATTTTTTATCTAAGTCTAATATTACAAATTTGATATTTAACCTTTCCTCTCCGATGATGTAAACTGAGTTAACATTGGCTCTAATTATATGAATATCTATAAATATACTAAATACAGAGTTCATATTTTAGGTATTCCTCTGTATTATATTTATGTATTGGATAAAATAATTATAGTATTTACCATACGTAACAATAAAAAATGTTTTTTCGAAGAACTCGATGTGAATATGTCAATACATACACGTACGTGCGGAGCGGTGTCGGCAGTGCAGTGTGCGGGGCACCGGATGCCGATCATCGCTTAGCGGCAGAGCGTGCGCTGACCTAGTTAGACATGTCTTATGCTGTCGTTCGTGATGATCAATATTTTTTCTCATTTTTAGCACTTTGACACAATAATTGATGTAAATATTTTTTTATATATATGTCAACTATTATTTTAATGATTAATATGAGTAATAAATGTAAAACATTCATATTTCTCAAATCGCGAATGTCTACATGTATACTGAGTTTACAGCACCGGAACGCGCGTTTTTATTTTAGCACCATAAGGGAAAGGTAAAGGAAAAAAAAATTAAGGGTCGGATAAAACACGAGATGAAAAATGAGGAATAGAATTATGAATTTTTAAAGTGTATGAACAGCCGTCATTTTTAAACAATATGGAAGATTAGACTTGTTAATGAATTTAGTTATAAAGTTAGTTAGTATTTTTTTGGCATTCCAGGTTCATTTTTCAAAAAGTTTGATTGAAATCAGACCTAGGTAAAAAAGTAATGTAATAATATGGCAGTATGATCGACAGAAAGACAGGAAGTGTTTGTGCTTGCTGTACATAGAAAAAAAAGTTATTTTTGGTTAGATCCTTTTGTCATAATAACACCAATATACTGGTATACAAACATTAAAAAAAATAGTGTTTAATAGTTTAATAGTAGAAAAAATGCATGGACATTTTATAGACATGATAATTTTGGAAAATTTCGTAGATAGTATTCCTATCGGAATCTACCTAAAAACTTCATACGTAATTTTAATATTCATCGAAATTCACATACAGCGATTTGTGAGGAAAATCTCAGAATGGGATATGATCTTTAATATAAACTTGGTCAAGACTTTACAAAGTATTCTCACAGTCGCGATTGTTTTTATATATTAAACCATTTTTTAAAAATATTTAAATAAATTAATAAAAAAACAATTTATTTGTTTAACATATTACTGATTATATAATATATATTATTTACATTTACTGTGATTGCGAAATTCCGATAAACAAATATAATACAATAATTAATCTAATGTTGGGTTCAAAATAAACTTAGATGGATTGATATAACGTAAAAATGAATTACGATTAGATTTAGACCAATATTTATGAAAACTATAAATTTTTTTTTTTTTTGTCAAATGATGAAACGATTAAATGTATTGATATCAAAAAGGTAACATATAAGGTCAAAAAATTGTCGATAAAAATAGTGCCGCTGTAGCTTAGTTGGATAAAGCACCTCCCCCGGTTAGGGAAGAGATCCAGGTTCGAATCCCGGTAGCGCAACAACAATGTTTTTATTTTTCGATAATATTGATTTTGTATGTATATCTTTATAATTAATACATTTAATTCATATTTGAAAACTATAAAAATTAATTAATTAATAAATCGAAATTAGCTATTTTCTTACGGAATGAATTAAATTACAAAATCTTTCGGTTCTTGAAATATCTACTACATTAACTTCTCTTCACAAAAGTAGCCACTTGAGCAGTTTTGGGTTAGGTACCCAGGTCTGACATAGTTTAATATATTCGTTTGGTAACACAAATACAATAACTTCGCCTAAAATACAGAATTTGAAAATTCAACAAATAATTTCCACCACGGGATTTAACGCTCGAAGAAATAACCGTGTTCATTTCGGGAAAATATAATACTTGGTAGTTATGAATAAAATGTTTTATTGAAAACAGTATCCACAAAACGAAGCTTGATTTATGATACGGACATAAATTCAACAAACTCACAAAGCAAAGTTCCCGCTCACGACTTAACATTTTGGGGATTATAAAATCGAATTGCGCGTGTTAAATTATGATGTGACATTTAATAATGCAAACACTCTTGAGCGCACCGAGTCAGCGTTGCAAATAAGTCCACCATATTAATATCGGCCATTGCAAGAACGTGTCATAAATCTTGCTGCGGACGCGGAAATATAATGCGTTAAGGCATTGTGCAGAAACGCCTCCGCTTCGGAGGGCTGACAGCAGACGAAAAGAAAGAAAAAAAACGATTTCGCACCAGACGGAATGTACAGAAACAGTCATTCAACTTTCCGGCCGTCTGTCTCGTAGTTTGTTTGGTTTATGAGTCAATGAATTGTGCGGTATTTTGAAGATCGCAGACGAGATACAAATGCATACGAATAAACCATCTACATTTTGGTATTCTGTCTTTAGTTTAAATGTAGACGAGGAGCTATAAAAAGAGTTTACAGGAGTCCGCTCATATAACCTTTGGTGTTTATGTAAATGCCTTTTATAGCTAGTATCCAGGTTTTCGATTAACAATATGCTCACATATGATATATGAAGGATACTAACCTTTTAATTTCGCTGTATTTATGGTCCGATGTTGTTGTTCTGCTGGGTTGTCCTCTTTAGATTTCGACCGACCGAAGCGCGCATTGGTGGTTTATTTGGACCGCTGGACTGGTCGAAGCGCGAGATGTAATAAGAATGACGCCTGTCGGTTACCGTCTTCTTAGCATTCTGAAAAAAAGGCGGAATACTCACACACACTCGCATGTACATTATTATAAACCAGGAAACCCAGTGGTGCCAATCGAAGTAACAAGGCGCGTAAACATTTGGTTTCAAGCGTAGCTACCGCATTCATTAATTTAAGGAGATACTAAACTGACCAATATGTAAAGATGGAAGAGTAAATCTATGAAAGATACTACCTAGCTACAGGGTGAATAGTAAACTTATATACACAATTGCATCCCTACATGAATAAAGTACTGCATGTTTAATAAGATAAATAATCAATTTAACATATGTAAATGTTCGTAGTTAAAATAGTATGAAAATAGTCCGGTTTGTGAGTCCCGGTTAAGTTAAGACGCCTCCAACTTGTACAACTGTGACTGGCGCAGTGGCCTTCTAAGTCGGAAGTTAGGTCTTATTTCGTCACCTAACCAGCAACACCACATATCTAAGAATTGTGTATTTTACAGGAGAGAGACATGACTAATTTTAAATGATTTTATTACTTACTTCTCTAGAGTTGTAAAGAAGAGCAGATTCTTTTTAAGCTGAAACAGAACTTAGGTACGATTCCTTTGACTTGTGCGCAGTTGATAGGGAGGTTACAGATATGTGGTGATTACATTTCTTCGATTTGCACGCCCCTAGCGGACGCTATCGTGAATATGGTGTATATAGAACGATTCTCTGTGAAAATTCAAATCTAATAATATAAATATCTTAATTTAACAAAAATTGAGATATGTAGTGTTGTTGCTTAGGTGACGATTTGTAATGCAAGAGTGCCTTGGTTTAGATCTAAAACAGTTAAAATATCAATGCGACGTGTTTCTAAGTTATCATCATTATCACACCATACAAAAAATATACGATATAAGAAAAATAGATGATGATAAATGTAAGTGGTTTTGGGAAAAATCGAATATTACATACATAGTTATGAAAAATCATGTAGTATTATGAAATTCCTTCTGGCTGCAAGAATCAGGCCTGTACATGAAAGTATGTTTTTACATTTTCTCTAGATCTAATGTTACAACTTGTATAATCTGGCTGCTCAAATTGTATAATGGATAATTGTCTGGGAGAACTAAACTATGTTTGAGAATGCAGGAGAGAAAATAAGCGATTTGATTATATGCTGTTTATTGTATGCAGATGTATGCAGTGTTAATGGCAAATCGGAAACACGATTTATAGAATCTAATATGTACGATGTAAATAAGAAATGTGACATGGCAAATAGAAAGTGATGGTATTCGAGAAAGAAGAAAATATAACAACATACAAAATACTAGTATGTAATAAATGTTATGAACAAATACATAAATGAGTTTGTGTATTTGGGAAGTATATTTGATAGAAACGAAAAGGTTGAGGAAGATATCGAAATCCTGGTACCAATACTGCCTTATGAAAGTTAAGCCAGGAGCTGGTAGAATAAATGTGAAATAGGTAGAATAGAATGAATGCAGTAAAAACGTGGCAAATCTATTTAATCTATTATAGTGAACATGATTAAAAAAGTCTTGCTTAGGTAGTTTCATAGAACGAATGAATTGGAGAAAATTTTAAGAAAGATATATGACACGAGTATTGATGGCAAAAGAAATAGAGAAGATCCACAGAAACCTTAGCCAGGTAACCATATACTGGAAGGGTAGTTCTGTTAGAAGCATGCATTAGAAAATATCTGAATGTGAATGACATTTGTGTATCTGGATAGAAGAGTGTGACACTCCATCCTCTCTGTCGATCCCTGTAAATTAGTATTACAGGTCATCTAGAGACTACAATATTTCATAACGTAGGTATGTAGTCGATCCAACTATGCATATATTACATAACATATACACATACGTACATAATGTTATAATATATCATTCACGATTTTGAAATGTTTTTTTTCAGCTTCTGAGAAGAAAACCCCTGAAGGGTTTTATTCCGGTTAACACTTGCCTAAGAGCGGTTACTCAATAATAATGCGCCCATTCTAATCGTGTAGTTCTAATATTGTTTTTGATAAGCGACAGTTGGACTGTGAATGATACGGTTTCAAGGGACACATTATTAACCCTGAATGGATGTGTTAGCTTTCATATTGTAAATCTGGTACCGGAGTTAAATCTTTTGAATACTCTAGGTATAAGAGAAAAAAATGAAAATGTAATATAAGCGTAATTGAGTAAAATCCTATTTTACCTTAGTTAAATTATGAAAAATAATTATATTTTAATACTCGGTGGGTGGTAAAATTTTCACGAGCTACCGACTTATTTATTGCTTCTTCTACATTTGCATATTTTCTTTTACATGCTCGGCGGTTTTTAACGATTCATTTTATTTGTACAAGCCACGCCAGTCTTAATTGCATTTCTTTAAAACTGCAGCTTTTTCTTTATGAATTTTGTGGGCACGAACCGAATTAACGTTAATTTTTATACACCTTTATTTACATTTTTACATTACGCTTAATCTGGCATTATATATATACGAGAGCAAGTCAAAAATTATCTACATTTTTCGATCTACAATTTATTTATACAGACTTTATAGAAGCCAAGGTAGTCGTGGGTGGCTTGATGGGCAGAACCATGATTGATGTTTATAGAAGACGCTACCTCACCGATGGTATAATAACTCTTCTATTCTCTAGAACATTCTCTCGAGTTTGCTGAATCTTGTCGTCCGTGGTGGAGGTTGAGAGCAAGAGCATCTTGCTTACAAGGTATATCGCAGAGAGAGGTGCGCGTCGCCCTTTATAACCCCGCACACACGCGGCATTCACACACACACATACTCACACACACAACTATACAATCCCAAGGACATCACAATATATATAAATATCTTTAATTTTTTTTAATCATGATGTAATTCTTCACATTCTTTTTAATTAGAGCAAATCATTAAAAATAAAGTTTTAAAATATCAATCCTTCAACATGATTGCAACTAACGTAATTGTTTATTTCTCGCTTTTAATTTATATTTATTATTTCACATTTCAAAAATGCTTCTTGTGTATTATTTACAACTAATTATGATGAATATTTGTAAGCACACGTTAACTCGTTATTCTTTTTATTCTTCTTTGCGAACCTCAAGAGGCTCAAAAGTCCATCATTGCAGTCGCAACAGATTTCCACACATCTCTTGACATCGCTTCTGTGGTGATAAATAAAAAAATATTTAGTATTTTAACAATATGCACAAAAATTAATTAGGCTATATATCTAATACATCTTTATTTAAACTATAATCCACTAGTTCATAATAACGACATAATTTTTTTTTTATTAAAAATAAAAAAGTATTTAGTGATGAATGCATTTGAGTAGGTAAAATATAATTTTAAAAACTCTCCCTAATTTATTTTAACACATAAATATGAAGTTTTTCACAACTTTGATAGAAATAGGTTCCTAGAAGAAGAAATGTGGCGAAGAAATTAACAGAAGTAAAACTCACATAATCAAAATTTTCGAAATGGAATTAATATGTATATATCAGTCAACTCTAGATGTTGATATTTATATGTGAAATAATTATTTTTTGTTAAAACGTGCTTTGTAACGTGGAAAAAATTGGCTTTAAATTAGCGTCAAAACTCTAATGGGCCGTGTCCACTCAGACACACCGAGATAAATCTCAGAGATTTAGTTAATAAGAGTCTCAACGTCGTGTTGAGATTTTGATTAAAATATGAACTCAGAGATAATTTTGAGATTGATAGAAATATACAAAAATTCAAACATTAAATTTGACAACGATATTTAACACGTGAAGACAAACGTCATCTAAAACCACAAATACCTACAGCTATTTATTCTAGAAAGTTAGACAAACACAAGACAATGCATTAGCAATATTTTTTATATTTTAATTGCTGCTAGGAAGATTCATATTTACCCAACTGACGAACGGATCATTAATGGTCAATAGACTGACGTTTGATAATTGATATACCACAAGTGTGAAGTGAAGCGCATGACGGCAAATATTTTAATACTCGATGTGTACAGGGTGGACTATGAAAACCGAGAGTTGTCTCAAAAGGTTCTCATATAAGATTGATTCCTTTCTCAGAGATTGTCTCGAGTCGAAAATCTCAAGATATTAAAACAAATAATATAGTTATTTAGGATTCTTAGTGTTGCGTAGGTTTGGACACAACGAATTTTTATATTATGCTATTCAAATGAGTATAAGCAATATAAGGGCCGAATGAAATTAGTTAGACGTTAAATAAAAATAAATCAATTTAAAAAGCAATAAAAAAGTCGTTGTAAGCGTTTTAGTAATAAACAAATAATAATTAATTATGAACCTATCACAGTAACCCAATAATCTCTATAAACACCCGTGTGTTATTCAGTTACATAAATATTAATGAAGGGTGTGCAGACGCGGCACATGTAACGGATATGAGTCCTCGCACCGAGTACAATGGGATATGATTACACACTAAACCTGTTGTTCCCCATAGCAACATGTTATCTAGGATACTCCCACACGGTCCATACACACCCACAGGGATATTCAACTAAGGTCGTTTTATCACATTATTTGGAGGTAGGTACGGCAGGAATATGACAGCTTTATATCTATTATTAATCCAAAACTTAAAAACCGTTGCATGGAACAGATTTTACATCGCACCGGCTGGATTCAGTAATTTGACTTCAATACTTTTTATCTCGTTCTGCTTAGTTAACTCGTTATGAATACTATAATGCCGCTTTTTTCTTACAACGATAAGTTAAGTCAAGAATATAATTGATGTTAACAATAAATATTATTTAGAAAGCAAAAAAATGTTAGTTAAATTAGCTACTAACAAGAAACACTAATACCTCATTAAAACACGTTCACGTAAAATAAATTAGGCAAAAGGTAAAATAAAATATATTATGTATATTTTTAAAATTAGGGACATTAGAACCTTACAAATTAGCCACACATGCTACTTAAATTAATGTTTATTCTCAGTGATTTATCGATAAATGATACAGCTTCAAATAAATTTCAGTTCATAATGTCATTAGTTAATTAGTTATTACTCTTATATTTTATATTAATGAAAAAGTATTAAGTGATGGTATTATAAGAAGAGGAAAGTATGACAACGTGCAAAATATTTGTATTTAATGAATGTTTAGAATAAGTAGATTACTTTGTGTATTTGAGAAATATGTTTGATAGAAAAGGAAAGGTTGAGAAAAATATCGAAAGGAGGGCGACTGCTGGGAACAAAGTGTACGGCGCATTGATGGAATAATATCTAATGAGAACTTGTTAATCGAGGCAAGACTTGTAGTACACAAAGGAGCCTTGGTGCCAACAGTGATGTATGGAAGGGTGGCCTGAAGCTGGCGGAAGGGGAACGAAAGTAGACCGAATGTAGTGGAAATGATGAAATAGAAAGATTTGAAAGATAATTATTATTTCTGTGTCTCTGATAGTTATAACATGTTATTGATTGCATCAGAAATAGAGGACATCCGCAGAAGATTTGGCAACACCAGGTAAACCAGATACTGGAAAATGGTCCTGTTAGAAACCTCAATAATCGACGAGTTTGTAAGAGGAGTTGTATGAATGTGGATGAGGCAAAAATTGTGTACAAAAGAGTGTCTATCTTCTATCCTATCTGCCTACCCCCGAGTAGAAACGACATGTTGGTAAGTTAAAAAGTAATAATAAAAATGTTCGAATGTCATAATATTCGAGACATTAAAATGGGTATGTCATTATGTTTTTTAATGCATGATAGACAAAAAGTGAATTGTACAAAATCAACATAAATTTTTTACTTTTAATTAAGTTTAAGTTGGTAGTGTATGCACACTGAGCAATAGCCTACGCATATATCTATCCTAAGTTTTGAAAGTAATATACCTTATGTACTTCCCTGGGAGTGAACAGCCGATAAGGGCAGTCGCAATAAATACTCTTTACGACTCCTATACAATGAGATGACTGTTTTTATGTAAGCTTTTATTTACCTCGGGTGATGCCCTCCCTGAAGTGACTGAAGAATTTGGAGTTAAAAGTTAAATTGATGTAGTTATTCGAAATTGCGGGAGAATGCGCTTTATCCATATATACGTAGACTTTTTCTTTTAAAATAAAATGAATGAAATGCTTGAATTGTCGATCAAGTGCAATATTATATGGATACAACAGTCGCAAATTATTCCCGTTAATTCGACGAATATGTAAATGCTAATAAAAATTACACGAACATTATTTTTTCTTTTCATAATAGCAATACCTAAGCACATTTTAAAGTAGCCGATATCTTTTATGAATGCTGCGATTTGTAATAGTACATCAGAACGCAGATCATTATTTTCTGTTCTATATTAGGTATTTCTCAAAAGAAATACATTTTTAATAGGTACTATTATTTTTAAATACTAATTAAATGTATTAATTAGAAAGATATACATATGAAATCAATTTTATCGAAAAATATTGTTGTTGCGCTACCGGGGTTCGAACCTGGATTTCTTTTCAAACCGGGGAACATGCTTTTCAACTATGCTACAGCTATACAAATTTTTCATTGTTTGAAAACGATAGATGTATTAATTTGAAAAAGTGTAACATATAGGTTCGAAAATATGTCGTCAAAAGTACTGTCGCTGTTGCATAGTTGGATAATGCACCTTCCCCGGTTTGGAAAGAGATCCAGGTTCGAATCCCGATAGCGCAATAACAATATTTTTCGATAAAATTGATTTTATATGTATATCTTTCTAATTAATATATTTAATTAGTCACAGACCGTCTGTTCTGAATAATTACAACTTCACACTAAGAATGTGTTCTCCTAATACTATTATTTTTTATTCATTTCGGTACAATTTTTACAAGTTGTTCATAATTTTATTACACCTGTTTCACTAGACAAAAATTGTGTTGAAGTTTGCAATGTATTTTACAAAGTAATTTTGATATTGGATGTCCAAAAAAATGTGTACACGAGAAGTAGAAATTCCGAAATTGAGCGTCTATTGCATTTTGAAGTACTAAAAAAGTTTTGCTTGTTGATGAGGAGAGGTTTTATTTCGAGAATTTCCCCAATACCATCAGGTCTGTTTTGATGAAAATCTGCCTAACATATGGATTGGCAGAAGAGGTAGCATCGAATAGTCTCCGCATTTTGCACGTTAAAGATTAGGTATATTAGGTTAAGAAACAATTAAATAATTAAATATCGGGGTAGAATGCACTCAAACATAAACAAAAATAAATGTTTGCAATTCCATTGATTTGAGTTAATACCATTGCCTGGACCACAATAGCCATCAGTTGTGATGCTAAAAAAATTATACATTTTACTATATTTAATTTGAATTATAAAACATAAATTTAACTTCATATTCATAGAATTTATGAACTTTTTAAGAGTTTTTGAGATATTCTATATATAGTTAGTACAGCATTAAATAAATAATAAAAATAATAGTCATAATTTAATGGCTTTTATTATGTAAATATTTAAACAAAATCGAAAACATAAAATATCGTTCAAAGAACGTACCTGAATCGAAGTGAAGGTGAACAAGTTTTAGTAATCGATATAATAAATTTGTTTATATGAGTGTATCAATATATTTAAGCCTTTTAGTAAATATCTCTTTAAAAAATACCCTATGAAAAATATATACTGGTGATTAATAACGCATAGTTAAGCGCTTCCCAAAGTATGCGTCGCGGGTCCTGGGGTACCGCGACCGGCTTACAGGGGCGCCATGCGCATTTTTAAATAATTTTAAAAGATTTTAATTTGTGACCTCCAATGCGCGAATTAAAATATTTTTTTGAAGAGTCTTTATTACACATTATTAATGTATCGTACAGAATTACTCGCCGAGGAGGCGTCAATTAATTGATATGATATGATACGTATCAGTAATTTAAAGGTGTAATCATTGGCGTGGCGCCGAAGGACCCGTGGGATAGATTTCAGAAAAACAATGACTATCATTCTCAGTAATACGTCACAACGGCGGCCTATCGCTATGTACTTGCAAATATGATGGGAAAATATTACATGAATGTATATATTGTATGTAACTGAAATAAAACAGGGTATTCTGCAGGTGGGAAGCCATTCTAGATTGTGTCGTGTCGCTATAGTGTACCAATATTGAACAACTTTTGTGTTTCATTTATTTCGACCTTATATCATCGCCGGTTAAAATAAGCGGAAATCAGCGAATCATCCTTGTCTATAATTCTTGTTTCCCATACAGAACAATTAGCTTACTTTGAAAAAACGCAGGTTTGAAAAATATTTCCAAAGAGATAACATCGACAAGTTTGCATACATATGCAGAGGAACTGAAACACATTTGTAGAGAAATAATGGAGTGCCATGGAAAAATACTAATGCACCAAAAGCGCCGTGAACCGAAAAAGTTTGAAAACCTCTGGCATAGTCGATAAAACCTTAACAACATCTTATATAGTTTATACTAAAACTGAGAGGAATTGAGAAAACTGACTTTATTTGAAATTGTTAAATGTTCATTTTTAAAGTTAAGTATAACGGGCAGTATCCACGAATGAATTTTTAAGAGATTTTCTCTGTGATACGGATTTTGCTCCCTTGAAATTCTTTGAAGATTATTCTCAGTTTTCGTAGTCTTCGTGTACACACCATGTCTCCGAGTTTCATTGTATAGCGCTTTACTTCACGCTCGTCATGTACGTCAAATGTTATTGTCGTTCGTCAGTTGAGTGATTTCGTATCCTAATAGCTACAGTTGACACTGAATAAATATTTGTAATATACCGCTTCATATTAATATTTATTGACAATGCTAACTTTTTAAAATAGATAGTTGTCCGGATCTATCGTAGTTTTAGGAGACGTTTGTATACATGTGTCAAATATCGCTGTCAGTTCGAATGTTGTGTGTGTTTTTTTCTCTTTCTATCAATCTCAAGCTGATCTTTGAGTTAATCTCCAGATCAAAATCTTAACACGTGTACATGGTATTGAGATATATCTCAATTAAAAGTCTGAGATTATCTTATTGTATTTCCTTGCATTGACACGACCCGTACGACTTTTTTACAGAATAATAAACGACAAATTAATATTTAAAAAATTGAATAAAAATGAATTATTAATTAATTCTGGCGTCTCCTATAGGATTTTACTCAAATGTGTTTGAGATTCCGTAAATATAAAGAAAATGGATTTCAAATAATAGAACGACAGATGTATCAATTTGAAAATGCAACATATATATTCGAAAATTTGTCGTCAACTTACTATGTTGGTGTAGTGTAATCAGTTAATGAATTTCCCCGGATAGGAAAAGATCCAGGTTTGAATTTCGGTAGCAACAAAAATATTTTTTTCCATAAATTGATTTTATACGTATATCTTTCTAATTGATACATTTAATTTGTATTGTTGGTACACATTGGTATTCACTTTGTAGTGAAATATGCGATCGTTGCCTGTCGAGTCGAGATTGCAAACAATAAACAATGTAGAAAGTAGATGTACATGACAATTATCGGATTAGTAGCACCATTAAACAAAGTAGGTTATCAATTTAGAGACCATTACATTCTTGTGTTAGAATACAGGGTGGTGTTGATTATTCTGAGAGTATAAGACGTATAACTTTAGTAATGATCATTGGCACGTCAACTACCGCAATATAGAGTCATCAAGAGAGGAGCTCTCCATGCGGTCTAACAAAGCAATTAAATGGACTGTAGGTAAGTAGGTCGAAACCAGTTTTAATATAATAAACCCGCCTGTACGATCAACATGAGACCAGAACAAAAGAAAGCTCAGGAGCGTGGCGTTTATATGAAGTACTGTAGAATAAATATTAAATTATTATTAGCAATCTTTTTTAATATTAATCACTTTAATACTGAAATAAAAATATTGTGACAAATTAATCACAATAATAAAATGAAACATTGTGTGAAAATTTAATGTTGAGATTTGACATCTCATATCGAATGACGGGCTCATGCAAAGCGAAGTAGTCGGGAGTTCGAAGCTTGTCTCGGGAGATTACCAAATTAATCTTATTCTCATAGTACAAGCGTTTAGCTTAGTTTGAAAATAGTTAGAATATTGATGAGACATGTATTCCGTGCAGGCATCTCTCTATATTTAAATTAATTACATTATTGTGATAAATCTTGAGTTACCACAGATTCAAGAGTTCTATCCTCTGATCACTATCTAGTTTCTTGGGTCCTGATTCCTTATAAGTGAAACTCAGTCTTTTCCGGGTAACAATATTCAGTTTATTACAACACGTTATTACAGTCAATAATAATTATGCATTTCAGAGATAGATTTGTTATTCAGAAGAAGCTGTGATGGAAGAGAACTCTTCTCCTCGAATTTAGTTTTATGATACACACACACACGCGCATACATTTACAAAGTGACAGTTCTCACAATTATGTACATAGATATTATTTATTTATTGAGCTAGTGATGTTAAAAATTACACAAAATATGTAAAAAAAATTGAAGAGGTATGTACCTGTATATTACATTAATAATCACTAATTTTAAAATAATGTTAATAGAAAAATTAGCGTGGTGTTCGTTCGAAAAGTTTAGAAAAGAAGAATAAACTTTAAATGAATAAGTAATGAAGAAGGTCAAGGACGTCCTGCTACTGATGAAAACGTCTAATTGAAAGCTTTAGTGGAAGAAAACACGCAACACTTAACCAGTACTGATTAACCGAAGAGGACACGACTTGCTTCACGACAACTTTCACCTATTCAAGCATCTCGGTGACTACAATAATTAACAGCAAAAAATCCAAACAGGGAAAGAGCAGAACGTGGCTTTAAGAAATTCTTAGATTGTAATCGGTTTGAAATGAAATCAAATTGCTCTTAATAAAGTTTATTTACTCTAAAGTAATGTTTAATTGAATTTGATGATTAAAATCGGCCATTATTTTATGAACAACTTAATATTAAATCACACTGTTATATGCAATAATTAGTTACCTAGCATACAACGGTCGGTTAACTTGTTATTTTGTTTCAGTAATCTCGATCAAACTCATAATAATTGACATCGGTAATACGTATCGAGCGAAATACAAATCAGTACGTATACAATTTGGTGGTAAAATTGATGGGAACTCCTTTGGTGCATTGGTTAATCGTGTAGTTAATCGAACGGTTCTCCTCAATAAGTTCGGGTATTTACTCTGAAGAGATTGCAGCATCTGTGTGCCTGAGATATGATCATCGCATATTGTTCCAGACGCATTAGGGGCGTTGCTTCTAAATTAAAACTTTAAATTGGAACGCCTTTATCTCATTACCGAGCCGCCTGGAGAGTAAATTGGTGTGTTGTTGAATACCCTCGTAACAATTATTATGAATGCATTTCGTCACGCGTGATTTCGTATGGAGAATCGATGATAGAAATTCCCGACCGGCGTTTCTCTCCGTCGGAGCTCTGCTGACTAATTGATCGAAACAATGTGTATAAATCAATGCATAGGTATTTGTGTTCACTTCTCACTTGGAGTACAATGTTCTAGTAGAAAGATTGGTAGCTTGCTCGAGTGGACAGTCTTTGTTCGCAGTAATTAAAATCTTTTGTGAAAAGCGCAAACCATCTGGAGCACTACCCGTTGAATCTTGGTCAGCAATTAATGCAAATAATGATTTCGTACTTGCAGTTGTTGAATTAAATAATAGCCATTGTTCAACATTCTTGGTGAAATATCCGAGGATCACAAATCTATCAAATAAGTCAATTAATATGATGAATATGATTATTAAGCCAACGCACAACGAAAATGGCAATAGCCAGCAATATTTGTGTATATTAGAAATTGATTACTTGCCAAGAATATTTGCAACCAATTCAGTAATAATTAATTACTTTAATGACAACTAACTTTATTTATTTATTTCTAATTTAACCATTTTTTTGTAATGAAAATACAAATTTTTTTATACGCGACATGTAAATATATTTTTATAAATTAATTTTAACACGTTATACTACGAATATATGTGTAATAAAAATACATCTTAAAAAAGGGCTTTATTTTTTTATATTACATTTCATTACACGGTTTCAAACGTCTCACAGATAAACTTAATAAAAAATGCTGCTAATATACATGAATATTATTTTTATCTTCTTGAATATTATCTTCTATCCTGAAGAAAAGCAATATATATTAGAATATTTGTTAACTTATGTGAAGAAATTTCCGTCTTTCCGGCAACTTTTTTTAATTTACTTCGGTATGAAAGCTTTTGTTGTGTATATTAAATTAATAATATATTATTTTGTAACGTTTGAAATACACAAGAAATCTAATTTAATTTTTAAATTTTATCATGGAATGTTGTGTCCTTCAACATAACCATACATTTTCTGTCAATAGGAACTGAAGTATATCTACGTAACTAGTTTTTATTCTACATCGATGTTTTTGAATCGCCAACCGCAAACCGCATTACGGCTTGCTCATGATCACGATGAAATATACGCATTGTTAAATATAAGTGTTCATAAATAATACGGAGAAGTTAAATTGAAGATGTCTGCATAAATCATAAAGAAGAAGCGATATTCTTGTACGGGTTAAATGAACTAAACAAAACGTTAATCATAACTACATCAACTACTGTTTATTCCGTGTCCGAAGGTACACAAACTGTTAAATACATTTTACGTAAACCATTGAGTCCCTTATTATAATTCATATCTACATACAGATATGTAGATATGAATTAATAAATAAAAAGACAGCATAATTTACATATTATTAAGGTGAGCACATTCTTATTGTGAAGTTGTAATTATTTAGAACATAGGTCTGTGATATTTTAAATACTAATTAAATGTATTTATTATAAAGATATGCGTATAAAATCAATCTTCGGGATTCGAACCTGAATCTCTTATAATCCAATATTTTTCGATAAATTGATTCAAAATATTTAAGGGTTTTTTTACTACTCTTTGTGAATAGCATTTTTTGATTAAAATTAATAATTATACTTTTAAAATTAGCAATATTAACTTTGTGGTTAAAATTCATATTTTTATTTATTATCTTTGTTTTATTAACCACTTAATTGAGTTTAAATACATCTACCGGTTTCGAAAAATACCATTTTTTTCTTCAGGATGTCATAACTAACTAAAACATATATTATTGTTTCTTTACCAGAATCTATTTTAGAAAAATCAATTTTTAAAATTTAAAAAACAACCAACTAAATTTAACTATGAGTTCCATTCTAAATTTTTTTCCTAAAAATAATTGGAGTAAATTTGTATTAAGTAACGATTTGAGTTAGGTACTAAAAAAATTTTTTTTTTAATTATTAAAAATAAAATAATAATTTTTTAATTATAAAAAAAATATAAATTACAAACTCTCCTTTGAAACCGGAGCACTGTGTACGAGATAGTTATTTAACGTTTTAGAAAGTATTAATATTTACGTATTTAAAAATAAACACGTTCAACTGCTTCCCTTTGAACATGAAATAATCAAAGTTTATAAAAATCGCAGAAATAAATGTTAAATTTATATTTTTAATATTATATACTTTCCATTTATAAACTCATTTCTGATATACATACATATTTTATTGATGTTCTGCGGACATCCATAATATGTATTTTAAGATATCAATCGACAAAATGATAATTTATTGACGAGCAATACTTACTCATCCACCATTGATATGTCAAGGATCAAGACCACCCAGTGATAAACAATAAATACGTACATTCTTACATGTACTGTAAATATACAGTATCATGGAGCTGTGTATACCAAGTATCACACGTATTTGAAATGCTATTACTGAATAGTCAAATGGTTTCAGTAGGTATTCAAAAGGTTTCGGTGGTTTTTCGTTTACATTGTATATTATCTATGCTTAAAAAAATGCCATAACTATGAAAGATAGCACGAAAAGAGAGCTCACTGAGTCAATTTATTGTGGTTTTCAAAATAAGAACTGAATTTAAATAAAAATATAACGCATATATTTGGATCGCAGATACAAAGTTATATACTCGAAAAATTTATAGTGTAATTTACAGTGGATAAAAAAAAGATTTATATTAAACCGTTTTATAATTTGTTTTGCAATAATGATTGGTTCATAATTATTTATATTTATATAAATTTAATATCGTCAAATACCGTACGACGATCAATGAGATACCAAATTACTAATCCAACTTCGTAACACATTTCTATGCAAATTTGAATAGGCTTGTGTCCACGATTTAAGAGATATATATGAAAAAAAACGTTTCATTCTTATTTCATCAATTAACATTTTTTTATTTCATTATTAGTTTAAGTTTTACATTAATATTAAACTTTTCACAATATAGTATATTTATCTTCTCACCGATATGCGTAGCCCATAATAAAAATACACATTATTTATTTCAGATTACGATGTATTTTTATAAGTATCTTATCATATTGTTTCACCATAAACAAACAAGAAGAGAGTTTGGATTTATGTTAAATAAGCAATATCACCGTGTGGGTTGGCCGAAATAATATTCAGTTACCATAGACAAACTTAACCGATTATATCAAGGATTTTGACGTAACTTGATCCGGTATATTGATTTCTTAATAGTCTACACGAAGGTATATAATTAATGTTTCTATAAATGTTATTATGTTCTTGATTAGACGCATATGGAGAAACTTAAAATTAACAAGGTTAGATTTCTACATCATTAATTAAAAAAAAAAATTCTCTCTCCCACGTAAAAAAGCCACATACTCACTGCCCACTGACATTTTGTCAGTTTTTTATGTGGCCCTCCTGCGAATTTTAGTGTATTAAAAATAGGTACAGTATTTTTTTTGACTCGAAATTTCATGACATTATTATGTCATTCTATTGAGAGTGGTTAAAATTATCTTTTAACACAACATAGGACCATCATAGAAAAATGAAGAAATAAGGAAAGAATATAAAGCTGATCTGAGAATAGTGAGTAAGATTAAGAAATGATCACTAAGGGGTTTTGGTCATATAGAACGGATAAATTAGGAGAGAATGGCAAGGAAGATATATGACGTAAGTGTTGGTGGCACCAGAAATAGAGGAAGATTTGACACGACCGAGTAAACCAGATACTGGAGGATGGTCCTGTTATAAGTCTCAATAATCGGCAGAAGATGTATAAATGTGGATGAGGCAAGAACTGTGTGTCAGGACAGAAGAGTGTGGCGCTCTATCCTCTCTGCCTACCCCCGTGGATAAACGGTATGATGGTAAGTTAGTTAGATAGTTAGTCATAATAAAGTATACAGTTAATATATAAATTCTTTTTTATGGTGTTCTCGTACATTTAATATCATGTATTACAGTATCTGAAATTAAGTTTTTCCATATTTTTCGTTTCTTTAATATACAGCAAATTTATTTCTTAGATAGACCTAATAGTATTTCAAGTTTTAATTATTTAAATAAGGTAGTACGAATAAAATACAGTGTGTAAATATAAATATTTTAAATATGAATTAAATATATTAATAAAAAATCAATTTTATCAAAAAATATTATTGTTGCGCCACCGGGATTTGAACCTGGATCTCTTTCCAAACCGGGGAAGGTGCACTGTCCAACTATGCTACAGCGACGATATTTTTAGCGACAAATTTTCGAATCTATATGTTACCTTTCTGATATTAATACATTTAGTCGTTCCATTATTTGAAAGAGCCATCTACCTTATTTTTACGAAATCTCAAATACCGTTGAGTAATCTGATAGCAGACGCCAGAATTATCAATTCATTTTTATAAAATTTTGGACACATTGATTCCAATTTATTATTTGGAATCGGTATAAGTATTTTATGCCGATTCCAAGAATTATCAAGAATCGAGCTGTTCATCTTTTACCGATGCAATATTTATTGAATCAAATATGTAAATTTATTGAGACCGATCATGAATATGAATTCATGTACTAAGAATGACGTAGTGAATCATTCTTAATGATCCAGAACTTGGAATGATATATTCACATTCACTACGGTATACAAATCGGGAGTGGCCAATCGATGCAGTCTTTACACAGGGTGCGCCAATAAAATAACGGTTACAGTACAAGTACGTATAAATATATCAGTAGCGTGTAGAAGGCACATACTCAGGTTATGCTGTTACCAATTATGTTATGTATACTATATGCTGTATATGCGAGTAGGATTATGATATATAGTTGTCTTTGAAATTGCAGTTTTTCATAACATAGTTCTGTGGTATTTTAATACAAATTAAATTAATCAACTGGAAAGATATATAGAAGAAATCAATTTATTGATAAATATTTTAGTTATGTATTATATTTTAAAATATTTATCTCGGTAGCAACTTAAATATTTAGATTTTTTCTGAACATATTTTTAATTGATTAATATAATTTGTATTTATAATTTTTGAGTAATATTTAAAGCGTTTTTAAAGTTTATTTTTTAATGTTAATAATATATACTCTGCGACTTTTTTAGAACACTAATACAAAGGACAGAATATTATTCTTTAAGTGTTGAAAAATCCTTAATTTAATTACTGAAGCAAGTAATTACATTTATTTACGAGTCGGAAATAGTTTTGCGGGTTTGCCTATTCTTTTTAATAAAAACAAAATACCATATGTTTTAATTAAACAAATCCATAATAATAAAGTGCTATAGTTTTTGGGAATAAACTTCGTTAACTTATTAACAAATAGTATGGGGTCAAGAACGCAAAAAAATTATCATAAAAACAAAACGTTTAGTAAGATAGTAAAAATCGACAATTAGTAAAAGAGGAAGTTGGCACTTCAATAATTTGTGCGTTGATCTAACCCAAGTTGAAAAACTTTGTTATTCTGTTATAAAACAGAATTTTCAAATCAGTAGGTAGCAATTGAATGGCTCGAGTAGAAAGATTGATTGAAAATAGTAGCTAGCAAAAACAGTAGCGACAAATAAAGTATTCTGGGTCTCAGCATTATGCGGGATGGTAGCGGCTGGCTTCAGAACTAGACAATTAAAAATTCTAGATGTTACACGGTGAACGCTAGCTTAATGATAATAAATTTCATTTTTGTTTTCCATAATTTCTAGTAATGTATACATTTTTTGTATGCGTACGCCCTTGATGTATATTGTATATAGATGTTTGTTATAGTTATATATTTATTTTAGCAAATTTGACTTATTTCAGAAAGATGCAATTTCAAAACAATAAAAACATGTTCAGTCATTTCAATGTGTAATTCAATTTTCTTTTTTATACAAAATAAATATGTGGTAGAATTGTAATATCAAGGTTTTTTACTTAAATCTCCACAGTTTACAGTTTATTATTCTTATAATAATTAAAGTTGTAATATTAAAATAAGAAAATAAAAAAATGTGTAGGTGGTCAACGTTAAAATTCGAGTTTTCTAATATTTAATAAAAAAAATAGGTAAATTCTACTCACCCTGTAAAAAAGTGGAATATAATCTGCCGGATGAATAAATATTAACTTGTGAAGTCATACCTATATTTTTGTGATTACGACGAATATTTTCTCGTAAGATAAAATTATACAATTGATGTGTAAGTCAGGATGACTCATATTGTATGTGCAAATGAAAAAATTTGCGAATCGATGATTATTTAATTTTTGAAACTCAAAAATTGTGAACTTGAAAAGTTTTGGTGTTCGAGCTAATTATTAAAAGAGTCCTGAAAATCTAAATATAAAAAAATTATTTTAAAAGACAAGTATCTGTTAAAAACACGATTATTAATGTTTCGAATAAGGAGTACGTATCGAACCTATGAAATTTTTGCAATAATTTCTGTAAAATTTAAACAACAAATAATATTTTTAAGATGACAATTCTTCGGATTTTTAAAAGTGTATTTATGTAAAAAGGCGTGAATTTAGAAGAAGCTAAGTATGTTTCTATGTTCAACAAATTTATATAAAATTTTATCTATTTTTGCAAAAAAATACGTACAAGTCTATCTACTGCCGTATTACATAAAAACGCATATTTACACATTAAATGAATTGTTCAAATAATCATGGTTTACGTATATAAGTATCGCAATAGCGATGCAAAATCCAACAAATAATGTTTTTTCTTCTTTAGTTCATTTGCGTTCATTGTTGAACACAGGTCTCCCTCATTGTTTTCCACAAATCCCGATTCATTGCAGTTCTCCCGCAACAAAAGGCACCAGTTTTTTTAGACCTCTATTTTATTTGCCAGGTATGGTCACCACCGTAGAATTTCACATTTTTCTTAAGAAATTTTATATAAAGTCATGGAAATAGTTTTCTTATAGTAATTATTATGTCAACGTTCGTTTTATTCCTAAATGCAATATAATTTACTACTGCTCATTTTCTTATGACCTAGTACCGATTTCGTTGCGGGATCTTTTGTATAATACTACATTTTAGTTGTATTAAAATTGATTAATATTTTGTTAAGTTCTTGTTTCTTAAGAGAGCTTTATATAAATATTTAAGTCAGCCGGGTTGTACAATGAACTACCGTGAGAAATGTAAATATTTAATTATCTATAGACACGGTGCGCGCAGATAGCTTAGAATAATTGAATCACGAAGGAATCATTAAACTTTGCGGGGATTATGAAAATGAAAGCTTTCGCAAGAGGGAATAGAAAATTAAGCCCCATTATAAATATTTTCAAACAGCTTATCATTATATTAAGAAAATTAAACAATTTATTTAACGGAAGGTGAAATAATATTTTTTTTACTTACTTTGCGAACATTTTTTTGTGATTCATTATAATCGAAAATTTCAATAAAGGGTGGACAATTTTTAAATAAATATTATTTTTAAAATATATGTATACATTTATATACTAATTGAGTGTATTAATTACAAAGATATACATATGAAATAAATTTTATCGAAAAATATTGTTGTTGCGCTACCGGGATACGAACCTGGATCTCTTTCCAAACCGACATTATTTTTTTTGACGACAAATTTTCGAACTTATATGTTACACTTTTCAAATGAATACATCTATCGTTCCATTATTTGAAAGCCATCTACTTTATTTTTTTACTGAATCTCAAATACCTTTGAGTAAACCTAATAATAAATATGTACTAAATGAGATAACGTGCTTATTTTTTTATAATATTTTTGTTTTCATAGTACTTAGGTAACGTAACAATGAATTTAAAATATACAATACAAAAAAAATGTATCTTTATATTTTTTGGTTAAAAACAGTATTATTATTTATTATGATAATTCATTATTTTAAGATTTTCGTTTTTTTTAACATTAGTTTTGTTTTCCTAAGTTTGTATTTGACTGCAATTAATGTTTTGTGACAGAGTGATGTAAGTTTCGGATGTCATGTAGCTTTGAGGCTAAGGTTTTCTTTTGTACGTAAATGTGAAAGAAAACTGCTTCATTAAGCCTGAGCGAAGTATCAATATTCTTTAAAATGCGAATTGGGTGGATATCATCTTTTTATTCGTAGATGAAATTTTAAAATGAAAAATTATTTTTGAAAATTTAATCTTTATTCGAATATTACTTGTATCTATCATGAACTGAAATTTGTATTTATAAAATTATATTTTTTAATACTCGCCAGCGGTGGAATGATGCTATAACAATTTTTGCGCACCAGATCTCTTCGTCGCATTCACAGCAAATCCAAATTGGTCAGAGATTACGGACAATTTAGCATCCGTTGCGCAGTTTCAAGATTAATTTGGCAGCGTTGTTAAATAATCTAACTATAAATGATAGCTCGGTACTGTGAAATTGAGTTCCAAGAATAAGGGTGTCTCACTTGTTCGCATCTTGGTGTCACTGCGGGCTGGGGTTAAAATTTTAAGTTAAAACACCAGGACGCTCAGTTTAAATCCGCTGAATTTACAGACGTGGATACAAATCCTAGTTATCAGGTATGCTGCACAGATCAGCTTCACTAAAATCTACATCGTCTGCATACAGCGGGCAAGATCTAATCAAACTTACTTCTTCCAATTGTCCATGTGCAAGGTGAGAAGCTGTGGTGTCATTACAAAGCTCTATTTGACACTTTTTGTAATATCATACTATGATGTAAGTGCCCTTTTAATTAATACAATTGACTATATAAGTTTGTCATTCCCCTTGTACTCAGATAAAACCTTCCATAACTTTCGTCTTCCAGTTAATGTTGGCATAAAAATGTAAGTATTCAAAGTTAGCAAGATTCTCTTTACCTTTCCAACAACCATTTTATTATACCCCTTTTAAATACTCACAGCATTCATGACGTACGTGATTCACAATATCTCCTTCATATATATCACATTATAGATTAAGGGGTCGGATTGGAATAGCTATTGAATTGAGGCTATACTTAGCTAAATTTGGTCGGTGTGTTCGTTTTAATATAAAGTTAAACTTTGTATAGCGTTGAATAGTAGATCAGATAGAGTTCAAAGTAAGCTACTGATGATTAAGGCCTTCTAAAACATTATGAGTAGATTGTTTTGTAGTTTTCTTTGCCCCATTCGATTATACTATAAATTAGTAATGATTGACACAGAACGAAATATAAGATTTTGATAATGCTGTAGCTTTTTATGATAATAATGATTAGAACCATTAAAAAGTGTTTTATGTTTACCAAGTCACCTTATTATACTCGTCTCATCTGAGAAAAGATGAATATCAAGTTGACATTGTTTAGTAAGATTTCTTAACGTAACCTAGAAAGAGTATTTCACAGAGCACAAAAACTGAACAGAACAAGAGGGAATAAGAAATAATACAAAGATATAAAATACATATGAAATAAGATACAAATTTTTAAAATAATCTCATTAGATTATGTGCTATTCAGCTAATCTACATGAAAATAAATGGAATGGCAGCTGGGATATGCACGGAACCGTAAGCTTTTTAAACATCAGATTTAGAACATTACGATATTCCTTCTCTTCTAATAATCAGTTTAAAAAATAGTTACAATCAAATCGAGCTCAGTATACCACTTTACAACATGTATTTCTTTAAAAAATTAGACAAATCAATTATATAAATGGGTACACAGAAAAAATTTGTCTCTCGAAAAAATATTTGGTTAGTACTGGAATAAGGACCTGCAATTTTCCTTGCCTTCGTTATGTACACAATAAAGGATTCCGAAACGTTTGAGACTTATAAATGTAGTCTTATGTAGGTAAATGAAATATCTGTTATTCTATTTTAAAATAGCTATCAATTTTATTATGCAATTTAATCCCAAAAACATTTGACTAATACACGCCAGGATAAATTAATACATTTTTATTATCTGGAATATCTTTGAAGCATTTTTGTTGTGATGTTACAATTGTAAGACATATATATGGTATATAGAACTATTTATAAGTAACTTAATGTCTTGTGTGAATAACAGATTTTATATCATATATTAAGGGAAATAGGCATATTCATTTTATAGGAGTAATAAAAAGTTTAAGCAAACATATTCTCGACATTATAAAATGAATACAGCATTTTCACCAGAGATCAGAGTATGAATATTATTAAATAAAATAATTCATCATTTTATTAATATTCTGAAATGTTTTGCGAACGGGTTTTATTTACGTTTCATTTAACTTGACGCACGAGGCACGCAGGGCAGGAGTGCGGCTCGGAACTTGCTGGTTGAGCCATCAAACCTTCAGCCTATAATCAGGGCAGATAGCATCGGCTCTTGTTTCATCTGCGGTGAGTTGAGAAATCTTCAGTTACCGCCCTTTTTTGTATCTAGACGTATCTGCACGGAACGCCCCAAGGACAAGGAGACCCTCGGCCAATTCCCGAATCGCGTCTGAGAGAATTACGGATATTTTTGGAAATTATTCTGAGGCAGCGAAAAAATATCGTCATAATCTGAAAATTATTCTTTCTGAATTACGAAAAGATATTTTTTAATTAGTGATTAAAATGATTAAGCAATTAAACTCTTGCATTTTATCATAGCTGGTATTCTAAATATAAAAAAAAATACTATAAAAGTCAGTTTTAATTTCTTTGAATTTTATTATTATCATTAGAGAGAACACATTCTTACTGTGAAGTTGTAATTATTCAGAACAGACGGTCTGTGATATTTTAAATACTAATTAAATGTATTAATTAGAAAGATATACATATAAAAACAATTTTATCGAAAAGTATTGTTGTTGCTATCGGGATTTAAACCCAGATCTATTTCTATCTGGGAAAATTGCATTAACCGATTATGCTACGGCAACACAGTGCATTGATGACAAATTTTCGAACTTATATATTACACTTTTCAAATTGATATAGCTATCGTTCCATTTTTGAAAGCCATCTTCTTTATTTTTACAGATTCTCAAATACATTTGAGTAATCCAAAATTTAATAAAAATGAAATATTAATTTTGGCGTCTCTTATCGGATATTTTTTGATTCCAAGACAAATAATATACTTCAAAAAATAGGGATATACTAATTAATTTTGGATACTTCGTCAACACTAATTTTATGTTACGGTTTGGTTTTCTACCTACTGATATATAAGAATTATCTCCTAATGACGTAAAGTGAAAATATTCCTAAATAGATTTAGAAATTCACTTCTTACTGTGCAATATTGGAATAAGAGGAACAAAGTCTTTAATTTTTGGTACCCAAATAAAGAAATATAAACAATATTCTAATAATAAAAACAACATGAGAAATTTTCTAAATTCTTACTTTAAAAGTTTTTATCTATCTTTAAATCCAATGAATAATTCATTGTCAACGTTTTGGAAGATATATAACGCCGAAATTGAAGATTCTTTTGTCAGCAAGTTGCGTGCCATCTCCGAACCCAGATAACATGTTTGGGCGTGTGTCTTCAACGTCGTCATGTCGCTGATGCGTTTTTCAGTCATTTATTTAACAATTAGACGGCAGTTAACTATCCTCGGCGCCTACTTCGACAGACAGAGAATAATATTGTGGATGCGGCGTTACCGACGGCGAGAGCTCTTAAGGATAGCAATTATAGCCACATGGCAAAATACTAAATAGTTATATCCGTATATAGACGTTAAATTAGGCAGTAACGTTTATCACACAATCGACGAACTAGTTAGTAATTTAGATAATAACTCATTCGGCTGAACAGACAGAAAAAAAACTCCCCCGACATACTCAAAATCAATCATTCTCACGTAATATTATTTTATTTAATTATTACTTAACACTTTAAATACCTAATTACTGTTACACATGATACGTTTAAAAAATATTATTTTGAAAAACGTCATACATTACTCTGACTCCAACCACTTGGTCTTATCGTAAAGATGGCAAAAATATCAGATTCTTCTAACCTGTTTCCAAGTACCTTAAAATATAAATATGAAACGATAGATGTATTAATTTGAAAAAGTGTAACATATAGGTTCGAAAATTTGTCATGAAAAATGCTGGAGCTAACACAATTGGTAGTGTACTTTCCCTGATTGGAAATAGAGATCCAGGTTCGAATCTCGGTAGCGCAAAAACAATATTTTTCGACAAAATTGATTTTATATGTATATATTTATAATTAATACATTAAATTAGTATTTAAAACATCACAGACCTATGTTCTGAATAATTACAAATTCACAACAAGAATGTGTTCTCCTTAATAACATATAAATACCCTCAATGTCTAAATGAATATATTTAAATAAATAAATACATACAATGTCTAATTTGAATAAAAAAACATATATTTTCGGTAACTAATATGAAATCAATATGCTTGGTAAAGTATTGGAACCATTTTCTTCATCAACGGCTTATATTATTCATCTGGATTCGCCTAATCTTATCATTCTGGTCCACTTTGTTTTGTTCTAGACTGCATCTTTGATCACATTCAAATCTTTAAAATTGCTGACTGAAACTGGTATTTCTGTTCTTTTCCTATCGGTGTCGATATTCAAGGCTTATGTATTATTTGATCTTTTTCCCTTCGCACCACATGTCCATACAATCTGCGTCGGTCTTTTTTATATTTTCATTTGCATTTGGAGAAAAACATAAAAACAATATATTTATTTATACACTTATAATTACGAATAACAATTGCTATAGTCTGATTTAAAACACAAAATTCTTCCTTCACCACTTTCTTTCAAAAACAAGCCAGTTTTTATACTAGTGGCCATTAGAATATCGGAGTAGCGAAGACTGCTATTAATAAAATGTTAATATAAAAGAAACTGACTTTGTGAGTTAACACCGATATTGAATGATCAATTTACATCAAAAAAATTAAGTTTGATTGTTATTGATGTCAGAAGAAAACTGCATTAAAAGTTTAAAAATGATAACATTGGAGGTTGTTGACTGCAACTAGTATCCTCATGTTTAAAAATTACTATAGATACTCAGTCTCGTTTCTGCGATTACAAAATTATTTCGGTTATATCTGATGGAAATAGTTTTATGGTTGACGGTATTAATATGTTAATAAAAATGATATAGGTTTTAATAAAATAATGATTCAGAATTAACTTATTTATCTAAAACTAGCCATGAAACTGCCTTTTTAATTAAGCTAGATATTTATCGCATTATTGTAAAACAATTGAAGTTAAACATAGATAAAATGTTTCAAAGATAGCATATTTTTTCATGTAATAGCATATTTTTAAATGTTTACAAGAGTAGCATATTTTTTCTTAAACACTTCAATTGTGAATGCTTAAGTATAATGGTTCGAGCCACCGTGTCAGAGTAAGGGAGACGTCGCGCCGTGCAAATCTTGCTGACAATGAAGGAACCTTCCTTTGAACTGTATTTTGCGAATCGAAGTGTCGGAACGGAACACGTCCGTGAATACAAATTAGTAATTTTCTCAAAATAAGAATGGATGCGTGGTCATGACTCAGGACACCCGAATGCCATTTTTTAGATTCTAAACAGAACGCCGCTTAATTAAGATTCAGGACATGACGATGCTGTAGACCTGCGTTTAGTCGACTGCGGCTATAATTCAGACAGAAATGGGATAATTTAAACTTCTCGGAATGCCGACGTAAAATTTCTATTGATTAAAACTACGACGTCCTTTATTTTTTTACTCTTCTAAGAAAATATCAAAGTTTGTAAAATAATATTAAAAATAATTTCGCAAATCAATATTAATATTTTTGTATTAAGTAATGTTTTATATATTTTTTAGTAAAAACATTTAACAATCTTAAAAAAGTTTATGAGAAAGTAATGTTTTACATATTAAATAATTTTTTTAAGATGTTACCAAATTTGTTTTTAAGAAAATTAATGTTAAAATTCAGTAATTAAATATCATACAATTCTTCAAAAATATCCTTGTTTACTAGCGTAGAATCGTTACCCACAGAATCCCATTTATCAATAATAATATTGGATAATTTTTATAACGCCATTTTCGTAATTTTTTTTATCTCAAGAGCGCTTTACACATTAAATATTTATAATCCTACATTCAATTTGTATTTAAAATTAAAAATTGTTATTTTAACTTGAGAAAATGATTTTTTGAAACGGTGCGTTTTTATAATTCTTAAATAATGTCTCTGATGCACTGTTTGTTATGACGGAGGGCAAAGAGTTCCACGATTTTGGGCCCGTCACCGCAGATGTCCGTCACTAAACACTAAACTTTTGGCAATGGCTGGTCGATTTTACAACCCTTCCTGCGGTTGACCCGAGAGTTTGACATCTACTATTCAAATTGTCTGGGATACAAAGCCCCTGTAAGCGCCATGTTATGTGTCGCCTTGTACATCAACCAGCACAATTTAAATTCAGGGAACAAGAGCGAATGTATCTCATGCAAAAGAGATGTTATATGAGAGAATTTAGAAATTCTATATATTGTCAGTGCTGGATTGTAGTCTGTTGTAAATTGTTGCTTTCTAGGTGTTGCTCTCAATAGTAGCTCTGTACAATATTGAAATTATTGGTAAATTCTCTAAAAAATATTTTCATTCAGCTGTGATCGTGTCTTCAACTCGCAGTGCTGCGCTCGACAGTTGAGTTTGCTCGGATCATCATCGCTGAACTCCTCTGATTGGGTCAGCTCGGTCGATATTGCTCAACATTGCGGTATTTTTTTCTTGTTTAATTTTTTAATTAACGTGGTGCTGATTCACTTGGCAATAACGCGTAATTAATTAAAATATATTTTTTTTATTCTACACGCAACCTATGAAGCATTATATTTCGTGCAATTTCGATAGAAAAATAATTAAAACATTGCCTTCAAACGTTGAAACGAGTTATAATTTCATTTACATAGCTTAATTTATTTTTCATCATGTAGACCTCAGAATAGACAAATGGTTTATTTTGTGAGATTAACAAGCAGAAAACAAGTAAAATATTTCGGGCTTCCGATAGCTAAGGCGATTTTTTTCCATCTCCAGCCATTCATGTAAAGAGGGTTAAGCTGTCCGTCGTTATCGAATCGTGGGGTAACATTTTAAGAGTATCGTAAAGATATTTTTTCTAACCGCAGACACGCGTGTTGCTTATAGATTTTTTGGATTTCACGGAGGGTTCGGTGCCGAAACGACTACATATTATATAATAATACGGGAATATCTCCACAGCAGACAGATTCATGTTGAAGAGTTTATAGGCTGCTTATGAGCTTGGGTTTTTTGTTATTAATTATAATAATAATATTTACGACTAAATACAAGATAAAGTAAAGAATTTTAAATGTGAAACCAGTCAACAAGTTCAAATACATTAATGTTGAATTCTCTAGCGACAAAGGGATGGTGAAACAGACACTGAAAAATCGGGGCTACTGGTGGGGGCAAATGTTTTCTTTATAGTGCAGTGTTAAATAAATCCAAATCAAGTGTCAAGACGAAGCTGACTGTGTACAAGCCCATTTTAATATACGAGGCGCGTTTTTAAAGTAAGTACCGTTGCCGGATATTCCCGGTGTAGCATTGCGGTTGCGATGTTGCGCATGCGCAATGGTTTCCTTCATGTGTTGACTCACCGCATGTAGCGTAAGAGACATTTACATAGTATGGCCATTTTGTATGCCGACTGCGATTCGTTTCTTGAATGCATGAAACGTGAAACCATATGACATTCATCGCCAAGTGTGTCCTGTTTTGTCCTGATTTGGCGCCAAGTGATTTCCATATTTTTCTTCATCTGAAGCGGTTCCTTGGTGGAAAGCGTTTTGACAACGATGATGAACTCAAAAACGAAGTATAGACATGGTTTTCATCCCGGGTGGCGTCGTTTTATGATGAAGGTATACAAAAATTGGTGCCTCGTTATAACAAATGCGTCAATAATGGTGGTGACTATGTTGCGAAGTAATTTAAGGTGTATATCGTCCGAAGAAAATAAAGTGTTGTAAAAATGGTGTTGTGTTTCTTTAAAAAAAATCCGACACTTAAAAAATGCGCCTCTTATGGTCACCGAGTATAAATTATTACGAAGAAAATTCCGAAAATTACAAAAATTACCTAAACACACAACAGTTGACACAGACACAGTGAAAATAAGAACTACAAAATATCATCGACAAAAATTACATTTGGGCAGAGAGTCATTCAATATTACTCCACAAAATCATATAACTAATAATGAAATATTTAAGAAACTAATTATCAAATGGATTACAAAATTATACAAAGAAATATTAAAAAGGGTACGAACGACAAGCACACAATTAAAAAAAACGCATCAGAAAGTTTTACAAACACTTGAACAACTCTTGAACAATAGACCACCTCGACCCAGGGGCATTCTAGTGAGGGGGCATAACTTTTAATACATGTAAAAAAAAAGAACGAGTTCAAAACTTCAAGCTGTCAAAATGAGTTATCTTAGAGGAGTAGCAGGAGTAACATTATGGGACCAAGTGAGATGTACCGAGATAAAAGAGACCCTCGGCATGAAGCCCCCTACTTCTACATATAGAAAGATCTTAATTAAGAGGGCTTGCATACGCCTCGCGAAGGCCAGAGGAACGGCAACCATGATGAATCTTCTCGATAACTCCAGAGAGAAGATGGGTCGCCCCAGACTAAGCGCAAGACTGTATAACGACAGTTTTGATTGTTCAGCAAGTATTGAAGTCGCTCAAGTCGTGATATTTGGCTTTCGAAAGAAAAGAAATTGAAAGAATGAAATGTTAATCCTTTAAAAAAACCATTTTTATTGAAATGAATTGTGGAATGAACGCAATAATAATGAAAAAAAAATCTTATTACAATAATTGGCGTTAATATTCAAACTATAAAATTAATAGATAGGTTAGAAATGAAATGGTATAATAATTGTTGTGTGATCTAGATTTGACGTCCAATCTTATATATATATATTTTTCAGCTTACAAATATGCATAATAAAAAGTAATGGAGCCGTTTCATGCATAATGTATAAATATTATATTTTTATAATAGTAATTCATACATACTTACATTGTATGAAAAAATACGTACATATAAAATTTTATTATTCAGTACTCGACGTATCGTTATATTTTCAAGATTTACGATTTCCGTCTTGTGTATATTTTCCCTTCCTTATATAAATAAATCAAATATTATTTTTAATCAATTAATTCTAGTAATCTAAAATTTTAAAATTAATAGTACAAAAATCTTTACCAAATAATATAGCCCCACAGTTTATTAAGACGCGTGAATATATTACCTACTGAGAAAATATTTTTAACTTCCTCGTACTAAACGACTGTACGAACACGTTCAAAATACCAATAATTCGCGGCAACTTGAAATTCTCAGTTGAAACAACTATTATGGTGGAAGCACGTTCTAAAAATAGCAAATCCAGAAATTCTCAATACGTTGCCCCCTGAAATGAGAAACGTCATAATATGAATCGATTTAATTAGAATTTGAAACACAGTTCTGTGGTATTTTTAATACAGATTACTTACTTATTTACTTACCACACCGCAGAGGTAGGCAGGGAAGATAGAGCGCCACACAATTCTCGTCTCATCTACATTCACATATCTTCTCATACAAGCTCGCCGGTTATTGTAGCTTCTAACAGGATCACCTTTTAGTATCTGGTTTACCTGGTCGTGCTAAGTCTTCCGCGTACGTGCTCTATTTCTGGTGCCATCAACACTTATGTCACAAACCACCAAGTGATCCTTTCTTAATATTACTTTTTTTACAGATCAGGTTTACATTATTATTTTATTTTTTCGTTCTTTACTCTATCATAAATGGATTTGCCATATATACGCCTAAATGATCTCATTTCCACTGCATTCAGTCTACTTTCGTTCCTCTTCTGCCAGCTCTAGGCCTCACTTCCATACATCAGTGTTGGTACCGGGGCTCCATTGTGCACCGCTAGTCTTACTTCGGTTGACAAATTCCCGTTAGATATAATTTCAATCAAAGCGCCGTTCACTATATTCTCTGCAGTCACGCTTCTTCTGATATCTTTCTCAGTCTTTCTGTTTCAATCACGCAAAAACACAAACTCATCTACTTATTCAAAACATTTTTCCATGCTTTCCTTTTTTTCGAATACCATCACATTCGAAATAAGGTAGCTTTCATTGTATATATCGTACTTTTCTACTCACTAGACTCTGTAATTCTAGTTCATTAATGCCATTAACACAAATTAAATTAATCGATTAGAAAGATATACATACAGAAAAAATCTATTTATCTAAATAATATGTGGTTGCTACCGGGATTCTAACCATGACCTTTTCCTTTCTTTTTTTTCGATGAACAGATAGATATCTGTATATCTTTCTAATTGATTCATTTACTTTGTATTAAAAGCATTGACATAGTTCTCAAATTGCAACTACACAATAAAAATGTGTTAAAGACGTATTAAAGTTTATCCGAATTTAATAAAATTTATTGACTTAATTCTGTCGTCTCCTAGCATGTATTTCTCAAATGTATTTGGGATTAATCGCAATATAAAGTTTATTGCTTTTAAAAAAAAATACTATATGTATAAGTTATAAAAATATACTTAAATAAGTTTTAAATTTGTGGTAAACATAATTGGTAGATGTAGTGGAATGTACGTTTCCCCGGATAGGAAAAGGTTCAGGTACGAATTCCGATGGCAACCAATTATTTTTATGATAAATAAATCATTCTAATTAATTCATTTCATTCGTATTAAAATTTAGAATTTAACAATAGTCTTGCTGTGCCATTTATCAATTTATTGATATGAAAAAACCTACTGATTATTTATTTTGTAGCAACTGGTATCTTTTTAATATGCTATGAATAAATAAAATAAATTACGTATTCTTTTGTGGACGACGAACTGCATATTCCCTCGTACTTTTTCAAAGTTTTGCGTCATCATCAGAGGTCGGTTACCTAATACTACCTAGTCGTGATTTTCCAAATGACTGATCTCGTTGATTTATGATATTGATAGAAGATATTTTGCATAATTTGAGTGTTATTTAAATGAGGGAAAGCTTGCCGGGCAACAAGTAAAAATTAAATCAGACAGATTCTAAGCGGAACAAACAAAGAAAAGGGTAGAATATTAATAAATAATATTAAAAATTATATTTCATTTGGTGAAAGCACGAGCAACATGTTGAATAAATAAATTTTAATTTAAATATGGATGCTGCTCCGTTTGCTAAGAACTCGGGAGATTTTGAGTAGGTTTGCTTTGACCGCATTAAATGAATTATGTGAAAAATGCAGATACACATAGCACTGAAAAACTGTTTAAATTTGAGAAATCGCAAATATATTTTTTTGATTAATATATGTATTTTAGACTTTTGTTTTGTTTTTGTCCATCATATAATTAAAGTACTAAATCATTATATATATGTGTACTTTAAATAAGAGTTAAATATATGAAAGACTGCGATATGAAACTATGAAATAATAAAATGTATGTTATTATATTCAAATCAAAACTCTGACGTTACATACTGGATTTATAATGTACATTAATATGTACTGAAGGTGCATTTCATTAAATATTCATATTTATGATATTATTATCATGTAAATTATACAACACATATCTATAAAACGCGCTACTAGATTTAGTTACACATATCACATCACCCCTGTATTTAATGTTTATTTCAGGTTCGAAAAAATAAATATTCACAAAATTAGTTAAATAAATAACATGAAAGTCTCCTTGGTAAAGAGAGAACTGAATCCCTCAGTCTCTCTCTCGGTCGGAAGGTGGGAATGCTAACCATTATGCTGCCGAGATGCGAATATAGCAATTTAAAAGAATATTACGTTATTAAACAACTTACAGATATCTCATAGAGACAAAGCTATTTATATTAAATTAAATGGGAAAATTAATTACAGGGCTTAACGGCCTGTCTTCGGTTGGCTTAAGTGACTACTTTACATAATGTAACGTTCACCATTCCACCCATTGATCAACCTCCATATCTATCTAATTTTTGGAAGATGAATATATGTTGCCATGTAGAAACACTTATTATTAACTACAACTTCACTGTCGCCATCTATGATCTAAAATTTGATATTCATTTTCCAAAACAGCATAGATGTCACTAATTAGAATCTAATTTTTATTAGTAATATTGGGACATACTGAAATATTCTTTATTAATACTAGTTCTTATGAATTTTAACACTCTATATAAAAATTTTTGCTTGTGAAAAAATATATGGGCGTGAATATACTTGCACATTATTAATATGACTACATTGGCGTTTGCCAGACATATAAATAATCACGGTTCAAGGAATACATTAATCTATCGAACAATGCGTATTAGCCACTTGAGTATTGTTATTATGGGCAATTCAGATCTGTAATTGGGTTATTGGTTCAGTATTACACGCCGTGGTAGTAGTAACAAACGTGTTTTATGGTAAGAGAGATAATTTTAAAAATCCTTAATTTCTTCAAGATATTTAACCCGCGAAAACCCGGCGTTGTTTCTTTTATATCAACCGATTGCATCATGCGTTTTTATATTGTCTCAATAATCGCCGCATTAATTCTCGTATATTTGATATGGTTTGGGATTGGTCTGCACAGACCGAGGTGAACGATGTCATTGCCACTGCTGAAATAGCAAATGACAATGGGTCGGCCATGTTTCAAGACGCAGAAAAAAAGTAACAACGACAAAGGATATTCGTAAATTTCATCCACATTGATACATACAAAAAATGACCTAGACAACACCCGATGTCTCGATAGATAGACAGTGTTTTTGGAGTAGTGAGAGTGGCCGAAGAGAGCGACAGAATCACGGGGAAGTATTATTCATCCAGGAATGAATCGTCAATGGATAGTGACTACGAGCATGGTGATGATGATGACGATAGTCATGATAATGACAGTGATCATGGTACAGTATAATTTAAGCTTAGCAATGTTTTACTTTTTATTCAAATAGGTACTCAAAAAGCTTCACTCGTACAGTTTTACTATACAGAGTATAACATACCTAGTCCACAATATTTTATGGGTGGATACCTGACTAAACCGTGTCGAAAATATTCAAGGAATATGTGGTAATTCTGCACCGCTACAGAAAATATTATTGGTTTAATATTTTACAAAATCATCTCAATCTTTAAGTCTACCTACTTAGAAATAAATATTTGCAAAATTTATCGATTATTAATCTATATTTTCGCATCACGCCCTAAATCATCTAACAAAAAATAGTCTCGTCGCTCGAAATTCGATGACCTTTAACATTTTGTATTCAATAAATAATTTTGAATCAATGAAATATTTCAATTAATCGAAGTAATCGCATAATTGCGATTTTTTAAAAATCTTTACGTATCTGACATAGTTGAGATCGGGCACATATTCCGTGAACATTTTCGACTCGTAATTTAGTCTGGTATCTACCATAAAATATTATGGACTAAGTCTGTTACACCCTGTATAGTGTCAGATAATTTTTTTGCAACTTTACAAAAAATCTTTTTTTAATTTCGAATGATTTTCAAATAAAAGCATCGAACAAAATAAATGTTTTAGTTTTCAAAAAGTTAATATTAAAATGCACATATGTTATACACTCCGAACAATGGGTGATTTTGAATACATACTCGTATATTATAGAATCATAAAACTAATACAACGATTTTAAAATTGGTTTGGATTAAGAGTATTTCAGACCATTATTAAAAAATGTCCGCCGCGTCAGGCATAACTTCAGGCAGACAAGTGAGAAGTGAGAACAGTGGCCACTGTATTTCGTGATAAATGAGTTATTTAGGAGCGATGTAGAAAACATTGCTCATCCCGCCATATGTGATGCCATGTTATTAATTGGCCGGGGTGATTAGAATGAGATGACCAAACATCGTTAAATCAAAAATTGTTAGTATTTCAGTGAAGCTTTTATTAATATTTATTGCGAAACTTTTATCTACGATCGCTTTCGAAATAAAACATATAATTTAAATGACATTCCACTCCAGAAGACTAATCGAGTCACATATATCGACTAACTAAGTCATGGTTAACTAAATATTTCAACTATTTTTATATATTTTGTTATAATATTTGATCGTTCTGGTGTATACATAGGCGTAGGTAATTCGATTTCGTTCTTAAAAATGTGTTTTAAACTAATAAATAAAAGTTAAATATATTAATTAGAAATAGTAATTTGTATTTTAAAAAATATCATAGACCTATGTTCTGAATAATTACAACTTCACAATAAGAATGTGTTCTCCTTAAGAATATAAACTAATACTTTAAACATATTTTTTACAACAATTATTACATAATAAACATAAACTCAACTAACGCTCGTAGGAATCTCGTCAAAGGATTCTGTGATAACATATTATATACACACTCAGCTATTTGAATAGAATTTTTTCCATAAATATGTAAAATAAATACGCTTTACAATATCACCACAAAGAAAATCACAGTCTTTTTTCACTTGCCAGGGTATATAAAAGCGTAAAAACATATTTATAATATAATTTATTAGGTGTGATATAATTGATGAATATATAGAAAAAATAATTAACAAATGCAATTAATCAAAAATTAATAGATACCTCTCATAGTCCGGCTTATTGGTTCCGACAATACCTCGGACTGTTTGAAATCGGACTAATTGCGGAACTAAATACATACAAAAAATAATAATTGGTTCCAAAAATATAATTTTTCTCGGTTTTTCAATAAATAAAACGCAATAAAATAAATTCGAATGTCTTTATTAGAAATACATTTTATATAATGCAATTTAAAAAAATGTATTTTATTAATTCTCTAAAAATTGCAATATCGATGTCTGCACATTTTTCTAATTTGGCCTTTTCTCTTCATACATTTCTTTGTAGCAACGAATCGAGTTGTTTATTGTTCGGCGAATTGCTTTCATAATATGCTCTAACAAGGTTTCAACCATTCAAATTATTTTTGATAGTTGTTCAGCTGTAAATTCTATGTGTCGTATCGCATAACTTTAAAACCGCATAAAAATAAACTGTTCAAAAGACACTTAAAAACATGTCATTTATGTATTAAAAATTAAAACATGAGGTTCGAAAATTCCGCGTGCAAACAAACGGCGCGGGACATCATAAAGACGCCGAACAATTTCGCAAAATTGACGCGCATATTACGTGACTTCAGTCAAGTCACGTGTTATGCGCCGCAGCGTCAAAATTGCGCCGTAAGAGAAATCTTCTTTTTATTCTTCAGTGGTTTTATGCGATTTGAAAGTCCATGGCCGCATTATTCTCTTGACCATTGATTCCTTGACATCACCTTTGTAATTCAGTATGCACCTCTTGTGAAGGCTTTATGCGTACGATTAAAAATAAGAAAAATAAGAGATTTTCTACGATAGAGTTTTTAGTCAGAAATCTTGAAAATTGTCAAACCTACGAAAGTGTATAATCAGTGAGGGAGCACTAAGAATGAGAAAGACACAAATGTAGCGCTGTTTCCTGTAATTCTCTCACTATAATAGGCAGTGGTAATATGACAAATAAAATTGGAGAGAATAAAAATGGTTGGTATTATTACTGTTAGTGGAAAAAAGGTTCAGCGGCATCTGGAAAGGCCGGAAAATACAAAATTTTAATCCTCTATAAAGCTAAATCTCTGCGTAGGGATCTGAGGTATTATAATTTTTATTAAGTAAACGATTTTATTATTCTGTGTTGTTAAAGTCCTCTCCAAAATACGGGACGAATGGTCAGCGCAATTTAAATGTCTCTCGCAAATAAACAATGGCATTATTCTGACAGATCTGTGTCATTTAAAAAAATTACGGGGGGAAGCGAAGATCCGAGGAATAGAGTCGTAAAATATGCAATAATGAATTATTTAAACAATTATGTCGTCATCGGAATTACGCATGTTTTATTGCATTATGTCATTGAGTTTAACAACTTTTTTAATTCGGTCTGAAATACTTGTACAATGAAACACGTCCGTTAGAAATATGTGTTATTATGTCATCTGTAACTATTCTAAATGATAAGAAAATATAAATATGTTTATATAAATTTAATAGATTTACTCAAAATTCGACAATATGTACAAATCCTGTCAATGCTATGCATACAGAACGATTCTACGTTTTTCAATATTTTTAAGATTTTGTTTATATAAATAACTACAATAATATAATATAAGAATTATAATTATCTATAAACATGGTTTTATTTGATTTGTGTTTATTTTTTTCATTATTATTGAGTTGAAATTTTTACTGTGTAATTTTCTGTATAAAATTTAATAATAATATTAAATTTGGATTTATTGTTTAAAAAAATGATGTATCCGATAAATATATATTTATGATTATAAATTGCACCAATAATGTGAGTCATAAGTCATTATCAACAATGCATCTTATCTTCATATCAAGGATATGCAACCTTCGACATTTTGCGTATTGCGAAGTCGTGACAGAAACGCATTTGCATCGATACGATCAAGTTAATAATTAAGAATGATATATTATATCAAAGTTTTCGACTGTGAGAAATGATGACTTATTAATTGGAAAACTTAGGAAACTCAAGTAATTATACAACATGCAGTTAACTATTTATTTCAGTATGCTATTTTACTAGTAAATAATTGGTCGACATTATCGTTTTTTGTTTTAGAAGAAATATATTCGGTATCTTTTTATATATTTTTTAAGGCAGAAAGATATTTGCCAATATATGTGTTCTCCACGATAAATTTAGTATTTAAATAAATACAAGTATGTAAGTAGTAAATTTGTAAAAATAAAAATTATTAACAAATACATAGTTTCTCATCTCAGGGACGTAGACATAAGTGAGTGTGTTTTATCGGAATTTCAAACAACGTGCTCGGAAGCACTTAAATATTTTATTATGCGAAATATTTTTTTACCAAGACTCGCGCCATGCAAGTACCCAGCATCCTCCTCATATGTATGACGTACTATAACAATTCATTTCCGTTTCAGAATGGCATTTTTACATCCTGTACAGCACTTTGACAGTTCAATAAGACCTCCCAATATCAACGTCTCCTGAGAGGAAGTCACATAATGTTTCATATTCTATATTTGAAATCAAAATTCATCAATTCATTCCATACCCTTGCCAGGTTAATTGACGGTATCTATATCGTGCGTTCTAACTAAAGTAACGGGCTCTCAGTCGAGCCTCGGAGACATGTTTCAGGGTACTTTGATATATTGCAGATGATTTGTCTATTTCTGTCAATTTTATTCATTTGGGATATAGCGAGAGTCCATGACATAATTTATTTAAGGAATCTCATATCTAATTTTATAAAATATATATAAAATTTTCGATCTAATCATGTCTATAAGTGAGTTGGAGTGTAGATAGCATTAATTTTGGTACGGAGACTCGTGGGTTATTTATTCTATATCAGATTCGTGTTCGGTAATGAGTGATCAAATATAGAAACATTTTTCAATTTGTATTTTTGATTTAATGCGGTCAACAATAAACACATTTGTATAGAATTTATAGAAAACTTAAATACAACAGGCAGATAGAATTTAATTTAAAAAAAACATGGTCAACAAGACAGAGTGACATAAATTATTTTTGTAAACATCAAATTTAAAATATTTTTTATAATAAGTATTTTCAGAATACACATGCATAACGAAATATAGAAATCTTTCAAGTTACCGACATCAAATGCTTACTTTGAAATACATAAACAAACATTTTTTCATAAATCGTTATGTATTTATCATCACCATTAATTCGCGATGACACGTAGTATTAATATTGATAAACATTTGTTTTTTGTATGTGTGATTCTATAACATGTACATTGTAAATATTTTTCCCAGAATTTTAGCAGATGTATTATAATACTGAGAAATAATTTTGCGACATCGGCCGGTTGAGAATATACATATTTATTTTTTCAACAATCACAGGTTTCTGTAGGTTCCAAAAGCTGCGATGTGCTGTTCAAGTGCTTGATGCTGTTTAATGCCAAGATTTATGAACAAATATTTACATGACAAGATGTAAGCTGGAACAGGATGGAAAAGTCCGGGAACTGGAAAATAATGGTCAGGGATGAGTCAGTGGAGAGGAATTGTTGAGCAGGCGATCACTCAGCCTGCGATGTAGTGCCGTGGAAGAAGATACATATTTATTTGGTCATATTTTCAATGAAAATGAACAAGACGATGATGGCATTGAATGACAGATGAGACAGCTAAGCTGAGTGCGAATATGATGTCACGCCGTTTCTACCGATGCAGTAATTAAGGGTGACGAACATCTTTTATATATCGTCCTTCACTAGCATGTATACCTGCGAGCTCTGGTCGAACGACAATCGAACAACAAATCGAACCATCTCCGAGTTCAATTCATACAAAATACTGGTAATGTATTATATACAAGACAGTCTATTTCCTCGTTTTCGTATTTTTTCTCAGGTGTTGGTTTTTTAAATCTTCTGGATATTTTAACTGACATGCAGGGACATGCATGGAGGTTATGTATTACGATTTCAGGATGTATTCTGTCAATAAAAAGTCAAGTTATTTCACTTTGGATTTATTCAAGAGAACTGATTCAAAAATATGTATGGGCAAATTTTTTGTCTATGTGTTATTTACTCGTGTATGGCGGACGTGACATAAATAAGCCATTATATTATATAAAAGGACAAGAGTTTTTACATAAGAAAAATTTGGAAATTAGTCGCATGCATGGCTTGCAGGTGTTATTTTTTTTCCGTTAAATGCGACTTACTGGAAATGTCGTGTATGGGGTATTGTGTATTCGTTTGTTTGCAAGTAGATGCACATATATGGATTATCGGATAATATTGTTATTCACGTTCGTAACAACATTGTTAGGATTGGCACGTTATTGTACGCTTCTACAATATTTTCCAAAGGCTGCGTTAATGCATTAAATTTATGCTTTTTTAAATTTTTTATTTTTTTATTTATTAATATTTTCCTTGCTTTTAATTTTTCATAGCATTGTATTGATTTCATAACCTTTAATGTATAACATAATATGTATTATCTTTATGGCGAATCGGGTTAAAAAAAAACCTGATTACGCTGAAATAAACACATTATCATTATTATTATTATTATTAGTTCGGGTCCTGAGATATCTACGAGCTGAGAGCTGATGTTAAGCTGGTGCTGGAGTGGAGAACCAATTTTCTAGTTCAAGCAGTATTCATGGTCCCTAATCAAAGAATGGCATCGATAATATATACATATAATAATAAACTAACTAACTTACCATCACGTCGTTTTTTCGCAGGGATAGGCATTGAGGATAGAGCGCCACACTCCTCTGTCCTGACACACAATGATATTACGAAGGGTGTCCATGGTTTCACATTACAAAGGGTCAAGCTGAGTTGTGTAATGTTTCCATGGCTGTTCAACTTGTACATGGATATTTGTGTGAAAGAACTGGAATGTATGAATGTAGGAGAAAAATAGGCGATTTGATTGTATGATTTTTATTGTACGCCGATGATGGAGTACTAATGGCGAATAATTAACAAAAACTACAGAGTCCAGTGAGTAAAATGTACGATGTATGCAAGGAAAGCGACCTTATTATGAAAGTCAACAAATCGAAAGATCATGTAAAATACTTGTAGGTAATGAATGTTTCGAACAAGTAGATGAATTTGTGTATTTGGGAAGTATGTTTAATAGAAACGGAAAGGCTGAGAATGACATCGAAAGGAGGGTGACCGCAAGGAATAAAATGAACGGCGCTTTGAATGGAATTATATCTAATAGGAACTTGTCAAATGAGGCAAGACTAGCGGTGCATAATGGAGTCCTGGTACCGTCATGATTAATCTGAATTATAAGTGTAATTATTACGTATTTAAAAAATTAATTTTACTATAATTTTATTCTTCTTTTATTTTGTATTATATATGTAAATATAAAATAACTGACCGATCAATACATTTTGCACACATAACTCCGCCATGTAGGAATAAACCGATTACCTATCATTATTATATTGTAAGCGGTATATCGATGAATTCCTCGATTTCTATTCGACTAAGCTGTTTAGCTGTTGGGTGTGCACGCATAGTAAATCAGTTGCCAATGAGATCTCCCAACATTAGTGCGCATGCTCCATATAACTGAACGGTCGCAGATCGACTGTTCAGTCGAATGTATGCTCACGCCAATACGCGGCAATGTGCATATATGTCGACCGATAGTTGTTCAACTGTTTCGTCAAAAGACGATCGATGAAGTTTTTTGATTTTCGATAATATGCGCACTCCTATATGATCCAATAACCTTTTGATATACAACTAAATAGTCGAGCGATTAAAAATGATATGTATGCGCTTAGTCTAAAGGTGCGAGTCGATAAGACTTTTTGGAGAATGAGATGTGAGAATGTGTGAGGGTCCGGGTACCCCCCAAGTAAATTACACCAGGCGCTTACCTGTCTGTTTGAATTATTACGCAAATTATGCGTGGCCAAAGCAGGATGAATAATAAAAGACTACTAGTTTAACGTAGATCGATAGTTACAGATACAAAAAGTAGTTAGAAATTCTACAACGTAAAACGTTGGTTATTGAACTCGAATGGAAGGATATCGCGAGAGAAGTGGCGCACACGAGTCATTATCCAGATGGCTGCAAGCTGCGTTGTATTGTTGATTGTTTTTCAGTCGGTAATGGCGTGATTGAAAACAAAATGAATTTCTGGGTTTGGTACTCTCGTCTTCAGACCAGGGTATGCCGGCCGCATCGCCCACTAGCGCCGCGTCCCTCTGTCGGTGTCTACTGCAAGCTCGCTATAAACCGGAATGCGGCATATCATCATGCTAAGGTACTATGAGTCCGCCACAGCTCTCTGTTGTTGGTTCAGTATTTTCTTCACATATAATGTATACATTTTTACCGACGGCCGCGTATCGCAAGTCTATGCGTAGAAAATGTACAAAATATAATAAAAAAGCTTTCATATTTAGTGAAACATTAAAAAAACCTATTAAATATTTGTAAAACTAATGAAAACCATCTTTATATATCACACTGTAATACGGAGAAACACGATATGTCACCCAAACAAATTATTACGAACATTATAACCCATTAATTTTCGGTCAGATAAACAAAATAGCAAACGAATCTATTAATGTATAATATAGAATTTATGTCCTTCAATACGTGTCGGGATAAACTTTTAATAGCCTATGAACGAAAGAAATATTACGAGATGAAGATATTTTTCCGGGTAAAATATACTTGGATGTTAAAATTCCAATGACAGTGACAAGATTGACGGAAAAACACAAAATGAAAAGTTATGCTGAAATTGAAAACATCTGGAATACATCCTGTTACATTTTTAAATAGTACAAGTAGAGCAGTGAATTTGGTATACATATTCAATAATTAAGTTCAACTGAGATAGTCTGGATTTCTCCCATTGATATAATTTGTCTTTCATTAAAAATATGTCATATTTTATTGATGTATCCGATATAATGCAAACACTTCATTACAGTCTCTCGTATTTAGGTACTCCAATCTTCTAAAAATAAGTCCCCGTACAGGTAACCACCGTTGATCGCGGGGGATACGTTATGGACATGGTCGCGATCAACGGGGGATTTAAAAAAAAAAAAATTATAATCCGAAAATAAACACATTATTAATATTAGGAGAACGCATTCTTATTGTGAAGTTGTAATTATTCATAACGTAGGTCTGTGATATTTTAAATATATTAATTAGAAAGATATACATATAATTCAATTTTATTTAAAAATATTGTTATTGCGCCACCGGGATTGGAACCTGGATCTCTTTCCAAACCGGGGAAGGTGCATTATCCAACTATGCTACAGCGACAATATTATTAATACATCAAACATTATTAATAACAACAACAAAAAAAGACATACATATCATAATTCATTCATTTTGTTCCGTGTTGAAATAAAGAATCTAGATTCTCTTGTTAGGCAATTTTTATGCAAAATTTACTAATAACTGTCAAATAAGCCGTTATACGAACGTTTTACAGCACTCACTCGCTAGTAATTTTCTAACACCTCCATGCATTGATTGTGAAGAGTAAGGGCATATATATATATATATATAGCAGTGCATTTCTTGCATTCATTAGTTAAGGGATCGCCGTGTGATTTTAACAGTCTGAATATCATCTAGTGTGCGTTTGACACTGCAACTAAGATTATAGTGAAGGATAGACTCAAATGATGCACTGGCTCAACCGTTCTTTTGACTCACTCCCAACTTCATGTAGTGAGCGAGAAAGATAGCACGCACGTGTGACCACTCATTATTACGATTCTTGGCGTATGTCAAAGCCAGGTAAGTGCAAAGACAATTTTTTCTTTTTTAAAAAAAAAGTTCGCGATATAACGAATCCGCACTGGCTGATTATTATTTTGATTAGAAATTCGTGATGATAAATATTAAATAGAATATTCTATCCAAAATTTTGAATCAAGGTAAATCATTTGCACATTGTCGAGACAATAATGACAATACCTCTCATCATCACTCAGCCAATAAGTAACATGTTTAGAGATGTGAAATGTTAGCCAATTCCTTTCAAAACCGTTTGTATAAATATAAAATTTATATAAATCTTTCTGATTCATTTTATTATTGACTAGTGTGAGGTGACAGATAATATATTAAATATACATTAGATTGAACATTAATACATTGAACATAATGATTATACGATGGCAAAAAATACGTTATTATAAAATCATACCTCCCGGTCAAGTTACTACCTATACTGAACATCACTAAATGTATAAAGTGATTTGTCGTATGTCTCCACAGACATGACATTTAAAGTTATCTGCATTTATATGCAGCTAACATATTATTTAGCAGACAAAATATATGAATACACAATAAACACAAATAAATAAGAAAAACATTATTTAAACATTAATATAATATTAGTGTATTCTCAAACATTAAATATTTTTTTTGTAATACATATGTAAGTAAGATAATAAATAAAATATAGAACTAAAGGCAGTGCTTCATTAGATTTTTTTAACATATCACTTAAAAATGGTGTACCACAAAAAAAGAGTAAATTAATATACTTTAAGATTATTTCATTTCATTGCAATGCATATTAAATATTTAAGTACTTAAATACAATTCTATATTAATTTATTTTTTTAGTGAAATAACTGGGGTTTAAAGTGCAAAAAATCATTTTTAGATTTTTGCGTCATGCTTACGTCTACCGAGAGCTGGAGTAAATTGAACTGAGCCAGCAATAACTGGCAACATTTGCATGTGCGGTTTGCCGTTTCGAGTTCAACACTGTTAGTTAATAACGGAAGCGAAGGAGTCTAATTTTATCCGTAGATACATTTCAAATGCTACTAAGTGTAGTGCGGCTAATACCTAACAATAAAACAACTTCGGTTGCAGAAAATACAACGGTTCATAGGTTTGGAATGCGCGTACTATTTTGAAATAATAGGTGCCTACTTGCTACTCTGGGTGATCATAAAATATCAGACATTATGTCAACAAAAATATGTAGGCATTTTCGTGGAGCAACTTCGAAGATTAATGTACGGCGCGGTTCGTACAGACATTATCGGCGAGTCTTCGTGAGCGAATGTCGCATCAGACGGTGCTTTCAAAATTACACATAATAAATATTTTGACACTTTCATTTAGACTACTATCGAAATTCTCACTTGTTTATTAATTATGGTGTTACAAAAATACACGCATCACGTTGGGTATTATTAATCTACGTTTTGATTCTGTTGGATAAATTTATGTTATCTGATTCGGTCATAATTTATCAGTACACACTTTATATAAAATCCTCGACATGCAGTAATGATTCATTAAATTATAATTTGTATATATTAGTATGCTTCCATACATTGTATTATTTGACAGAAAATAAGAAAATTCTTTCTTATTTGCAATTATTAATTATCAAAAACATTATCATTTTAAAACAATTAGCTTTACACAGTAAAATCTATCCGCCTTCATTGGGTTATCATTGGGATACAAACTCTGAACTTTTCCTTGCTGGAAAACTGCGATGCCTAGTTCACCAAGCTAACCCATTAAGATTTCGAAAATTTGAGATTTACATAATATATGTAGTCTTATGTAAATGATACATCCATGATTCCATTTTTAAAACCTTTGCGCAGTAGCGTAACTACAAAAATTGAGTCCCAATGCAGAATGGAAAAAAGGGTCTCACCTCTAAATCAGTATCGTTTTTATGAATATGTATATTAGTATTGCGTGGTTTGTCCATTAAAAATTAAAAATAAAATGAATCTCTTTTCTTATAAAATATTTATACTTTTCAAGGTATTTTAAATTTACGGTGATGGTCTGGTATATTAGTGGGGTGCACATGAGAATATTTCAAATACTATAGTTACATTTCTTGTTGTGATAAGGATAGTGAAAGGATAGTCGCAAAAATATCGATTTCTTGGATTGTAGGGTGCAAACTTTTTGGAATCTTATCTAACGTGGGTTCCAGTGCATGACATTGGCATAGTTACGCCACTGACATTGAGAAATACACGTTAGGTGACGCCAGAATAAATAAATAAATTTTCATTTAATCTGGAATATCTTCGAAACAACTTACATATACAGAGCGTAACAGACCTAGTCCACAATATTTTATGGGTGGATACTTGATTAAAATACGAGTCAAAAATGTTCAAGGAATATGTGGCCATCTCAACCATATCAGAGATAAATGCATTAATAGAAATAATCGTAATTATGCGTTTAATTAAAATATTTTATTTTTTCCAATTTATACATTGAATACAAAAAATTATAGGTCATTAAATTTAGAGTGGCCAGACTATTTTTTGTAAGATGATTTAGGGTCTAAAGTAAGGAGAAATATTGAAAATGGATAAATTTCGCACATATTTTTTTCGAAATACGTAAGCTTAAAGTCTGACATGATTTTGTAAAAATTTCAAACAATAATATTTTCTGTAACGGTTTAGATTTGCACATATTCATTGAACATTTTTGACTCGTAATTTAGTCAGGTATCCACCCATAAAATATTGTGAACTAGGTCTGTCACACCTGTATTTAAAAAAAATGGAAAAGCATGTATTATTAAAAGATAAATATATTTAAATAAATGACTATTTTTTATTAAATATAAAATTATTGCACACAGAAACTTAAATAATATTGGTATAGTTTTGAATTATTCTCCTAAATATATTTTAATATTCCTGTTCGCTTGCTCGTTATTTAGGTCGACACTTTTTCATTTAAAAAATGCGTCACGTAGGACTTTGTTTTTTTTATTAATTTCTTCTTCGTTGGTGTATACAGAAACATCTCACAATGTTTTAATGTAATACATGCATATGCAAATCTCCTACAATTTAAAAAAAAATTTTTACTGCCGATCATAATCTTTTATATCGAGTTCTTTGAGATATTCTGCTATTGCTTCTGTGCTATTGTCGCTGGTGCCCTGATCATAGATACTGCTATGGAATCCGAAATGCTGACCATAGAGGTCAGAAACTGAGTGGCCGTGAAAAATTGAGAGCATATTAAATCAATAATTAATTAAATACGTGCGCTTTTTAGGTGGTTGGTATTTCATCTTGTACTTAAATCCGTCACATGATAGTATTTGAAGTAACTTAAAAAATATTAATGCACAAAATATTATGAAATGTAACCTCTCTTATCATATAATAACTAGAACTTAAACCGTAAACGATAAAGACAATTTGAAAAGTCACAATTTTTTTATTTCATATTTTACTCCTTAACCTTTAATTTTCTCAGGGGGAGCAATTCAGAAGTCTATTACCGTAGTCATCATAGATTGCTATCCCCTTGACCACACTGGGCATTCGCCAACCCCTTGCATGTACGTTATTTTAATTAAGCAGTCGAATTCTTCATATTTATAAATACAACATAGTGCATTTCAGGTACTAATATCTTTGCTTTAGTTATTTGCTACTGCCCTGCCGTCAATTTCTCTGTTGTAGTACCTATTTCATGATACCTAATATGTGTGAATGGATGGGTAGCATCAGCCCTTATTATTAACTTAATAGTCCTTTAATTAATTTCAGTAAAATACGATTTTAAAGAATATGATGTATTTACTCACGTACTTATCGTGACAACTCGGTGTTACTGAACGCACCCTGCAGATACCGGTGCATGAAATCAAATGCTTAGCAGCCGTAAAATCTTCCAATACCGACACCAAGTAACAACACGATTCCAGATTCACTTCTGTCACTGTCGCCTTCCCATCAACAAGACAAGAAATGAATTCGCAAACTACTCGCACTGCTAGTTTTATTGTACAGCTTAACTGCTTTAATAAACTATCAACCGTAAGTAGTTTTTCGTTTCCTAACGTGCTCTGGTTACACATACACAACACGTTAAGCGATTATCAATCGGACACGTGAGCATTGGGTGAAAATTGAGGCATCTACAACTCACACATTAAGCAGTTTCAATTCACACATCCTGCCAAATCCTTTTGATTTGCAAACATTCTCACTCACACAATAATTAATTCATAATTCCAAACGCCGATTCATAATCTCTTAAAGAGTTTCAACTATTAAAACATAGTTTTTGTAAAAACACGATAATTTCTTAATAAAATACAAAATATTTTGAAGATAGACAGATTCTGCCGCAGTCACAGTCTAAAAATAAGAACCTAAATACAAAATGAACGTACATAAATTTTTATTGTTAAAAAGAAAACTATTTTTTTTTTTCATAAAACATACAAACAAATAGCACAAGTACTTAATAACTTTTTCTCAGTTGTATTCATTACTCCTGCCAATAACGCGAGTTTCATGTTCCTTGCCAGTTTCTTTAAATAATTATTGTTTTATTTTTATTATCTGACACAAGTAAATATAGGAGTATATTTCTCGCTTACTCCGTGACATTTATTATTAACATATCATATTCGTAATTACGGCGGCTAGAGCACACAAGAATTTCAGTGTAATAAATTCAGCGGAGACATGTGTGGATTGACATTAAATGAAATAATATATATATAAGTGTTGTTAACTATATATTATAACTATATATAAACTACAAAATAAGATAAAATATTGAGTTATAAAACTTAAATAATTAAAAATGAAGTGGGTTTATTATTTTAAACGAGCAATATTTTTTTACAATAAGCGTACTTTTTTAATTTTCATTACAGCAGAAGATACCCGGTAAATTATAAAGTAGCTAGTTAGTCTAGTGATTAAGACGCTGGCCTAGTGATCTAGTAGTCGAGGATTCGCGTCTCGATCTAGGAGACTTGCAAGTTAGGTCCTATTTTCATAGTAAAAGCGTTTAGATTAGTTTGAAAATAGTGAGAATATTTGTCTATTCGTCTATTTGTAGGCATTAGACCAAGATCATCATTCGTCTTAAAAGCGAAATTGTAGTGTTCATGGTTAATGGTATTTTGAACGTGTAATAACGCAAACGGTGAACGTGCGGAACCCGTGCTCTTCTGTAATAATACGTTAATTTTAAATATTATCTTTACTCTCCTTAATAGCCAATTTGTAACATAGCATTGTAAATAACAATGTATAAAAATTAATTAATCTTATTATTTAAAAATAGAGAAAATGATCATTTAAAAAAGCACAGATGTAAATCTATTTCAGATACTTTAGATTGTGTGCACATTCCCTTCTAGCTTACACGATGGCCTTCGCCGCTATGATTTGAACCCTGGCTTTGGGTCAATACGAGAGTGGGCTATTTTAGTTAGTCATAAACACAAATGTCTGTAGGAAGAAATGATAATTAAGATTTTTCCACAGCTATTATGCCCATTCAAGTAATAGTTTCTTTTAATTACACTCGTACAGGTCCGCTCGTAATGCGTGACTCGAGTTAAGGAAACGGTATCACATAATACGCGGACAATTACTCTCTAAATGCCGAAAATAAAGCGTTTGACTCGGTGTTGAACGCGGTGATTAATGGCTGTGAGTGTCGCGAGTGTCGGTTTCACGATAAATCTTATAATAGGAGTGGGCGATTCTACTTCACATAATAATAAAGAAAAGATCTTAAAAATATCTAATATAATGATCTGTAGAAAGATTGATTGAAAAAAAATATTTATGATTTAAATATTATATAAACCATTGTGTAATTTAAACAGATATGATGTAGTTAGAGTATGGCCAGTGTAAGAATGCGGCTGAAATTATCTGCGCTAAACCTATTTGAAAAAGGGGTATCGCTTAGTCCAATATGATGCCAATCGGCGTCCATTTAAACTATTCACCGCTCGGCTTAAACGCGAGTCTGACTATTTTGTTGCATCAAATTGTTTAATGATATATTCAACCTAATCAGCCGAATGCGTGTAGTAGAAATCTCAGCCGCGTACTTACAGTGGACAATTTTATTCGTTTATTTATTAGAAATATATATATATATATATATTACATATATCTCAAGATATCTCTCTTTTAGAATTTAACGTGTCACCCGAAAAAGGATGTATTTTTGTTTTTGATGAAAAATACATCATTATCATTTAAAAATCATTAAATACACACTTTGACGATTATTTTTTTCCATCATTACAAAAAATTAACATTTCTTCTTCGTTCTTGTAAAATCACCAAAATGTGCCGTACATCGTTGTTCGGGTGACGTCTTAATAATAATGGATAATTTGTATAGCGCCATTTTCGTAAAAACTTTCACTTCAAGGGCGCTCATTCTCGCTCTTCAATTGGATAACATTATTTCAAGTGAATTATTTTATCGTATTGATTTGTAAAAACTAAAAATGAATCTTTATTATACATACTATAAAAATACTAAAAGCAAATCTACTATTCATATATGCAAGTATAATGAAGAAAACTATGAAAATATACACTGTAAAATATTAACTTACTCTATAGAATAGGTAATCGTATTATTTTTGTATGTGTATTGATATGTATTTTGAAAAAATCATTTAAAAGTGAAAGGATATATATAATATGAAAGTTTTTTTTCCCATAAATATGTAATAAAACCTTGACATCTGATAACAATACTCGACGTGTCGTCTGCGTGGGAATACATACAACAGCGAGATATAAATATAGAAAGTATTTAATAAATTGTACATAATTGTTTGTTTCGAACAATAAAAAGAATGCGTTAAATTAAATTTCGGAATATATACATAGGCATGTATTCAACATTAGACGAAATATTAAATTAATTTTTTATTATAAAATAACGTAAAACAGACAACCCCCTGATATAAATTTTGCGTAGCTACTTTTTACCTCCCCCTAAACGCGTATCTTAAATTGAAATTAAACTACACCGCTAGTATACTATATGCAATAAACTAAATCTCGAATAAGGGGAGTAACTTTTCAATTATCTGAAATATTTCTGATAATTGTGGAGATTATTTTGGCCGAGTAGAATACGCGCGAATATCGCAGGTCAGTTTATAATGCAAGAACCGAGAACGCAGACAACGACTGCCCGTAGCTGACGCGTAGCTGCCATGAGCTGCCACCGCCTGGTTCGATGACCGACTGACCAAACTGTTCCGGTCTATAAATAGGGATTCGGGGAATTAGGTTTAATTAAATCCTACAGATATTCCGACAAACTCATGTGCAGACTCTGCCCATTCTGGTATTAAAGGAGACAGTATGAAGAGTGCCAGATGGATCGGTAATCGATATTTTAAGAGGCGCAAACGGAAACCGAATTTTATGCCGCATGTTTTATTAATTTGTTTACAGGAAGAGACTTCGCTGAAAATGTACAAGTTTTTAATATTTGACTTTTACGGTGCGTTCACACTCGCGATTCATTCATATTTTACGGAAATAATTGAGTGAAATGTCAATGTTATCGGTTCGACCGACAAAATGTTCACATTTGAATACTTAATATTGATAATGCCGTTCAAAAAAAGATCGCTTAAACGATATTAAAATGTTTCAAGACATTTAGGTTCAACAAAATATTCTCAATGCAGAAACTAATTTTTATATTTTAACTTCATCGCCATCATCATTACCACCGCCACCAAATTTTTTAACAAAATTTTAACTATAATTATATTATTTATAATATTCTCGCAAGAAGATATATTTTCATTTAAATAAAACATTTCTTTTTAACTAAATGCTTTTGTAATTATTAACATCGTGTGCAGTATAAAATTAACCCTATCGCCAACCTACTCCTTTGAAATGTCTTCATTACGTACGCAAACTTCAATAGCCACTTGAATGTTTATTGCAAATAATGAATTGAAGTACCACAAATCGCTCAACAGCCATAACAATTGACCGCTCAGTCAGTAAAATATCAGCGGTTTAAAGCGAAATACTTCCGACAAATACAACAGAATATGAGTCAAGAACTTTGGAATATGGGTCAATGTTTATACTTAATGTTTTAATAGCCAGAACTTCTACGAAACCAATTAGATTCAATAAATTGCTCACGAATATTTTTAGAAATGATTCGATAAAGATAAAGAAACTATTTATTGAAAATAGGTTATTCTACAACGGGAATGAAAACACATTTATTTTATTTCCGATACCCTTTCGGTCATTTTTTATGAAGCAATAAGTACATTTAAAATGAACCCAATTCCAATAAAAAAATACATTCTTCATACATCGCTATATAAAGAACAGCTGACCTAATTTAATACACTGAAAAATATGTAAGATTGATTTTAAAATATAATTTTTATTTTAACTTTGTATCGCACACACAATTATTAGTTTTGGCAAGAACAGTCCTTCTCATCTACATGTGTAAAATAAACTGTCAAATCAATCAATGATATTAAGTAAGAGTGTTTTAATTAGGAAAATAATAAACGAATATAAATTAGTCGTATAAATCGAGTTTAGATATCTTAAACAATTACGAGGAAGATTAATGATATCTAATAAACAATAAATATAATTGTAGGATAAAACTCGAAAACGATCGTTACATTGCTTCACAGAAATTGCTGTCGTCGAGGTTGTTGGAGTCACAAAACTGTAATTTAACTATGCACAATACTGATATAACCGATCATTCTATATAGGTGTAAAATTTGGTCTCTCATATAATAATTATTTATTTATTTGATTCTTAGTACAGTATGTTATATTATAATCGTATTAATATTTCAGAAAATAAGACATATATTTGGGTACCCTGTCTGCTACATTAGTACGAGTATTTTACTGGATTATAGAAGACAGTGTTCTTCCGGTATAGTAGTAAACAAAGCGCAATGATTAATGTACAAAATTATATATATAAAGAGTTAAACAAGATGTCATTAGATTAGGTAAATATTTTGTAAACCTTCATTGTTCAATGTATAAGATATAATATATGGTATATGTAATTAAATAACATAGAATTAAAACGTAAAACTTAAAGTAAGTCCAATGTTCGATGTATAAAAAAAAGATATATATATATATATAAAGAGTAGAACAAGATACAATTAGATAGCATATAAAAAGATACATAAAGAGTAAAATAAGATGTAATTAGGTAATTCGATATACTGTTGTAGCAGTTTAAAAGTTCTTAGGCATAATTTCTCTCCATTTCGTGGAGCCAGAACTGCACTTTTCGTGAAAAATTATATTAGTGCAAGAAAATAGGTTACAGGTCTTTGCGTATTGCATATTTCGCACTGCTCTAGTAAATTATCGAATAGGTCTGAGGAGGAGATGACCACGACATGGTTGGGCGGATGGGATGAATGTTTGATTTAAGATAAATAAAATAAAAGAGTTTATATAATGAATGACTCCGATTTTGACTAAAGTCATAGTGAATTGGTTTAACGTAAAAATAAAACTTTATTAATACAGGATGGGATTTAGCCTCCTCCGACTCCTATCCCTGGCCATTATTTTCCAGTTTCTGGATTCTTCCCCATCCTGCTCCAGTCTTCTTTCACACAGAATCAAGTAGCTTCAAGTAATCTCTAAGTGAACATCTCAAGAGCAAAATTGCTATAACTAAAATAATGCAGAATTTGATTAAATAAATAATTTAAACACAAGTTTTCATCAGAATTTTTATGACATATTGTAATATTCTGAATATTTAATATGCAATGAACTTTTAAATTAGTCATTTTGTATCTCTTTCACGACAGTTTTTGTTATAAAGTTGGCTCGCTAATTAAATTCAGCATCATAGTATGCAGATATATCTAGATCACTGGTTACATCACTATTATTTGCTATGGTATGCGGCCTGACCGTACTAACCTGATTTTTTAAATGAAATCCACACATCACTCTGGTGCAAGGCCAATGTTCAACATGAAAGTGTTGCTTGATAATTTAGACTTCTAGTCTTAGATTTTTTACAGGACTAGCCCCTGGTTCATCTTATAAGAGATTATAATTGAAGTGAAACTTTTTCAGCCACGTTATTGTAAATTCAAACGGTCAAAGGTCACCGTCACACGGATTTGAAGAAAGAAAATTAATAATCTAATAAATAAATAATTCTAGAGAAAGATCTCATCTAAAAAATCACATAAATTACCATTGCAACATTGTGAAATATTTCATGTGTGCGAAAGAGACGACACCGGTGTCATAGGTCCGCACAACTTATCACGCTGGCAGTGAGTGAGATTTAATTTGCAGTCGAAATCATGACTTGTTATTTAATAAGTACATTTTATATATTTCGATCAAAATAATTTGTATTTTCACGAATAACCTGACATACATTTATAGAATGTTCTCGAACATATCAAATGAAAGAAAAATATTCTACTGTTTTCTAATGCTTTAATTTTCATACTAACATTTCCCCCCGTTTATATCCTTATTAAAAATTATGAAATATATTAAAGTTACTGTTACGTACTTACGTGATAAGTACTTCTCAAATTGTATACCTCGTAGAAGATGGTTGGTGATCCGATGATAAACTCTTATGTGACAATTATAATCTTAATTACACGAATAATACACTTTTATGATACACAGTATATAACTAGTCACGGAGCCAAACGGTAGCGAAAATTCCTTTAAACCTGCCACACACACACCCACATACATCTCACACTGGCGGTACTGGCGCGCTGATACACACACGACTTCAAGGACATCATAGTTATAGATAGATTAAAGGCACATGACAAGAGAAAATGTGCGAATGAACCACATAAGGTAAAATAATCAAAAAGATGTGCAGCTCGATGATCTGTAAAAAAAAGAACAAACAGTATATTTTCTACAAAATAATCTAATTTATGCATGAAGCTCTGAATTACATTAAAAATGTTTGTATCTTTAGTTATCGCAAACCTGTAAATATTTTTTTAATAATAGAGAAATATTGTCGTTCATTATTATATTATTAACTTTATATTATCATATTGATATCCCAAAACTAAAATATACCGCAACTCAAAATCAATATATTTATCAAGCTATCAAATTTTTTAAGAATCTCCCCATCACAATTAGAAAAATAAATTTGTAACTGAAGTAAAAAAAAATATGTACACAGACTAACTGAAACATAAATTAACTCGAATATACTCCTTCTCTATACACGAGTCTTACTCTCATAGAGAAAAAACAAATGTTAAAATATATATATATTCACTGATTATTGAAATTGTATTATATTTATAATATTAATAAAAAAAGAAAAAATATATATATATAAAAAATTACAATATTCTGCTAAGACTTTCAACCATTTTCCTAAGATAAATCCTTACATTTTTTAGGCATCTTGCGAGAAGGGAACGCCAAGAGATGAAGATGAAAAGGAAGAGAACCAACTCGTTGGAACGACCAAGTAGAAACCAGACCTTAGATCTGCAGGATGCCGAGAAAAGGAGAAGAGCATACGTGAATGCTAGAGGCTTAGAAATTTCCCTTTTATAATGCGTAAGCGTTACATATTCATTTTTTTTAAAGTTCGATTATCAAAAAGGCGACTGAAGTTCCATTGAAATAATATTGTGTTTAAATAACACAACATATCATGTGTCATTTGCATCCGAGCGATTGATCAACTAATCGTTTTGATTTCCAGAACACGTAGGCGATATGAAGAAGATACACGAATTGTGTAATAGGTAGGTTAGTTTCGCCCCAGGCGGAGGCATTACTATTTTGTGCACGATGACAGCACCTTTTGGCACACTTAGTTTTTTGTTTACAGAAAGGGAGTGCGATATTGTAATTTTTATTTTTATCTTGCGACACGCAGAATAAACAATGAGGAGTGCAGAACGCCCACAACTGAAACAAATATATTTGCATCAGCAAAGAATGTATTCCAGACAAAAACATGTGTACCAAGGTAAGACAGATATCTGAGTTTATAATACAATGGCAACACAATATTCATGGCTTTAAATTACCATGAATTTAAACCCATATTATGTTATACATACAGGTAGTACATGTCACTTATTAATTATCTTCCTTTAGTTTTCACCATTGGTTGCTGATGCGTAATTAATTATTCATTTGATATTTATTTAGTCAGATACACTGTAATATATGCGATTCTAAATGGCAACACAACCTGTTTGGTAATCGGTACCAAAGATATGTTATTAGTTAATTCGTTGAAATAGTGTATTTTATCGGATACCATTAAGCCTTGTTTAGCGAGTGAAATAAATCTAGTATGAATATACCAGATTTTTTGTGTGTTGTTAAAAATAACAATTATGGTTAAGTAAAGGTTTTCCGAACCTTATATGTTGTTTATTATATTCAATCCTTTTAAAGATTAATTTAGGGTTAGCCAAATGGTATTTTATTATTAAACGTTATTTTTTTTTAAATTCTTTTACATGGTATTTTACACAGCGTGAAAATTATTATTTTAAACATTTACATAAAACTCGAATATGTGAAGATTAAAATTGGGGTAAAAATTTTTTTTTCGTAAAAATATAATATTTAAAAAAACCTCCATGTGTAGAATATTAAGTAAAAAAAATAACAATAAATGAAAAAGTTTTTAACAATAAATATTAACCGTTACAAAGAAAACAGTTCATTGACAAAGTCATAAACGTCTTTTTAAAAATTAATTATATTCAAATTCAAATAAAAGATTCAAGAATACATTCAAATAAAAGATGTTCAAAAAGTAAACATAAAAATATAAAATGATTCATAATTCAATGACGTGAAGACATACAGTTAATTAAAAAATATTATTTAATTAAATTTTATACTACACACACACAATTATTAAGTATTATTACTTTTTCACTACTAGTTTCGAGAAGGGTAGACCCTCCCATCGGCAGGTGTAAATAATAAACTTTCCTAACCGAAACTAGTCGTGAAAAATAATGATACCCAACAGTTGTGTGTAACACAAAGTATAATATAATAATATTTATAATTAAAATGTTATACCACGAAGAAATTGCCAAAACAATTAAAGACACTAAAAATAATCGATTAAACTCAAGCTATCTTGTTGGTTAAATTACGTGCCAGACAAAAATGTCGTTTTTGAATTGCCTACAGGCACAGTGATGCTGCAAATCTGATGTTATATATACATTTTTAAACTCTATTATAGTTTATTATAAAAACATTAATTGATGTTCTTATAATAAATACAGTGATATATTATTATTCTTTCATGTTATGACAAGAAAATTGCTGGGGAACCTGCTATCCGATGTTCACATGTCGTCCACTCAATGTGAATTAAAACAATTACCTCGCATAAAAATGAATATGATCTATTATTACACAGGCTTGCATCTCTTGGAGAGTACCTGGGGTGTATTACAAATGATGTTTTGCACAAAATTTGCTCAGGGAAATTAATACATAATTTACAACATAAAAATTTATGGGCTTGTGTATATAATATGTGTGTATTCAAAAACTTTGGCATATTGCATATATATTAGCATATTAGTGAATATTAGCGTCTGTAATGTCTGCATATGTTGACGCCAAATGATACACAAACTGAAATGCGTAACGAAATCTATCAAACGATCCAAAAGCATATAAAATGAAATTGAGTAAATATCCTGTTTTTCAAATAAAATGTTTTCGCAAACGGCACGGAGAACTAAGTAATTAGATAAACTTTTCTAATTAAATCGCCCAATATTTACACTGATACATTCGCCATGTAATAAAAAGGATGAATGCATATCTACATCAAATAATGATTGCCTATAAAACAATTTTGTTTATTTTTATGATCGTGCAGTTATTTTTAACATCTATTTGAAGGATAATATGTTTATCGTCGAAGCAAATATTTGTAAAGATGCATCGAATATCGTCAGTCATCGTATTTAATATCACATTGCATACATCTAATGATACTTGTACATAAAAATATGTATTGTCTAAAGATATGTACACATTTTATTATGTTTTATATTGATTATTTAAAACCTTGTTTTTAACCACTTTGAGTTAAATTTAATACGCTAACCAGTTTCGAAAAATATTTACAATTTCTTTCATCAGAATGTCAAATAAATTAACTAAAATCATATATTATGTTAAATTCTTTTAATGTTTTTAAAAATCTATTTAAAAAAAAACGATTTTATATTTGAATTAAATTTATTAATTAGAAAGATATACATACAGAATAAATTTTATCGAAAAATATTGTTGTTGCACCACCGGGATTCGTACCTGAATCTTTTTCCTAAACGGGGAAGGTGCATTATCCAACTATGCTACAGCGACAATATTTTTAGCGACAATTTTCGAACCTATATGTTACCTTTTTGATATTAATACATTTAATCGTTCCATTATTTGAAAGAGCCATCTACCTTATTTTTACAGAATCTTAAATACCTTTGAGTAAACTGATAGCAGACGCCAGAATTAACAAATTCATTTTTATTAAATTTTGGACACATTGATACAACTTTATTATTAGGAGAACACATTCTTATTGTGAAGTTGTAATTATTCAGAACATAGGTCTGTGAAATTTTAAATATGAATTAAATATATTAATTAGAAAGATATACATAAAAATAATTTTATCGAAAAATATTGTTGTTGCGCCACCGGGGAAGGTGCTTCCCCGGTTAGTAAAGAGATCCAGGTTCGAATCCCGGTGGCGCAACAACAATATTTTTCGATAAAATTGATTTTATATGTATATCTTTCTAATTAATATTATATATTTAATTCATATTTAAAATATCACAGACCTATGTTCTGAATAATTACAACTTCACAATAAGAATGTGTTCTAAAAAAAGATAATTTAAAAAATAAATTCTTACGATGATGAAAAACGTGGAAATTAACTCAAGGACACAAAATTATTGTAAAAAAATTTTACGAAAAATTTTTGGAAATTGATAACTTATGGTGAAATTTATTGGTTATTTGTAATATTTTGCTTAATTATATACGTTTTACTTATTTATAAATTTATAATGATTCTAAATTATTCAATGTTAGATCAACTTTGAGCGAAATTATTTAAGTTGAAAGGTGTTTAAGAGCACATATATATATATATATTAAATTTAGTAAAATACTAACGTCGACAATAAATAAATCTTGATTTTATTCTATACACAAATAATATTTTCACCCTTAAAAAAATGTGGTGAGAAAAGTAGAGAAAAAAGTGTTGACAGTTCACCAAGAATCTGTTCAAAAACCATTATGCAGAGTTTTGTTGGGGTAAACAGAATGGATGGAGTTCTATATCTTCCTGCCTCGGAACACGTTCTTTTCTTTCAAAAAGTGTTTTTGCCTGTCAAGTTTAAGTTCCTCTTGTATCTTAATATTCGTCGTTTCAAAAGCATATTTTTATCAACCCTTCAAAATTTTCCTCCAGCTACGTAGCGAAATTTTTATTACAATGTCCATGATATATCTTGAATTTTTGAGCAATTTATATTAATTCTAATTGTTTTTAGTTTGTGGCGTAATTTTTATTTCCAATTTTTGTCACTCGATCAACACCATTAACACCTTCATTAGACGTGTGTTATTTCCGATTAGCGACAGTTGTCTATTAATGGCTTTATTTATTTCGTTACTATTTACTTGCAAGTACATACCGATGTTAGATTTGTTTTCCCTTTAAGCAGTCTAACTCTCCAGCAAAGTTTATTTTATCCAATTTTCTATAACGGTTTCGGATTTCGAGAGCCGTATAAAATAAGAGCAAGCGTAATCTTCCCGACTCCCCGTGATTTACTTCTTCGGGCCGATCTTCCCTGTACGCTTATCCCCTTCCGAGTTCCAAACTTGTGGAAGCGGAATCAATGATCCCTCTCGATATATGACGCGAACTAATGAAATCCTTATAAATTATCCCCGATTCTATCCGAAAAGCTACAAGGCGAAGCTTTTTGCACCGAAGACAACCGAGAGTTGACGGAAAGTCCCGAAAGGGGGAAGCGATCCACGTGCGTCGAGAGACGCCGGCTCGCCGGCCGACAGTGTGTTGAATACAGCCTGTCTGACGGGTCGGTTCAACAGGAAACTGCATCTGACGTCACGCTTCAGAGAGCCCTGCACGTGCTTTTGACAGCTGATTGTTTATATGTCCAATCGATACGAATTTGATTAAAGTGAATATGGATGAAGTTAACACGAATACCATTAGGAATCACAAATCTGTTTGCAATTGATTACAATTTTATTTGTTAAATTAAAAACAGAAGTGTCGTGTCGGGAAGAGAGTGTTTTGGTGTGCAGTGGACGTGTGAAGTGCTGTCAATCTTTTATCGGAAAGGTTATGTTTTTATAAAAGATCAGCTCAGAAATTTCACCACACCATGGGCATTGTGGGGTATGTAAGAAATTATTACTAATGCAGTTGCTGTGCATCGAGAAATGTGGTCGTGCATGCTTGTTTACAAATCATTGTTGTGGGATATATGTTTATGCGATACGTACAAAAAAATGTTTTAAATTTATTTTTGCAGGTCCTATTTTGTTTATTTATTTATGTTTATATTATTAAATTTAATAACGCATCATTACAATTTTTACGATCCACTCTGAATGAAAAATAACCACAATTGATTTTTAAAATATGTTGTTGTTATAAGCAATATTTATCAACACAGTAACCACATGTTCGATTTATATTTAGCGAAGGAATGCACCGATGATATCGAACAAAATTCAGGTCAATAACTTTTTAATCGATGAGTAAATATTTGAATGCTACACATTGTAAGGAAGAAAAAAATAGTATTACAGATTACAGAAAAAGCGTAATATCATATAATATAAAGTGAAGTGCAAAATATGACAAAAAATGGAAGACACCTACGCACAATGTTTCAGACAATTTATTTAAAAATAAAATATTTACTGAGAGACTGCTAGCACTCGTTTTGAGATCAAGTTCAAGCTCAGAATAGATTGCTGACTAAAATGTCTTTGAGTTTATTAAATAATAAAGTGTATATTTTAAAGTATCTAAATGTTATCGTTTCTCATCAATCATAATAATTTCTCCGAACGAAGTGTCGATAACATAACATTAATGAGTTAAAAAAAAATCTGTGTACCTACATTGTCTTTTGTTTGGTAAATAGTATTTCTGGCATTCTATTTTAAATACAGAACCAGACACTCGCGACAGCTAGAAGATGAGTTGATTGAGACAAATTTCCAAGTCCTAAATACTGTATGGTGACACATTTAAATATAGACTTGCATATTAATGGAGTTAAGAGATTTATGGATCTGTTTTTTGTTTGGGGGAAACAAATGATACGTTTTAAATGTAAATTGTCCCGGTTTTGAGTTATTGAAATTGTTTTTACACAAAACTGGAACCGTACGGATGAATATTTTAGGAGATTTAAATATTGTCCATATCTTTCTTCGGATTCCTATCCGAATAATATTATATTCGCTGCTAAAAAAGACACATTACACGAAACCAGATGGAATAATTTAATAAGTTATGAACATGTCTGGCTTCGTAATGATAAGCAAAATAAATAAATAATTCGTACACATGTATGTGTCGGTGAATATCAATTTCTAATTGTGACAACCATTTTTAAACAAGTCACGACCATTTTCAATTTACAAATTTTCTTACACTAATGGAAAAAAAATATATAGATACTTACTTTTAAAATAATAAAAAAATATTATAAGTTTTCAATATTGACTTTTTTATGTAAATCACGCGGATTTAGTAAAGTATGAAAAAAATTCTAGTGGACTTAATCAAATTTGAAAAATGCTATCAACAAGAATCGGCAGTTGACCAAGTGTCATGTTGACCTATTAATGACTCAAATGGGCTGAATTTTATGAAAAAAATGACAATTTTTTAAACTAAAATTCATTTCGATTAATTTGTTCTGCATACAAAATATTCCTTTGCTTACATATAATTAACTTCATAGAGCATTTAGACGAATTTGTTGAATTCGTTGACACAATATATTTGTAAAATGGCCGTAAAATATAAAAGACATCCATAATACTACGGTGAATAAAATATTATTTTCCTTAAAATTAATAAAAATGTTTTGACGTTATATTATATGATGACATTTATCTAGCTCTTATATGAATACACTTTTTTGGGTAGGTCACGACAGATTAAGGTAAACCTAATTTGTAACCGGGAAGTAAAAAGTAGTGATTAGTTAAACAGTTATATTAAATATGATTGAGACTGTGATATGTGTTTGATTGTAACGATGATTCGAAACTGATAATCCGTAATTCGGTGAAAAAATCACTAGTAAACTAGGTCAATCACATCCAAAATAAGGGTTTAGTTCGTCACTAGAAAATAGATTTATTTTCATACATATAATGCTTACAAATAAAATATATATGTTCATCTTTGAATTTCTTGTGAATTATCAAAATTTTGGGCTATTTTAGTGTTGCTGTTATTTGCATTCGACCCCTTGCCACTCACTAACATTGGTTTAAACGAGGGACCAAATTTGAATTTGAATTCCAAATTTGAATTTGAATTAAAGTGCTAACCACTCCCCATACGTCATTATGTAGACAACAAATACGAAGGTTTGCTAAGTTACGCATGCGCGCTAACCAAAATGGCGGGAAACATCAAAACTCTCAGTTGAGACTAATAGCGCCAAAGCGGCCTAACCCACATAACAAAAATTTTGAATTACATCACACAAAGTTTTAAAATACTTAAGAATTAGTGTCAGTTTCTACAAATATTTTAGTGATAAAATTTTAATGCTAGTTTTGGAGTTTCGTTTTACGCAATCTAACAGTCGTAGGTTATCACGTTCGTTTAATGACTATAAACATTTATTTTTTCTGGGTTATTGTGCCGTGGTTACACACAATAATGACAACTAGAATGTAGCTCAAAACAAATATACTTTTATTGTATTGAAAATGTAAATATAGTGTGTATTAAAAAAAATTTCTAAAGTAGATGTTAAGATTAATATTCGTTACGAAATAACACCGAAATTTTTTTTTTTTATTATATCAGTACCTTAAAATATTTTCTGTTCATTATTTTATTCGCATACTAACATTTATATTATCGAATAATTTCGTGGTATTTGTTTATTTTATCTCGATTACGAAAGGATTTTTGTGGTCACCGTGTGGTTACGACCTAATCTTTATGTATATATTATAATGTTAACATTTTTTAGTACATGCATAAAAGTAGCCTCCCAGGAATCCAGATTGTTATTCAAATATGTGATAAACAATCGCATATCCACAAAAGATGCACATTGCAGTGTATATTTGGTCTTGCCAGCTTCCTGTATCGGATACGCCCCTGGACTCCTAGCAAGCGGAAAGGGAAATTCTAAGCTGGAAATTGAAATAATCTTTGTTTAATTAGTTAACAATATTTTAATGAGTAAAAAAGCAAAATTAAAATGAAATGTAATCAGTATCTTATTATATCGCACTTGTACGAATTTAATTTATTTCTAAATATGTTTAATTCTGTCTATATTTATTACGCCTAAGACAATATTTAATATAACTTTCTAATTCATTGATTACATTTTCAAACTTTTAATTATTTTCGTTTTTGTGGTTTGTTTTATATTATTGACATTTATTATCACTTCAATAAGAATTCATTTATTTTAAATGAATTTTTTAAGGCCTTATTACTCTCAGTAGAAGAATTAAGTTGTCTACAAACATTCGGTACATAATAATTTAACAAAATTAGAAAAATAAAGTTTATGTGTGCGTATGAAAATTCGATGCATAACACATTAATGCCAGTGTTACATTATTTAATTTGAAGATAAAATACTATAGATGGATTTTAGGAATACATTATAGTTTTTATTCAATATGTTCTTCACGGCATCACATTAAAACACCATTCTTCCCATAATTCTTATTCGTTTGAAGAATGTGGAGAGGGATGGCGTGAATTGAAAATAAATAATATTTAGGGCGTGATTAATCTTTAATCAATTTCAAAACTAGTTATTAAAAATGTCGCAAGAATATACATTACGTCAATTTTATTATACCTTTTCAAACAAACCTTGTGATATCATCCACGGGAAAATATGATTATCTTGGTGAGCTCCGGACGAGGATCTAACCACCAGCCACACTTTGTGACTAGGCTAGCACCTTAATACATAATTATTAGAAATTAGTTTATTTTACTGCGTCATGATAGAGGCATATATGTTACATTTCATTATTGTACGAGAAAAAATTCGCAAATTTTTGACGACTTAAAAAAAAATGTGTCAAACAAAATTAATCCAAATTAAAAAGTAGACTATCTTTTAAATCGAACTGTATATATTGGAATTATAATATGCTGACTCAATTCTCGTCTCATCCACATTCATAGATCTTCTCATAGAAGCTAGTCGATTATTGAGGCTTGCAGTATCTGATTGACGTCTTCTACTTCTGGTGCCATCAACACTAGCGTCATATATCTTTCTTTCTTCACTCTGTTATAAATGGATCTGCCAGAGATGTCATTTCCACAGCATCGAGTCTATTTTCGTACGTCTTTTGTCAGCAACAGGCCTCACTTCCACAATGTACCGCTACACAATGGAGTCCTGGTACCGACATACATGATAAACCTGGTACATGATAAAAAAATCAAAAAGCTTCATCGATCGTCTTTTGACGAAACAGTTGAACAATTATCGGTCGACATATATGCACATTGCCGTGTATTGGCGTGAGCATACACTCGACTGAACAGTCGATCTGCGACCGTTCAGTTATATGGAGCACGCGCACTAATGTTGGGAGATCTCATTGGCAACTGATTTACTATGCGTGCACACCCAACAGCTAAACAGCTTAGTCGAATAGAAATCGAGGAATTCATCGATATACCGGTTACAATATAATAATGATAGGTAATCGGTTTATTCCTACATGACGGAGTTATGTGTGCAAAATGTATTGATCGGTCAGTTATTTTATATTTACATATATAATACAAAATAAAAGAAGAATAAAATTATAGTAAAATTAATTTTAAAAATACGTAATAATTACACTTATAATTCAGATTAATCTTGACGGTACCAGGACTCCATTGTGTATCGCTAGTCTTGCCTCGGTTGACAAGTTCCCATTACATATTATTTAATTCAAATCGTCGTTCACTTTGCACTTGCGTTCATCCTACTGTCGATATCTTTCTCAGCCTTTCCGTTTCTATCAAACACTTCCCAAATACACAAACTCATCTACTTGTTTCAAACATTCATTATCTATAAGCGTTTTGCATATTGTCTTGCTTTCCTTCTTCTCGAATACCATCACTTTCACATTAATATGTATGCAATAAATGGATTTTAATTAGTAAGTCAAGCCAGCTCTAATAATCATGGTAACAAATAAAATATAAAATTCATTAATGTCATAAATTTAATTGATTACATATCTAATGTGAGATAATCAATATTTATTATGAGAGATGCGGCTTACCATTAGATCTTCAATTATAAACATATTTATTATTAGCTTACTAGTGTCCCCAGCTCTGGATGGACATAGCGGAGTATGAAGCTTGTGCTGATAATTGATTTGAATATACAAAAAGAACCATCACGACCGAGAAGGGGTTATGCACGTCTAAATTTAGTAGCCGGGAGGAACTCGTCCCAAAACAAATACGTAGGTGTGTATGGATCTGTCAGAATAGAAGATGTTTGTTTTGTAATGGAACTAAATCCGGATTTTTAACGATAACTTTCTTTCACTCATGACGGTTCTGACGACGCGACTCGTCGGTTTCAGTCCAATTCGCAGCACTGTGTGAACGGAGCGTGTTGTGACGTAATAAAAAAATTAGGCGCCAACTAACAATCGTTTCTTTTTACGTGGTGCTGCCGTTTACTAATAAAAGATTACAAATTACTGTTTTAATGTAGTTTATTTCTTAAAACGTTCTCGACTCTTACTTATAGCGTTTCCAGTATGAGGACGATTAATTAATATGCTGGCAATGATGAAGATTTAAATGATTTTTTGATGTGTATTGTAGGATATTCTACCATCTCTGCTGTTCATCTGTACGTTGAAGTGATCCAGTTAGGTTATAATAAAATAGTCATTATCATCACTATCCCAGGATTTATGACTGGTATGGGCTAGGTATGGTCACTGGTATGGGGCTTGGTTTCCTCAAGAATACACCACCGGTTGCCTCCCGTCAATTGCTGATACCAATAATGGACAGGTCTTTATTAGTATTGTTTTGTTAAGACACTCGCTCAGTAATTTAGTGGTCGTGTGTTCGATCCTCGTTCGGAGTGTACGATTATGGAAAGATTATGCTATTGCGAATTATGATTGTGTGGGTATGTCGATGCGAGAAACGCGTGCCCCATAAAAATCACCCGTCGCTCACGTGTTCGAAGTGTGTTTAATCGTGGAGATGTATTATGTAAGTGTGTATTATCGGAGCAGGTTGGAGAATAGAAAGATGAAACACACGATAATTGTTGTTTAGAAATGTACGATATCCGTACAATGATAAGTCTACACGAGGGAACGTTTTCTGGAGATCCTGTTTCGGAAGCGGCAGCAAGAGGAGTATGGTCACGAGTAGGTCTTCCGTGGTTGCGGGCGCATGATGTTGTTGTCGCATATTTATTGTTGCGGCTGTCAGGAGCGCTGGTGTGAAGTGCGTTCGAGGGTCGTCGGTGGTAATGATGGTTATGGAGGCGTTAGACATCATGGAACAAGCGTTATCTATGATGTGACACGCATCCGTATATATACGCATCTATATATTTTTTAATATTCTGGCCACTTCGGAGGTAGCGTATCATTCATACGCTTTACATAGCTTAGTCATAGAAGCCTCCCTAATTATATGAAGTTTGTGACTTGCCTCCAAGTTCCACTCACCACAGTCCCGCTCTTCTGGCACCTCCAAGGTGGACTGTAACTTTAGGTTTTGTAACACAATCTCCGTTCAGGGTCTTGAGTCCTCAGATTGATCAGGACAGACACTTAGACACACGTCTCACTCGTTTGTTATACTGCGAAATTTACTCGTTACCGCACCGGTTCAGGGTCGCCGATCGGCTGACACGGTGGCAGGTGAGGAAGGAAGGGGAGGTGGAAGGCACAGTACATTATCTTCGTTCAAGCATGTCCCAAACAGAGTCCTTGTCATTTAATAAGTGCAACGTCAATACTGAGTAAAAATGTATATAGACATCGATACGGACGGACTCTTTTTAACATATTAAAAAATAATGTTAAATTTCTCCCAATTAAAATCCGATCCGTTCGGATTAAAATCTCGCGTGCAGCGAGTTGTCTAAAAAGGGGTTTATTATATTGTTGCCGCCACGTGTCAATTTTAACCGTTGCCTATTGATAATATAATAATTTATGGATCTACCCCCGGCCGGGAGTCAGCGGCGTAATCCCGTACAATCAACCAGCATCCCGTATTTAATAGATACGAGAATTACGGAGTCAAACGGGAAGCGATTATGATTAATGACCCGTGGAATTATTTTTAATGAAATTTCGCCATTAAACACAAACGGAATGCTATCTGTTTTAATAAATGCAACTGTTACTGTCAACCACGATATGCGTGGATGTTGTAAATCAGACCGAATACATCCATTGTCGATTTCCATTGGCTGCGCTTGGTGGGAGTTTTTGGATTTAAATTTAATTAAATATCAAACATATTGTTTTTTTTTTTAAGGATAATGCATTTTTATTGTGCAGATGCAGTTTTTTTCAGAACATAATTCTGTGGTATTTAATACAAATTAAATTAATCATCTTGAAAGATATACAGAAATAATCATTTTATCGAAAATATATTTGTGTTGGTACCGGGAATCGAACCGGTACGTTTTCCTATCCGTAAAACAACAACGCATTCCCCCGTTAAGAAAAGGTTCAGGTTCGAATTTTTTAGATAAATTGTTTTTTTTCTGTATATCTTTATAGTTGTTTAATTTGATTTGTACATATATTTTTTTAAAATAATTAGTAATTTTATTTTATTAGCTATTTTAATTTCTCTCTCTTTCGATGGATATGCTCATGACTGAACGTCATGGTCATTTATTCTGCTTCTACAGCGCGAACTGTTTGCCTCCACTCTTCACGATCCCGGGTGTTGTTTACTGGGATGTCACGTTTTGGACTTGGTCTATCCATCTTATTGCAGATTGCCTCTCATCTTTGTTTATTCCCCGTAACCACCAATTTACCCAGACATGCCTAAATATGAAATAATTGATTTTTGTATGTTGTTTTTTTCTTTAATACGGAGTTTCTGAAGAATGGAGACATTTGGTTGTCTCGCAGTCCATGGTATATGCAGCATATGACGCAAAGACAACATCTTGAGGGCATCGAGCGTGTTTATTTCTTTTAGATTAAATAAAACACAATCACTTTGAACGCTAACCGGTTTTGCTTAGCTCAAGCATCGTCAGGGCGTATTTATAACTAACAATAAATAAAAAAAAGAGTCCACTAATATATACATAAAGAGGGAGACAGAATATTAAATTACCCGCGAAAGAGAGAGACAGAGTACATATACATTGAGACAAGAATACAACGGAAGGGAAAATATAATATTGATGGATATTAATTTGATTTAAAAGAAAACATACCAAATATGGGGTTAATGAATAAATTTATTTGTGATTAAGAATTGTATTACCACTATTCACTGCTTTTATCTCAAGAGCCTCTACATTGTCCAACTGGAGGTCAAATCATTATTTCTTTTCTTCTGATGGTCCATGCGTCAAATGTACAAAGCTTTTTAAAATTACACAACGTTAATGTATGTACTATTGAGCTAAAATTAACTTAGGGAACACCAAAATAGTGTTCAAACCATTGACCGTAGTACTCTATCATATGTTTATACACTTTGTTTGTAAAAATAAATTTTACCATGATATTAAACGCCAAATAAGCCAAATAGTATTTTGAAGATTAAATGGTAAGGGAAGTTCAGAGACGCTTTGATTTAGTTAAATTTTAATTAGCCTGGCGAATGAATCAATCAGAATCCTTTCATTCCGTACCGCGCAGCTGCAAAGCGGCCAAACGCGAAACAGTCGATGCTGAAATTCAAATGTAGCAGAAAAAACGAAAAGAAATGCGAAGAAAAATAGAGAAGGCGAGAAATATACTGAGACTATCACCGTAAACTTAGGTCAAACACGGATAAAAGGGTGAGGATATCGGATATAGGAAACAGAAGGGGAGACTAGTAATATATGAGCGAGGGTCGGAAAGCCAGTCCCTAAGGTATTTCCCACAAAACAGAAAGTTTTGAGATATGTATATCCGGATGACTAAAGCGATACCTATTCCAGGTTAATGAGAATTATAATGTTCATCTCACATAATATTGGGTTGTCTAATAAGTCTTTGTAGTTTTGTTTAATTATTTATTATAAAATCAAATTTTTAAACAAAAATTACAACAAATATGTATTCTTCATTATTATTCAGGATTTCGTCCCATCTTTCAAGCAATTAGTCGATGATACCTTTTCTGTAAAAATCGGCTGGTCTGGTGTCGAAATAGTTATTGATGCAATTTCCGAGGTCATCGTCGTCGTTGAACGTAATGCCACGCGTTTGATTGGAGAGCGAACGAAAAGGTGATAATCTAACAGAGCGATGTCGGGACTGTAGTGTGGATGCGGCAGAATTTTCCCGGTTAAACTTTTGGATGACCATTTTAACCTTGATTAAAGGCAAAAAAAGTATGTGTCGAAAATGATACCATTATTTGAGCCAAAAAATAATAAAAAACATATACAATACAGGAACACAGCGACACTGGCGTTTTAGAGCAGAAAAATGCTATCGAATAGTTTATCAAAAATAGCATTTCTAAACAAAACCGCAGACTTATTAGATGACTAAGCACATGTGAATACAATAAATATCTTTTTGTAATAATATCGTTTTTATCTAGATCTAAGCGAATGACCAATTGGGAGCAAATTTACCTGAGAACCTTCTAACGTCCCTCTCCTTTTATCTCAAATAAATGCCTGTCTTTACTTTAGATAGGAACAAATCCTTTTCAGCAAGGCGACCTTCTTCAATATATTTAATATTGTAAGTAAAATGGTTAGTTAGTTTATCAAATTGCGATAGAATAGCGGACATATATTTTCCTAATGTACTTTCTTCTTCTTTTCCATTTCACGTCCGTATTGATATATAGTGGCCTCAATCAGATGAGACTCGGCTAGTAATGTACGTTCTGGGTTGCCCTCATAGCTGTAAATATACAATGTACTATATTATAATATAATATATTTCCGAACCATATCTCAATTGATTACGCTATTAACACGTATGTATGTATATTATACATGTATATTTAGATCTTCTTCTTTATTAATATTTTCGAATTGGTCATGCGTTTCTGCCCTGGACATCATCCAGAAGTTATATGGTATCTGTATTGACTTTGCTTATTATTTGATGTATTTTTGTCTAGGCCATTTTTCCTCAATATTTTCTTCATTGCATTGTGTCTTATCCATTGACGTTTCGATTTTCGATGGCATCTATCATGAACATTTTTATTGCACTATTTATTCTCAGTCAATTCTCTCATTTATAATTTTCTCCATTCTTTCTTGCCTTTTCTCTCTCTGATTATTTGTCCAGGTTCGCGCTCCATCGCATCCTATCTGTATGTTTGGATAGGCATTTATTAGATAGATAGATAGATATTTATTAACATTGGTCAAATTTGAACAAACGTAACCTTTCCCTTACGGTGTTAAAATAAAATGCGCGTTCCGGTGTTGTAAATACAGTATACATATAGACTTTTGCGATTTTCAAGTCAGATAAATATGAATATTTTACATTTATTACTTATGTTAATCATTAAAATAATAGTTTACATGTATAAAAGTGAATATATAAATAAATTATTATGTAATTGATCATCACAAATGACAGCATAAAAAGGCTCTGCCACTAAAGTGACGAGCAGCAACCGGCAACCGCCCCACGCACTACGACTTCCGTACGTACACATACACGTATTGACACATTCACGTCAGGTTCTTCGAGAAAATATTTTTTATTGTTGCGTATGGTAAATACTAAGATATTGTAATTATTTTATCCAATACATAGATATGTATATACATCAAATTAGAGACAATCTCAACTCAGTTTACATCATCGGAAAGGAAAGGTTAACAATTTGAAACTAACTTGTACAAAAAGTAGTATTTTATAAATTAAAGATTTGTTTATTGGTTCATACTAGTTTCTAATTATATTATTTCGGATATACTTAAGTTAATTTTAAATTTGCAGAGAAAATATATATATTTTTTTGTTTCTTTTTCACATTTGCGCAATTTGTTTTGGGGACATTCTCCATCTGTATTATACATAATATAAAATCATTTTTAGTCTTTCTGATTTCAATACATATTACGAATAATTTATCTCAAATCCGTAACTAGGTTTAGAGCAGTAGCGTAGTTACCGCTTGGGCATCTGTCCGGGGGCCTGAAATCATTGAACAAGTCAACAACTACAGGAAGCACAGGTTTAAAATCTTTTAACAAATAGATGAGTTGGCATAATTTAAAATATTTATCGTGGTATCGTTGACTAATAGTATTAACGTCTGAATTAAGAAACCTGTAGGACAACAGTACACAGTATAAATAGCTATTTATACATTATTGCATCGACTATATTCAAGATGTATTCCAAATATAATAGTAACAAATATTCGTAATTTTTTTGGAATTAAAAAAAAGTAAAACAAGTTGTGATCTTGGGGGTGAAAAGAAGCGTAGGGACCATTCATAAAATTTTTCGAGGTCTGATAATTTGCTGTTACGCCACTGGTTTGGAGGTACGTAAAAATAACGTACAACATTCTGAAGTGCAAAATGCTACTTTGACAGTTTGATGGTATAAAGCGAATAAACTTTAAGCGAAATCTGAATCAAAACAAAATTCTACAAACCAACCTTTTCTATAAATCACGATCCACATAAAAATATACTATTTTCGACGATGCTCAGAAGAAACTTTCTCAAAAGCTTTTAAAAAACGTATAATCAATCATATTAAAAATGAAGAAGTGTACTAAATTAAGGATCATTGATCTTTTATTTATATTTCAAAGAGAAAATATAAGATTGGAAGGAAGTTGAAATATCTGTAAAACATTTTTAGATCCCTTAAAAACTATAGGTCCAATCTGCAATATTTTATAAAAATAATTTCTATTAATATTACGCTATAGTTTAAAAAATGTATGTGTTATAAAGATGAATATATTATTGATTACTTCCCCGGATAGGAAGAAGTCCAGGTTCGAATCCCGGTAGCAACTAAATATTTTTTCTATACATCTTTCAAGTTGATTAATTTGAGATTGATGGTTGAGAATGGTGAACGTTATATAAAATGATGAAGACAGGTCGTAAGCCCTGTAATTATCTATACTTCCATATATTTTCCATTAAATATAATAAAAAATATCTTTATCTCTATGAAATTATTATATGAATATTTTATACTTGTAAAGAAGAATATAATATGAAATTATTTATGTTAACCTTGATTGTAAAGGAGGGTAGTTGTTTGGCGGGCATAAAGCCGACGTACAAGAAGGAATATGCGCTCTAAATTATCCGTCTCTTTCAGCACGACTGGTGCCGAAAAATTCTACAAGTTGAAGAATTCGAAGGATGAATATCTGGAAGAGCGGACGGCCATTTGTCTGGAGTGCGGAATTATGGTCATTACAAAAGTTTTTACGTTATTTTGATAACGGCGACTCGGCAAGAAATGATAAAAAGGCAGTCGAGAATTTTTGCTTTGATATACATTTTAACTTTTAATATAATGATTCAAAAACTTGGATAAATAATGTGCCATGCAACAACAAAAGAACTTAAAAACACCTTTGTACATTTTTATTTGAATTGTAAATTTGTAAATCTTCCATTATGAGAAAATGCATCATTTGACAAAAATTATGTTGCTGAATTAATTAGAAATGATTAATTATTAATTTATTTTATCCAAACTCATTATTTTATGTACTCCGATAATGTTTTGTTTCGTGCAATGTTTCAAAGGTAGATTCGTAATTTATAAATAACTAGCGGATTAGTAATAACGATGTATGTAAAATATTTTTTCCAAGCAGGAGAGTTTAATTCCCGGTGGTTGAAGGGATGGATAGTTACTGTATTTTCATCAGAGTCCTAAAGAGCACAAAGAAATGATGGTATTTAATATAATATAATACACATTGTTACGGTACCTTTGGGCCTTAGAGGTTAGGAACCCATAAGGGCCGCCACCGATCTAGTTCAATCTGGGTCCTCAAGTACGTGTGTGTGTGCTTTGGTGTCGCCTGCTACCTCGGATGGGATGATAATTGATTCAAGGCATTCTGATTTTCACTTTACACATTTATTCACAAAACACAATTAATCCCGATATTGGATGCACGAAAAATGTTCTTTAGATCTTTCTTCTTCAGGTTAACTTTCCTCCGAGAGAAGTCACTTTTATTTATTTCTTCTATTTATTGAGTTTATCTATGGTTAACATCATCCAACGCGGCCGTGGAGTGCCGATGCAGCTGAGGACTCGGATCGACACACGCCTGCACCAGGATTCATTTCTTGCTCCAGGATATAAACCGGACACCGTTTCGTCTCAACCTTGTCTATTATTCCCATCCATCGGTCATCGCTCACATGCTTGCATTACTTGTTGCCGCGGGGTTTCTACTCAACCCGCGGGTGGACTAGGACCATCCTTCTCTGGGTCCACCGCGGTGATCTTACTCTTAATCTCCGCCACCTCCCGCCGCCATATTCCTCCGGAGCGCGGCTCTACCAACGCGCCTATTTTTCGAGCGTTCCCACCAAAAGCGACGTTTTGTTCAGTTGCCCGCCAGAGTTGCATGAGCGTAGACCAATCATCATAAGTCGGCAAAGTAGGCTACCCAAACCTCGGCGCGCAAATTCAAACATATCAGGTGGCATTCAATATATCACACTTTTTATCGGGTGGTTGGGCTGAGTTGGTCAGGGGGAAATGGGACGGTGATTATGTTTTGTGCACAGCCCTAAAGAATAATAATGCTAAATATGGTTTAGATCAGTTGAAGGGTGTAGGATTATATAATGTATAAAATATATATATATGAATATAGTTAAGCGTTTATAAGGCATATTTTTGAAAAATATATTCCACAATTTATACATACGTTTATAGGCACATTCAGTAACACTGTGCTGCTAATATATTTAGGTCGCAAAATAGCATACCCTAGGGTGTGTTCTCTGCCATTCAAAATGTTTGTAGGGTTAATTTTATGTTTATTTTGGGGTAATTATAATGCGTTATGTTTACACTAATAATTATTTGGCTGTTTATACACTTTAAATGTTAATTCCGAAGAGAACTTAGATATTGTAAACAGTGTTCATTCATAAGAGTAATATTATTACAACTGTAGGTGTGTTGTATTTTATGTACGTATAGCAGTTAGTGCCAATTCAACCAATATACAATCAACCCTAGAAGGCTACAGAATACGCCCTAGGGGTGATTGTGTTATGATGGGTAGCGACGGTTTTCCTGAAGTTCAAAATGAGAACATCTTAAAAATGCGTCATTAAAGAATTTTGATGAAAACACATTTTACAAGTTGCAATTTCAGAACATAGTTTTATATTTAGATGAATTAGGTAATTATAAAAATACATTGAATTTTTTTTTTAAATGGAATAATAAATGTATCGTCTATAAAGACTGCAGAAAATAAGTTGCAAATTTGTCGAAAACTTAATTTGTTGATGTGGCGAAATGATAACGCGTTTTCACGAAAATAAATATTTCTAGGTTTGTATCCTGGTAGCAATCAAATACTTTTTCGACGGACATATTTTTTAAATATATTATTAAACTTTTTTTGTATTTAACCACTTATTATTGAATATTAAAAAAAATCATTGTAATTGATTAATTTAATTTGCATTAAATTTCTGTTATTTATATTGTAAGATCTTATATTTTATGGGTCATATATAATATCTTTGTTATATGTATAACTACAATAGATTAAGCAACATCACTTTCAATAATATACTTTCTTCTATCATGACTAGGTGGTCTCGAAATGATTTTTTATCTTCGTTAAATAGTATGTATGTAGTATAGTTTGCTTCTTATTTTTCGACTTTCGTAAAATAATCGCATCAACCTGCCATTCCCTTCTATCATTAAAAAAAATAAACCAATATTTTTTTTATATTGAATTTTAGAGGCCGCTACTGAATGTCAAAATTCGTGAAAAAAATAAAAATTAATGCCTACTGCTTTCACGTACATATAACGCTTAAATTCCTAATTTGGACATAAAAACGTGCTGTATCTTATTCCAAGGTCACACTCCCCTCTCCTACTCCTCCTCAACTCCCCACCTTATAGCTCATGCTTGAGGAAAACTACACGTACGTACACTCCCTTCGATAGTGCGCGTATTTATTTATGTTGCCATGCTTCGCGTTTTCGTGTCATTATGGCGTCTTCTAGTAGTTCATTTTTAAAGACAAGCAATAAAACAAATATGTGGATAGTAGGGAAAACATCAGAACAGTTGATTCAAAGAAAGTTGTCTTCGATAAAATAAGTACTGAGCTTATTTTTTCAATTTAAAATTGAAATGAAGCAAAAACCAATCGTAGTTCGACAAATTCTAATGCATGTGACGTCATGGCAGTGTGGGAATAGACGTAAGACGTCACAAAGAAGATAGAAAATAACTTTTCAGAGTGACAGAAATTGAAAAAAAATTAAAGAAAACAAATATAAACAACGCAAAGAATAGGAGTGGTAACATAAATTGGAAGATTTTTTTGATATAGCTCATGCCGAGGCTTCGAACACGATTACCATTGAAGAAGATTAACAGTTTTGTGTCCTATTTGAGAGGAAAATAGTTTGCTTTGGTTAGCCTGTCGCCACCATATAATGGATATAATGCTAGAAGCAATCGTGGTAAAGGTTCTTAGTCCATCAGGTGGGAAAAAACATTGAGGACTTTGTTTCCGACTTGACTTTGAGATTTTTTGATATTCTTGAAATATCGATAGCGTTTTTGAAAAAAGAAGCTTGTCTTTGAAAATAAAACGAAGACTACAAAGCTATCAAGGACATAGTACGTTCTATGCGAGTTATAAATGATATTTCAAAGCGAGGAGTGGCGTTAATATAAGAATATAACAAATTGATCACCACAACCGAAGAACAAAAACAATACCTTCTTTTAGTAGTGAAACGACACAAACAGAAGTACCCATATACCAAAATAGTATATTGTTATCATAGAGTTATACCTTATTTTACTCTTTAAGTGTTTGATATACCCAATACTGTTTATTTTATTGTTATAATTGTAGCTTTCTAAGTAAATAAAAGGATATTTAAAAAAAAAAAAAATTATTTGCTGGTAATAACCCCTAAACAAGGCTAAAATAAGAAAAATAAATTAAATGTTTTTTAGGTCTTAGAATCGAACTAGAGGGTGACGCGTGAAATAAAAAAAAATTTTTGGGCCAAATAAGAAGCACCCTAATATATAAATATACTTCGTTAACTAGCTTGATAAGACATCTTGTTTCAAAATAGCGACTATTAAAAAAATCGTAACAGTTACGTATGGGTATACAAAAAATACGAAATTTACCTGATTTCTGTATTCAGTACCAGGAGAGATTTTTTCTATTCTACATGTGTTTAATTGCTTTATATATTTACAGACATAAAAATAAAGTAGAAACCATTTCATTATAAATCCGCGAAACCTCTTCATTCAAGTCCACGGAACATCTTCATTCAAGTTCACGATACATCTCCATTCAAGTTCACGATACGTCTTCATTCATGTTAACAATATATCTGTATTCAAGTTCAGGATATGTCTTCATTTAAAGTACAATACCTCTTACTTTTTAGAATTATTTTAGAAATAAATTGAAAGAATCTATAAAATATTTTATTTTCATACAGCCCCATTCATTCTGCAGAGAGATTATTATAAAATAAGCGAATCAGTCGTGCCGTGATATTATTAATCTGTTCAAGCTTCTCATTGTCTGATTCAGGAAATGAAAATGGACAGGAGAGTTAAACTCAAAACACAATTTAAAAATAATGGTGTCTTTGCATATTTTTAGTTTTGTTAATTGAGTAATTTTTCTGGCTATCGCCTTTGTGTTATATTTTTAATTTTTATGATGTGTTTAATATTATATCAATTAATATCGTTATTAAACATAATATTTTCATGGTTAATATTATAAACATTATTTTTTTATATTTTTAAGATTGACAAAATCAACTTTGTGGTTAAAGTCCATATTTTAAATTGTTAACTGTTTTATTAACCACTTATTGAATTAAAATATATATATCGACTTAGAAAAATATAATTTTCTTCTTCAGGATGTCATTAACCAATCAAAAACATATGTTATTATTTTTTACTTATTGTATATGTTTTATTTAAGTTATTGTTATTTAACAGAATCTATTTACTCTTAAATTCTAAAGACAAAGATGATAAATTTTACAATTATGGTGTCTATAAATTTAGTTGTAAGAATTGTGCTGCATTTTATATTGATAAAACAGCTCGAAATTTTAATATAAGAGTAAAGGAGCATTTGAGATGTTTTAATAATAGTGGGTTTTCAGAATATCTAATCATTTGATAGAAAATGATCATTGATTTGATAAAAATTTATGTCTATTTTACATGTAAACGGTGTTGGTCATAAATGAAATAATTTGAAATCATTGAAGATAAATAAAGCGTGTAAAATCCATTCTAATTTTTTTTTTCTAAAAATTATTCTAGTAATTTTATATTGTAATAATTTATGTTAGGTACTAAATTTATTTTTTGAATAATTATTATTTTTTAAAAATAGAATCTATTAAAAAAAACAATAAGATATGATTTTGATTAGTTAATGGCATCCTGAAGAAGAAAATTATATTTTTCGAAACCGGTAGATGTATTTTAATTCATTAAGTGGTTAATAAAACAATGATAACGATTTAAAATATGTTATATTTTAATTTTACATGATTATTTCTCTCCATTATCATATCATGCTACTTATAGAAGTAGTAAATAGAAGTACTCACGTTATATGACGGAATTCATTTAAACTAGTAGACAATAATGTTGGCCACTACTGTCGGTTTTCCATAAAATCTAATCTATACAGATGAAATATAATTTATTATCAAAAAAAGGGAAGTGATCTACTTATTACAGTACAATTAAATTCTTAAAATGATTTTAACAATAATGTAATTTATAGTACCGGCGACACGTGCCACCTAGCGGCAGACTGTATTCCTTGTCTCGCCATCCTTTTTTAAATGGCCGCTTTTAAATAATGTCTTGACTATTAACATCATGACGTCCTACCTTCCAACACCATCCCAAATTGTCCTCTTTCGTTCTATCTCGTTACTCTCTCCATATTCGCCCTTTGTACTTTTTATTTTGCATGGTTCGTGTTAAATCACAGTTCTCGTGGCTTAAAAGCTGTGTTATTTAAAACATTTCAGTTTGAGCTAGTCAGAAGGAAGCGTGATTCGATTGACATTGTTATTGTAGCGTATATATTTATTTCCAATTGGTTTTCGTTCATGAAATAATATTCGATTGTTTCCAATATACAGGGTATAACAGACCTAGTCCACAATATTTTATGGGTGGATACCGGAATAAATTACGAGTCGAATATGCTCAAGGAATATGTGCAAATTCTGCACCGTTACGGAAAATATTATTGTTGTAATTTTTACAAAACATATATTTTATCTATTATAAATTAAACTATATATTTGCTTCAGCTCCTGAACCATTTGAAAAAATAGTCATGCCGCTCGAAATTCGATGATTTTTAATTAATAATTAAGAATCAATAAAATATTTAAATTCATCAACGTCATCGCATAATTACGATTATTTTGAAATGCAATCTAGTGATGAGCTAAACGTTATTGTGACTGTGATTGTGCGTTTCGTATTTCTTTTATAACGATGATTGGTAACTGATATTTTACTGTTAGAGGTTTAGTTTTCAGTATATCAGTGATTGCTTGCCGAATTACAATCGATCACAAATTTCACAATCACAATAACGGTTAAAATAACGGTTTAGCTACTTAACTACTTATATCTCTGACATGGTTGAGATTCAGCACATATTCCTTGTATATTTTCGACTCGTAATTTAGTCAGGTATCTACTGATAAAATATTGTGGACTTGGTATGTTACAGTCTATATGTAGCAACGATTCATATATGTTGTATAATTTAAGAATATCGGCTGCGCCGGCCATTTTGAATGTTGGCGTCAAATCCCGTAGCCAATTTCACGGTAGGCTGCGCCGATGCGGAATCGACACGGCCTCGTGACACGGACACTTTTTAATAAATTATCTCATTTACCAATAAAGTGGCCGGCCACGGCTAGTTTCGGAAGTGGCAGGTACTTTTATCGCCCCGCCGTGTGTATAAACCGAAAGCTTATCCGACGTTAGTGTTCCACACCCGCCAAATCGCGTCGATATGGGTCGTTAGCGACCGCCGCGCGCCTGATGGCATCGAGTGTCACAAGTATTACTCAAGAAGGTAGGCTCGGTCGGAGGAGGGGGATGCCTTAAAAAGAAAATTCTCTATAAATTTGAAAATCGTTGTAATATTGGGTTGTCTGATAAGTCTTTGCGCTATAATCTGACTGAGCTAGGTCGGGACTGTAGGGTGGATGTGGCAGAATTTTCCAGCTGAGCTCCTGGATGACCTTTTTAAGTTTGATCGAAGATGAAAAGGAGTATGTGTCGAAATTGTTCGTTTTTCTTAACTTGACACTCCATTATTTAAGCCCAAAATAAATTAAATTTAAAAATATGCGACACTGACATTTTAGAGCAGAAAAAATGTTAAGTAAAAAAAATCGAAGTATTTTTTCTTTGGTTTTATTTTCACATTTGTTTCAAAAAGTGTATTAATTCTGGTACCCTCTTATACAGTTGGCTGGCATGGCAAATTGTCGTATAAAAATAACATGACGATTTTTTTAATGTATTTTTTAGACGTTTTGATATACTTTTTTATTTTTACGTTGTTAAAATCGATTTGTATTTTAACTTAAACAGGGAACCTTGTAAACTTTGTGACAAGTTAGTATTAATAAAAAGCTTTAATTTATTTATTGTTTATGTAAATGCCTTTGTTAGCTGGTACCCAGGTTTACGATTAACAATAAGCACACATATGATGCACTAACCTTTTTATTTTTGCTGTTGTTGTTCTTTTAGCTAGGTTGTCTTCTTTAGATTTCGACCGACCGAAGCGCGCACTGGTAAGTTTATTTGCTATTTATCCTCGTTCGGTTCTGCGCCGGGGAGATTTTTTCGGGATTCACTTTTATTTTTAATCAAATTTATTTAACTGAATTAATGATTTTTTTTAACCAGTAAAACATATGCAGGAGTGATATGATACATGTATCATCTTTTATGTTAGAATGCATCAATCATCAGAAGAATCTACTTAAATTTGAATAATAATATTAATAATACTTTAGCTAGAAACTAGTTGTTAAATATGTATGTCAGATAGCACCGATGCATTCGTTTGAGTAAATAAGATGGTATATTTGAAAAATATTTTTTATATACGCTCACGTTATGCTATGAATAATAATATATATCCCACGTATACATAATATGTGTATACTATTACATACTATTTGACGTATTTTTATACTTTTACTCGTTTGAGTCTTAATAATCTATCTTCACTCATGAATATGCATTACACAAAGTAAGATAGAACATAACAAATATTTTTTCATTGGAGTGTTGACAGTTTTATTTACAATAATTATGTATACTATGATTTATCGGCTATAATCTGAGGCACCCTAGACAAAATACGTTAGAAGTAGGCGTAATATGTAAATATATACAATCTTACTTTATGTTATTGGAGCACACGTAACATCCGCTTAATTTGCGTTATAAATAATTATCTTTGATTCTCTAATTGGACGGCAAAAACGTGTTAATTACACCGTAATTGGAATATAAATAATAAAAAATTATATTAAGAATTGTATTCGGAAAGATCACGGCTATCAACTCGGTACTTGCAAAAATATCTAATCACTCGTACAATTTATACTCAATCAACAAATTATAGAAATTTCACTTTTTTCCATGACGTGTTATGTAAATTTTTGTCTGCGCACCTTAATAATATATACATTTTTCATCTTTATCTTCCTCTCAACAAAAGTAGTTGTAATCGTGGATCTGCGACTAATTGAAGGACTCAAAAACAAAACCGCCACTATCCAATTAATTAAAAGTGACGAATGAAAATGATTACCTGGCAGTTTGCCAGTTTTATTTTTGATTATTGCTGTTAAAGACATGTCTGCATGTTTCAGAAGCATTTTAACAAAACCATATCAATTTGAAAATCTTACTATAATATCAGTAATAAATATTCAAAAAAGTCCATATTTTCACAATAGAGATATTTGAATTTTAATATTTCATATTGCACCTGAGATATTATACAAATGTATTTTCATCTAAAAAATACTTTTGGAAAGAACTTTTAATAATGAAAAAAGTGAGAATAAAACAAAAGAATGACATACTATCATATTGTACATATTCATCGACTTTATTCAACTTAAATATGTTATAACGAAAGGAGAATGTTACAAAAATAAGTTACATCATTTAAAAATAGGGCATTATAATTTTTAAAAGCGTTGAAAATTACGAATCCGGCAGTGTTGTTAATTCTAAACCGATTAAAGTGAATACATTTTTTAGAAATTAGCCACCCTATTGGATAGAGGCGGTTTTGCGTTTGAACTCCTGATTTGCGGATGACGGCATGGATCATCTGTCGCACTCTATTCCGGTCCCCGGCATTTCTTGTGTATTTCGTCGATATTTCACAATGTGTAGGAGTGGGTTCTGTATTCAAGTTTTAACCAGGTCGATCCATCGTGTTGGCGACCTTCCATGAGATCTGATTCCTTCCTCTCTTCCTTGGATCACCATTTTTTCCATGGTATGAAAAAAATTTCTGAGGATTCGAAGCAATGACGTAACTACACAAGTTGGGCTCCAATGCGAAATGGAAAAAGGGCTCACTAGATAAGTATTATATAAAAGTTATACGAATATTTATTATTATCTATTAAATAGTAAGAAAATAATTAATATGTCTTTAATAATATTCATACTTTCACGAAAAAAAGTGGTTTTAGGCATTTATATGCACTTTTAATTAAAAAAATTCTTGCTTATTTAAGGTAATTTTTACTTGATAATGATGGTACAGCTATTTCTTAATCATACATATTAGCGGGGTTCTGTCACTGTATATATTAATAATATTTTTTAGCTATAATTTTAACGGTTAGTATAATATTGGGGTTTTGGTTAGATCTAAAATGTTTTCTGCCGGCAAATATAGTCAGTTGAGCCGCTATTTGTGGTCATCAAGTAAAATAAGATTGATCAGCAAATAATGTTATATTAGGCTGCTCTAAAGTTATCTCAACCTAACCAAACCTCACCTCCTAACCTAACCTAACCGCGTAATGAGCCTGATATTTTTTCACTGCCGTCAAAAACATAGTATGATGTCTAAATGATTTAATGGTGTTTTTTATTACTAACCCAATATTTTGGCGAATCATTTACTTATTTTTCAAGTTTTCGTACACGCACACGTGGATCACGATTTTTTAAACTTTATAATTCCAATTTTTAGTGAGGTGGATTTTAGACATCATGATTTCATATAAACACCGGGAAAGGAATCGATTCTCTCAAAAATATTTATGTCAAATGAATTGCACGGCGCCAACTTTTTGCCCCCAATGCACCGCATTGGCTATATTGGCATACGCCACTGATTCTTAATTCCTTTATTATCTCTAATCGTTTTGCTTGCTATCCCCGGTATGCGGATTAAGCGTCCCAATCACCTCATTTATATAGCGTGAATCCTTTTGCATTCTCGTTTTCTCAGAACTACAGTGTACAACATCAGAGCAGCTTTATAATATTTTTTGTAAAATTTTCATATGCCTTAAATATCTATTTAAATTCTTACATTTTCCAACAATTTTACCACAAAAAGAATATATCTTAAATAAATTTAGTTGAAATTTTGTATTTTTTTCTGGCGAGGCGTCGTATCATGAAGCTGTCGCTATTATCTTTGTCGATCGAGTTTTATCACTCACTGACTAAGTTTAACCTTGTTGCGTAGAGAAAAAAGCATTAGATATTCGTCTCTACATTATTCATGTAAGACTTCGTTGCTCGTAAATACAACCTGTAAAAGAGTATGCTCTTTCTCCTTCGTTCACAACGGTAGGGGATAGTCTCAAGTCTTGTTCACATTCAAAAATCCCGATACGTATCATTCATTCATTGTCGGCTGCCGGCTACAAAAATTAACATTTTTATTTTATGGTCTGGTCTACCAAACATAATTCAGTGACGTTTCCTTTCGCATCATTTACACTTAATTAAATTGTTTATTTATGTCTTGTAAAATTAAAATATTTTTATATTCACTTTGATAATTAAAACAAATTAAGACGATTTAGATGGCTTCATAACATAAATAGATATTAACAAAATGACAAGTTTTCAGAACAGAAGAAAATACATTATCGTCAAGATTGAAAATTATTTTTTAGTTACGTAATAAAAATAAGCAAACCTAATTCTATCAGATATAAATATAAACGGTATTTTCTCTTTTAAATTGACTGAAAAGTTAAGCACAATGATTTGTCATGTGATGCGTTATTTTTTTAACTTCGGAATGATGAGTTATTTAGATTATTTTACTTCCTATTACACAAAGTTCTCAGGAAAATATTTAATTGTGCAAATACGCAACGGTAATCTTATATAATCATCTAAATTAAATTTATTTTTTAGTAAGACATTTAATTTTTACACGAAAATAATATAATCTTAATAACAAAAAACTTATTAATTAAAAATGCAATAATGCAAAATTATTCAGATAAACGTTATATCTTTATAGATACTTGCTTCAAAAATCCATTATTAGATAGGTTTTGTGTTATTAAAATTATATTATTTTCGTGTAAAAATTAAATGTCTTACTAAAAATAAAATTAATTTAGATGATTATATAAGATTACCGTTGCGTATTTGCACACCTAGATCAAAACTAAGACAACTCAAAAAGTCACTTTTAGTAGACAAAAAAATATATTTTTCTCAATTTTTTGATACTTAAGTTATGAAACTAAATAACATTTTAGGTCATAAATGTACTATTCGAGAACTGGGGCTAAGTTAGTTGAGTATATGACAGAGTATCCGAATACAATAATAACTCAAAATTCTGTTTTTTTTAGTTGTCATAGTTTTGATCTAGGTGTGCGATTTGAAAATATGTTCTATCGGCATTATTAAGTTTCGGAGTTCTGCTAGAAATGGTATATTGATTTTTCGTGATTCGTCAAATTATTTAAATATATTATTTAATAATCATTACATTTTACGGGTCTCTTTTGAAATTATTTTTTAAAACCTAAGATTTTTACTACTGGATACCTGCTATGGTATCATCCGTAATGTAATACGAATAATAAATAAATATACATACTTATGTACGTCACGACACTGGACGTGTATGGAACCACAGGTAGTGTAGATGACTGATAAAGAATTTAAAAATAGGTATGTTTTTGATATGTCATTCAATCGTATAGATAATAATGTGTAGGGACCCAAATACATATATGAACTTTATTAAAAACATTTATCTTTTAAATTTTGACGTCCTTCATACGAATCTTTTGTAACCTTGACAATGATTGACCTCTGGATCACAGCGTGTCATAAAACTGAATATTTTCTTTCTAGGAATTATTCTTTGTCTTGTCTCGCGCGCTTGCATATAGACCCACACATGGAAACAGTAATATACACATAAACTAGTATTTCAAATAATCCTAAATACAAATTCCAATATCATGTTTTTAATCGAAAGTAAGCGGTACAGGTATTAGGGTATTATCGAACAAGTAATACTGTCTAGTAAATCCTATCAGAAGCCATATAAATGTTTGTGTTATCTGTTGAAATCAAATGCTATGGATGTGTTTGATGGAGTGATTTCAAATTGTGTATTACTTATAAATACTGAACATAAATATACAAAATAATATTTTGTTTATATAATTTTTTTATTTAAATTAATGGTGTAATCACAAATTGATTTTTAATATTTTTCAAAATGAATTAAGTGTCTGTGCTCTATAAAAATATTTTATTATAATTGACAGATACATTCTAATTGTAAATGCGAGTATATAACATGTAAGGTGCATCAGATGTTTGAAGTGCAAAAAAAAAATTCACTCTTACTATAGAATTATAACAATTTATATATACATACAAATTTTTGAAGTAACACAAGAATTAGGCAAGATACAGTGTTAGAATGTGAAATTACTCAAAACAATATTTTGTTCAAGGATACAAAAGCACTTAGTGAAAGTAAGGGACGGAGGGTGATAAAAACTCGGTATTGTTAGACGCAGGTGGACCGACACAGTTTGGGTACAGCGGCGAATATGGCGGCGGTAATGCGGCGAACGTGACTAGAGTCACGTAGGCAAATGCACCTTAAGGGATGCATCACCATATGTGAGCAGTTTTCTCATATCCTCCATAAAAAGACGAGATTTTATTTTCAATTAGAAAATAGAATCAATGTCGTCTCTAAAAATATCAAGTAAGCGCTTCATAGATTGTAATTCCGGGGAAAATTTAAACTGTGCGCCTCGAGTTTAAGCTTAGTCTGTGATATTCTCTGCGTTTAATCGTTGGTGTGAAAGTATCAAAAAGGGTCCCACTGGATCTATAAAAAGTTGATAAATATAATTGGTGTAGCGAGAACAGACTTTCGTTATAGCATAAGAATATCGCGTCCAGAGTCCCGGTTTGCCTGGATAATTGGGCATCGTCTTGTCATCAACTACAAGCCTGAACTCCGTCACCCTACGCTGGCACCACTTCACGTCCAGAATCCAGGACCATCCTAAGAGGTAATCCCTTACGTGAGGGACTTGAATAATCTACATCAGACAAGCGTCAACATAGACAATTTGGCAGAGAAATTAATGCTGGCATGATGAACACAAATATTTAATGTTAATTTTATTGTAATTATTTTTGAATAGCCTTATTTAAAGTATTAAAGTAAATTACTCATTTTCCACTTTTAACACATGCAAGTATCTTAAAAAATAGATTATAAATTTTCTTATATAAAAATATTCTTTAATTTCATAACCATTAGACTTTCACAATATTTAAAAAAAGAACCAGTTAGGTTAGATGCCTCCCCGCTGAACATGAAGCCGAGGCAAAAAGAAGAAATTACCTAACAACAGTACAGCTAAATATTCTCAAAAAGGCCTATCAAATTACTCAATCTTATAACTATTACCATGCCATATAATATTTAATGTAACAATTTAAACTTATGATAAATTACGATGTTTGTACTATCTTACAGTATTTATCACTTTTAATTGGTAAAAATGGTAAATAGTGACATGTATATAAAATTTTGCGTAAATTCTATAACATACCAAGATATGTGAAATAGGTCCATATTAGAATGTCACTTATATGATACTAATAATCCATACCCGGCATTGCCCGGGATACAGATGTAGCTATAATTTAGCGAATGGTATTCAATATAATAAAATACGCATTATATTATGGCAAGCGGATGGGGTGGGCAGAAAGAGGGGAAAGGAGCCCATGGGGAGCGGGATTTGGCTTACATCGGTTAAATGATGTAGAATTGTATTGCGAATAGAAGTATATATATAGAAGAAGATAAACAGAAATTACCAATTAAAATGTTGATTTTAGGAAAACTTATTTGAACCTTGGTCAAAAATACAGTAACGAAATAACAGTCTTTTGTAGCTGCATAATATCGAGCACTGCTGTGTAATGTTTAAAAAATAAAAATCAAAATCGTTATTTGAAAACAAAATGAAATAATTTAGGGCCGGTTGTGAAAGTTACTAAAGTAAAAATATTTGCGAAAACGGGCTGTTTGATCATTTTTCAAAAAATTATTTACTTCTCGAAAGTACATCTCATAGTAAACTCATTTTACTCTGCGATATCCGATACTAAAAACAAGAGGTAATAGTTAAATACGGCGGACTTTTCACAGCTGTTACAAAAGTCATCTGACATATTGATACTTTTAATGTTGCAGTATACGACAATTAATTATTCAATGTCCCGCTATTTCAGTGATGAGAGTTCGTCCGATTATGATCTCGTTGTTTAATACATAAATTTCACCATCAAAGTGACAGATGCCTAGGCGAAAAAATCTATAGATAATGCATAGAATAGAGCACATTTCATGATTATTTGTCACGCCTATAGAAATCTCCATCTATGCTTTGATTGTAGTAAATTTGATTTATCAACAACCTGCAAATAATTTTTACTACGGGCCTTAGGAAAAACGTTTCTATAGTAAAATGTTACCATAGTAAAAAGTTACTACAAATCATACAACCAGCCCTTAATAATATTTTATTAATTATTAAGTTATTTAATTCTGTTTTATAATTTTCGAAAAATATTGTCCAAGTATTGTAATTTTGACTGCATTTCAAGATAATATTTTTCATCATAAATACAAATATTTGTATTTCTGGTTTTTATTATTTTTAGTATTATTAATACTTAATTAATCAATACTTTTTAGTTATTATATATTAAATACTTTATATACCTACTTACATTTATAAGCGATTTTTTGTATCCTCTGAGGCTTAAAATATATGGATGGAGATTAGAGAGATTTTTTAAAATAAGTTGTTTCATAAACATTTATTTTATTAACCATTACCACGTTAAATAGGCAAAAACGGACTGATAATTACCACCATGGTGTTCAGTTTACTTTAATTATTGTGGATAAAATTTTATGAAATTAAAATAAAATACGTTTAACTTCCCAACGGTTACAGGATGTTTTATGAACAAGGATTAAAAAGCGTACCTAGTCAAATTCAATAAATGGTTGGAAATAAATAAGATCCCTTTCCTCCAAAATACATAATCTATGAGTCGTATTTTAAATTTTACAACGAGATAAAACGTATTTATCACATAATCGTGCAAATGTTATTTTTAATATTATATCATATAGCCTTACTACTGGCATTTTTTACAATATATATATTTCACTTTCGTTTTTTTCTGGATTCAAAGAAGTGTGATTTACAGATCACATTTTTTTGCTACTGCAAATGTTTGTTAGTTCAGTTAGTGTAATGTGAGGCATGCACTCGTAGAAAAAATAATAGCAGTTTCCACAAAATGGTGAAATTGTGTTAAATTGCAACCGATCAGTACAATTTTAAATACCATCTACAAATCAACATCTTAATTTTAAAATTGCGGTCATAATGTACGCGATTGACATAATTTTTAATATTTTCTTATCATTAAAACTATTAAATTTTGAATTTCATAACGTATTTTTAAAAATGGAATATCCCGGAAGTGTTGCGACTGAAATGATAATTACTATTTTTTAATGTACATATATTCTCTAAATAAGTGCAAAAAATCGTTTTAATTATTTATATTTTGAAAGTAATATTTACAAAATAAGCATTTACGTCAACAGTGGTAATATCCAATATGGGAAACATAAAATGCAGTGTGATCTTTACAAAAAAAAAGGCTTTTTTGAAGAAATTGAGTCATATTTAACATAAACCGGTTCAAATGTTAATCGCAAAGCTCTTCATAAATACAATAAATATATTTTTAAGTTTATAACAAAGAATACATATAGTTAGTGGATACTGCCGATATTACCTCTTGTGTATGTAATATTATTTTATTATCCTTTTTCGAGTCGTCAAACAAAATGGAGAAATAAGATAAGATAGTTAATTAATAAGTCATGTAAATTGAATATATATATATATATTAGGTTACTATAAACATATTCATCGTGACTGAAAAAACATTTATATGTATGTACTATAGTCATGATTGAGTAGTATGGTCGTTTTATTTTACGACATTAAACGTGAATAGAATGTATACATTGTGTGCGGACGACTCTCCGCATCGTGGGTTTCATACACACAATCTCCGTTCACGATTTCTATCAAAGATGAACTCAAAAACACTTTCAATGAGAAACGATCATTACCCAATAGAACTTCACAATACTCCAAAAATGTATTTAAATTTTTAATATTACAATACGTTTAATGTAGTAATTAAAACTGCGGTTAGAAGCAGTACGTATTTCGTAATATTTTTAAATACTCGCTAAATGGTCGCCATGTCGCATCTCTTAACTTGTTAGTGAATGACTGAGCGATGATGATGACTATCATTGCAGTTGCAGTTAAAATGTGTGGTTTTATTCAAATTTTTCGAACGTAAGTTATAATCATCATATTATGACTTTTCGATTAAAATAATAAATAAATAAAAGTGTTTTAATTCAATTTACAAAATCACTAATTTCAAATCTACAAAGTTTCACCAAAAACTTTTGAATAGTTAAACGTTTGTCTTATGGAAGTAGGTATAATATGCTGGTCTCCTGAATTGAGGCTCTAACCCCCGATCACGGGAGCACTAGACTACTGGATCACTAGACCACTGGATCTCTTAACCACTAAACAAAAAAAAGTCAATATACAGACATTTAAACTATTTCTATACTGTCAGGATTATAATTACTTACATATACATAAACATAAACATACTTACATTGGATGATAGAAAATTATTGTTAATAAGTGATATATCCTCATCTATACTCTTTACAATTTTTTTTTTGCAAGATGATATTTTATGATGGTAAATTTATGATTGGCTGGCTTGCGATTTGTACGTTTATTTTAAATTTATATTCACAACACACTCAAATGTTGTATGCTTGCATGTTCATTTTACGAAACGTTATTGTGGTTTTCTGATTTGGACATATCGGATGAAAATAATTGCTTTTACATCCTGCGAAATGGAGGTTATGGGATTTCATACGTCCCTATTTTGAATGTCATAACATGTTCATATTTATTATTTCCGTGAGTTAACTAGTTTTGGGCTTAATGTTTCATTGTTTTCAATTGTATATTTTAAACAACCGTGTATTCTTTTATTTGACTTCATAATTGATGTGACAAAAAAAAACCAAATAATGTGATCAGAAATCATAGTTTTCTTTCAATTCAATACATATAATATTTATTAATCGTTGTATTTTTATATCAGAGTCATTTGTTGTACTTGAATTATATTATATATTTTATGTTACATGGGTATTAAAGATTACTGATTTTATTTAGATTACTTACCACAGCACGTGAATACCGGTTATACATTTTTTACTTATATTGCAATAACGAATTCGCGAAAGCCTTGATACAATGGTTACTCAAATGTTAGACGAAAAGTTAGTGGTGTAGTTTCAAAATATCTTGTTAACAAGTCAAGATAATCAAAAATTATTCTCAGAAATCAATATAACGGTTATCTCATTTTATAAGAAGCAAATATATACTTCATTTGCTTAATTATTTAACTGGAATAAATCATTTCAATAAAAAAAAATTAGTACTCATAACTCAAGCATAAGTTAAAGTTTAAGTACCATATATCAATTTAGAAGATCAGACATACAATAAAAACGTTTTTTGCTTCACTCTCTCGTAGATTACGAATTTTTATTCAAATTTTACACTGGTATGGATTTAATGTTTTTGTATTTATTATTTATGGCAATTATTTATATTAAAATATTAATTAAAAAGATATACATATAAAATAAATTTTATCGAAAAATATTGATTTTATATGTATATCTTTCTAATTAATATATTTAAGTCATATTTAAAATATCACAGACCTATGTTCTGAATAATTACATCTTCACAATAAGAATGTGTTCTCCTAATTTATATATAATTATTACTATAATTAATACTTATAAACTGAGTATCTACCCGATAAGATAGCTAAGATAAGTATCAATTAATTTTTAAATGCCCTTAGCAGACTTAACTAAGTTCTTACATGACAAGATGGTGAGAAAACAAAACGCACGAGTATAAATATATTATATAAGTGAATGCAATTGACCATAATCAACAATATATATTACTTGAAGATACATAGGACATAAACAAACAATGCAAATACAAGCAGATTTTTTCTTCAAGCTGTGTAACGTTATGAAATACGTTTGAATGTGTATAATATATAAAGTGACCTCTCGACTAACAGCAATAATGTTATCAAATCAAGCGAGATAGGTTGACCTATGATCCTAATTGCTACATTATTCTCACAGACGAGCAACTCTGCCCATACTTTTTATGAGTAATAAAATTGAAAGAAAATGGACAACATCCGTTGCATCAGTGAGCTCGGCCAACCATCCTCATAAAACGTTTTCGTTTTAACGATTCTAGGTATATCGCGATGCATGTATGTATGTATCATACACGATTGTATTATTCAGTTGCGTTTCCGATGATACGAGAAAATAATGTATATTTCGCTTTAAATTAGACGTTACTAAGAAATATTCGTCCATATTACAATCCCTAGGGTTATATTATAATGTAGCCGCAGGCACTTGGTATTGACGGGTACAACATTTTGGAAGGTTTCCTAAAATACAAATATACTTATTTACATCATATCTCGATAACGAGCTCAAGTAGTGGCCGACCCAAAAAGGTTGAATCACTTATCTGTTGCCTTTCAACTCTCGACTAAATTGAATTCAAAACACATTTATTTTTACACCATTAATAGTTACCCCACCCGTCAATAGTCGACACTATAAAAATATGTTATGACTAAATATCTATTATATTTTATTATGATATTATAAAAAAAAATGTTTTTCCTTGACAATATAGTTTTATTAATATATATGTCATCTTTAAAATTTTCACGGATTAACGAATTATTTTTTATAGAAACCCGCGTCAAACAGTCCTGAGAAGTAGAAATGACTCCATAAGAATTCCACACACCTGTACAATATCTTAGATGCAAGTGTCCATGAAAATACAATCATCCAAAAAAAACAAATTTTAATAATAAACCAACAAAATCTCCCTATAATAATCAAAGAACCACTTAGCAAGGTAATTATGTATGCACAAAGCCGGCTATTAAACGAATAAATTAATTAAAAGTCATATTTCGTTACCATTAGATAGAGTTAATCGCGACGTCAACTAATAATATTAAGCACCTATTAATATTTTAACTCACTTTCATTTTTGTTCTTGCATCGAGTTAGTTCAAGATTCAGGGTATAGGCTCTTTAGAATAAGTAATGATATTTAGTCGAAATGTCGGTAGTATAAAAATCCTTTACAGGACTATTTAACGCTGGTTCTCCCAGAAAAGAAAAAGTATATATATATTTATGAGATTTATCTCGAATATTGTTCTCAAAAGCCGTCTAAAGGACAGTACGTAATTGAGCGTAGGGCGAGTTACAGTTCAATGTCTATTGTACGCACAGTGGTAGGTGTATATTTTCAAAAAAATAATTCAGATTTTTTCTAAGAATCATGTTTTACTATAATATAAAGTACATTTTTCGGTGTATTTACATGAATCTGAATAAAATATAGAATTAGTTTAGATATCATTATATTTTTATTATAATATTGTCAATATTGCTTAGTCTCCGTTCCGTTATCTGCATAGAACATTTCAGAAAGGACTGGGTCAAGATACTATTGTAAAGATAAACTTCAATACTTAAGGAAGCATTGCAGATGTACATTTCATATTTAATTGTGTTAGATAAAAGGTCATGTTTATGAGAAAGCGTCTAAATGACAAATATTATATCATATTCCGCGCAGATGCGCTAAGCAGCATTCCTCTGAATAGCACAATGTTATCAACTTAACTCACCTTGTAGATTTATATGCAGTGAGTAATAAAGCATGCTCAAAAAAAAATTAATGTCTTCAAAAAAGAATTTAGAATTAATTAATATAATCAAAATAAGCAAGATTTTAACCTGTTTTTGCAACATATGTAAATAAAATTAATTTACAAATAGTTGTTTTTTTAAATCGTTTATGACATATATACGATACATTTTTGCATTTCTAATGAAAACATATTTCTGTTGTGAAGTTGCAATTTCAGAACATATTATGTGGTATTTTTAACACAAATTAAATTAATCAATTAGAACGACATCTGTTTATCGAAAAAAATAATTATCATTATCAAAATATGGTTTGGATAAATATTTTTTTTCTATTTGATTAATTTAATTAGACCTTTTATATATATTTGTAATCAGAGTCATTTTTTATTATTTTTGAATAAAGATACGAACACGGATTACATGTCACATCAATATTCTTGCTATTTTCAAACAAAGTTTGTGCTGTGAAAATAGGACTAACTTGCTGGTATCCTGAAACGAGGCTCGAACCCCCGACCACTAGATCACTTGGCCAGCGCCTTAATCACTAGACCAACAAACTACTCATTCATTCATATTTTATGTAAAAATGCGTCACATTAAATTTTTTTTTTTTGCTTAATATTGTTTTGCAGAATACTAATCGAGAATGGCGCAGTGAGTTTCGGAATCGAGTATTTTATTATTATGTTGGCTGTACTGTCATTTTGGATAAATGTTTATACTAAAATAATATGACCTACAATATACATGTAAAAATTATTATTTACTCATCTTATAATATACTCACGCGGAGTTAAATGGGAAACAGAGTCTGCCTGTACCACTTTAACAGTCTTACAGCCAAATTTCAAATTTCCAAAGGAAATTAAAAATTATTTAATGTTCGGAAAAAGAAGAGGCCAACAGGCGAGAAAAAACGATATCCCAACATTAAAAAGACATTCAGAGAACTATCTAGAACATATCGATTATTTTATATAAATTATCATCATTATAGAGACATGGGTCTCTCTCCTTTTCTTCTATACCCGAAAAATAATAAGTTAAATAGTTACTTATTAATATAACAAAAATAATAGTTATAATATAGAATATTTCAGAACCGCATCTTTTGGCTTTCCATAGGAAATTATTTAATGTTCGGTAATATATCTTAAAATTATATTGTGACAGTATTAGAAAATAACATAGAAGGTGAATATTATATTCCAGGCCGATTTTGTTTGACCGCCATTTCGGTTGAGCAAATATTTGTCCGTTTAAGTTTAATAGTCGCAATGAGTAGTTAATTACAATTTGTTATTGAGCATCTAATGCCTCAATAATATGCAACAGCACATGTTTTGCAGCTCAATATTGATGACTTTGACTTTCAGAAAAAAATCTTCATGAGGGACGAAGCTCATTTCGACTTGGCGAGTTTTGTTAATGAACAGAACAGCCGTTATTGGGGTACTGAAAATCCTTAATTAATACACCAAAGACCTTTACACATACCCATACTTTGTTTGGCCACCATTTTAGTTTGGCAAACATTATTCAATTCGCATTTAGTAGTCATAGAGAGAAGTTGATTACAACTTGTTATGGAGCATCTAACGCCTCAATAACGTGTTGAAGTCATTAAAACATTTTATATAAATAATAATTGCAATGCTGTAACCATTAATAGTGATCGATGGCTATCATTACATGTTGGAAAACTTCCTAGTGGCCGAATTGAGTCGATTAAGCTTGCAACATATGTGGTTTTAACAGGACGGTATAATTTCACACACAACCCGAGCTACGATTGAAATTTTTCCCGGCTGCATAATGTCCTCCTTGATTAATTGATTTGACGGCTCTCGACTATTTTCTGTAGAAGTATTTAAAAGAAAAGATCTTCGCTAATAAGTCAACAACAATTTCGATGCTTCAAGTTAATATTTGAAAGGAAATTACTGAAATAACACGCGAAGTGTGCCAGAATGTTATAAAAAAGATGGTTAAAAAAGCATGCATTTGTGCTGCTGCCAGAAGTAGCTACTTGGCCAATATTATATTTCAAACATAATTATCGATAAATAAAAACCAATTTAAAAAAATATATTTTGTTTCTTAGTTACTCAATAACAATATCGGCATGGAATATAATATTCACCCTGTATTATAATAACTATCTGCATATCAAACACTTAAACAAATAGATAATTATTAAGTTTACACCTTTCAGCAGTTAAGTAGATACATATCTCATTCAAATCGAAACGTATGCATGGTGTCATAATTATAGCGTCCATTGCGTACAACAACAAAAAATGATATCCGTTTTTTAAACACTTTGAATGGATAGATGGGGTCGATGATGTGTTTGCAAGTTTTTTCATTCGCCGATTGGCTATGAATCATTAATGATTGATGTGCTTAATCACATATAGTACCTATTGAGTAAAATATTCATCACTTAGAAGTGAAACAAAATTGGGAGAAAAATGGGTTTTCATCTAAGAATTTATGCAGTCCTATCTTTTACTAGTTTTAAGAAATATAGCGTGATTATATTATTATTATTATATAAACTATTATCAATTCGCTACTGAATGAAGAATGAAGTCTTTTCTAGGACTGATAATGGCATCCTTCACCATGGTCTGTCCTTTAAGCTCATCTGTTTTTTTTTCTGTCTTTTCTAATGATTTCCAGTACATATCTTTTCGCACAACGCTGTTTTATTTATTATTTATTTATTTATTTAGGTATCTGTTTAGATAAAAATATTAAAGATGTTTCAGTTTCTTGTGGGTTAACTTGAATAAATATATGAAGATATTATGAGATAAGTCAATAGATTTCGTATAATTTTAATGTATACAATAGATATAAAGCATCCTAACTCTTGACAAAATAGTTCGACCCGACACGGTATATAGTTAAAATAACGAAGCCATTTGTACAGTTACTGAAATACAGTATTATTGATTACATAGCCCAGCTATTGCGAAGAGTTTGTTGATATTGTAAATATAACAAAATTTCTAAAAATAAAAGACTGATTGCTTCTTGAAAATTAGGCGGAAATTCAAACGAAAATATTTCCGTTCTCGAGAACAATATTTTGTTTGGAGCAAACAACACGCGATGGATTCGATAGACATTGGCGAATAAAGTTACTTGAAATCGAAAACAATAATGTACAAGCGTACCGCGGCTCAAGGTTTCGCACAAAAGTTAGGTGCTGAGCAAACTGAAGTTATTTCCAAGTTAAACAGGGTAAAGCGAGTTGCAGGCGAGTCTCGCGGCGGAACGGGGCGCGCCGAGCGCACATCTATAATTGTTTATTGTTTTGGAACAATTAACAGCTGTTGTTGTTATTGACTCTCTCCACTCTTGAATCAATACACGTCGCCATGCACAGGCCAGCTTGCATTAAGGTGCGTCCTCACCACTGCTTGCACTAAACGCATTCGTTCGGTCGTTAAAACCTTTGACTTTGCCGACGTCGTAACGCACTCGTAAATCAACAAACATACACATAGCGTCATCCTGACGATTGTATCATCCAACCGTTTTATTGTCCATTTATGACGTGAAATTACCATTATAGTTTTACAAGTTAATTCCACTTTATAATACCCATCATCTATTTATTCTCTAGACATCCCTCATAATACGATTAATATATAATATTTCTTCCTTAAGGTATATTGAAACCGCATTTTTATCAACGTTCTTTATCAATCATGGTGGTCGTGTTCCAAAAAATATTTAGTTGTTATATCTTGCGATAAATAATAATAATAATAATAATATATTTATTCCAGTGTAATCAGATTTTTTTAACCCGATTCGCCATAGAGATAATACATATTATGTTATACATAAAAGGTTATGAAATCAATATAATGCTATGAAAAAGAAAACCAAGGAAAATATTAATAAATAAATAAATATATTTTTTTTTAAAGTTAATAAAAAGTTCACACACATATATACACACAAAATATAAATATTACATATATAACTACTTCAGTCACGGCCATGAAATGCAAAATTTAATAACTAAACGTTTATTAAAAATCAATTTTTACTGTTGTAAGGGTTTTCATAGTGTTTAAAAGAATTACATAACAGCTGCTATGTGCACAAAAGACATGTGCGTTGCAAAGAGTAAGAACAAGAGACATAGACAACGGCATAGTCATATTATTATTCTGCCGCCGTGACTTTGTATTAACCTAACCTAACTTAATTGCTTAATGTTTTTTTATTTTATATTTATTTTAATTTAATTTATTAACTTTATAAATATATACATTATGTATTTCTTTTATGTACTTTGTCTTGCGTATAATAGTTATATGATCATTGTTTAGAAAATGTTGAAGCAATTAGTACCTACAAAAAATAATTAAAATTTATAAACCGTACCAAAAAGTTGAAACAATAGATTTAAATTTTTTTATTTTAATATTAATTTTATTTATATTTTTTTTAATTAACCACCAAACTTCTTGATAGGATTTGTCTGCGGGTACATTTATATCCATTTGTTACATTTTATAAAGTCAAAAACATAACTATTAATCAGTCACCGTTTAAAGAATTTATATCATTCTTACAGGAAAGACAGGTTATTATCGATAAGCCATTTTTAAATAATTTCTTCTAAAGTAGAAGAAAGCGTGCTCTTGTATAAAGACCCGGGTGGTTTATTTTTTATTGTAGGAAAAACAAATTCTATTGTCCTCGATCCATACGTATCGGTGATTTTGGGAATCGTCAGATTCAGATTTGCTACACCTCCTATATTTTTTCCGTGCGAAGCCACCCTGTTTACCGTTGTTATTATTTTATTTTATTAAAATGAACAGTAACAGCCCGTGTACGGGAAGAATGTTTACAGAAAAATATAACAATTTTAGATTATGCCTCAATTTAAATGCTTCCAGGCTTACATTTTTTTTCGCTATGGCTGATTGAAGATTTTGTATTTGTTTTATATTTGAGTCACAGGAGTGATCCCATGATCGGATCCCATATCTTAATAATGACTCAACGAAAGAAAAATAAATATTTCATAAAACCGGATGTAAGTAGAAATATTGTATAAAAGCTAGAGTAAGTATTTATGATGTATAAACTATGTAATATGGAGGAGAAACTGAATAAATTTAAAATGAAACTGACCAGATATGTAAAATATAAGTTTTAGTAAAAGAAAAAAAACTTTAATTTTGTTTATATTAAAGCATATATAGGAGTGCTTATGTAAGCACTATGTTAAGAATTAAATAAATAAATGTTAAATTGAAAACAGTCGCTTGAATGATTTCTGACATGATTAGAATATTTAAAATATGGTGTGCGATTTGATACTGATCGCATCATTAGATCAACTACTATTTTTGGCCGAAACGTTTAATAATTATTGTGGGTAATCCAAAAAATTTGAATGGAACTGATTTCAGGTATATACAATACACATATTTTTAGAAAAAAAAAAATATATTATGCAATACGTTAAAAATAAAACATTTAATTAACTTTTAATTATATTGGACTAATATATTTAAATAAATTGATGTTTCGTATTTATACAATTTGCATATTGATTTGGATTAGTATCGTAATATATAATAATAGTTATTTTTTAATGTTAATATTATTAAAATTCAAGTGCAGATAGCACATTTTTTCTTGATAAATATCAGTGTAGAAATTTTGTTTTATAGAAATATTGTAAAGTTATAGTTTTTTTTTGATTAACATAATAATTATTTTTAATTATTGTACATCACTCTGGTTAATTTAAAATTAATTAACGCGTATTGTATACAAATAACGACGAACTTCGTGTGAACAAAATACGACTATAATACATTTAATTTATAAAATATTTTTCTTTTTATATTTTTATTTATTATCTTTGTTTTATTAACCACTAAATTGAGTTTAAATACATGTACCGGTTTCGAAAAATACCATTTTCTTCTTCAGGATGTCATAACTAACTAAAACATATATTATTGTTTCTTTGCCAGAATCTATTTTAAAAAAAAAAAAAATTTTAGTACCTAACTCAAATCATTACTTAATACAAATTTACTCGAATAATTTTTACGAAAAATTTTTAGAATGGGACTCGTAGTTAAATTTAGTTGGTTGTTAATAATTTTTTGATTAGTTTTACACGCTTTATTTATCTCCAACGATTCCAAATTATTTAATTTGTGACCAACACCGTTTATATGCAAAATTGACAATCCCAATTTTTTATCAAAACCATGACCATTTTCTATCAAATGATTAGAAAATTCAAACATCTCAAATGCTCCCTTACTCTTATATTAAAATTTCTTTCCGTTTTACCAATATAAAATGCAGCACAATTCTTGCAACTAAGTTTATAGACTATTGTAATTTATGAGTAAATTTCCTATACTATTATTTGTATAAAATGCCCGTCTAATGTTTCGTGGTAGGTGTTTAGATATTTGATTCGAAAAGTTATTTATGTATAAAATCCTACGCCAATAATCATTATTATCATTATGTTTTATCTGTGATTTATATAAAAATTGATTATTATATTCTTTTAATTTATTTTTTAAAATAGTGCCTATCAAACCTGTATTATACCCGTTATTAACTGCTATTTTTTTAATTGTATTCAATTCAATATGTATATATATATATATACATAATATTGTTCATTTTAAAAGTATAATTTTGTTTTTGTTTGTTTTTCTCACGATTGTTAAGATGTAGATACATGCGGTATATAGTGGACATATCGATTGCACTCACATTAACGGTTTCGTTAACCTTAAGTTATAACACTTTTCGATTCCCGTCAAATAACGAATTCATTTTATTGTAATGAAAAAATTGTTTTACATTCATTGCAAAGTTTATAGTCACCAGGGAACGCTGTGAATACGATATTTAAGGAAATTAGCGTTTCATAATTAACATTTATTTAAAATTGGCAAAAAAATTTACATCTGCTATTATTTGAAGTATTTTTCCGTAAAGTTTTTATGCCACGCGTCTTACAAAAATAAAACGTGGTAGGCACCTGAACAAAACATCTTTTTGGAAATCTTCTTCGGACATCCCACTAGTGTCACTAGGTCAATTGCCCTTCGTGTTCGTTTGCTAATTTTAGAGATGTAATAAAGTTATTGTAAATGGTCGTGTACGTAGTTACAAAAGCATACAGAAATTTATCTGCTAATGTAATATTCAAGACTATTTTGTATTTCACACCTTTACACTAAACCGTGGCGAGTGGCGAGTACTTTTCATTGTAGGTGTGAATCTAATTGTCTAAAACGCTGACTTCTAATGAATGAATGGGCGAACAGGTGACCAAGTCAACTGCTAAGATTTTAGACCCAACATCTCCATTTACGGTGGAATTTCATTCATGTGTTCGCGTACCATGAGAGACACAACTCATTCACGAGACAGCTGTTCACATATCGCGAGAGGTATCTATCTCACTAATTTAATATTTGACAGCTGCTACTGCTCTTATGTTTTTTATAAATAATGCCATTATTTTCAATTGGACAATTGTCACAATAAAATAATAATGTATATGTAGGTATAGTATGAGCGTAGGTATAAATGAAAGTATATAATTACAATAAAAAAATATTTACTATAATGACAAATGTCAAATGTATGCTTATTTAATATACATCAAAATATCAATTAATGTAACCAAGAAAATAAATTTAAGACATTTCTTACACAATGTATATATCCTTGATGAAAGCCAGTGTTTGCTAATTAAATTATCTAATTTTTGAATTATGAATAGGTATTTGACTGAATATTAAACTATCTTTAATAAAAAAAACTAGATTTTTTAAATAGATTACAAAAATAATGTAGTTGTGCCTTAAGGCGCTTTTATTTACATGATTTAATTTATGTTTTCTATTCAGTATTAAATCAATACATAAATAATTTACTCCTAAGTTTGTTTAATCATTATTGTTATAGGATCTCTTTTTAATATCGAATAAATCAAAGGAATACTTGAATGAAGATATAAGACAAACGACTATTAATTTTGATTTAATATTATTTGAAAATTATTTGGGTCGTTGATATTGTTATCTCCCAATATGAAGAAAGGCATTAATAAAGTATTTTAATTGTGTAATTTAAATGGAGCTTGAAATCTTTACACGAAACGGTTAGCACCCACACGTTTCACATAAAAATAAGTTAGAAGAATATTGAATTACACATTTTATTACTGATTTTCAGTCATAATTTTTCGAGTCAATCTGTCTACCCGTATGGGGCTCGCTGTAAATGCTCGCTTGCGATAGTATTTTACACAAGTTCACACGTCGGGTGTCGATATACAGGCAGGTAGGTCCCTACTCACTATGTAAGTAGGCGTAAGTAGATGCGTTCTGCGTAAGATACCTATGAAACTAACGGTATTTTTCAAGCATGCATAGTTATCATGTGGTATTTATTTTTCTCTATTTGAAATATGGTAGAGTACATTATTTATGTGCATACTAGCTGAAAATACCATCAAAGATGTGCGAAAAAAATTAATATGAGTCATTTACATCTAAACCTCTCTATAACCATTTTTTTTTAATATGAATTAAATATATTAATTAGAAAGATATACATAAAAAATAAATTTTATCGAAAAATATTGTTGTTGCGCCACCGTGATTCAAACCTGGATCCCTTTCTAAACTGGGGAAAGTGCATTATCCATTATTTATTAATGGAACGATTAAATGTATTAATATCAAAAAGGTAACACATAGGTTCGAAAATTTATCGCTGTAGCATAGTTGGATACTGCACCTTCGCCGGTTAGGAAAGAGAAATTGATTTTATATGTATATCTTTCTAATTAATATATTTAATTCATATTTAAAATATCACAGACCCATGTTCCAAATAATTACAACTTCACAATAACAATGTGTTTTCCTAATTCAAAAAATGTATATTTGAATGTAGTTTTACTAGGAAAAAAATATACATACGATTGGTTCAAATAATGTACCACAAATAATAATTAAGTAATAAAACAAACAAAAACAAGTCTAAGTTTCGTATCAAAACCCTCTACAATCGAGCACTTAACCTCCGAACGGCTCAATAATGAAAACTGACCATCAGATTTTAGTCGTACTTCACTGGCTTGCACTAAAGAATATCGAATAACGTGAGCGACAAACACCTAAAATACGCGTGTTGAGTTTCAAACACCTTTATAAATGACACAATGTGCCAATAAATTTTGTAATTTCTCAAAATCGACAACATATTTGTAATTTTTTTTTTGCATTTCCTGTAGTATTGATACATAGACCGTATCTTCAAAATGTCAATTTAAGCATTTAGACGAAAATTCGATCGGTAAACGTTTTCCGTGATTTATGTGTTTTGTTAAAAATCCGTTATAGAGAGGTTTGGAACTAAACGACTCAAATACTTGTTACATCTTCATATATTCTATCCCATCACACAGTGTTCTTACGGGGTAGGCAGAGAAGATCGAGTGGTTCTTATTTTTACGATCGCATCAACTAGTGATGGTTAAACCATTATTTGAACCGTTATTGTGACTCTAATTGTATTTGATTGTAACTTGTAACAATGATTTGTAACTGGTTATTCGTATTTCTTCGAAAAATAACTGGTACACTAGAAAGTAAACCTTCAGCAGTTAAATATAAATTATCAATCATCATTATAATCACAGTCACAATAACGGTTTACTATTACTAGCCTCAACCACATCTATAGTTCGTCTATTATAACTCCTTCTATTCTTAAAATATTTCACCTTACCTATTTTCTTTCTCCGTCGAAGGAAGGAAAAGAAGAGGAATATCACTCTGGACCACCGCAACAAAGTTCTCCAAACTAGACATATATAATACATATCTATATTCACTTTTTTCACATCTACTCAACATTTATTATATTATCTGGTCCTGTTAGATCTTTTGTAGTCGCCCTCGACTTTATACTACATTCACGCCGCTATAAAGTTTTAATAATTTTATTTGACTTGTATTAACGCGAAAGAATTTGTAAAATATGACATAAATTATTTAATTGATTGTTCAAAGTTTTACAAAAGAAAATACATAAATATTTAAAAAAATATGTAAACTTTAATGTCGCTTATCTCCTTAACTGTTGATATTTTTTTTCTTTGTAAGTGTTGGAATTTTTTCTACTTGAAATTGAATGAATAGGACTCCCTGAAGTTTGGGCAACTAGCTATGTGATATACATATATATGAATCTCGTAAACTTATAAACATCTATAACACCTATTACACTCAGTCTTCTATTATTTTTGTACATAAGTTTTACTATTGAACATAAGTGACGGTACTAAGACTCCGTTATGAATCATTAAACAAATTCAGAGGTTCACGTTTCCAATAACGGAACACAAAACGTCGATTACTTAATTTACATCAGCCTCCGCTTCCGTTTCACTTTCTTTATTAACATATGTAATAATCAGGTATTTTATTTGAAAACATATAGCTAATCGATAATGAGTATAACAGTAAAACAAATAACAATAAATTCAACTGATTACACATTTTCTTTGAATTTTCAATGGACTTGTGATACAGTGTAAGTTAAGTAATGAAAAATTAATGTTATACAGATAATAAAAAGTGGAAACTTTTCTTTCTATTAAAGATGTAAGAAAAAATAATGAATAGAAAAGAAAAAAAATTTTAAATTATCGCTACGTTTTTCTCAAATTTCATTATCTTAAATATGGTGCCTTTAATAAGATATATTTTGATTTATTAAGTTGAAGGAATTAAGAGTACACCATCTGCTAACTAAATAAGTCTTTACCATCATTGTAGTATCCGTTATATTGGTATGAATACGTTAAAAACATAATATTTTTACTTTACACAATAAATTTTCGAGGAATCTGACGACAAAACTTATAGAAGGTTATTTTGAAACGAAGTTGATGAATATGTATGAGACTCAATTTTAATCCATTACAGAGAATATAAATTATTTTTTTAAGATATGACCACAACATTTTGAAGCTTTTATTAAATAAATGTAGCTATTTATAAATTGTAACCACGACGGATAATAAGTGAAATATTAATGAATCAAATTAAATATATGTACCATACATTATTAATGTAAAGGCGTATTATTTATTTCAAAAATAGATATATTTCAATTAAAAATCGTTCAATAAAATACTAAAATCGTTATCGCTTCTTGATTCAATTATGCATTAGCAGACGAGTATTACTTGAGATTAAATTTTATTAGTCCATCCGAAATGTCTTTTTTTATTCTCTGCAGCTATCGTAATAAAATTAAGTTACAATTTAAACACTTGCATTAAGTGCCCATAAAATCACTCCAATAAAATGTGAATTGCTCTGATTTTATTCGAGTATTGAGAAATGTAAAAGTGTATTGAATTTGAATTTTATGGCTCAACATGAGTAATTTTTCAATAATTTCCTTCTTGGCCTTTCTAGACTTTTATTTTTCGTATAATTTTTATATAAATACGGGTAGCAAGTACAATTAAAAACCAACATTGGTTTGACAATGTTTAATTACTAAAAGATTGATCTATGTTCAGTCATTTTCTTGAAAAGTTATTGTATTGTTAAAAGCTTACGAACAGAATATTGCGAAAGCTTTTGACAATAGTTTGGAATAATTAAATAAACATTAAAAAGGTGTTGACCTTTGCTTTAAATGTCGTTGAACTCATTAAGATTTCAAAAATATCAACGATTTATTTCAATAAATTTGAGTCAAAGTATCCGGTTTTTACTAACATCAAAGAAATACAAATATATCAATAAAACTGTTTTCAAATCTCTTGCATTTTAAAAATAGCGCCCACTTCTGTGAAATTAAACTCTTCACAAGAAGTCAGCTTAAATTACTACGAAGATTAATTTATTCCATATCCGATTTCTTTCATTAGTCAAATATTAATAACAACATTTTTTTAAAAATTGAATAAAACGATAAAATATCAATTAGACCCTATTGCAAGTACCTATAGCTCTACTAATTCGTTTATTAAGTTATATTGCAAGCGCCTCCATTAAAAATCTCAATTAATAAAAATATTAATTGATTGAGTGCTTTAATATACAGATGATATTTTATGAAATTGTGTTCGATTCGATTGGATCAGCTGCAAGGCATTTATTGGAGTCTACATCAGTTGTTAGTGCTTACGGAATTTAAAATTTCTAGTTACATAAAGCATAAAAACAAAAAAAACACGGTTTTCAGAGTGGACCTATATTATATAAATTGTTACAATTATCGCCTAATTCCTAAATATCTAGTCTTTCACATTATTTTGAATTGAAATGAGCTTTGCCTCTTTTCAAGATTCAAGTAATTTTGGAATCCTTCGTTATTTTTGATCAACTTTTACGACCGAATTTTCTTTGATATAATTAATTTATTTCTGTTTTACTAATATATTCGGAGTATACAATTGAAAAATATTTGAAAAATCTCCTATTCTACGATAAAGTTAATTAGAATTTATCGTTTGTAACTATATAACTTACCATCACGCCTCCGCAGGAGTAGACAGAGAAGATATCAATCCACATTCTTCTATCCTGGCTGGCCAGTCTTGCTTCGTCTACTTTCATACATTTTGTCAAACAAGCTCTTCGGTTGTTGAAGCTTTTAACAGGGCCATACTCCAACGTTTAGTTTACTGATCAGACCTGGTTTTTTGCCGACGCTCTGTTCCTGTTGCCTTCAACTTCCGCTTTATACATTATTCTATCATTATGAGATAAATAGTTCTAAATTCGCTTCTGATTTGTTCATTCTTCATTCAATTGTACACAGTTTTTACAAACATTAATAAACATAAATTAATGAATTTATGTAAAAATTCTTTAAATATATTAATGCAATATTACAGTTCATTATTGTTAACATCAGAAAATTATATGAAAATTTTGTTGAGTGTACTTCATGTGTATTAGACTTTTCTTAATATTAGACATCAATTCTATTCTTTAGCAATATACCGAGTCAGAGGATGAACGTTTTATATTGATTGATTGTTCCGAGCAGGCCCATTTGCCGCCGAGTTCAGCATGATTTATTTCTAAGAACAGTTTCTGAATCGTGTTTAATGACGTGGACCCACCCTTGCGGTGGCTCGGACTTTTAACGTAGTAAAAGACTCCTATCACATTCAGAACTGAAATATTGATTTCATTTATTCATATAATCACCGCAATTTACATATTTTTTTAGAAAGTAATAGACGCAGAAAAAAGCATTTCCTTCTTATAATAGATTAGTGTGACATTAATATTTTTAATTAATAAATAAATCAATTCAAAATGTTTTAACGAAGATGTTTTCTATCACGATAAAGCAGATTTTATATTTGAGTTATAATAATATACATACAAATAATGCTTGTATGAGGCGCGATTTTTAAGTAAGTACCGTTGTCGGATATTCTCCGTGAAGCGCTGCGGGTGCGATGTTGCGCATGTGCAATCGTTTACTTCATCTGTTGACTCACCACATGGAATGTTAGAGACAGTCTCGTATTGTGGCCATCTTGTAGTGAGTGATTGAAATATTCAAAACAATAGATCAACGAGAGATACGGTCCGTGATTCGTTTCTTGAATGCACGAAACATGAAACCAGCTGACATTCATCGCCAAGTGTGTCCTGTTTTGTTCTGATTTTCATATTTTCCTTCATCTGAAGCGGTTCCTTGGTGGCAAACATTTTGATGACAATGATGAACTAAAAGACGGAATACTAACATGGTTTTCATCCCAGACGGCGTCGTTCTATGACGAAAGTATACAAAAATTAGTGCCCCGTTAAGACAAGTGCCTTAATAATGGTGGTGACAATGTTAAAAAGTAGTTTAAGGTGTGTAGCATCCGAAGAAAGTAGTGTTATAAAAATCTTGTGTTTCTTTAAAAAAACTCTGGTACTTACTTTAAAAACGTACTTCGTATTAAAACGTGATATATTTGGAGAGGTCTATCGTCTCCACAATCTGCACGCACCCTGCGTATATCTGAATGCAAAACGGGTCTTTCATCAACCTCAACGCCTGGTACCGACCCCCAACAGACAAGAATACAACGCGCCGTAACCGCTTAAGGAGCCAGCCCTAGAGCGTCATTTCTCTCACGGCAGCCTTCTAGATGAGTTTATTAACCAACGCTCTACGTTGTAGATTTTTAATGCTTATGCTTGTATCTGTAACCGTGTTTCAAGTGTCAATAAATATCAAGTCCTTTTTGATTGTTCATCCTGCTCTTGCTACACACTCGCACACGTACACACCCGTACGCACACTACGCGTTATAATTCAAACGAAATGTGACGAATGGGTGAAATATAATGGGGCATTCATTCACTCACGTTAAAGCACATCTTTCCGATCCATCATCATTTTGACAAATACACACATTGAACAATACATCTTTTCCCCTAAATATTTAACTACTATTATTCCATGGTATCACGGTCCGTTAAGAGCCTTTGCCTGATGTATCAAAGGTCCTACTCCATCCACAGATAGTAACGTGGAGTGCCTCCAATTTTCATATAGCCACTTCATCTGGCATTCGTCGATGAAAACGGCTCACAGCATATTTTATTCACGCATATTTAATCTTTGCAATTTTACAACACCAACCATGTCAGAATTTGATAAAGATATTTTAATTCTAAATTATAGATAAGATGTCACTGACCTGACTGACCCATATTTATACGAAAAACTTTAAAATCATTTAGTTTATTCCAAGGCTTTTGTATTTTTATTTTTTAACTTTGTTTCATTAACCACTTATTGAGTTTAAATACATATACCGGTTTCGAAAAATGCCATTTTCTTCTTCAGAATGTCAATACTAACTAAAAACATATGTTGTTGTTTCTTTACCAGAATCTATTTTTAAAAAACAAGAATTATTTAAAAAATTTATTTAGTACCTAACTCAAATTTTAAATATGAATTAAATATATTAATTAGAAAGATATACATATAAAATCAATTTTATCGAAAAATATTGTTGTTGCACCACCGGGATTCGAACCTGGATCTCTTTCCTAACAGGGAAAATATTTATTTAAAATATCACAGATTTATGTTCTGAATAATTACAACTTCACAATAAGAATGTGTTCTCCTAATAACTCAAATTGTTACTTTAATACAAATTTACTCGAATAATTTTTAGGAAAAAATTTTAGAATGCGACTCGTATTTAAATTTAGTTGGTTGTTAATAATTTTTTGATTTGTTTTACACGCTTTATTTAAAAAATAAATTTTAACCACAATGTTAATCTTGCTAATTTCAAAAGTATAAATATTTTTATACAAAATAGTAAATGGCATGTTGGATGCCCTTGACTTGATTACATTGATTTCGTACCGTGTTTCTACTCAAGAGACTAGGTCATGTAAAAATAATACATTTTTATATTGACTCACATATTTAAATACTTATAACAGGCATGTAAACGAATTCATTCACGTTGATTTTTTATCACGTTTAATGGTTAAAAATATATGTAATGTTTTTGATACTATGTATATCAAGACAATGGTTCAATTGATTGAGGTGTTTAAGTCGCTATATCTTTATCAAATTTTTGTCCTAATTTTATTGTTAGTTTTTCTTCTTCATTTTTTCTTATTAACAATGTATTATATAAAATTAATTGTATTTATTATTTTTTTGGTATATGAATTCTATCGTACGTAGATATTTATGAGACAATAATTATGTTGTTATTGCGTACGTATTGCTAAAATATTGAAATGATAGTGTGAAGGTCTATCGCCTCAATTTTTGTCATCACCGCTCGACGTTATTGATGACACCCTGCAGACAACGGTGAGTAAAATCAAATGCCTAGTAGCCGTACACGCATCCAGTACCGATGCCAAGTATCAATACTAATGCGGCTAGCAATCGTCTGCAAGGCTGTCTCTTATTGCTGTCGCTTTCTCAGCAACAGCTAAAGAAAACGCTCCCGTAAACTATTTGCACGTATTAACTTTATTTGTATTTATATACTGTGCTTATATATATATATATATGTGACCAGAGCAGGTTAGAAAACGAAGAACTACTAATGATTTATACTTGATTTATTATATATATAAAACACATACACTATATACGACAATTAATCGGACACGTGAGTAATGGATGAATGACGATAGTGCCGGATGCCGATCTTCACATTAGTGGCAGAGCATGCGCTGACCGAGTTAGACGTGTCTTATGCTGTCGTTTATGATTATCAATGTTTTTCTCATTTTTAGCACTTTTACACAATAATTGATGTATGTATTCACTTATATTTCTTAACTATTATTTTAATGATTAGTTTAAGTAATACGTGTAAAATATTCATATTTATCAGACTTAAAAATCGCAAAAGTTTACATGTGCACTGAGTTTACAACACCAGAATGCGCGTTTATATTTTAGCATCGTAAGGGAAAGGTTAAGTAGTCTCATCATTCAAAACATCACCTGCATAATTTTTATGTTTCGCATCATAACATATACGCACACGCACAATCCTACATCATCCATTTAGTATTGCCAACATTTTTCTCATACTGGCGATAAAAACATAACACCATAGGTGGCAACCTTACATTACACATGTCCATACGACATGATGATATTTCAACCCCTATAATAGTGATACGTGCGAGTCAATCATATCACTACTCTGAACGCTTTCATTTTAGAAATTCTTTCGAATGACTCTCATAATTAGTCAGAGGAAAAAAGCGTCGCATTAGTTTATTTGATTTTGAAACTCTTTGCCCGCCCATCTCGAATTTCGTGAAACAAACATTGTTACCCCTATAGCATGTCTGGGATCTCGGGCAGAATCTCTGTAAATATTGAAGTTCCCGGCGCACGAACAAAGCGGGGAACATTTTGTGAAAGACAATCTTATTCAATTAAATGACGGTTAACGTAATTCAAACCGTCACGTCTGTTTATAATGACGGGATCATTCCGAAATGTCGCGGCGGCGTGTATCGAATATTCCATCACCGCACAATAAATTTTGGCTTTGTAGTCTTCATACAGAATGACATTTTGCTAACAGAGATTTGCGTGAATATTAATTTTAATAGCTTTTCACCGAGTGCTCAAACAATTTGTCGACGCAATGGGGTTGTATTTAATCAAGAGGGGGCATTTATCATTTATATCAATCAACATGTTACATTTATATAAAGAATCTGTAATTAAATGTAACATGTTTTTGAAATAATTATTACGATAAGGATCTGCAATATCATGCCCTCGGAATAATAAAATATCTTATTAGGAGAACACATTCTTATTGTGATGTTGTAATTATTCAGAACGTACGTCTGTAATTTAAGGTAGATGGCTCTTTCAAATAATGGAACGATTAAATGTATTAATATCAAAAAGGTAACATACTGGTTCGAAATGTTGTCGCTGTAGCATAGTTGGATAATGCACCTTCCCCGGTTACGAAAGGGATCCAGGTTCGAATCCCGGTGGCGCAACAACAATATTTTTCGATAAAATTGATTTTACATGTATATCTTTCTAATTAATTTAAAATAAACAAACTGAGAAATTTAACATTCAAGTCTTGAATATTATTTTTTTGATTTTTCGACAGAGTTTTGTTCACAAATTTTCACAAAAATGTCGCAAAATAAATCATTTAAATTAATGTGTAAAGTAAATTAACTCCCGATTTCGTGTATAACGCATACATTTTATTTGTATTCAAATCAACAGTTGTATTAAAAAATATAATAAGTTTATTTATTTTTTGGAAATAATACGAAGTATTTTTGATATTGAACATAGAAAAAATAAATGGTGACATTGATTGACATGACATGACATGACTTATATCCTAACATTCACATGAACAAGAAAACGACACGAAAAATAAGAATAGTAGGTACCTACTATGTAGAAAAAGAATAATAAGAATATTGTTAATCAGGTTTTTTAGTATTAGTAATGAAAGAGAAAATATTAAAAATTATTGTAAGCTCGGCACATTCTCACTATAAAAGAGCATAATCCAGAAATAGTCGTAGGTTGCGATCGTGATACTCGCGATGGGACATGGAAATGTATTAATGATGAACGAAACCATGGGAGATTCGCGTTCGATTATAATGATTAATATTCGTAATTTGTTGAGCAATCAATGATGCACTAGAAAGTGAACCTTCAACAACTAAATCTTATTTATCAGTCGTTGTTACAATTGAATAGCAATTACGCAATAACGGTTTAGCTCATCATTAAAATTTATTAGTGACAAAAAGGGTAAATAAATATAAATTTATTTCATTATGTACATACTAGGAAATTTGACACATTTGCAAGTTACAGTTTTTAACAGAAAATTATTATCAGAATTTTTATATGTGATCTATATGGTGATAAATTTGTTGTTAAAATTAATTCAATGACATTCTTGTGTCCTTTGCTTGCTTTGTGGCATTGTTCCTTAGAGATAATCCATAAAAACGATCTGTTCTCTGTTTAATCTGGTGTACTTAAATCAAGTACTTGATTAAGCTATAACACGAGATAAATGAGAGAAATTTTAAATAACTTGTTTCAAATCTTTGCAGTATTCTTACTGTTTACAATTTTCTATCGTGGAATGAAAATTAGATAGGTTTTCAATTTGGAACTTAATACCATCACGGCGATTCGCTGAGGGGTTAAGCAGAAAATATAAAGCGCTACTTCTTATAACACACATAACTCGCCTCATCTTCAAAAAATTGATTGTTAAATTATTATTATTTTATTTGAAATCACATTATTTCTGTTTTTGTTTTTTACGTTCTACACACATTTTTGCGGTTGTAATTTTACTCTCGGTGTACTTAAGTATTTTTCCCTAATTCCTCAAAGTCCAGGATATCTTATTTGAAGCCATCCCGCCTACAATACTTTGCATTACTAATTTTGGAAAGCCGTCTTATTTAAAAAGCGTTTTTGTGGTGAAACCAAACCGGCCGTATACGAATAAGCGCCATCTTGTCCATTTAAACTAAACCATCCTTATTTTTATTTGCATTAGAATAACCAACAGAAAAAGATGTAGAAAAAAAAACAAATATAATTTTATGGTATACCACCTTTATAGGTAATAATTTGCCTGCTTTAAACAAGTATAAAAATAATCATTATTAAATAAAAAATATTTTTTTTATAAAAATCTGATATTTTTCTATGTGTCACGTAAAGAAATGGATACATTTCATTAGAGTGAAATGTGGATACGTGACTCTTTTGTTCTGATAATAGTAAACAAACAAATCTATTGTCATAAATTTGAAAATTGGAACACTGTAATGCCGCTTTACCTACCTACTGTCGGTTGGTAATAATTTAAATTATTAGATTTTTTCACAGAAGCCGTTCTGTGTACATACATACATATACCTTTCACATTCATCATAGGAAGGGTTTTAAACACTATTTATTAATAATTTCAGTATTTATTTTATTTTTAAGGATAGCACGTGTTTGTGAATTAGCATTTTCAGAACAAAGTTTTTAAATACAAAACAAATAAATCAACTAGAAAGATGTACAGAAAAAATCTATTTAAAATAAAAATATTTAGTTGCTACTGGGATAGGAAGAGATCCAGGTTTGAATCCTGGTAGCAACTAAATATTTTTTCGATAAATAAATAAATTTCTTTATATTCTGTATATATATTCTAGATGATTAATTTAATTTGTATTTATTGTATTAATAAGAACGATGAAAAATTGTTTTTAATAATATTATTGTTGTTCAAATAACTCATAGATCATACGTACATTTATTTAAAAAAGTGATGATTTCGGAAAAAAAATAATTCATTTTTTGACATTGAACTGTTGGCATTTGTATTGCATGCCGATAGATGGCGTGGTTTATTTGAAAAATAAATATTAAAATAGCCTAGAGCAAATGTTTTCATAAACAATAGATAAAATGATAATTTGTTAACAATGCAGTGTCATAATTAACAGATGCCAGTTGTCAGATTGCTTTATTTATTGCCATAATACATTTATCTCGTTTAGTAGATAAGAGTTATTAAAGGTCTTTTGGTGTTTGATGAATGTTATATAGCTTTTAAATTGGCGAAAATATTGACGAGGCGTTGTTTTATAAATTTATCGGCCTGCTGTTGTAGGTTTGTATCGACATGTTGAAATAATTCGTGACGGCCTTAAATCATTGCTTGACGTGCATTTAACGTTATTTTTTTCATCACGCACCCATACGAGACTGGCGAAAATCGCTTGTTACGAGAACTAGATTTATGCCTTCTTTAATAGGTGTTGAAATATTTGAAAACTGAAATGAAAATAAAAATCATTACTGTCTAATTATAAACCGTTCTGGTCAATTTTTTTTTTTTTTAAGAATTTTTACAGTATACTCGAATCTATCATTTACCTATTTTGCATTTAGTATTTTCGTTTATGGAATGCACGAAACATAAAACCAGCTGACATTCATCGCCAAGAGTGTTTTGTTTTGTATTGATTTGGTGCCGAATGATTTCCATCATTTCCTTCATCTGAAGCGGTTCCTTGGTGGTAAGCGTTTTGATGACGATGATGAACTCAAAGAAGTTTAGACATGGTTTTCATCCCAGGCGGTGTCGTTCTATGATGAAGGTATACAAAAATTGGTGCTCCGTTATGACAAGTGCCTTAAGTGGCGACTATGCTGAGAAGTAGTTTAAGGTGTGTAGCGTCTGAAAACAGTAAAGTGTTGTAAAAATGAAATAATGTTTCTTTAAAAAAAACTCCGGTACTTATAAAACGCGTCTCGTATATATAAGACTGCAAATTTTTCAGCCTACCTTGGTAGATTTCAGACAAGTGAGTCATTGGAAATAATAAATAATATTATCACGCCCTTAATAATACCGTGCATTTTCTACGAGTACCTACAACTATGTGTACAACCTTAAAAAATATTTTCTTAATAATGTATCCGTACTGTACACATAGGGCATGTTATGTATTTTAATAATATTATCTGAATAAGATGAGCAAAATTTTTTGGAAATAAACCTTGATATTTATTTTTCTGCTACTAAAGTGAAAGAAAACATAAAAACTTTTCATGGGGTTTTATCTTACGGAGACCGCGGATGTTATTTATTCACGCCAGTGCCTGGTTATTACGAAAATTGTCTGTCCCCAGGCGTATCGCACCACGTTCATCTAGCATTGATCGTGATACATATTTTTAAAGTTAAACAGTGTAGACATTGGAGATTTTAGCTTTTGATTCATTACATTTCAACGGTGGTGGAAAACTATCTAAATTCTGACACCTATATTGCTTAGCGTTGCATATAATTGAGTACGTTTGAAAATCACAGATACATATAACATCTTCTTATTTACTATGGTAGCCGCATGTGCCGATATTAGTTTCTTACATAATAAATCATGGACTTCTTTCTTTCTTCAACGATCTCATGGGTTCAGAAGTCCATGATTATGAATGTGTATGTTCATTATCCGGTTCACGCATTGAATCATAAGTTTTGCGAAAATTTTTATTTACATGTGAATGTACTAAAATATTAGTAATATATTTTAAATACTAATTAAATTGTATTAGTTAGAAAAATATACATATAAAATCAATTTTATCGAAAAATATTGTTGTTGCACTACCGGGATTCGAACCTGGATCTCTTTCCAAATTGGGGAAGGTGTATTATCCAACTATGCTACAGCGACAGTACTTTTAACGACAATTTTTTTCAAACCCATATGTTACAGTTTTCACATTAATACATCTATCGTTCCATTATTTGAAAGTCATCTACTTTGTTTTTACGGAATCTCAAATACTTTTATATTTTTCGATAAAATTGATTTTATATGTATATCTTTCTAATTAGTATTTAAAATATCACAGAACTATGTTCTGAATAATTATAATTTCACAATAAGAATATATTCCCTTAATAGTAGTATATTTATTTTTGTTTACACAAGTAATTAGTCGTAAATAGGGGTGTCGGTCAGATCCGCAGAATCACTGCAAGAAGTTGTGCATGCACCTTAAGATGAACATATTTTATATCCTGCTCGTAAGAGCTGAGATTACGGTTGAGGGTGTTTTCTTGGAAGGGATGGGAACATGACTTGTGTAAGTTTACTGACAGTTTGCGAAAGCATCGTGCCTTTAAAATGAGTCCCATGTGTCGGTTATATATATTTTTAAGTCTGTTCTGGATAATTTGCGTAGCTTTGTTTTATACGACTTTTACTATTTATGTTGTCTGTGTCTTTCACAAGACGGGTGCTGCATAAGTGAGTGATGGCCAAACCGTACTCAGTATAAAAAGCCTCTTTGCGGGCGAAATGTTGGCTATTCTTGTTAAGTGGTTAAAGTGGGTCGTGGGGTTGTTTGACCTCTGGTGTGTTTTAATAATGCATGACCGATATATAGTTCAGGCGTAAAGGTCTAAGTTAAATACATTTTTAAGTTAGTCCTTTAGACCTGGACTTATTTATTTGATTGATTTTGAATTATTTGAATCTTACAAACCGCTATAAATAGTATATTACGTTGAGAAATTATAAATTTATTTGATTAGCAAGTTGAAAATAATGTGTCTTTTACCAAATTGAAAATTATCTTTCCTAATTTTCCCCTTCAAAATTATATTGCTCAGAGGCCTGCAAATTTTTTGAACTGCGTTTATGTGGATGTATCGTATGCACGTGTGATATTATCTTTTAATACCATCATTTTAATTATTTAAATATTTTATTAGCCAGATCAATACTTTTAATTATACGATATATACGTATCAATTTAGTATATCGTACATAAAGCATGTTGGATTTTGATATTATTTCTTCTTCACGTGACATAATTATGTTGTTAATTGTTGTTATAATAATATTCTTTACTTTTAATACTCATAATATATATATTTTTTGATAAATTCATTCCACTGCAATAAATAAAATAAAAACCTCCAATAAGTAGGTTAATGGTTCTTTAGAAATTAATATTATCAATGAAGGTTGACTCTACATTTGTAACAATGAAAAAGTTAATAAAAAATATGTTGTGGTGCTAAATTATCCGCATTAATAAATATCAGATATATAATTTAAAGGTTATTAAGATAACAGGATCATTAGGAAGAAAGTAAATAAATGATATTTAACATCTGTTTTTAATGGTCTAATAACGCAAAGGAACAAACAACTTAATAATGTCATAGATATTTAGAAAACATTTTAGAAATGTTTAAAATTAAATATTTCACTTCATAACAAGTTGTTATAAGATTTTCCCTTTTTGTATTTTTTGAAAGTTATAGTTTACACGGCGATGTTTATTCGGAAACGAACTGTTTTAAGTTGATGAGGAAATCCATTGTTTTATATACATTTAAGATGAAAGCTGGAGAGAATAAACAAAAGGTCTCAATATTTACAATTCAGATTTTTGGGTAAGCGTGAAATAGCATTATAGAACGAGAACAATCCATCTGTATGCGAGATGAATTCACTTCCGAGTGCATTTCGCGAAGAAATAATCCTGGAACTAATAACATGAATGGTATGGAAATAAATACTTTTTAAAATATAAGAAGATATATATTTATGAAAATAAATTTAAATGCTTTAGTCTATACAAAAAAATTAATAACTATATCTTATAAAACGAGATACAAAAATATATAAATATACATACAGTCTATAAACTTATAGGTAGTTTGATGAAACTTTGTGCATTATAATGCTAATGATATTTACATTTTTTATTTAATAAAAATAAATGTACAATTTTAATCTATTTTTAAAAATTTATTTTATTTTAATATTAAAAAATATAATACATTTTAGAATTATCAGTAGGATATATATATATTTCATTTAACATTTATTTTTTCATAATTGCTTTCCCGACGCGTTTAATTTATTTTTTGTGTGAAATTATTTCAATATTATTAACCAGGTTTTTCAGAGATGAATTTATCAGTGAGAAAGACAACATTAATTCAACAAAATTTATGCAAAGGAAATTTAAAATATGAAAGGAAATTGATACATTGCAATTGCGTATTTTAATGCCAGATTCACTGGGCTTTGCCCGTGATGAGGCAAACATTTTATATTTCAAGATTGATCAGTATTGCATTGAATATCATAGAATTAACTGTTTAAAGTATACACAGTATTGGAAGAGTTTATTTCAAAATGTAGCTTCTAAATATGTACCTGCATTAGTATCTCATGAATTATGTTGTCCATCATATGCACTATTCTGTCTCTGGTTATCTATCAGGTTTGTAGGGTGACCATATTTTGAACCCATGCTCGAACAAAGTTTGTTATTCTGTGATTAAAATGACTGGGCTGCTCATATTTTTATTGTGTATTTGGGGATTGAATTATATAACTTTGGTTGAAAAGAAAAACATGAATTCTTATACCGCCTTTTAGGAATTTCTAAATATTTCTCCTCTAAGTTTCTTATGTTTTTGGTTTTTTCATAGAAACTCACCCATCTAACATGTTCTTGTAGTTAAAAAGATAATTTAGAAGAATTTTTGAATAAATGTTGATAATTTATATCTTCCCTATCGCTATTGAAAAGTGGGATTTGGATGTGACTCTCCAACTTATTGGAAATTTGAAGATGTCTTTCAGTAACGTTTTTTGTGTTATAGTTAGATGTCATTTTTATTTAGCAGCCCAATTTTATTTATCAATCCTACTAAATTATGGATTTAATTAAGATGTAATGTACTATGTAGTAAGTGAAACAATAAAAAAAGTAACTAATAAATCATAAAACCTTTAATTATATGATGATCTTTCAAAGAAAATGATTTAGAAACTATTAAGGGTAACAATACATACAGATAAATGATTTTTACCTATACCTATACGTACGTAAAACATAAAGTGGGAATAATTTTTTTTTTTTGTTGAGATTAGTTTTATTTTCGTTGGACTTAAAATAGTTGTTCTACACAATTCATTTTTAATATATCTCTTGTTTCATTTTTCAGTAAAATTAATCATTACTGTTTCATCTACATATAATATTTAAAAATTGAATAATAAATCCGTAGTTAATAAAACGATCGTTTTATAAATATTTAAACATTTGATATGTTTAAGATTTTGTATCTTTGTTCGCTGATTCACTTTAAGATCATCGTATTTTGTAGACTTCGGAGATTTAGATTCACTACAAGTGGTAGGAATACATCAATCCTGTGATTTATATGGAAATAAAAATTTAAATGGAAATAATTTATTTTTTTGGAATATTAATTGTTATTAAAGTTTTTTTTGAAGCGCACAAATTATTCATTAGTAATATTTTAATATATTCAAGAACACACAATTACTGGACATATTCAAATATTGTTAATAATATACTGGTCAAAATAAGAAAATGTATAAAAATTGAAAGATATCGATTTTCCAGGCGTATTCTAGTATAATGTATTAAAAACATTTTACAGATACAGAATATTGCATTAAATAATTAAAAAAAAAAATTAGTTTCTATATTCTATATATGCTGTTTCAGGGAAAATGAATATCAAATTAAGTTCATGGATGGCGATAGTGTAGTGGTATTTCAAGCGATTCCACATGTTAACATATATACAACTTTCAAAAATTTGATAGATATGGAGGTTGATTGGGTAAAATGGTGAACGTTACATTGTGTAAAGTGATCACTTAAGCCATCCGAAGACAGGTCGTAAGCTCTGTAATTACCCATACTTCTAAATTTTCCCATTAATAAAAAATAGCTACATCTCAATGAGATTATTGATTGTTAAAAGACTTTCCAAAACATACATCTAATTATTATTGCGAAAGTTTCGACAAACTCGTAATCAACCGCAAGAGGATGATACTAAAGAAATGAGTTAACAAGTTTTTTTTTCAATCAACATAGCTCAAGACGAGGAATGAAGATATTAAATGTATGCACGAGGTTCCATATTGCTCAGGGAACTGCGATGCTACTGATACGATAATGAAGAAAAATGTTTTATTTATTTTTGTTTTTCAAGGCTATCATGTAAAAATAATTCTTACTTTCATAAAAACAGTTAAAACCAGTCCATAAATTTCACGGGATGTTTTGAATACATTTCGACATCATAATGTCCCACGTTGAGCGTACAAAATGCCATGTTATCATTGCGGCGTTTGAAATATTCAAGGAATCTGAGGACAGAACTAAAAGGAATTGCCTACTAATCTTTTCGTATTCACCGCACTGAATACGTTACCATCGAGTTGAAACGTATTTTATTTGCGGCCGGTGCAATCAAATGCATTTATTCGATGAAAGGAATTTTACATCTTCTTTTTGTTAGTCTTCAAAGTGCAGTACCGAGATTCCCAACAAGATGAAAGCTTATTTATAAATAAATAAAAACTTGATATATTTACGTATTTATATATCACAGCAAAATTGAACTTATGTATAATACCTATGTTTGAAAAACATTTCATTTATACTAACTAACTAACTTTCCATCACGCCGTTTCTCTCCGGGAGTAGACAGAGAGGATATAGCGCCACATTATTCCAGTCCTGATGCACAACTTTCTCTTCATCCACATTCATACATATTCTCATACAAGTTCGTAAATTATTCAAGTTTCTAACAGGACTATCTTCCAGTATCTGGTTTACCTGGTCGTGTCAAGTCACAGCAAATAAATAAATATTATCTAGCAACTTTAAATGCTAAATGGTGATCTTGTAATGAGACTATACATATCCATGATACTTGTTGTACTTGAGTAGCTTGTTGGCGTAGTGGTCAAAACGCTGGCCTAGTGATCTAGTGGTCGGGGATTCGCGCCTCGTTCCAGGACACCAGCAAGTTAGTCCATTTTTCATAATACAAACGTTTAGTTTAGTTTGAAAATAGTAAGGTTATTGATGTGACATGTATTCCGTGTACGTATCTCTATTTAAAAAAAAAACATATAAGTATCCTTTGCAAATTTTTAAGGAGGTTTCATGCAATCATTCATCTAAATATAATATGTTGGCGTTTACCCGTGATCGCGTTTGGTAAGCTAATGGCCACGCTCAATGTGGGTCTCAGTAACTAGCGGTGCTCCTTTATAAAGTGCATATATACTTAAGGTGACCATACGTCCCATTTTGAACGGGACCATCCCGTTGTCCGCAAGCATAACTTCGGAACGCCGAAATGTCTCGTTTTCAGAAGGAAAGCAACCCACGATAATGATTTCAAAAAAAGGCTCGAAAAATTAAAAACTTTGATGGTAGCGCCTAGTAGCGCAGCGATAACGGCGTCTCACATATGTGTAAGTCGGTCAGAAGCCTGCTAGCTCGCTCGCTACTCGGCTGCGAGCGCGCGTAGAACGCGCATCTTTCTTGATAGTTGATTATTGTTTTTTTTTTTATCAACGTGTGTTATTGTAGTCAATTTAAATTTCTTATACATGAACCTTTGATTTTAACAACGCTTAAATGTAAGTGTACTTTTAATGTTAACATTCAAACTAAGTACCCGCTTATAGCAAAGAAGTACTCCATCGGACGTCAGATGTGAAAAGTGTCGTACAGAGTTTAGCGTAGCCCATGGAGTCAAATTAGTAACGTCTCGCTTTGAGGGAAAAAAAAAGGTCGCATTAGGCATGACACCCCTAGCGTATAATATTTTAGGGGTATATACATATTCAAAATATGAGAGATAAGCATTTAAAAATAGTCGTGGTTATGCGATAATTTTGATTAATTGAAATATTTCATAGATTTCAAATTACATATTGCATACAAAAAATAAAAGGTCATCAACTTCAAGCGATCAGACTATTTTTTATTAGATAATTTGAGACCTGAAGCAAAGATATAGAATATTAATGGGTTAATTTTGCAAATATTGAATATATTCGACGAGTAATTTAAAGGTATTTGAGATTCACCGCAATATAATGTTGATTGCCTTTAAAAATGGAATAACAGATGCATCAATTGAAAAAATTACAGAATATAAATTCAAATTTAATAATAATTGTCGAAAATGTATTCGATTTGTATAGCGAAAATGGTAAACGCGCTCCCCGGATAGAAAGAGGTCCAGGTTCGAATTCCGGTAGCAACTAAATATTATTTTTGTAAATCTTTCTAGTTGATTAATTTAATTTGTATTTAATCAGATCTAATCACCCTATATCTGTGATGAAGTTAATCGTTACTTTAACAGTGATTGTGACTGATTGAGAGATTTGTGTTCGATTGTAACTGTTAATTCGTAGCTATTATTGACACACTAATTACAAAACTAAACATATGACACTAAACACAATTACGATCGAATCACAGAACCACAGTTAGAATAATAATGTAAAATGTACTAAGATTCTGAACGTTGTAATTTAATAGTTAACTATTATGTATTTTGTATCATACATACAAATTGTTAATTATGCCTAATAATTTTCAAAACTATTTGTATTTAAATCTAATGTAAACCAGTTATTTTATTTTGCTTATAAAATGTGTTTTTTTCAGATGTTTGTTTTTCGAATAAACAACATTTTTTCCAGCGATAGCCAATTTGACAGCTGATTTATGCTCAGTTTGGTTTGCTATTTCACCATGAATAAACTTACGCCAGAACAACGCTAGTAAATCGTGGTTCAGTTAGCGAAGCTTACCGTGCGCTACGTCCATTTTGCTGTCGACATAATCGTCCATCCGAGCAAGTAATTAGAATAACCATAGATCGTTTTCTCACTACTCATACTCTAAAATAAATAAAGGAATTTTTCGATGAGCGCATAATTTCGCGTAATGGACCTGTGAATTGGCCTCCAAAATCGTGTGATTTTACACCGTTGGATTATTGAAGTCGCTAGTCAACGCCGAGAAACCAAAGTCGATAGACCACTTGGAAGCCAACATTCGTCGCGTTATTGCTGATATACGTCCTAAGCTGCTCCAAAAAGTGTATGAAAATTGGACTTCCAGGTTGCGCTTTATTCGAGCCAGTCGCGGTGGTTATATACGTGAAATCATATTTATACAATAATGGCATAAAATTATTTTTCCAATAAAGTCAATACCAATGCCATTATCATGCTTTTTATGTGTTTTATTTCATTTTATGGGTCTTTACCTCTAAAAAATCCCCTTAATTCCTTTTCTCATTAAAATGGCTGAGTAGGTGCAAACGAATAATAAGGTCTAAATTTAGAGCGTATGTAACATTAAGAAATGTGAGAATCAGTTTGGTGTTTATTGCGTTAAAATATGCTTCAACAAAATCATAATATTACTGTTATTATATCTCAGCAGCGGATAAATGTTTTGAAAACTTTGATAAAACATCGTGTGTTTAGAAAAGCCAGATAAAAACAGTTTGGAAAATTTGAATGATTAATGAAAGCTCACAGATAGGACAAGGGTTGCTGCATTGTGGGACGCTTTCCGAATTGCAAACGATAAAATGCCCATAAAATATTCTGCAGATGGTTCCGATTACCCATCAGACATGTTTACCGAGAAGTGGTGTATTCGTATGACATACCCGTCCCATCCTGCATACAGGACGGGATAAATTTGTAATGCAAACTCTATGCTAATTTCTCTGAATATTCGTAAGAGCAATATCCAAATATTTTTTTGCTCTCAGATTTTAGGATTTTGCAAATATGAATTAATGCAATCACTTTATGTAAGCATGTATTATGTTCTTGGAGAAGCATTTCTCAGAAACGAGGATCAGAAGGTATGTATTATTATTATATGACTTTATAAGCATTATTTATATATTTGATTTTTATAATATATTATTTAAGTATGTCCAAGAACACACAATTACTAGATTTTTACCTCCAAAATTATAGATATTCCATATAATATAAAATAAATAGCTTCGTCTCTGTGAGATATCTATAATTTGTTTAATTATTCATTTAGCCTGAAAATAATCACGGACCAGTAAATGAATAGACATGAAATAAAGTGTACATATAGGAGAAGGGTTTGGAATATTAATTGCGAGACGAGGGGCATTCTACACACATTCTTGGTGGAAACATAAATCCGATAGTTTATGACACATTCATGCAACAGTAAAAGTATTTATGCTTCGAAAATTAAATCTTTGTGTAAAAAATACGTATTTTTTACATGAATGCATATTACATTGTCAGCGTTTAAATTTTCGTTCCAATAGAGTAATATTCAAAAAAAAAGTCGCGGAGCTATTGATTGCGTGAGTGGTACTAGACACCAAAATGAAAATATTGGGATAAGAAATTTTGCGTTAGTTCATGTCTACATATTTGGTGGTCTGTGGAAAATAATCTTAAGAGAATATGTTATATTTAAAAAAATATAGTTAAGTAGGTAATAAAATATTTTATTTTAATATTTATTAGTAAACTAGCTTGTTCCATTCATGTTGAAAGAATGCCAGATGACAGGACGCAAGCTCATGGATACCAAGTGAATACCTCAATGGAAGCGACTAAGGAAGAGGTGGGCTGATTATGTAGAAGAGGACTGGAGCAAGATGAGAACTGGAGAAGAATAGCCAGGGATAGGAGTCAATGAAGAGCACTTGTGGTGAAGGGAAAATCTCTGTAGCTGGGATGTAGTACCGTGAAAGAAGAAGAAGCATATTCCGCATTTTATTCCCAGTTATATTATCGTTCGCTCAATTTATCCACTGACAGTATTTTTGGTTGAATTATTTTTATCTATCAGCACATAAAGGTGGTTTGCATCGCCCGCTCGTGTCTTTGCAACATAAAATCACATCACTCAAGTCGATCCTGTCACATTGATCGACTCTCTTTTTGACTTATTTATTGTAATGGCAAAGGTAAGGAGAATTGGGAATTGAAGTCGCTTAATGCGAAGAAACAAATCGTTATAAATCAATGGAATTCTGGGAATAAACACATTCTCGCATTTAAATGCGCCAGTCATGCAATGGTGTTACTTCAATCACGTACGTGTTCAATGCTGTCACAAGTAACCTCGTTATATAGCACAGTTATCATGGATTAAAATTCATACTATCCTCGGTTTTGTTACACAATCACGAATTCTCTGATCATCCTCGTTTGGAAACTAGAGTTGTACTTTTGGAGAAGTCTGAGAAATCCGCGTGCGTTCCGTTTGAACAGCACAGACTGGGCGTTTTTATTTCAGGTTTGAGAACTTGGTTGTTTATATTACTAACGTGACTATTTATGTTTTTCCTCAAAACGGGACATCTACTCCATGGGCTACGCTAAATTCTGTACGACACTTTACACATATGACGTCCGATGGGGTACTTCTTTGCTTTATAAACGGGCACTTAGTTTGTATTATTAGGAGAACACATTAGGGACAACGGGATATGATACCTAAAAACGGGGGACGTATGGTCACGTTATCTTTTACCCATCTTGCTATTGATCATCTGCAAAAATTATGTATAATTCAATGAATGATGGTAATCAAATACTTATTTCAGTTAAGGAACAATTTGGCTTGCCGAACTTGGTGCTGATGGAGACGGACTTGAGTAACAGCAAGATGCAATGCAATTCCATGTTTTGTTGCCCTTGTTGCTGATGTTAAATCCTACTTCCTTTGCAGTCCGCTTTCTGATGCGATCAGATGTTTGTTACACAGCTGTCTGGTCAGATGTCTCGTTGATTCTTGACGTTGTTGCTCAAACATGATATTTAGCAAGTCTTACAACAGTCGTTAACGAACCGGAACGGTTGATAATATTTAAAATTTTAAAGTTATTTTTGATCAACAAGTATACATTTACAATACATTACGTTGGCGACCGACTGATAAATTTTTACAATTCTAGTATTAATTTAAGATTCGAATAAGTACTAAGAATAACATTATACATACATTTTTTAATTATTGATAAACCTTACAAATATATAAATTTATAATTAATACATTAAATTAGTGTTTGAAAACCTTAAGACTTAAAAAAAATACTAAATTAAAAATATAAATTGAAGGAATATCATGAGCTGAAGCTATATTTTGTGTGAACCACAGGAACCAGTTTGCTTAGATGTTATGAAGATATTTTTATAATACTAATAAATATATCATAACTACAGTTAGTAATTTAACATAATAGCTATGAGGGTAGAATCTAAATGTAGAATATCATTTTCATAGCAGCCACTTTTTAAAACTATTCACACTAAGAATAGTTTTAATTAGCTAATGTGCCTATATCAAAATTAATGTTAGGGATAACATTTTTATATTATTAACATCGAATTAGTTTCGTGTATTAATTCGTTTCTTAATTGTTAATTGCTAGTTAGAATATGTTTATGGTGTGTTACGATGGTTTACGCTTTCTCTCCCAGTTTGATTAACCTTTGCAACTTCTGAAAGAGCACTGAATGTTTATTAGTTTACTTTGTCACGCTAGTATGTATTTATTATTTATTATTATTATTATACACGCCCTATTCAGGCATTAACTTAATTTGTAAAATAACAAAAATTTTCTCCAAAAGTGCAATACACAAAGAAAAACATTATATAATGTCAGCATATTTTTTCATAATCAAAATTAAAAATAAATATAAAATGTGAAGTAAAACAATTTATCCGTCACCATTGAATTGAGACACAAAAAATTGTAATAATGTATTCCTAAAAAGAGTTAAATTTACAGCAAAATTGTTGCCTACCTCCGTATATTCATTCCTCAAAGAATGCATTCTGGAGACTGCGGAGTTAGCTAATGCAGGAGTTCTGACATTATCACTGTAATAGAACATTGAATTGTATCTCGATGACCTCAATGGTGCGTGAAAGTCAAGCAGACCAACAATATGGGGACAGTCCATCATTGATGATCCTGTTTAGAAATATAAGGTCGGTCATCTTACGTCTCACTGATAATTTTAACAATTTCAGACGGCTAAAGAGATAATCATAATTGATATCCTCAGAGCGTATATTTAATTTAAAATAAATTAATCTTAGAAAATTTTTCTGAATTCTTTCAACCGCTGTCGAGTGAATAATGGAGTGTGGCGACCACATGACTGAATTGTATTCTACCTAAGGTCTGACTAGAGAAGTGTAGAGGACTTTATAGGCACAAAGTTTTTTGCAGTCCGCAAAATAAATCCCAACATTTTGAGACCTTTATTAGTTATCGAATCAATGTGGGGAATGAATGATTATTTATTTTCAAATATTACACCTAGATCATTGATCTCCCTAACTAGTATATATAGCTAGTTAATTAAATTAAATATATATGCGTATATAAAATATGATATTTTAAATAAAATGGTTTGAAGCGTAAAGTAAATTTATAGTTGCTTTGATATTATTAGAAGTACATAATATATAAGACTTTATGATAAATTTTACTGATACATATATTTTTAAAATACGTAAATAAATTATATAAACGTTTTTAGTTTTCATGTTTTATTTTTTATGATAAATATTTAATTTCTTGAAATTCAAACTTTTTATAGTCAATGATTTATTGATATGGCGATCGCTTTGCAATATAGCAAACTTAATCATTTATTAAAATATACATTACAATTTTCACATATATCATGGTACATCTTTGCTACAACTAGTCTCGTCAACACTTGTATTGTAACCATAGTCTCGTCAACACTTGTAAGTGTAACCATAGTTATTATTTGAAAAACCAAAACCCCTCGAAATTATGAATATGTTAAGACAAATGTATTTTTTTAAATAGATAAATTTGACGCAAACATTCTTCCTATCTTTTAATGAAGCTAAACGCCTTGAGTTATAAAAATAGGACTAATTTGGTCGAATTCTTGACCATATCTTATGTAAAAAAGTGTTTTATGGCTTTACCACTTCATGGCTATATATTATAAGGTTAAATTAAGCTTTGTCTCATAAATTTTCTGGATTAGAATTTGTGCATGTTATTATGTATAGTTACTTAAGTTAGTAACTGACTAATGAAAAACCACAAATACGATTTCGCCTACAAATGTTTAGGAATATTATGAGCCGGGCGGACTCTCACTTATTTCTTTTTGACTTAAGACTTTGAGGTAAATTTATCACAGTATTTACAAAGCAAATCATCTAATGTTGACAGCAAATAGAGAACGTTTCTTGGAATTATCTTCTTATTCAAACAAACTTTCAGTACTCAGTACATACATGCAGAGATCATCGACGTTGTGGATGCATTGCTTTTCGGATTGTAAAATATAATATTTACTCTGTTTAAGCAAAAAAAATGAGATAATTTCAGTAATGTATTATTCACACCTTTTATACAAGAAACGAATAACTTAGTATTGATTAGAATTAGATAAATTTAATTCTGAAATATTACTTTTATTATTATTTGTGTCTTCTATTAATAAGACATGAATTAGATCTTGAGTATAATATAATGGTAGTACATAGATAAAGATCTTTTATTTGTTCTAGAATTGAATCACAAAGTGTTATTAGTTTTTGAATGATTATGAAAACTTGGATCGTAATGTAAATAAACAAAGCTTTCTTTAAATAAAAGCCAGCAAGTTTCTTTTCAGAATAGAAAGGTTCTAAAAGTTACGTTAAAATATTGTAGAAGATTGTATTCTTAAATAATAATAAAGGGTGTCTTTAAAGTACGTATACACACTTTGAAGGGTTATAAATTAAATTAATGTTTTTTTTAATTTCAAATCAAAGAAGATAAACGTTTATTTTTTTAATTATCGCAAACGTTCGAACGTGTCCATTCTGGACTAGGTATTTTTGATAACCCAAATGGCAAAAATTTTGTGTTTGGGTGCATTGCATTTTAACAGCTACCTTTAATAATTTAATGAATAGTTTTGCACCATCATCCTTAACTTTTACGTGTCTCCGTAAAAAGCGCAATGGAGTGAGGTCCAGAGGAATTTTAGATTGGATTTTAGTTGGTCAAGATATACATCAGAATAGGTCCTCATATCTTGATGATAGTGAGGATGTGCTGGAAAAAAACCTCCTCATTAACAATAAAACTTTTCCAATTGGCTCACGTACGCTGGATTTTGGAATTCCTGTTTTATTTGTATTCATTTTATTGGAACACCCTGTACATCGTTAAATTTTTTTTTAAGATTATGTAATGGTTAAACAAAACCATTTCATCATAAATTAATAAAGTATCATATAATTCAAAAATAATGCCTCATAAAAATACTATTTTGTCACGTGGATTGTAAAATGCATTTTAAAATAGCTGTAATGTTATTGAGATTCACTTTCTATTCATAAGCAACTAGATAGAGATGAATAGTTCAAGCACACGGGCATTTATTACCCATTAACAAGGAACATCAGACAAGAGACACCTGCATGTTTAAGTACCTTATCCATACCATTTGTATATTTGATACATCTTAACATTGTTCAGAGATTTATTTTACAGTTAATACTATGGTATTGTATTCTGAGTCTGAAAAGATGAAGAGAAGTTTAAAAGTATTTTTTTGTCATTGTCTCTAAATGTTTAAGTTAAACTTCAGATATTAGATTTTATCATTTATCTTTTTTGTAATCTTTATTAATTAATCTATAATATTTTAATACTTCCCTTCTTTAACACATCTAACAAAGGTCACCGTGTCACGACAAAAGCTCAGCGGACTTTTGGCCCAACGACTATAGTCCACGACAAAAGATCCGGCCGACTTAAACTCCAGCCAACGACATAACGGCCACATACAGAGTTTCAAAATGTTTTTTTTTTAAAAATGAGCTTTCAAGAAATTGATGAATCGAGGGGTGACTGAAATATGCATATAACCTTTCGTAGATTACTAAAAATAAGTAACCAATCAAAACAAATCTGAATGTCATAATTATACAAAAAACATATACGATGCTGAAACATAATAAAACTTATACTTCCTTAAATATGTACGAGGCGCGTTTTTTAAGTAAATACCGTTGCCGAATATTCCCGGTGTACTGTAGTGCTGCAGTTGCGATATTACACATGCGTAATGTTTTCCCTCATCTGTTGACTCACCACATGCAACGTTAGAGATATTCACATGACAAGTGCCTTAAAATGGTGACGACTATGTTGAGAAGTTTAAGGTATGTAGCGTTCGAAGAAAATAAAGTATTGTAAAAATGATGATGTATTTCTTTAAAAATATAACCGGTACTTACTTAAAAAACGCGCCTCGTATCTCTAGTTTGCGCGATTTAATCATAAAAAAAATTGTTTTATCAATGCCATTATTTTTTAATAGTGTTTTAATTATGCTAATTCTCTCGAAAGTCAATGGAATTATATATTAATGTCAATGGAAGTATACCAATGTTTCAAACATTCATCATCAACATTTTTTTTATAAACAACACCCTATGCGTACGAGGTTTACGAAATATGTATGCAACATAATTGATATGTGAAAAATAAATCGAATAAAATATGTACTTCTACATTGTAGTTTGTTTATGGCCGCTATGCCGCGTGGTTGGTCGGCTGGAGCTTTAGTCAGCCGGATCTTTTGTCGGCTGGATCTTTTGTCGTGGACGTGTAGGTGGAAACAATGATCACGGGATTGACTCTCAACGACTGCAAATTAAATATATTTTTTCTGATTAATATTGGCTAGAAGTATATTCGGCTTGAGTGATTGCATTGCATAATACTTATCAAATTTGGAAAAGGTCTAATGGAATAAATAAATGTTGTAGGAGGGCTTATCCATTTCGGGAAGGCTCATCCCACCTCCACTAACTGCACATATGATAGAAAATCTGACAAACGAGCGTGATAAGTACCACAAATAATTTGTGTTAAATCGATTGACTTGAAAAACAGAGAGATAATATCAATATCTAGTACTAAATTAAACACAAGGCGAATAAATTTAACCATTTCAATTTTCAATAACAATTTTCGTCATTCTAGCAGTAAATGCCATCATGAGAATATTAATATTTTAAATTATAAAATTACCTCTCAAATATGCTATTTTCATTCTAACCTGATTGGCAGATAAATTAATTATCTTACATTTCGTGAATGTGGAAAAAAAAACAATACCTTCTTAAAGGTACAACCTTTTATTTACATATATTATTGATCATATGAACTAAATACATCTTCAAGTTTTGCACCTTATTTAAAATGTAAGATAGGTATTGACTGTTCGTTTTATTAAACACTTTTGATAAAAAGGTTGTTGCAAAAATAACATAAAAATTGGATAGTTTATCTAATAAAACAGTGGCGTAGCTACTGCCTGGGCAACCTGGGTAATCGCCTGGGAATCGTTGAACAAGATCATTAAGTAAAACTACACAAAAATATCTTAACTTTCAGTTAGCCTAAGTATTTTTAATGAAGTACCAAAAAGTTATATTGAGAAATCTTTGTTAAATGCCAACACCACACCATTTTGTTTTATAAGTGGATAAGTACGTTATTTTATTATCCTCAGCTTTATTACTCGCTAAAAGTGTAACTTTCAACAGAGATACGGATCGAATTTATCATATTTTCACAAACGATATGAAACAAAATATGACACAAACTTGAAAGTATTATTTTTGCTAAAAGAAAAATTGAAAATTTTTTGCTCTACTAGATAAGCTTACTTGCATTAAGATATAAATGCGATGTGGTAAAAAATCTGTAATTATAATCACTCTTAACGAACAAAAACAGTGATAAAGTCACGCGCCCGGTATACATGTTTGCCCGGGGGCCCGGTAATTTGTTGCTACGCCACTGCTCATAAATATATTTATTTAAAAATAAACGTATTTAAAGTAACAACTTCAATTTTATTGTGTACGATGCTCCAGTTATAAATATGAGAAATATCTTTTTTTGGAACTGGATAATGTTGATAAAATAATTATTATTTACCTACGAACCTATAACATACTAAGAATACGCTAATGAACTAAACGACAAATTAATTCTTCTCTCCATATGAGAAATAATATTTACCGTTCAGCGTGTTGTGCAACTTGGAAGGCTATATTATATTATAATATGTAATGATTCATCATATTCCATGTGATCTTTTGACCTTTTTCGTTTATCGTTTAGACTTCAGAGCGTAGATAAACTTACGCGTAATGGATAATTCTGGAGAGAATTTAATGCACATCAAATTGACGTACACGGGCAATGCAATGTTTGAATAATGTTCTAAGAGTTAACCGTTATTACTTTTCTGACAAAAGCAAGTAAAAGTTCATTGAATAATTATTTTTAAAAAGAACCCAGTACTTATACATTTTTTAAAAATACATTTAAAAATCACAGAATAAATTTAAAAAATACATTATGAGAACCGACCACCCACATAATACCCTTATGTAAATAAATAGCTAAGAAAAGATAATTATTTTTAATCCGAATTATTTATGTGCCAAAATATATTTAAAAAATGTAATTGTACTGAAATGAACACCTGTATTTTATAAATAATATATTAGAACATTAACTATATATATATTATATTTAAGGTTTTCAAGGGTAAAAGGTAACAGATTATTTTCTGGGGGAACTAGCGTCAAACAGTCCTGAGAAGGATTTTTATACTCCCGACGTTTCGAGTAAATATCATTATTCATTCTCAAAAGTTTTTTATCCTGAATCCTGCTCTAAACTGACGAGTAAACCGTAAACCTGGATCATTTGATGCAAGAGCCAAATTTAAAGTGAGTTAAAATATTTGTAGGTATATAACATTATTAGTTAACGTCGCGATTAACTGTATCGAATGGTAACGAAAGGTGACTTGTAATTTAGTTATTTGTTTAAGAACCGGCTTTGTTCACGCGCTTGCTAAGCAATTTTTTGATTATTAAAGGGGGATTTTATTGTTTTATTATTAATGGTGAGTTTTTTTTAGATGGATGTATTTTCGTAGATGGCTGCATCTAAGATATTTGTCCAGGTGTGTGGAATTCTTATGGAGTTATTTTTATTTTTGAAAATTTCTATTGTTTCTCTATACATATATACAGGATGATTCTTAGTTAAGGTTTGCTATGGTGTGTATATAATCGAAATTTATTGTATGACTCTCTGTCAGAACATGCCACACTAATGATGACGTAATATTTTAATTTTTAAGATCTACCCTATGTTCGGTTACCCGTGATGAGATCTTCCAATTTGAATGGCCGATATATATTTTGTTACATAAAGAGCAGGGAATTTTATACACTTAATAAGGACGATATTTTATCATCCGTTTAAAAAAAGTTTTAATATTACTTATGGAGACGGCTTAATTTGTCAGTTGTTCTCTTAATATACGGCAGAAAAGCAATGGATGTGGGTGGTACCGCTTAGTGCCCGCTATCAGCCGCGAAGCTATCGCCGATTGATTTTCTGCTAGTTTATATATATATATATATTTTGTCTCACAGGAATTACGCGATGCTTGCTTGCAAAGTTTGGCAACCACAGAAAGGCCATTTATGAGGCGAGCCTATTCTATTAACAATTAACAATTGCGACCATTGTATGGTATTGAATCTTTGTTGTTATAATAATCTGAAATTGCCGGGAATGATGAGCTCGCGGGGCACAAGGCACCTAGCTTATCGAGATAGGTACCGGCTGACAAATTAATATCCGTATACGAATACGCCTGCAATGACGCATTGGAATGTGTTTAATGTTGGGAAAATATAATATGACCTGAAATTAAACGCAGTGATAAATTGTTGGATCAATATGTATGAATTTCTGATGGTAACTGAAATAAAATGAACAATGGTACAGTCAGCAACTCATTCTCGTTTCTCTCTCCACATTGTGCCTAGAGTGACCATCTTTATGTGTTCAGTCTGTTCAGTCTGTTCCGATAGAACTAACTCGTTGGTCTTTTGGAACATGGCTTGAATCCCCTACCACTTGATCACTAGTACGACTTAGACTAGACCAACATGCCGCAACCGACCATCATACTTACGACTAGGCAAACATGCCGCAACCGAACACCATACTTACGACTAGACCAACGTGCCGCAACCGACCATCATACTGACGACTAGACAAACATGCCGCAACCGAACACCATACTTTCGACCAGACCAACGTGCCGCAACCGACCATCATACTGACGACTAGACAAACATGCCGCAACCGTACACCATACTTACGACTAGACCAACGTGCCGCAACCGACGCACGACAAACATGTCGAATTAACAATGTGATAGATTCTATTTAGTTTTAAACAAATCGAGAAAATAATATCACAATCAATGATTGTCAACAATTAAAACCAGATAAAATATGTGTGATGTAAAATAAATGAGAACAAATATAACAGTTTTATGTGGAATAATGATATAGGGAGGTAGTTTTTTAAGTTCTATCGACTATATATATATTACAGAAAACTGTATTCAAGGTTATTGAGAATTTAATTTTAAACCAGGTATTGAAGACATCTCCAGAAAGCTAATAATTAGTTAATAATGGATGTTGGCCAAGTCTAAGAACAACTACATAAAATAATATAATAGTGAGACCACGTAGCCAGTAACCACAATACAAATATCGGATTACAGACGTCGGTCGCCGCTTTCTCTCCTTTGAAATTTTGTTTTTGAGATTGCCCCGACCATGGTCAAATGCATCACATTATTGTATCCAAAAACATTGTTTTTTCTTAAAATTTGGCACGTTTTTTTCGAAGATAAGGAGATGAAACGATTATAACATGCATTTGATATTGTATTTGTTTTGTGTATGTATTTACAATAAATTAAAAGTTAATTTAGATATTTGTATGTAGATGTTAAAAATGTTTAAACATATTTCCCTCTGTGTAGATCGTAGCTTTAGAATTACTAAACTTCCGGATATTAGAATTAAAATTCTCCAAGGAGCAATGTGATCACATTAACCGCACCAACTATAAGTATGTTTTGTGATCCCAATTATGAAAACAATTTACTGTCAGATAATATATAATTACTACGCTACTAAATTGTACAATCTCCTACCGCAGATCATTAAACTCACACAAAAAACAAAATTATTTTTATAATTATATCATTTTTATTTCATTATACAAAAAAGATTGGCTTCAAGATAAGATAAATTTATTCATTAGTAGCTTAATGAGGTTAAATGGTTATTGAAAATAATATTATGAAATATAAAATTATTTTTGTAAGTATATTTTAATGATCTGTTACGGTTAGTAAAGTAACTATTGTTGGATTTGAGCAAACTCTCATTTATCTTAATTTGTGCTATCAAACATTACCGCCTTATAGACAAAAAATATATTTGAAATGTTTTCCAATTTATTTTCTATTATTCATAAATTATTTTGGTTTTATTTAATGTATTTGAACATAAAATATCTAGATCTTATAATAATGATCCAATTATATGAATATTTGTTGAACTTTTCTTAATTTGATTCAAATAGTTTAACTCTTATTGTCTAATGCCAAGGTGGGGTGGGGTAATTTAATAAAAATGGAAAATAAATGATAGTTATTTTAACTAAGAATTATTTTTTTAATTCTTTAACATACTGTATCTATGAAAGTTGAGTGGGAACTATTCCAGATAATTAATAGTTGAATGTTGGTTTGTGCGATCGAATGTAGTACCCATCATTATAGCACCTGCCTGCTTAAAATAATTTCACATTATTTATTTGAACGACGTATGTTTTGACAGCATGGGAAATTCGAAAAAAAAAATATGTAACGACTTGCTGAATATGTCTAGTCTGCTTGAAATATACAGTTTTCAATACATACTTTAATGCAGAAAATAGTAAGACACATTTCCTAGCAGTAGCGCTATGTGCTAAAAATATCAGGGTTTTGCAAAACCGTTTTAAAAAAGTATTTTAAATATATGTTTATTTCAATACTCGCTTGCAGGGGTTGATTTTATTGTTGAAATTATGAAATTGTTTTCTTCAGGGATGATACTTTTATTTATTAGATATCAATTTGATCCCCAAAATCAGTATATGAAGTTACCACATGCGTCGATATGAAGATTATTAAATATGACTTTTTACTGGGTTTTTTCAGTACATTAATAATTTATGATCTCAAGCATGTAAACATGTTTGTATTTTACACGTATTAACAAAATATTATGTTTTTTGTAATACTAATTTAGTTATAACGTTAAAGAAATGTGCAATTAAATTAATAATTATATTAATATCGAAAAAATTAAGCAGATCACCGTAGAAATATAGAAAATAGATTAAATAGGATTGGAAATAGAGATCCAGATTCGAATCCCGGTAGCGCAAAAACAATATTTTTCGACAAAATTGATTTTATATGTATATATTTATAATTAATACATTAAATTAGTATTTCATAAATTAAACAATAATAAGTTAATAAGCGTAGTATTTTATTTAAGATTACTTTCACGATTTTTCAAAATGTTTTTTTAAAAAATGAAAATACGTTTTAATTGTGAAGCTGCAATTTCAGAACAAAGTTCAGGAGATAGATTATCTCTGTTAATTTTTGTAACTGATTCATTTAATTTGTTCTAAATAAATTTTTTTAAAAGCGAGTTCCTTAGTTTTTTTTTGTGTTTGTTCGGGGTTTCAGAAATTAGGGGAGTTTTATATAAGACCTATCTACCTAATAAATCAATAATAAGAAATATATTTTATCTGTATGTATTTGAAAATATATGTATTTGTGGTCATTAATTTTTATTTTAAAAGTATTTGAAGTAATTTAAACTGTTACATACGTACATATTAAAAATAGCTCTATATGTGAAACAGTGAAATAATGTCTACACACAAGCACCCACGTGATTTGTCGCCTTTATTTGTAGAAATGTGCTTCGTGCTGAACTGATGAGCAGTATTTACAAAGTGTAAAAATTCTATTGAAACCACGCTACGTGCGAGCATAAAAGGCGCTAACGAGTTGTGTTGGTAGCGGTTGGTCAAGTGGTTAGACTTGCATAACGTCTCGCATCCTCAAAAATCTCGAAACTATTGTAGGTGTAAATTATAGATTTTTTCCATGGGAACGTATTGTTGTAAGTGTTCCGGAAAATAAAATATTTAGACTAAGGCAATTTTGTATTTTATGACGAAATTAGAATGATTAAATATATTTAATTTGAAACGATTTGTGAAGATGACTGTCTTAATATATAGGATGATATGAAAATATTCATTAGATGCCCGTTCTCATGCATGGCTGCTCAGTAAGAAATATGAATATTCACTTGTGGTCGTCGAATGTAATGTTTTAAAAACCAAGAATGAAAATATGGTGAGAAAAAATGAAATAATGTAATAAGTTTGGTCTACCTTTAATATATGTGGATACGCCCTCATAATCACTGCTCGGTGAAGCTGAACACTCCCAACAAGAACAGGTGCAAAAAACGAAACTCCCATCAGCTGTACACTCAGTACTGACGCATGCAACAATACCAACACGACCAGCAGAGATAAGGAATCACGAGCTCTTTCTGTCGCCATCTTCTAGTTAATCGCTCTAGAAATCGCCTCCGATAGCAATTCGTACAGTGACTTCATTGTACTAACTTCTTTGTTAATTTCAGCTTTTGTAAAGTTTGATTACAAAAAACCGTAAGTGGTTTATTTCTACATAATACATTTCGCGACGTTCAAACGAGTACGAGAGTGGTGTATGAAGTATTGGGGCTTTTATTACACTCACATTAACCACATCACATCATTTAAAACATATCCTTCAAATTTCTTCAGATTCGTATCTTAATACATATAAATTGAAACACATTCATCAGTTAATCATCCACAACCAACATTTCTCTCTATAGTGTCGATACACATTACTCCAAATACAGCTGTCACTAGTTTTTAGAATACATTAAGATACATATCCTGATATCTTGGTAGTGCTATGTTAAACATCAGGTTTTCTTTTCAAGCTAGTAGCACTAAACAATAATACATTAGAAGCAGAATTTGATGAATTAAGCATTAAGTACAAGTTATGAAGATAACACCGCTGAGGTGGGGCTGGTCATGTTCAACGCGAAACGAGTCTGATGCAAAGTGATTGATGTAAAACAATACAGAGTTGAAAGACGGTGTAATCCAAGATGATCATGCAGTCGTTATCGCTAACTGGAAAAAGACAGATTGAAGTAGCGAAGATGGCAAAGAGAGTGAAGAAGACACCGAGATAATGGAAATTTTCATCGCTCACTGAACTAAAATGTAATAATATAAACAATCGAAACCAACAAGAACGATATATAAAAATAGGATTAATTAAAGGATCAAATTATGACTACCTAATTATCATAATACAAAAAAATATGTTTTCTCATACTGCGCAACGAGCTTAACCATGATTATTATTTTTTTAATATTAAAGAAAAGTGCATTAAATTTTAGTGAAACAATCAAAATATTTTTTTAAATGAATATTTTATAGAATTTCTGTTTATAATGCTTACAATTAAAAATTAAATAACTAAAAGAATTCAATTAACACAAATAAATACTAGAGTATCTACAATTTATAATCTTAATCGAATTTCTGTATAATTGCAAACTAGGCTGATTGCACGCCGTTAATTCTGAAGTTTATTACGCGAATAGTGTTTGCATTTAACTGCAAACTGATTTTCCAGTTTTTATGTTTGACCTTAGTTAATTGTTCAACATTCACACCGAGAAATCAACTCAATAAAAACATGCGTTAAAATAAATTACAGGTTGAATATTATGTTTCAGGTCGATGTTCTTTTTGAATAACTAAAAAATATATATATTTTTAAAATTTTAGTTTTTATTTATTAATTATTTGGTTTATTACAATTATGTAAATATATACTGACAGCAGTATAAATGCGTGCGCTTTTAACTATATTCTTCATAACATTCTCGCGTGTTATTTCAGTAATTTTATTTCGAATATTGTCCTGTAGCATCAGAATTGTTGATTTATTGGCATAGATCTTTTATTTCAAGTACCCCCACAAAAAAAAGTCGAGTAAGTGATTGAGGAGGCCAGTCGATATTACTACTTTTTGACTTATGCGGCTGGAATTTCTTTTTAGAATAATTTCAAGCGTAACTCGGAATTTATGTGAGGTGGCGCCACACAGTTAAAAACACATGTGTTGTAGGCCTAATAATCCCAATTCAGCCACCAACATATGACGATAGCGATATTAATGGTTACAGCATTGCCATTATTATTTAGATAAAATGTTTTAATGACTTCAACACGTTGTTGAGGCGTTATATGCTCCATAATAAATTGTAATCAACTACTCTCTACGACTACCAAATGCAAATTGATAAATATTTTCCAAACCAAAATGGCAGCCATACAAAATCAGCCTGGAATATAATATTCACCTTGCATTCTTTTAATAGTTCTCTATATTTAGCTGGATTATAAAGAACTGTATTTTTAATATTTGCAAATTGAACTTTGTAGTTCATGTTCATTTTAATATAGATTGTTTAAATTTGTTTTTAATCACTTAATGAGTTATTTTAATACACCAACAAGTGGTTTCGGAAAATATAATTTCCTAAATAACTTTTTAATTGTTAATTTGACATCCTGACGAATGAAATAGTATTTTCCGAAACCGATTGGTGTATTAAAATAACTCATTAATTGGTTATAAACAAAGTTAAACAATCTAAATTAAAATAAAAAACTGTACATATTTTCACAGGGATATATATATTAGATAAAATTTTCACACTTGTGATATTTTTATTAAGTTTTACCACGTAATTTTAAAAGTTTAATATGACGTTATTTTAAGTTGTATTATACAATGATGGCATCCATAATATTGTAGTTTGCATGGCACATAAGAAGCTTATGAGCGAGGTAAATGCATAAAAGAAGTTCAACAATTAAGAAAATGAGGTTATATTACAAATATAAGTCTCTTTGGATTTAAGGCTTCAAAAGAAAACTGCCATTTTGCAATAATTATTGAGTAAACAATAGGTGAGTGACGTGTTTGAAAGTATTTATCTGGCAATAGTGACAGTTTTCTAATTGATTATCGCTCTTGAAGACATGTTTGTATTTTTTAAGAGCATTTCATCTAAAGCATATCAATTTTAAAATCTCGGTTAAAATTTTAAACAAATTATCTTTGTTCTGAGATTGCAATAAAAATGTGATGTCGTTAAAAAATAAATATATTCGTTAAACTATCGTCAATTGAATAGTTTGGGTTTTGAACCTCTCAATTGAGAGTAGTGGCAAATACCATACCTTTAGACGATTGCACCTTTGGACAACATTAATATTTCTGGCAATATTCAACATAGAAATTTACTAAAATTATACGGGTATTCTATTTTCGTCAGCTAGAAACACTATTGTGTCACATCTATTATTTTTGTTTTACAAAACTGAAAAAAATTATTCGAAATGTAAGTTTGTTTTACATGTTTTGATGAAGTATTTTTATTATTAAGGAGAACACATTCTTATTGTGAAGTTGTAATTATTCAGAAAATAGATCTGTGATATTTTAAATATTAATTAAATGTATTAATTAGAAAGATATACATATAAAATCAATTTTATCGAAAAATATTGTTGTTGCGCTACCTGGGAATCCGGGAAAGGTACATTATTATGCTACAGCGACAGTACTTTTTTCGAAACTATATGTTACACTTTTTCGAATTAATACATCTATCGCTACATTATTTGAAAACCATCTGCTTTGTTTTTAGGGAATCTCAAATACCTTTTCGATAAAATTGATTTTATATGTATATCTTTCTAATTAATACATTTAATTAGTATTTTTAATTAATATTTTTAAGTTTTCTTATATTATTTCATTGTATATTAGTAAAATTGGAATAAGCTTATTTAAATAAATTGTAAATTTTGTATGCTTATCGTACCTTTGGACAACTCCAACGCGTCGAAAGGTACGAATGCATTGGAGTATATTTGCCAACGAGGTTTGTGGTTAATAATATTTTTTATCATGCCTTAAAGTAAATTGGGACATGTAAATATTGAAGACTTAAAATAAGTGATTCAAGGTAAAAGTATTCGCACGACTGCTGCCAAATGGAAACTTACTAAGTCCTTACTGTTTAATCATGTAAAGAAGCACGCTACTTCAGGCAAACCCGGAGGAAGTGTGTTGCTTCCTAATTATGCAATTAAAAAAAAATTTAACCGCGAACCTACTAGTTGTAATTTCAGCTGTCTCCATATTTTTTATTTAGAGTTAAACAGGAGCTAGAAAAACAATATATATACTCATGAATGCATTTTTTATTATGAAAATGATAATCCCTATAATCTGATGTAAAATACAAAACACTTTCAATAATGGCTGCCATATAAATTTCAGAGTAGCGAAGACGGCTATTGATTGAATTCTAATATTAATGGCAGCGGACAACAACGACTGATTTAGCAACTAACATCGATTTTGAATGAACAATTTTACATCAAAGAGAGCTAAGTTTAATTGTTAATAAATAAACACAATGTGTAAAAACTATATGAGAAGATAACTGCCTTAAAAATGAGAAAATAAATGAATTATGGAAATTGATGTCTTACTGTAACTAGAACTCTCAATTATTTCAACAAATATTTATGACCATTATTATGAAAGTGGTCTAAGTCATGTTTCTTTCATTTCGAGATATTTAAAGGCTTGCGTTTGAATTGATTAAAATATATTTTTACTTACGAATGTTGCATGTAGCTTGTAGGGAAATAAAAAGTTGAAATGACTTACTCTATTACAAGAGAAACACTAGCAGAATACCGTTGAACGTCGTAACAATTCACTGAATATAACACTTCATATTTTTCACAATTGTTACAATTTGTGAAATAATTAATAAATTTTTTTTTCTTTTTCATTTTATTGACTTAGGCCACTTTCATAATAATGGGCACATTTGTCGTTTTCAGTTATTTTTAAAATACTTTATTTTTCTTATATATTTATTTTGTGAACCATTTTAAATTAATAAATGTTTGTTTTAACGAGATTTCAATTAGAATTCTCACAAAAGGTTTTGTAAGTAAAATGGACACGTGCAAATAAAAGTTTAATAATTGTTTATACTGAAACATAGTATAAAGTTTGGTGAGTAAATGTGGTATAGAAAATATGAGATGGGTAAAAAGGTCATGACGGTCTTGTATCTTATTGCTCCGATAGCAGAGATACACAGATCGGTGCTTGTTTAGTATCTGTATCGACATATTAACCGCATTAATATGATTAAATAAATATTGTGCGTAATAATTTATTAACATATATTTTACTTTGGATTTATTTACTTTCCTAAAATATTGATTTTACATTTAGATATTCGATCCAAATAGATTATTTTCATTTAGTATCTTTTTACTTAGCATACAAGGACCTATACGAGACGGTACATTCACCTTTAAATTGCATTTACTGTGACCTGGCGAGGTTGTCGCTTGTCGCACGTCTTCGTGCTGTATTTATTTGTTGGGTTGTCATATTTACGATGCCACTCCATCAAATATTATCATTTATACACATATTTACTGACTATTGAGTAAATTTGAGCATCACGGGTTTTCTGTTCATCATTTGATACTCAAAATACCTTATCGTTAGCAAATATTTCAAATATAATACAACTCTTATTTCATTAATCGAAACCTTGAAAATAACCCTGAAAAATCACAGTGTGTATTTATTATCTGTTGAAAATATTTTTCAACGATTAATTACCAGCACGTTACTTGATTTTTGATAATTTGATTATACGGTGCGGTCTGTGGTTGGCACAATTATGAAAAAATAAGTTATGCCTTTATTGTTAATGTATTTACTATCGTAACATTCAAGAATGATTTTAGAATGCGAATTCACTTTTAATTGCTTAATTACGAGACATATCAGTAAAGTCAAGGTTAATAATTTATCTTTAATGCATTATTGATAGCCATTTAGAAAACAACGTGTCATTATAAACTACAGGCATTCTAAAAAATACTTTCTGTAAATGAAAAATTTACTATTATTGAGCTGACGCGTGTCAAATCTGACCATCTTGTAAATGTGTCTTGGTGATAAATCGCCTCGTGGAATTTAGGTTGACGGAAGAATCTAAATGAGAAGTAGTATTTTTATAAGCGGAGTCCGTGCAGTCCGTTGTTCGTATATGCAAATAGCCAAAACCTGTTAAGTACCACTGTCATAGAATATTGTTCAACGAAAAATAGGGCCTTAATACAAAATAATTTTAGACAGCGTTAAAGAAGTACTTGAACGTACAAAAGGCACTTCACCGTTGGTAATTTTCTATGCAACAATTGCGAGAGAAATTCTTAATAAGGTACCACCATCATTGTGTAACTCGTTTGAAAGTGTTCTTTGTAGCGAATGTTGATGGAAGATTAAAAAGGATATCAACTTACAGACTCTTCCACATTTTATGTAAAATCTCAAGGATCATGAGTTGGTACCGTATGTATTGAACTATGATGTACTTAAACTGAGATAAATGCTCAAAATTTGTCTCAGGAATAGGGATTCTGTGTCGAAACAATCCGGGAATTCCATGGATTTTGGTTGTCTTGAATCCTGGGATTTAAAAAAAAATAACCCGACACTCGAGACTATTAATTTTCCTTGATATTATTAATTTAAAAAAAGTTATAGGCATACAGCAGATACCCAGCGATGACCGGTGCATGTATAAGTATATTTTTAAATAAAATGGAAACTTTCCATAGTTTTTATGGTCAGCCATAAAGATTTTCACAAGGAGAAATTTGTCCAAAGATATTTAGGTACTACTAAAAAAAATTCTTTAGTAAATGGTTTTTAGTTATTTGTTTTGAGATTATGTTTCATTGTAAAATGTAATTTTTTGTCATATTTTGAAACAAAATTTATATGAGATGGAATTACTTGAAAAGCTTAATTACGAGACTTCAGTTGACTCTGCCCAAATACTTGTACATGCGTTTTTGTCTTCCGATATGTTTCTTAATTAATTGTTATTTTTTCATATATCTTAAATTGTTAGCGTTTTGAAATTCTTATATGAATTTCTTATGAATTTCTTCTTTTTGAATTCGATATATACGTAAATTTAATTTAATTTAAAAAAAAATTACCACATTATAAAATAATAATTATTTCATCTAAACAGTTTTCATATGTTTATTAAATTAAACCTATTAACGTATTTTTTTTACACAGATAAAGACTCCTTAGTAGCTACTGTACATATTAACAAATAAATATTTATTTAATTCTTTTTTTCATAATTAAATAAAATTCACAGACTCGATTCCCGGGAATTTAATAAAACCGAGAACACAGAATCCCGACTCAGGAAAGATTAACAGAGCAACAAACAGGGCAGAGATAATGCTAAAAATGAACAAGTTTATTTTTATTGTTAACTTTTTCTTGTTTTATTTCATCGGTGTTTCCAGAACTGCGTAGCGTACATCTTATTATTATTCTGAACAAAATAATCTTTCATTCGATATCATCACACATTTGTGTTTAAAAACCATCCTAATACAAGCGCTAAAGACGTACCTAAGACAATTTCTGTGAAAAAATGTAATAATTTAAATAATTATTTATCTACAGTACACTTTTGTCTGAACTTATTTATAATAATGTATCTTCAGAATAAAAAAGTTATATATATATATGTTTTTAGTTCCGAAACTGTACAACGCACTCAACACCAACTAGAAATCGTCCACTTCCAATAAGATTACACAAATATAGACTCAGTATATGATTCAATTGGGTAGAGATCAATCAGATCGCTGTCCAACATTCCTACATAATCACAATACAATACCTACACTGATAGTTCACTTTCGTTTTACAACACTCTCACTACATTATTTTTATTTTTTATTTATCTTTCTAATTTGAATTAAATAACACCACAGCAGCACGAAAAAAACTGGCTACTTTTATACAGACAGTAGTCTAGCAAAGTAACCAGAACAATGCTGTATATATCAGAGGTAGAGTCTACTGCATCCCACACAATAAACGACGAGTATTATACTTAATTGCATTATAATTGTATCACATGTTTATCATGTTATATTAAAATATTTTAAATTTACCTCTGTTACAACAAAAACATGTATGTCAAAAAGGTCTAATAAAAAAATATTTCAAAGAAAATTGACAATTCATTACAATGAAATATATCAATTTTATACACAGATCATAAAGATATTATATTTATTTCCAATCGGCGATATTATTACGTAAAAAGCGTTTCTATTATTGTTTTTAGGCTATGAGATTGTTACCAGTGCTGAGCAACTCCGACTGTGACTCCAATTTTAACTCCGACTCCAATTCTAACTCAACAATAATATAAAGAAGTTTATCTGATTTTTTTTTGCTTAATCTCATTTCACATATTTAGTAAGTATGACATAAAGTATTGATTGATTGAAACTGAAAATAATAAAAAAAGGACTCGGAGTTGGCCAATTTTTGACAACTCCTCTCCGACTGACTCTCCGACTCCAACTCCAAATCCGGCTCCACAGTTTTGGTTTTGATACATTTGTGTTTGATTAAAATCCATTGCATGATTCGCACCTATTATAGATTTTAGTAACTAACGTATAAATTATGGTTTTTGGAATTTCATTTCTACCAATTAATTGTTTTTGAATTAAGGATCCAAAATGAAAATTAGAAATGTACACGGACTTCAGAACATGTATGTATTATTGAAAAGCAAGCAAATTTTTTAGTTTAATTTACCAATTACACAATAATTGTAGAATCACCTGAACGGATACATAATATATTACAGCTGGTATCGCAGGAAACATAAATATTTGATTTGACGTCTATCGAATTATCTTTTTCGACCTTGCACATTTAAATGCTTTTGAATAAAGCGATTGGTCAGATGTTACTTATTTTAACTACAGATTTGTACCTATTGAATCTTCCACAATCGATAAATTTCACTATATTTACGACTCAATAAATATTCCATGATCAAATATTTTAAAAATAAAATACAATATATTTTTATTATTTATTATTATTATTTTATATATATATATATCATTAATAAATATATCTTGTTTGTCTTAAAATTATATTTAAAAAGTGTTCATATTGGTTAAATAATTAAAAAAATAATTCCGTACCTTAATTAAAATATTCCCCTCAGCACTGGCCACAAGATTCAGGTAGATTTTGTCGGTGTATCGTTCGTTTTATCTCATGGTCTAATATTAACGGAATTTAGAATTTACAGTTTGATAAAATAAATTATAGCAGATGAAGCATTAGAAGAAGAATGAGAAAAGTATTTTTTTCTCAAAAATATATTTATTTTTTTTTATCAAAAAGGAGTATTCGAAATCTGATAAGAATACGGTGTCAACAAAATTCGTTTTATCCCATATAAATTATATAGGTACAGATAAATGTTTTAACGGTGGATGGTTTGGGGGTCTCCTGGTCACAATCGCAAAAAGTGCATTGAAATTTTCGAGAAATTGCGTCATGTGACCCTCTGCAATGTGCAGTATTTCTATCGAAATCTACTTAAAAATAATGGTAAAACATACCATTTTATTTGAAGATATACATTTTTTGGCAAACTTTTAACCTTCATGGAAAATTATTAGTACCTTCGCCGCTACGATAATATTTATAATATACGCCGGAAGTCATCTCCAGTAGTTTTGAAAATGGCAAGATTATTTATTGTAAAGCTAGCTACCAACTCACAGCAGTACATAGTTAACTTGGTTAAAATTCGAAAGAAACTAAATAATTTAAGAGATGAATTTTGAATCAGATTACACAACATGATGAAATTAAATCTTGAAAAATCAATAAATTATTTTTTGTATAAAATGAAATCACACTTTTATTTGAAAAGAAATTGATTTACATATTTTAAAAAATAAAAACATATTTTTGTTGTGAAGTTTCAATTTCAGACCAAAGTTCTGTGGTATTTTTAATACAAATGAAATTAATTAACTAGAAAGGTACATAGTAAAAAAAAATTGGTTGCTAAATATTTTTTGATAAACAGATTTTTTCTGTGTAACTTTCCAGGTAAATAATTTTATTTGCATTTATTTATAAGTTGACAAAAAGTGTAAAATAACTACATAATTAGAATTGCAATAACGTAGAGTAGAAAACAAATAAATTAAACATTTCAAGGAGTATTCTTAGTTTTGTTATATCCATATTTTCTCCATTTGTGACGGCCTACTAAATAATAATTGAAAGTATTAAGATATGGGTAAGAAGGTTAATGTTATTAGTTGGTTAAAATTCTGAACCATTCCATAGTTGTAATTAATTACAATTAGAAAAAATGGGGAGCGGGTCGAACACGTTAAAAGTATTCGTGTTGACATTTAGAATTTAGATCTTCATCTTAAACTTTTTAATGTTTAATTGAATGAAGTAATTTTGACAGTAATTAAAATATGTTTTTGACGTTTTATACATTATTCTTGTTTTATTTTATGTAAATACCCGATTTTATAAAATCAGTTTGCCGTAATTAAATACGTAGCAACGGAGACGATACAGAGTCACGCTCTTCAGATCCATCTCTACAAGTAAATCTCCCGGGACTAACAATTGGTATTTTATTTTATTAGGAAAACATACAGTTAATCGATATAAATAAAAATTGAACCAATTACATGCTTTATGCTGTGCAGACATCAATTTGAAAAGGACTATTAAAGGACTTAAAATAAACCAAAAAATTATGAACTTTCTCCTCTATTTCAGAAATACAAAAAATAAAAGAAGTGAGAGAAAAAGTAAAATATTAACAGAGAAGAGATAAAAGTTATAAAGAAGAAAATTTTCCAGGGTAAAGGAAAATGAGATAGGGAATAAAATCTGTGTAATAAAAATAAAATGAAAGCCACTAAGGTTTAAATAATGAATTTAGATTTTATTGTGATAACCGAAATATTAAAAATGTCTAGTTCATTTAAATGTGAGTTAAAAAAAAGAGGGCTGGGTAGAAAAATGTGTTCTGTTTGAATAGACTGGAATGGAATGGAAGGATGGGAACGGAGCAAGTGGTGGATATGAATCGTAATAACTTATGTGACGTTTTTTATTTTCCATGAACGAGTTCTAATGTTTAATTCCAAAAAAATATTTTAAACTGAATTGGGAGTTTTAAACATCTTTCACATTTTTATTCAAATAGACAAAACACAAAATACCAAAAAAGAGAAAATGAAATAAATAGTTATTAAAGTATTTTGAAGGTTATTTTTCTGTCCATTTAAAACATAGAAATACGAGAATTTATTAATATAATAAACATTTGGTGTAAAAGTAAAATTGAATGTATTATCACTAGAAGTTTAAGTCATCTGCAGCATGTTGTAAAAAGTATGTCTGTGTAAACTATTTTATTATTTTTTTTCTTATTATAAAATTATCACTATTATTCTTGGTAAACATTTTATATAAAATAATACCGGTATTCGAGTCCGCTCTAAATACACGTTTGCGCCGTTTAGCGACACGTCTGACCAAGCGAAAACGTGTATTCGGAGCACAGCGCGGCGCGAGCGAGATAAGTGTTGCATTTAATTTGAATACGTTTGGGATAGGTTTTGCGAAAAATTATGCAAATCGCACGCGCAGCATTATTTATTATTTCTAAATTCTTCCTCTTAGTTGTAGTTAACACATTAACATGAGAACCTTGAGTACCATTTTGAATTATAATATTTACGGGTGGATTTTAACGTTATTCATTTATATGAGAAATCATACACTAGATTAGATTTCTGTTAAAACACTAATTTTTGTACTAACATACAACTAATAAACTGAATATTATTTCTAAGAATTACACATTATATCTACTTTTATGTACATGAAAATAATATTTATGTATTTACACTGTCATTTTGCTTCAAACTGTCTAACCTGAAATTATTTTGATTAATATTTATTATTTAAAGACCAAGCGAAATCATTATGTATCATTTAAAAACGACAAAATTTAAACGAATTTTTAAAAACATTTATGAAAATTCGTTATTTGTTTTAAACATTATTCACAATCTTCTTGATAGAAGATAAAAAAAATAAGTGGTGACAAATAACTTAGGTAAATTTTAACATAATGACACGAAAAAAAGCACAGTGCTATGTAAAAAAAGTTATAGATTTAATAATAAAAAAAAGGAAAATCCATTTACATTTTTCATCAAAAAATAATGTTAATTTGGTTTTTAAATATCGGCCTAATCAATAAATTATTCATAGGTTCTTGATAAAAAGATACCAGTGGATATTCATTCAAATGAAAATATTGCTAGAATGAGTGAATATGTTAACTAAAATTCAAGAACTTTAATTCATAACAGTTCAATGACAAAGCCCACGTTCACCTCAACGTGTCATTAAGCAAAACTAGCATTTAGGGAAGTCAAAAATTGTCGAGCGTATTAATAATGATTACATTCGCGTCAAGTTACACTATGGTGCGGTTTTTGGGCTGGATGTATCATCCATGAATAACCCAATAACATTAAAATTGCCTACTGCTAGATAAATACCAAACACAGAACCCTGCACTTCGATCGTGACACATAACGTTGTATTGATTCATTCACGGCGATTTAGCAACGAAATGAAATGTCTGTGTATCGATATGTAAAAACAGCGAAAGGCTGAAATATCCACTTCGTAAAAAAGAAAAACTTCACCAGACAAGGATACAAAAGCCGTTGCCTCGGCGTGTAAGTCACAAGAAAAGCATTTGAATACCTGATACAGACCTCTCTTCTCCCATCCATACATCATGAGCTCTGAGACTATCTGATTGGTGGTTTTTAAAACCAAACTTTCTCAACATTTTGTAGAATTTAACGTAAAATTTTAAGGCGCTTGTGAATATTCACAAAAATTATTACCTATATTTAGCCTTATACCTCTAAGAATATATATTTTTGTGGTGCAACATTTAGAAAATTATCGGTTAGATAGTTAAACTTGGCTGAACTTTTAGCACAATACAGTTTAGTTAATGTACCGTAATATAGGGCGACTTATGCTATCGTGTATTTGGGGGTTAAATAAAGCCATTCAAATAGATTTTTAAGAATCATACTTTTTTCTAACTTTTTGTTGTTTTCAATGTTATTGTAATGAAGTGCGTTATGAAGGGCGACTATAGACAATCTGTCAGTTGACAGTTAAATTTGAACCGAATAGGCTTTGTAGGTCCATTGTATCGATAAAATATTGCTGTGAAACTTTTACCTGTACTTAGATCGCAAGAAAAGACGGGTGGTGATTGCTTCTTAATATAAGAGCCTATATATTAGAGCCTATTCATATATATTTCTTTCAAATAGATATTTTACTATTGAAGAATAATGTAATGCTACTATAACAAAAATATAAATGATAATAGAATCACCCTTATGCTAAAGTCATTTGCGCCATTATTTAAATTAAAATATTTCCTAATTTACACATGTAATTGGTAATATTGGGTGACTTGCGTCCGTTTTTTTCTTTAATTTAAAACTGTAAGTAATTAAAGACAGGCACTGAATATTATTAAATCTAGTCTCATGGCATATAAAATAAGGCTTAGAATAGTGTAAATGAAATGGACGCAAGTCACCCAATATTACCGGTATCACTACATTTAGATCCGTTCTACATTTTACATCTGAATGTCTAAAATATAAACGTTTCAATGTATTTAAAAAATGCACAGCTGCGGATCATGAAAGCTGTTCACTACAGATGTAATATATTCACAAAATCCAAACGAATGTATTATTTGTTATTATGATTATTATCTAGTATATTATTGAGTATCACATAGTTATGTATTGGATAAAATTTATTTGTATATCATAGAATCACTCTTAAATATGTGGGGGTGGCGATTGAAATTCACCGCCAATATCGCCGCTCTCAGCCGACCAACGACGCGAGCGATACCTACATCCAGGGTTCAGGCTTTCGCGGAGAAGGGCCCGATATCGTCTGCACTCTTCCTTTCTTATTCCTACGACGATACACATAATTGTGCGTTTGATTCTCTTTCTTAACTTATTTCTTTATTTCTTAACTAAACGAATTCTTATCAGCTCAAGACTCTACAAAACATTTTAGTGTTCGGATAAATTTATGTAAGTTATGATTTGGTAGTCACTGGCATGCATTATAAGCTGTATGGCATCCATCCACTCGCGTCTCGATGAGAAGAATAGGGGAAGTATTGTACGGAGCAAAGCTATGATAAAAAATTCAATCACCCCCGGGCGACCCGCGGGGGGAGATAGCCGAAATGTGAAATTCGCCATTTTCCGTCCGTTTTTCTCTCCCACCTGAAAGAATATCTATTTTGAACACATTTTTCAATAACTATAAACGTATTTACGATACATATTGATATAATGTACACAATGTTACGAGCATAACAGATAACCTATTTTATTTTATTTATTTTTTAAAACACATCTTGATTGTGATGCTGCAATTTCAGAACATGTTCTGTGATATTTTTTGAATAAATTTAATGAATGTGTATCTAAACTAGCAATGAAGATTAATTAAAAATGACGGTACATCAGTACACAACATGTCTACATATATTATGTTTTATTCATCTTTGTCATACTCTCAATGAGAGTAATCGTGATCACGAAACTGCGGTCATTGGCGGATGATGGCATAGGTATTTTAAATAGATAGATAACTTCGTTGAAATGATGTTGTAAAGAAGGACGTAGTAGAGCTGCTACAGATTCTGAACTAGAAGATAGTCAGCGACAACCGGAGCACGTGAAGGCGAACACTTTAGGAATTAAAGATCATTAAAGAAGAAGATATTTTAAATATGAATTAAATATATTAATTAGAAAGATATACATATAAAATAAATCAATTTTATCGAAAAGTATTGTTGTTGCGTCACCGAGATTCGAATCTGGATCTCTTTCCAAACCGGAGAAGGTGCATTATCCAACTATGCTACAGTGAAGATATTTTTAGCGACAAATATTCGAACCTATATGTTACCTTTTTGATATTAATACATTTAATCGTTTCATTATTTGAAAGAGACATCTACATTATTTTTACGGAATCTCAAATATGTTTGAGTAATTTGATAGTGGACGCCAGAATTATCAGTTAATTTTTATTAAATTTTGGATACATTATTGTAATATAATCTTAATAAGAACGCGTTCTCTTAATAAGAAGAAGATAATTAAGAATATGGGTACTTACTACAATTAAGGCATTTATTCTGAGAACTGTTCACGGTATGCGGATATTAATATATTGCGTGGTACTGCGCGAAAATAAATAAATAAATCGATGATTACGCAAACAAACATAAATTGAAGTTTTTGAACAGCAAAATTTAAAGAGAAAATTGGCAAACACAATTTGCTTTCACGATATCATATCATTAGAAAATACCCATCGCGTAGTTGCAGAAGTGATATCTGAATCACTAAATCAAAGACGAAGGTATTTTTTCATATTCTCTTGAGACGTCGCGGCCAAACCTTTATGTAACCAGCTTGTTCCTCTTGTTGAGTTCAAACACCACGATTGTAACGTTTATCTCACACGCCATGCCTTGTTTTTAATGTAAACTTTGTATTCCATTAGACAAGAACCTCGACGGTTTACACAGAAGGTCCTGCGGTACACAAACAAAGTTTCTCCTTGTGTGGTTTATATTTGCGCGTGAGCAAATACAGATATTCTCGGACCCGAAATACAAGAATCACTCTGTCTGCCCCTGTTTTAATGTTTAACTTAGGTGGACTATAGAGTCAACCGTTTTATTAATGTTAACATTTACACATCAACATAAATAAAAATTCTGAATTAATGTATAAATAATAACTCTTCTTATTTTAAAAAGAAATGCGTACACGGAATTCGTGTTATATTAATATAATTTCTACCTTCAAACATAATTAAGCATTTGTGCTTTGAAAATATGTATAATCAATTTAATGGTTTGGACCAGCCACTTGATGTATTGCATCACTAGATCAAATGGGCACGGTGCTACAAAATCACTAAATTAGCACATTAGATCATTCTTTTTATTTTCTCCTTTATGTCAATACTGACATATAGACATAACCTGAATCAGATGAGAATCCTGGGTCGCCCTCACAACAGACTCCAGGGTATCTCCATTCAGATGCAACGTATCTATCCACTGTTTTGCCACTCTTTCAGGTATTCTTCAGATTGTGGAGCTGTCATTATCAATGTTGATGAGCCTGAACGCACCTTGCATATACCACTGTGTAAAATAAAGCTCCTAAATACCGTAAACACTCCTGGTACTGACGCCAGACAACAATAACATGCGACCAGCAGTCTGGAAGACCGTATCGCGAGTCTCACTCTTCTCGCCACCGCCTTCTAAATAACATCTCCAAAAAACGCTTCTGTAACTTATTCGCATGTAGAGTGTTAATTGTACAGTTTAACCATTTTTCTAAATCTGTGTGTTAAATGCAAGTATTTATTTTCATAACTCGCTCTGGTCACACATATTTACACAATACACTCTGCGATCATCAACCACGAATACGTGAGTGATGGGTGATTATTGGGGCATCTACTACTCACACATACGTAAACCTTTCTTATTTATACACATCATACCCACACAATCATAATCGTTAATGCCACAAAGTCATAATCTCCATATTCATACAGCATATGTATCGATCTTGCATTCACCTAAACTATTTTATAACGCCTTAAACCACAAAATCTCTAAGTTGTGTTCAGGATAATCTCTTTCTTTTTGACGTATAATATGGTCGAAGAATTGGAAGATTATTTTGTTCATTGAATGGTTGGATTTGTTGCATCATGCTGTCCATGGTATACGTAACATCTTTCTTCAGCAAAATACATTACGCCTTCGCTTCTGCGGACTGCCCATGTCTCCGCTGCATACATGAACATTGGAAATACAAAATTGTGAACTAAGATAATTTTAGTTGCTTGCTTGATGTCATTATGTCATTGTCTTTCCATATTCTGGGAAAGTTAATTCATAGTAACATCAGCTATTTGTATGTGTTTACGAATTTCCCGCCTACTATCACCAATGTTCGCTATTATCGTGCCAAATAAATAAAAATTGGCTCTTTAACACTTAAAGAATAAAAAAAATTATATTTTATTATCTTGACTATACATATAAAATACAAAATAATTACTATTGTATCTATTACTTTTTTAAATAATTACTAAAAATCCACGAACACTAAATAAGAACATCATAATGTAATTAATTTTTTATATATTAATCATTCTTGCATTGATTGTATCATTAAAAATAGTCATTCAGTAATTAGGCCAAATGGGATGGTTCACAATAAAAAAATTCTATGTAAAACCCTTGTCGCAAATGTTAAAGGCAGCGGATATTGCGGCTGTTCGTAAATTAACCTGACATTACAGTCTAAACCGTTGGTTTGGGTTGTAAGATGGGCCTATTATTAGAATATCCACAGTAAATCAACTTGTATATTATATTCTCTCCATTTACCATAATAGGACGCTAAGTTAAATATTTAGATTTGTAAATAATAATGTAGAATTTTAAAAATAATTTTAAGATTATTTATTATTTGGTCCTCAACGAGTGGCTAAAGAATATATTTAGATGTGTGGAGGTTTATCTCCTCCACAACTCAAAAACATGCCAGGTACCGACCCCAACAGACAACGATAATATGCTCTTACTGTATACACTTCAATCTGTAATTGTCCTCAAGTCGCAATAAACCCGTGACAGCTGTAAGCAGTCTTTATTGCTCTGGCAACACACACATATATACACACACGCACACACCCATACATACACTCCGCATTATCAAATTAAACGGACATGTGAGCGAATGGGTGAAATATTTAATATTCTAATGCGTCAAAATTTTGACATAATACACTCATAAGTATGGTAATAAAACCCCAAAATGGTAACACACAACTTATCCCCTGTTCTGTTTCTTAAAATTATTTTCTTTCCGATTAAGAATAAGTGAAATATCTGTTTTTTTTTTACTGTACGTAATAAATGCAAGTAAACAGAGGTTAAAAACATTTAAAAAAAAAATAGTGGTTGACCTTGACATTTGTCGTATAATTCGGGCTCCAATATTTCTACAAAATTGTGTTTTGAGATAGTTCAAGAACCTTCGGTGGTGACTGTGGCAGACTGCCGGTAATTTAATTCCAGTTACCAATATAACTACACATATTATGCTTAATGCACTCTAAATATTGCATCTTGCAACCGCAGTGTACATTATCTTACGAGATGCGCAGCGATCTAAGGATAACCGTGCTTGACTCCAAGAATTCAGGTTTTTCCTCTGCATCTGCGATCAGATTACTGGCTTTATTGTAGGAAGGATATCAGATATAATCATAATCAAATAGACGACGGGACAAAATGAAATATTTCTTATTAAGGAGAACACATTCTTATTGTGAAGTTGTAATTATTCAGAACATAGGTCTATGATGTTTTAAATTTATCACAGACCTATGTTCTGAATCCAAAATATACCCAAAATCAATATATTTATCAAGGTATCAAATTTTTTAACAATCTTCCCATCACAATTAAAAAAATTACGGACTATCATAAAAATGTAACTGAAGTTAAAAAAATATGTTCACAGACTAACTGAAACATAAATTAACTCGAATATACTCCTTCTCTATACATGAGTCTTTCTCTCATAGAGAAGAAACAGATGTATATATATATATATACATATCCACTGATTACTGAAATTGTATTATATTTTTAATATTAATAAAATAAAAAAATGTTCTGAATAATTACATCACAATAAGAATGTGTTCTCCTAATAATAAAAGTTGTATCAATGTGTCCAAAACTTAATAAAAATGAATAGATAATTTTGGCGTCTGTTATCAGATTACTCAAAGGTATTTGAGATTCCGTAAAAGTAAGGTATGAGGCTCTTTCAAAAAATGGAACGATTGAATGTATTAATATCAAAAAGGTAACATATAGGTTTGAAAATTTGTCGCTAAAAATATCGTCGCTGTAGCATAGTTGGATAATGCACTTTTCCCGGTTTGGAAAGAGATCCAAGTTTGAATCCCGATGGCGCAATAATAATATTTTTCGATAAAATTTATTTTATATGTATATATTTCTAATTAATATATTTAATTCATATTTTATATTACTATCATAGTAAGTTAAGGTCGCGGGAAATAACTAGAACGTTGTTCCTAATCTCGTTTGTTTAACCTATCTCTCTTAAATCCTGCTAGCAGTGCTATCCATTATCAGGGAAAAAACCTCTTATTTTAAAGAAACTTTAATAACTAAACAAAGTTAACAAAACTTTGTTTAAATATTTTTTTAAATTTGAAGTAACAAAACGGTTAAAAACGACATCAAAGGAAACTTTTAACGAACCGCGAAGCTAAAATAACTTTTATCTGTCAGATAGGTAGGCACTGCAGGACTGAAACTTTATACGTTTTTTATTAAAATTTTACCTGCCATATTTATTTTTATTTCAATTATTTTTTAAATATTTAAGTAAAAAGTACGTTAGAGTAATTATTTGAATGACGGTAATTTTTTTTCAATATAAATTATTTCATAATTGTATTTAAACAAATATTTTTAATATATTGTGGTCATCTGAATAATTAGTGGATATATATATTAACATTTGTTTCTTCTCTATGAGAGTAAAACTCGTGTATAGAGATGGAGTATATACGAGTTAATTTATGTTTCAGTTAGTCTGTGTACATATTTTTTTTACTTCGGTTACAAATTTATGATAGTCCGCAATTTTTCTAATTGTGATGGGGAGATTGTTGAAAAATTTGATACCTTGATATCAATTTGATCTCTATATCTTGTAGATCGGAATTCGTTTCTAAAATTTAATTGATTTTTAATTTTGAAAATATGATCTATGTTTTTTTTTTTTGTAATGTTTACTATTTTTGGTACAAATATTAAACAAATAATAATAACATGCATAAATGACCGATTTATTTTGGCCTTCCGTGTGGGTAATATATCGAAGTACGCCGTTTTGCGTTTTGATTTATGACTGTTTTGCTGTCCGTTAGGTACTTGAAATCTTCACTCACAGCCTTCGATATAATGGGTGTTCCGACAAGAGGTAGCCGATTTAAAATAGCAGCTATTTATTTAGTGGTGCCTTTTGGAAGTTGATACTTGATAGCTTTCATACATTACGTGTGCAATGGAGTGCTTGGAGTGGATTGTGAATGCATATATTGAAAGTAACGGATCGGTTGTGAGTACTAAAAGAAGATTGCTGAAGATAATTTTTCGTCTCTGTTTGGTACCTGCTCTGTGAACAATCCAGCATTTAACAACAAAATAAGGAGAAATAGGCTCTGTGTATGATATACGAACTCCTACATGTCGAGTGTGTAGGCGAGGCTGCAAACATCACTGTCTCCATCAGAAAGCATGCGTGACAATTACTGTTCGTACACTACAATACATCGAATTTTGTAAAAAGATGTTCATTTTTATGCGTATAAAATCTCTTATATATTTATAAAGGGTGTTTTATTTAGGTATAGAACTTTAAAATGAAATAAAATACATACAAACCGTAGTAAGGGCCATGGTATTGGCTTTATTGGAAAGATAATTTTATGCCATTAGTGTTTAAATATGTTATTAATATCGTAATGTAGTTTTCAATAAATAATCTTCGCCATGATTCAATAATCTGTCTGTAAAGATATTGCAGAATGAAACGTGGGTTTTTTGTAAAATCATATATTACGTAAGGTATTAAAAAGAAGAACATAAAAGGTAGCTGAGTACAAAACGTTTATGAGGCGGGTTAGCGATGCTCGATCCGATATGAATCGAGCGTTAGACGAGACTGTCGTCGGGGCGAGCGGCGAAGCGGACCCTGGTGTAGATGTCGCCTGTGTTGCTTGTTGTCTGGGGGCGGCGATTATGATGGTGGATTTAAATCGCCACCCCGCACTCGCGAAACTACTCTATTAGATGCTGAGTCGATAATAATATAGTATATTGTTATGTTTATTTATATCTTTTTTGGATCGCTCTTTCTTACACACATACAAAAACCAACCATCGAAATCCATCATTATTTCCCGTAATAAAAAATATCAAAGTGGTATTTATATCAAATTTAATGGAATGGTATGTCGTTATATATAGATTATTATACAAAATGATGGAAAATAGTATTTATTATTTGCTTATTAATGTTTATTTCAAGAAAAGCTTTTTTATAAGAGAAAACTCAATAACGAGATACATATACTCGTATAAGACATATCGAGACCCGGAAATATATTCTGTCGCCAAGTGTCATCGCGGGAATGATATGTTACGTTTCTATTTAAATAATTTTAATAATACGTCTGATCGAGTATTTGTTTACGTTAATTAGTTAAGTTATGTCGTATTGCGGTAGACAACTTTTTTTGATAGTAAATAATTTATAAAAATAGGTGTCACGGAAAAATTGACCGTAATTGTACAGCGACCACTATTTATGCAATTTGCAATGTGTCCATAGCCCAGTATATGAAAATATTTTATAGAATTTCTTGCTGCACTATTTATTATTTGCTGGAAAATGTGCGAGACATTTGTTTATGCAATCTGTAACCCACGAACTCGGTACATAAAGCAGTCAATATACCAAACCAGTACTTGAACTGCTGCATGTCTACATACAATATAGTTAACGATATTTTTCGGTGTTTTCTTGAAAGTCGTGTCTTTGTGCACTAAGGCAACGAACGGTATACCGAGTTCACAGGTTAAGTTAATGTTTAACCGTGAGTACAAAACTCAGACAGGTTGTGTAATGCACTTTTGAGGCTTAGCTCATTGTGAGCTCTGTATAACAATAGAAGAACTCGCGCTGTAGAATATTTTAAAGGCGTGTTCATCTGAAAGAGGTATACTTAGGGATATTTATATACAAGCGCAAACATTTTTCAGTATTTTTAAGGCCCGCGTCCACGGAAAACATTTCGTTGAGATACATCTCAATACCATGAACACGTGTTGAGAATTTGATTTAAGATCAGCTTGAGATTGGTTAGTATGGAGGGCTATCGCTTGCGATGTTGAACGTACCCAGCAAGTACCGGTGTACGAAATGCATCTCCCATCAATCAGCCTTAAAGATACTGGGTACCGACGACATGTATCATCGTCAAAGCGACCAGCAGCGCTTGTGAGGCCCGATTCACTATCATCACTCTTTTTATCGACGCCTTCCAGACAACAACTTCAGAAATCGCCTCCGATATCAATTCGACCAGTAACTTTTTTGTACGGTTAAACATCTACATTTGTAAACTTTGCAAACAGTAAATAGTTTTTATTCTCGCAACCTGCCACCTGTCACTTATATATATATACACAATACACTCCGTAACATCAAATGAACACGGGAGTACGTGGATGATTTTTGAAGCATCTACTACTCTCACATTAATCACACTATTTACAGCAGAACCTTAAAACCCTTCTGATTTGAATCAACATACATTTACATCGATATCCGTTAACTCACGCATACAATCACAATAATTGTATAACCAACATTCTTCTCCATACTGGTAATTCATACGTCTCCAAAATAGAAAGAGACAAAAATTCAAACCAGTGTACATGGCATTAAATCTGGTAGCGAGATTTGACACGTGCACACAAACGTCACCTAAAACCACTAGAGATTCGTGCAACTATCTATTTAAATAAGTATGCAAAAGTTATCAAACATTAAGGAGTTAAAGTTGTATTTATATTTAACTTTGTTTAAACCATTGTGTTGTTTTTACGTCAACCAGTTTCGATACTAACGTATCTTCGTCAGGACTGGCGTATAACGTATTACATAAAATTGTGGTGTAGGCGGAATCTTGGTAAGAGTGGGGAAGTGATTGTCAATATTGTCAAAATCACTCCACCGACGAACGGCAATGCCATTTGACGTTTAACGTACGTGACGAGCGTGAAATAAGGTGTGAGGTGGCGAATCTCTGAGACATGGCGTGTATATGGGATATCTCCAAAGAATCTCATGAGAGCAAAATATGTCTGGAGTCAAAAATCTTATTCATAGACACGGGCTATTAGTGAAAGATGCACGTTCGAGCAGAAAGATAAGGTATCCGAGAAATTTATAAATAAGATAATAAATAGTATTAAACAACGTATCTTGTGCATGTTTTCAAACGCCGTATGCACATTTTACGGCTCTCATCATCGAAATCTGGTTGTGTTTTACGTTGGAGAGTGTTGCCATAATAAGTCTATTTGGCACCAAATAATAAATAACGGGTTATGTAAATACAAAAATTCTAACGCTTCAATTCCCAAAATACAATCTTGTTAGTCTGAATCAAACTCGTGAATTTTGTTACAGCAAATTATACAAAACGGTTTCAATTTAATTTTAAATCCAAATTCTTATACAAAATATAATGTACATATCTTCTGTTAATTTTGCTCTAATAGAAACAGATACGGTAATAAATATACATTATAAAGTGCACTCTGTGCGTTGTTAGTGAAAACATCATATTTATTAATGATTGATAACCATTGCATTACTCTCGGGCCTAAAAAAAATAATTTTTACAACTACTTATTATTTACAGGAGACTAGCGAGTTAGTCCTATTTTCATAGCATAAGCGTTTAGCTTAGTTTGAAAATAGTAAAAATATTGATGTGATATGTATTCCATCTACGCATCTCTATTAAAAAAAAAAAAAGATATAACGCCACACTCTTGCCTCAGTCACTAACATACATCTTCTTTTCACATCATCGTGTATGGGTTTTAACGCATGCGCCTGAGCGACCGCATTTCCGCTACGTTCACTAACGAGTAAGTACTACTTAGGGCCGATTGTGTGACCAGTAGTAACTTTTTACTTTAGTCAAAGAGTTACTAAAGTAATTTTTTTGGCGAAAACGGGTTGTTTGATCGTTGATAGAAAAATATTTACTTCTCGAAAGTACATCTCGTAGTAAAATCATTTTACTCTCAGATATCCGATAGTAAAAACGAGAATTTAAATATGGCGGACTTTTCACAGCTGTTCCAAAAGTCATCTGACACATTAATACTTTTTAACTTGCAGTATACGACAATTGATCATTAAAAATCCAGCTGTTTTAAAAATGAGAGTTCGTCCGATGATGATCTCGTTATTTAATATACGTTTGCACATACTATGAAAAAAAATTCACACACCAAAGTGACAGATTTCGAACGCCCAGGCAAAAAATCCATAAATAATGCATAAAATATAGCATATTGCATATTCATTATTTGTCATGCCTATAGACATCTCCATCTACACTATACTATTGACAATAGTAAATTTAACGTTTGAACAACCTGCAAGCGATATTTACCACTGGCGTTGGTAAAAAGTTTCTACTGATCATATTGCCGGCCTTTAGTCGTCTTTCAAACCACACTACTTGAAATACACTAATAAATTTTGCACTCCAAATGGTTACCTAGATATAATATCGATCGGATATCGAAATCACGAAGTTAAATTGAGTCACCTAAATGTCACGAAGTTTACAGCGATATATACTTTTTGAGAGTATTTGACATTAATAAGTATTTGTATACTTGCATGACTATGAGGTGTATGCTTCATATGAAGGCGTGGTTTCAGACTGGTTTAATTAGTTCACTATTGGGAAAAAGTGTATATTATGAAAATTAGAACACAGGCACTGTAATATACAATTTGTAGGGATTGTGGTTGCAGAATATTGACTCGTGAGAATCTTAATTGTGTGATCGTATCAAAAGGTTTTGTGCATGGTGATGCTGAAGATGAGACTCTCTTCTAGTCTCACGCGTGTTGGTGCATATGCGTGTGTGATTATTTATGCTGTGTCTATAGCAAGGTATTTAAATAAAAGAGAATTTACAAAAGTTGGTGTTTAATGCGGGATGATTTACAATGGCAGGTGCGACGAGTAAAAAGTTAAATGCGCGAATAAAGTTTAAGATTGAAGTGGTTCCCTTGAAATGTTGACGAAAGAACAGTCTGCGAAGAAGTGGTCGGCTAGCTCTTAGGACTCGTCCATCACGAAGTATTGGCATCTGCTTATTGGTCAGTTCGCTTTGCCCCTATATAATAATAATAATATTTTTATTTTTTTATTCATAGTACAGTACAGTGTGTTGTTATATTGTTATAATCAGATAATATAGATAAGATACTAGTATTTTACTGTATTATAGCAGACAGCGCCTTTTCGGTATAGTAATAAACAAAGTATAGTTTTCAATGTAAAAATAAATATATATAAAGAGTAAATCAAGATGCGATTAGATAACATATAAAATATATGTATAGAGTAAAATATAAATGCGTTTAGATATCATATAAATGCAATGTTCAATGTATATAAAAAGTAAAAAAAATATTATATAAAGAGTAAAACAGGATGCAATTAATTGCATATAAATATAATGTAAAACTTAAAGTAAATACAAATACAAAATTGAAAAACTAAGTAAAGTAAGAGTAAGTAAGTTAATAGTATATAAGTAAGAGTGTGTAAAATAAGTAAATAAAATACGAAGTAAACTTATGTAAAATTGTAATGCTCAATTTTAAACGATTGAAAAATGTTAAGTTAAATAATATACTAAACTAACACAACCACAGAGAAGAGTAGAAAATGCAATATTCAATATATAGATACTGTTGTTGCAGTTTTAATCTCAATTTTGGACTTTTAAAAGTTCTTGGACGTAATTTCTTTTCATTTCGTGGAGCCAAAACTGCACTTTTCTTAAAAAATATGTAAGACTATGGTTGCAATTTTTCACGTCTGTTGTGTATTTTTGGTGCCAGAAACAAATGGAATCTTTGTGCAAAAGTTTTGTTTAGTTTTGGCACGAGATAGTGACAGTTAGCCTGTGTTCTTGTTAAGTGAGGGTGCGCTATTTGCTGATAACAAGGTTTTTAATTATTTTTGTGTACCATGTATGTACATTTGACATTCTTGACATAACATTCTTTGAAGAGTTCGTTTGTAGGATAGCGAAGGAGCTTATTATGAATAACTCTCAAAGCCATTTTTTGGGCTTTACTTACGGAGTTTAAAATACTACTATCTGCACCAGCCCAACTGACAATCGCGTAGTTAAGTAGCGAGTGACACAATGCAAAATATACAATTCTTCTCAGGGGTGTATCGAGTACTTTTCTGACTTCCCTAAAGAAATAGACAAGCTTTCTTATTCGGCTCGTGAGATACAGGATATGTATTCTCCAGTTTAGGTGTTGGTCAATTTGTCTCCTAAGTGCCGTATACTTTCTGTTGTCTGTAATTGAGTGCAGCCACAAGGTTTATTTTTCGATTGGCATGTATGAACCACCAACTTTTCATGAGAAGTCATTCCTACTCTTTTATTAATAGAAAAGCACATATATTTTGTCTTTAGGGCATTTAACGTTAGTAGATTTTTATCAAGCCATGTTGTAGTTAGATTTAACCCATTTTGAGCCTTTTCTACTACCTTTTCTCAGGATTCATCTTGAAAAAGTAGTACCGTGTCATTTGTAAAAGAAAATATTTTACCATTTTCTATGTTGGAGTTACACATTTTATTAACATGGCTATCAGGTGAGTTCTTACACGGCCATGTTCGTGGGGGGCGCGCAGGACCACCACATACTATTTAATGAGAATAGCTCATCAAGCACATATTTGATTTATTTTGATAGTCATTTATAAATGTTTTTAATTAGGTGTAATTGAGTAATTTTATAATTTATGACATTATAAACAAAAGTCAAAAGAGTTGAACAATTTCCAGATAAATTCGGATAGTAGCCGCGAGTTGGCGTAGGTATGTATGCATACTTTATATACGCGGTTAGTGGCGATGAATCAAAATTTGATAAGATATTTTTATCATAATGCAGAACGGTAACATGATTAATTACATAATTCTTATTTCAAAGCCAGGAACGTTGATTTAACCACGAAGACACAAATGAATTAGAATTAAGGTATTGGCGTATTTAAAATAAGAATATAATTAAATATTTAAAAAGATTGTTAAGTAATAAAAGATTAATGGGACTGACTATTTATGTATGCAATATTCACAGCCAATAAGCGCCGCCTGTGGTAAAGAATAAATGCACACAACATTTTTCACAAGTATCTCAAAATGTGATAAATCACGCTCCAACACATGATTCACGTAGACATTACGATGATAGTGTATTACACCAAGTAGCGTATTAAAACGTAATGGGTCAACACTGCATTTTTTCAAAATTCAAATCCAACTTACATTTTTTACGTTTGAACTTGACGTACTATTTTTTAGCTAAAAAACACTATTCTTAAGAATTAAATCCATTAAAGATATACATAATAATTTTCTGAATATTTATTTCACTAATTTTTTAAATATATGTTTCGACACATGCTTTTAAATTTTACTTTTTATTCATAAAATAGCAAGTTGTTTTTTAGTCGCAAAAAATATGAATTTTTAACGTTACTTTTTAACATATTTTTTAAGAAAAACGTTTAGAATATTAAAATGGTCGTTTTTTAAAAATACTTAAATATAATATTAATGTGCCTACGGTACTCTTATATACATTTTTCACACAAAAACCTCTAAGATTATAATATATCATATTATGTATAATGAGTTTAATGACGTTTGAATGCTCGCGCCGTAGTTTGCTATTGGTAAAAAATATTTTCGTTTTTATAATAGACGTCAATCTAATATATTATTTCCATCAATATGATAAAATAACAGTTAGTTGAATGAATTTTGATAATTATTCCTAGTAAAATTACTGTATGGAATGTTTAGCTATCAAGTGTGTTTTTTTTTATATCAGCTTCTATTAACATCCAAATATTTGTTTTTATTTTGAACAAACTAATATCTTACTGCAATAATTAAATATCCATAGTGCTATTGCAGAAATATTTTGAAAACACATATTTTAATGTGTGTATATAATAATACGATTGAATGCACGTCTCCATAAGAAAATATATTTATGCCAAACCTGATCGTTAAAATACTCAACATGGAGTGTATTATGAATGATTATTGTAACATAATTAAAATAATTATTATAAATGAGCGTATAGTTACGACATTTGTATTTTATATCAGACTTTAATAGAGTTGTCCATAAAAATTCTATTCAATGTTTCTCCTTTTAAGGTAAAACAACTGTTATTACAAAGCTATCATAAAAGTAAAATGACTAAACAAATAACACATATTTTATTACTCACAAAGTCAAATAATATAAGGTTGTTCTATTATATTAGTGTGCAAACATTTTTTAAGACATTAATTTTCAGGCATTATTTTGACTAGCTAATTAGTTTGACAATAGTAATTGCACTTCGTTAACGTCCTAAATAAAAATAAAAATATGAGATCTTCTATACCAATCTGTAGAACCTACCTACCACTTCATTTATATATTTTTACTATACAGATTATTAATAGGTCTATAATGTCACCCAATAGTTCTGGAATATCATTAAGGTACAATGTAAAAACATTTTAATACTATTAACGGAATGACATGTTACAGAATATACTTTTTTATGGTTAAGTAATTAAAAGTACTGCAAAAAATAAAAAAAAGTTATGTTACAAACAAGATATTTAAACTACCACACAAGTACAGAAGTGCGTAAGTTTCAAGGTGAAAACATGTAGGTTTCAAGGTAAAAAATGTATGTATACATTTCAGCATGTAGTACAAATTTGGCTTATAATAAATGTCTGAACTCGTAGGGTAGGGAAATATTGGATGCAAGAAGAGTGGAAGGAATTCGGGAGAGGGTCAGGAAGAGGAAATATGAGGCGGCTGAAGGACCACCCAGAACCAGAAAATACGACCCACCTGTGAAACGTTCCCTACCGGTATCTGGATCTTTTTCCGCTGGATCCACAGATATTTTGGTTCCATGACATACACAGCGTTGTTTAACATGAAGTCCACTTGTACATACACTTTTGGTAATAGCACGAAAGTGTCAAACAACACCACGAGCAATGGCAAAATGTACAACACTAAATTTGTTTGCACGGTAGTGAGAAACCGATTACACACAAACAAATATCAGCCCCACACTGCTATATATTTGCAGAACGATAATTCACAAGGCAACAATTCGTTCCCACACGGCAGGGCGAATTTGGCGGCAGTCAACGCACCCAAAATGGTAAACGCTAGTTAGAATGTACAATTTCAACTCTACAAAACTATCACAGAAAAAAACGTGTTCTGGTTATAGGGAGAGGAGGGTAGTGGATAGGTAATAGACAAGAACCATCGATCTACGTATGTCATGTTTGCATGCGTGCGCACGGGGATCGGCAATCCATAAATAAGTCAAAAAGAAGATCAAATAATAAGATGTATTATTTATTACACGTTCGAATGATTATTAACCATGAATAATACAATTTCGCCTTTAAATTGAAGCTTTATCATGAAAGATATATTCGGGTTAGCATTAATGGATAAAAAAAAAAAAAATTGTTGCGGTAATTAGGCGTTCTAGGCAGGGGAGAGAAATAGATTTTTTTTCAAATAGAGATGCGTTTACAGAGTACGTATCGCAACAAAATTCTTATTATTTTTAAACTAAGCTAAATGCTTGTGCTATGAAAATAGGACTAACTTGATGACCTCTTGGAACAAGGCTCGAACCCCCGACTACTAGATCACTAGGCGAGTATCGCAACCACTAGACCACAAGCATATGATGTAAAACTTGGTGTGTAATGAGGTTGAAGATCTCATTGATATGACGGGGATATTAAGTATACTTATATATTTCCCTTTACCTTATATGTGCTTACAATCTTACATATTGTATTGCGCATTAGTATTTTTTTCTTTTTTGTTTATATTTTCACGTTTACTTGCCTTGTAGTTTATGTATTTTATTTGATTGCGTTTTGCCTTTAATGAGTTATATGGTTTTGCAAATGTAATTGGTTTACCAATTAGTTGGGCAATTCATTTTAAAATCTGTGTAAAATATATGTAACAAACTATCTTTTATTTTGTAGCTGTACACTGTTTATATGTTATATGTGCCTTAATAAATAAAAAATAATAATATATATTTGTGAAAATCTGAAGGCATATATAGAATATTATTGGCCTTTTTGTATTATTATTAGGTTTGTGATTTACTGTCTTTTTTTCAAAGAGATTAGATGAAAGTCTTTTGTCGTACGTATAAATCGAAATAGTTTCTGCAATCTGACCTTTTCTGTGAAAGTTCAAAAGTTATGTATAGAACCTACATATAATTGACAAATGAATATTGATATTATTTCAAACTAACAGCTAATATCGTAAGTAATTTGAAATCTGTAAAGGAGTGAGTCGGAAGAGGTCACACTCCGTCTGTTCCAGATCCATTCAATGCACCATAATGGATATTGTGTGACTTCTACCGCTGTAAAGATGTCTCGCCGTATAAACATTATATATGCGAGACTGAAATTTTCACGCTCGTGTTTTTCCTTTCATTTTAGTAGCAGTAAAGGGAGACAAATTATACCCGGAGACCCTTTACAGAATTACGTCATACATATGTGTGGAATGCGGAGGTAGCGGAAATATGTTGTGGGTTTTTGCAAAATGAAAGAGGTTCTAAAAAGATCACATTCAGGCACTTAAATTTTTTAAAAACGAAATTAAAAACGGGATCTGGTTGTATAATTAATTATACTTATATATTTTGAGTGTTCTTTTTCATTATCATTAAAATGAGTTGTGAATCAGTGTTATTTTTTAAATATGAATTTTTACAATCGCAAAAGTGCGGATATACAAAATATTGCGCTAAAAAATGTAGATGATTTAATTTTTATTAAGGATAACACATTCTCACTATGAAGTTGTAATTATTCAGAATATAGGTCTGTGATATTTTAAATACAAATTAAATGTATTAATTAGAAATATATACAAATAAAATCAATTATATCGAAAAATATGTATATCTTTCTAATTGATACATTTAATTTATATTTAAAATATCACAGACCTATATTCTGAATAATTACAACTTCACAATAAGAATGTGTTCTCCTAATAATATATAGACTATATCAATGTGTTCAAAATTTAATAAAAATGAATTGTTAATTCTGGCGTCTCCTATCAGTTTACTCGAAGGTATTTAAGATTCCGTAAAAACAAAGTAGATGGCTTTGAAATAATGGAACGATACATGTATTAATTTTAAATGTGTAACATATAGGTTCGTAAATTTGTCGTCAATCCACTGTGTTGGTATAGCATAATCGGATAATGCTCGTTCCCCGGATTGAAAGAGATCCAAGTTAGTATCTTGGTAGCAACAACAATATTTTTCGATAAAATTGATTTTATATGTATATCTTCCTAACTACTCAATTTAAGTTATATGTAAATAATTTTTTTCTACCTGAAATAGATTATTTAAAATCCATCTAATAGATATGTTTGAAAATATGTGGAGAAATTTGTGTTTTTCGGATCTTACGCTTGTACTTACGCACACAATAATTCATATGGTTTATTTATTTAATTGAATCAGTATATTTAAAATCGTTAATATGGTAATTTATTTAAAATGAGAAATTTACATATTATCTTAAATCAACGATGAGCTAACAAAATATTATGGAATACTTAACAAATCAGAATCAGTCACATAATATATAGACGCCATTATCTAGTAACGTTTTGTATCCATTCTTGTAATAAACATATTTTCCACTCTGGGTACTAATTATACGCGTTCCGAAATATGTCACCTCAGTGAATTTGCGACCTTTAACAATTCGTAGCAGTAGTACCTAAGTCACGAATCTCGGCGTCTGGGGAGTGGATACGACTTTGGTAACTCTCATTGTAGCCTCTCCTATTAGCTAATGTTTGCTGGCAAGCAATTTAGTCCGAAACAAGCTATGCATATCGCTAAAGGCGTTTTTATTATAATTTAAAGTAAATTTAAAAAAAAAGTTAAAACATGAAGTTTCAAAAATAAACAGGTGAATATTATGTTCCAGATCGACTTTGTTTGACCGCTATTTTTGTTTGAAAAACATTTGTCCGTTACAATTTAATAGTCATATAGAATAGTTGATTACAATTGATTGTAAAGTATCAAACGCTTCAACAACGTGTTGAAGTCATTACAATATTTTATCTAAATAATAATTGCAATACTGTAATCATTAATGGTGATGGCTATCGTCACATGTTGGAAAACTTATTGGTAGCCGAATTGAGTCGATTGGGCTTGTAATAGATTTGGTTTTAACATGACGGTGCTACCTCACACATAGCCCGAGCTACGCTTGAAAATTTTCCCGGCCGCATAATGTCAAAAAGTGGTGATATCGACTGGCCTCTTTGGTCACCTGATTTGATGGCTCCTTACTATTTTCTTTTGAGACACTTGAAAAAAAAGATATACGTTAATAAGACAATAACAATTCTGATGTTACAGGACAATATTTGATATGAAATTGCTGAAATAACATGCAAAGTTTGTGAGAATGTTATGAAAAATATGTTTAAAAGAGCATGCATTTATGCCGCTACCAGAGGTGGCCATTTAACTAATGTAATTTCATATATAATTGTAATAAACCAAATAATTGATAAAAAAATCATATTAATAAAATGTGTTTCATTTTCTAGTTATTCAAAAACAATATCGATCTGGAACATATTATTCAGCCTGTAGAAATGAATATTATCAATTATTATTCAACTTATTTTGAGCAAAAAGTACTTAAAATCTTGTAGTCATTACATAAAATGTCAATAAACTTTTGAGGCCTTTTCTAAGTATATTTAATCTGTAAACAAATCATATGACTCAAGCTCAAGTACTTATTAAAGTATCGGCGCTAGATATCACAATAACAGGTAAAACTATATTATACCATTAAATTAAATTAAGTAGGGACATATTAATAATATGATTCTGAGTATTTGGTGAAGTACCATCCTATTTAAATAAAATGATGTCGTCAAACTACTTGGCTCAGTTTTTATCATTTTTTTTCATTTATTCTTACTATCATTATTAAAGAGGATAAGAAGATGGTTCAAAAAATGTAATGCTACGTAAATTAATAACATATGCATGATTTCATTTTCAAACGCATGTAAAATATAAGCCTATTTTCCAAATATGTACCATATTTCCTTTTCACGATATTTATCAAAAATAAATCTTTTAGTTTTTTGGTATAAATACACGAGGAACAAGCCAATTGCCATATTTAAACTTCAGTTAAGCCATTGTTACACGAAATTAGCTACAATTTTAACCAGAAAACGTAAACTTAAATGATATGGCACGTGTTTTAGTTTGCTAGGGTAATTTAAAAAGTAATTTAACAAGGATAAGTCAAATAATCATTTGGAGGTTTTAAAGCAGATATTTCAGTAATATCAGGAAGTCCACAAGTTTTACCCGGGACCAATGCTATTCTTTAGACTTAAAAATGTAGGTTGTATCTATTGTATAAAATTATACATTTATTTTCTTTGTAAATGAATATATGCTATTCCAACAAGATTTATGGTTACTTTATGAATGATATAAACGTGATGTTCTAAATTGAAATAAAAATATATATAAACAAATCAAAGATATCTCAAAGAGACGAAGCTGTTTTTATTATATTTTAATGAAACGATATGGAATAACATATAATATATACAACTTCCAAAAAAAATGATAGATATGAAGATTGATTAATGGGTGAGAATGGTGAACGTTGTATCTATATAAAGTGATCACTTAAGCCAGCTGAAGACACGTCGTAAGTTCTGTAATTACCCACACTTCCATAATACAGTAATTGTGTGTTCTTGGACGTATTCAAATATTGCTAAAAATATATGTGTATTAATTTTATTTATCAATAATCAAAACGAAAAATTACGTAATTATAGTATTATTAATGTGGTCATGGAGAAAATTAAATCTGTAATTAATCAAACTTATTCATATTACAAAACCAAGAAGTTAATAGATACACATTGATTACAGTACTATTTTTATTATATAATATAATACATACATATTTAAATATTCATACATTATATCAAAATTAATAGCTATGTTTCGTGTGTAATATTTCAATACGCTCATTATTCATTTGCACTCTTAATGCAATGCCATATTTAATGAATGTTTGTAGGATAAAATAAATATTGGAGATTCATACCTTCAATAAGTTCCCTTGTCAACATTTTTTTTTTCATATTGCATACGTATTATATCCAATGACAATTTATTATCGGTCCAGCTATATGGTGTCACTAACTCTTGAACCGATTAATAATAAAATGTATTATATGTAAACCTACTTTATTTGTTGAAAGTATTCAAATACATTCATGTAATATTATAATTGATTAATAGCGTATACATGTATTCAAGTTTCAGAGCAAATAAAGTATTAGCGTTTCATTCATTCGACAATATTTATTAAAATATAGAAAAAAAACGTTTTTTTATAAAAATACGTGATACGATATAAATGGGTTTAAATAAAAAAATATATAACAAACATTGGCAGAGACAAATTAAAAAATGTTAAATCGATTTGAAATTTCAAATTATGACAAATTTAAAACATTAATAAAGAAATTTCAATTTTGACTACTTTTATTTTTGTGATGTATTTGGTTAATATCCTTTGTAATATGCTCGACGTGCTTGTTGGTCTAGTGGCTGAGACATTCACCTATTGATCTCGCGGTCGGGGGATTCAAGCCTCGTTCCAGTCGACCATCAAATTGTCATATTTTCAGTTAACGAGTGTTTAGAAATTATTAAAATATTTACGTCACACGTACTCCGTGTAATTATTTATATTTATTTTAATTATATCTTCTTAGGTTTGTTTATTTTAATATAATATATTTATCTATTTGTATTTAAATATACGCGTTACAAACACAGCGATAGACTCGATAGCGTGACTTTTTATATTTTATTTATTTGTCTTTTTAAACATTTCACTGTTTTAAAGACATTATATGATATATATGGCATACTATATGTTTAGAAAAGAAGGTGGTGAAATGGGATATAGGAGAGATTGGGACAGAACAGTAAAGGCTCAAGGATCAACCAGGAAGCACGACTTACCTGGATTTTCTCTGCTGTAGCCACAGCTCTCCTGAACTTCAGGAAACTTCTTTGCCAATTCGCATGAAGCACTGTGAACACAATAGTAGTTTCAGCACGCACCGCGAGAAACCAAATACAATAGCAACAGTAACTGTGCAATGACAGATTTGTGTAGCGAGCACATAGCAGGATGCACACACTTCTTGAAGTTCAAAGTTCATAGACAACACTACACAGGAATCTCGTGCTCTGTTGTATAGACAAAGAATGGAGGGGGAGGGGACAGATATGTATAGTACACATAATGGAGCATCCACACGTGCATGAAAATCGGTGATCTGTGGACCTGTCATAAATACCGAACACTATATTTTAACATTAATATTGGTAATACTAGGATAATTTTGTGTCGAGGGGGGCTATTGTTTAACAGGTTTTTGTATTTATTTGTATTTAAAAAAAACAATTCATTCACTTTTTTTATACAGCACACATCGTTAGTTTATTTTATCGTCTTGTTTAATTTTTAAATTCATTAATTAACTAGTCTCTTAAAGATATGGTACGACCATACTGAAACCGGATACTGAAAATGGTCCTGTTAGAAGTTTCAGTAATTGATGAGCTCATATGAGTAGATGTAGAATGTGGTTGAGGCGAGAGTGTGGAGCTATATCATCTCTGCTTATTCCTGCTGGGAAACGGCGTGATAGTATGTTAGTTAGTTTTTTTTTGAAGATTGCTCCATTGTTATATATTTTTATATTCATTGGCAGTATAATTTTGTGTAGTATAATAATATTTTAATGTTTGCAGTAGATTTTTAGTCTAGCTTAACAAAAGTACTATCACGATAGACTAATTTTATCACAGGATTCTAGCTTGTAATATATGAAGTTATAATATACAATTGCAAAGAACATATCTCAAAAATATTTATCAAAAAAAAAATATTTGGTTTAAAACATTGTAATTAATTAAACGACAAAAAATACCTTTGAAAGAAGTGTTGCTATTTTATTATATTATCAGAAGAAATCTACAATTGTGGAAAAATCAATTGGACATAACCGGATGCATAATTCTCGGAAGAATATCTTTAATAAATCCAACAGTGGTGATGTAAAATTTATTCGCGTCAACGTTTTTGAGAGTCGCGTCGCGACGTGTATTAAATTTACTTTCAATAAAGTACGTCTGAAATGACGTGCAGTCACGTTGAACGACTTCCATACACGAACAGTGCTTCTCTTTCTCATATGCAGAAATCTTTTCAGCGTGTGACGAGACGAATAGTACGTACTTGGTAACGCTGCGAGCGGCGATGATGGAGCGCTTCTGTGAGTGAACTTTACGCATGTCTGAGCACATTTTACTCATCATATGACGTGTTGTGGTCTACACATAGTATATATAATATATATAACCTAGAAGACAAAAATGCAGTTAAATTTTTGGGCGTGCATATTGATTTAGATCTTTCAATGACTAGTCAAATCAATAAAAGTGCATGCTGACATCAACTGAGACAGATTAAAAATATTCGTAGACATCTTCCTTTTTAGGCAGTTCGTCTACTTATAAATGCATTTTTGGTGTCACGTGTGGACTATTGTAACAGCGTCCATGCTCGACTGCGAATGTTTCAGCTGGATAGATTACAATCCATTGTAAATGCGGCAGTACGGATAATAATATATATGGAGTTTCAAAATTCTCTCATATAACATCCCTCGAGGTGAAAGTGACGCTATACAAATTATCCAATATGCGAGCATAATTTTATTTTCGTAAATTTAAAATTAATTAATATACAAATTTTTAACACAGTGTCACATTTGTGTGGAAAAATAAAATAAAAATATTCGATATCATACCAATTTTTACAATTACATTTTATTCAATTAATTTTTAGAAATATTTTTTCATTTTAAAAAATTCTTAAAAGTTAACAAATAAATTTATTCACTTTCAGAGGTAGAAATAATAATTTTTCGTCACAGATTCAACGGGAGTTGAAATTTTCTGGATGGCGGAACAAGAAAGGATCAATATGTGAAGTGGCGAATCACCCTGTCATATTTCTCATCTCAAATAATACAGGGTGATATTATTTTAATTTTTTCTTTGAAATTTCTGGTACACATATGTTGAGTAATTTTGTGATTAGTATAGTTTAGAGGTATAGCCCCTCTCGTTATCAATTAACAGGTTTAACAAATCCTGATCACATAATTGAAATTAATCATACTTTGAAAATCATAAACTTCTCCACTCGGCTCGGATTGTTAATAGTTCTTAATCGAAATACAATAAAAATTCAGTGACAACACTAATTAATAATATTGCGTTCCTTAATACTTCATTCCTACTGTACATATTCTCACTAACGAACAAATTCTTTCCTTTTTCATGACCCGTTCGGCTACCTGAACAGGGCTGTACCAAACTGTATTTAGATTAGTCATTGAAACTACTAAAAAATTAAGGGTAGTTTAATGAAAAATAATGATATGATATGTTTTTAATCTGATACATACTCGATAGACATAATTGTTTAAAGATCTATGAATAAATTTGGATATATTTAAAAACTTTATGTTATACAAAAAATTACAGAAGAGCAATAATTAATGAATAGAGATATTTTTTAAAATATCGTAATATGTTTTTTGAACAACAAGATATCATTTGACTTTTTGTCTGAAACTTTTAACGTTATTTTTATATTTAAAACTGTGTTTTAGTAATTTAAGAAACTATATATTTTCTGGTAATTGAGAAATTAAAAAGAAAACATATTTTAGTCATTATTACAGTTATATTTTTAGAACAATAATTATTGATTTCAATACAAATACAATGTATGAGTTATATTATATAACGTGGCCGAAATCAGCAATCAGTTTATTTTATTAGACTAAATTATGCTGTGACATTCTTGTAATAATTTCGCCCCATATGTGATAACCTAATCTAATCTAACCTAACCTAAAATAAACCTCAAGTTTCCATAAACCTTTTAGAAATGGTATTGTATGGGTATATCTCATTCATAATTTTAAGTACATTTTTAATAAAATAAATAAAATAAGACTACCTCACTTATTATGTTAGTGAATATTCCGTTCATTGAGAAATTAATATTCGTTTAAAAATATGTTGCCGACATTTTTGCTAAATAAAATAAACGATACTAAAATTAATATTATTATTGAAAACACAAACAGTGAAATAAATTAGTCCCGACAAGACGATTGAAATGTTTTCAGATATTATGAAATATTTCAACCAAAGAATTAACCCTTGTAAGTTTAATTCTAGAATTGTATATTTTAATTTCAAATTGATGTTGATTGAATTCTGGATTGAAATAAGAGAAACACCATAAACAAATAGTTATGCAATGTTCCCAAAAAATTATCAAAGGAGATTTAAAACAGTAATAAAACTAGAGATGGGATTATTATAAAAGTATTCTAATATATGTTGTGAATGTGTTTTAATTCTAAAAACACTCAAGTCATGAAATCTTATCTACTAAAAATACACAACCTTTTAATTTTCAACATACACAGTAGCTTGCAACCATTTATCATATGTAAAGCTCTTGAAATTATTTTCTTATTGCAACCCTTCCCTTATTTCTCTCTCATTATATTTATACACAGTACTTTAGTATCTTCGTATTATTAACCTGTTCTCATTTACCGCACATTAAGTCCCTGCCATTACTACCCTCATATTAATACATTCTTATTATTAACATTACTATCCCAGTCGTACATATTCATTATTACTCTCTATTTAACCTTCGCTTGTGGTTAAATTTTTCATATTAGATTTTATGCGTTCGCCTCCAAACTCTTTTATATAAGTTTCTTAATTTAAAAAATAAAGATTTGTTCATCACCCTGTGTTTAGTATTTTTGTCACATAACGGCGTCTTTATTCGCGGGAAATCTTAAAATGAAGTTCGCAGACATCTTGTCACATAATGTTCCCGGCTACTGCACTTTGAGTTGACACAGGAAATTCAAACTAAATGTTACTACGTCTCAGCGGACCGTTTATAGCTTCTAGCTTTAAACGCCGCAATAAAGAAAAATCAAGAATCCGTAACAACTGGGGCTTGAATCTTTTTGCAAAAATCACCGTAAAAACGAATGCATGAAGTTATATATTTACACCAAATTTATATGTATATCTACTATACAAATTAAAAAACCGAAGATAGACATCAAACTTTAAAAAAAAATTAACTTCATATAACATTTATGCATGCGATTTTTATATTAATTAAAATTATAAAGATATTTTTATTGATTATCTCATTAATTACAGTGTTTCTCAACATCGTTGAATTTTACTTGCTAGATGACGCCTGGACTTTAATTTTATTTTATTAACATAAAAAAATTAATATAATTGCATAGTTATATTAATTTTAATGAAAAAAAACACTGTTTATTGATAAATAAAATAAATTAGATTACTTAGAAAGACATATATAAAAAATTGATAAACAGAAAAAAAACTAAAGTTAAAACTATCTACCGGCAATATACAGTTTTGGTGGTTACAATAATATTATTTTTTCAATAGATAGATTTTTGTTGTATATTATTTACTTTGATTTCAATTCTTTTCAGAAGATAATTCACCTTTTTCATAAAACTCATTCGCAATAATCAGAATGACGAAATTTGCGAAGAGAGTGTGCACTCGTCCAAAAAATTACACTAGATAACGAAAAATTTTGCCAGGAAATCTGTATGAAAACAAATTGAAGATTCTTTTATACGATTCTTTATTTAATACGCCCATACAGTCCGTCCATTTGGTGAAGTCCAATTTTCTTCAAGACCGCGTCAGCTGCTTTCTAGCGTCTCTTAGCGTGCGAAAAAAAGGTTTTCACTGTAAACCACAGTCGGACATGTATTGCTTTGCTGAGGAATAAAGAATTCTCCGAGTCCCCTCAGACTTCAAAATTACCGACACATTTTCACTAACTGTGCTCCAACTGACGTGAAAGAAAAATAAAGATATCGAACGCGTTTTGAAAGGACAACTTCAACTATTCAGGGCGTTGTGTTTATTAAAACTTCTCGAAGAAGCGTCTAAATGAAATCAACTCCCAGGATATGAATGCATAAATAAATAAAATTCTAGTTAAGAAACCTTTTTCAATAAAACTTTTTACATCTACCATTTCGAAATTAAATTTTAAAATGGTAGATTTAATTTTAAAACAGGAAGCACTTTATAAAAAATTCTATAGTATATAATCATATTTATTGTATAAAGTCATCCTCTAAATAATGCAGTTTTTAAAATTACATAAACTAGAAGTCAGAGAGAGACGGGATACACTACCTGCATCAGGTAAAATTACTACCAGCTATTTAAACAGGTAGTAATTTATTCTCAGTGCAAGTTTTGAAGAGTGCAGCTCGTTACAAAATAGTTATTTTTTCAAAGATATAATGAAAGTGATAAAGGAGCATATTCGGCATACTTTGCTTTATGACTTTAACAAAAAGAGCAACAACGTAACGAAAAGTGCGAGGAAAATTAATGCTGTGTATGGAGATTGGATAATAAGAGTAAGACAGTATCAATGGTGGTTCCAAAAATTCCGAGCCGCAAACTACAGCCAAGAAGACGAGCCTCATCGTAAAGTTTGACGAGGATGTCCTGCAAACCCGTCCTGAAACAAAATCCCATTTGAACTAGCAGAAAAGCTTGGATTTGGTCATTCAACTATTTATAGACACCTGCGTGCCATCGGAAAAGTCAGCAAATTGGGTCAATGGGTCCTCACAAATTTTCAGAGTCTAATCGCGTGTAGAGAGTGAATGTGTGCTCTTCTTTGCTGTCACGCCTCAAGAAGAACTTTTCTTAGAAACGATGGCCCACCCATCATATTCGCCGAACAATATACCATCTGATTATCATTTCAAAATCATTTTGACGGAAAAATATGAATTCTGTAAACGATGTCAGAACAGAATTGGAGGAGTAATTTTCGTCACGGAAAAGTGAATTTTGGATGCGGGGCCTTGCAAGTCTACCAAATAAATGGAAGAGCATTGTAGAAAATGAAAGAGAGTTTATTTTAGATCAAAAAAGAATTTTGTTTATATTAATTATGAAAAATAACAAAACCGCATTATTTATGGGATGACCCAATATATAAAAATACTCTCGTAATTTGTAAGGCTGTCAGATGATAAAATATGTATTTTAAAATTATTTTTCCATGGTTTGGTTTTCAACGAAACCACTCAGGCCACATTTCATCAGGACTGATGATGCCCATTAAAATGTGGCAATCATTTTTTCTCCAAACTTTGCACAATCTATTCTATCAGAATTTATATTTAGCACTTATTTACTTATTAGCACGTTCGCTTCATCTTCTAAGTGTGAAAATTTTGGTGTATTTTTATATACGTAGGTATATAAACTCTTAAAAAATATATAGTACGTACGTTAACACATCTATGAGACAACATGTTAACTACAAAAATGTATATGCCACTGTCAACCAATAAATTTGCCTCACCAAAATGCTTTAGATAATATTAATGAACACAAATTTACGGCGTCAGTTCATTTTATTTCTGTGTATATGCATTTAGTTATCATTATTTAAAATCACGCAGATATGTCATGATTGTAGATTGTAAATTTTCAATTTAACATAAACTCTAACGACATTACGTGATTCTATGTGAAATCTTTAATGAATAATTGGTTGCATATGCTCAGTTTACAGTACAATCGTCACTTTATTATATAAGTTCTATAAATACTAAAAGTTATCGAAACTAGTTATTTATATTGACAGTAATGCTGAAGAGTTAGACATTCTTTACAGTCCAACACTATAATTACAAGCTTTTCAAAAATAATAACGCAATTATTAAAATGGTATGTATCAATTAATGGGCGTTAATAAGAATTGAACCCCACATCTTTGATGACAATGGTGGGAGTCCTAACCGTTCGACTTCACTAGCTTCTATTTTTCAAACACTCTTCGTAAAATTTATTATAGTTTGTACTGCATAGGCATTATGCATTAAATGTATTTTACAAAATATTATATACAATTGATTTCAGTGTACGTATGCAACGCTAAAATAATATATTTCAGTGCGCGATAGTAATTTAAGTTTATTTTAATTTTAATTTCTTAAGCGATTTAGACAGTGTAATCATAATATAATTAACATAATAAATATTTAATATATGATACTATTTATGAAAATCCACAGAAATGTTTAGGTACATAAGTATGTTTAGGTGCAGAAGATAAAAACAAGAAAAAAGGTGGGAGAAAGGGTGAGGAGGTTGCAACTATTGTTGTGGTAAAGGGAGAGCGAGATGTGTAATATAATAGGTAGAATGATTGATCAAAATGTTGAATGAATGTTGTTAAGTTTTCTTGGTTATGTTATTTATTTACAAAAATGGATGTAAATTAAAAATTTATTTACACGATATGTATTTTCTTGTTTCTTATACATTTTTTGCCCAATTTGATATAATATTTCTTATTATTCTCTCTATTACTGAAACTTCTTTCCAAACAAAACTGTAATATAATGTAGATTATTTTAAATTATTAACATTGTTTTATAAACCACTTAATGAATTAAAAATACATCTACTGGTTCCTAAAAATATCATTTTCTTCTTCAGGATGATTTGATTTGGATTGATTTTAACCACAAAGTTGATTTTTTTAATCTTAAAAATAAAATGTAGATTACATTTTCATTGATAAAACAATTAAATTATTATTAAAATAATCAAAGTACCTGGTTAAATATGAATCCGTGATTACTAGATCTGTATGGAAACGACAACATTTTTTAAAAGGCCGAGGCGTTTCAATTCGTTATAAAGTAGTAAACTTTAGTCATATATTCACCTACAGCACAGTATGTCTTTGAGACTAAAATGTTTGTGGGTACTTAATATGCTTATAATATATGTACAGGGACGTAAATACATTTAAGTAACGCCTTAAGCATTCGTAAGTCTTAAGACAATTAACAATTCATATATCTACCTAAACACCAGTGCTGCTCGGGACACCAAAGAATACAATTGTCAGAAATTTATGGTCTTAACGGGTCATATAAATCTTGGTTTAATTGGAAAACACAAAGTGAAGTAGAAAAATTAACTAACTTATAATTAAAGCGGACGTGCATAAATTCCTTTATGGTCGGTGCGAGCTTTAAGTTGCTCACTAGAGACGGTCTAGCAAAAGGTTAGCCTGGTGGGAGAAAGGTCAAAAGGTCAAAATAAGAAATATTTACGTGAGCAATTATACGCGCGCGTTAAATTTACTTTTCTTTTCCGACCCACGTATGTTGCATTACGTCGGTGAATTAGCATTAATTTGTAGACATTATTAAATTTTAGAGAAAATTATCGGGATACGGTTGTAAAATAAAAACGCATTATTAAATTTTTCAACCTCAAAATAGTAGTTGTTACTCATGACTTATGATTAACGTAACTATACATCCAGTTTTGAACGGTACCATCCTGTTTTTAGATAACCTATCCCGATGTCCCCAAGCACAGCTTCGGGACGCCGAATTGTTCCGTTTTCATAAAAAAATACGTGAAAAATAAAAAAATCTGACGGTAGCGCCTCGTAGCGCGGCGATGACGGCATGCGCAATACGTCTTACACATATGTAAGATGGTTAGAGTCTTGCCAGCTCTGTTGCGAGTACGCGTAGATAGCTCGCGCATCTTTATTATTATTATTATTGTTTTTTTTTATTGACGTGTGTTATTGTTGTCAATTTTAATTTCTTGTACGTGAACCCTTCATTTTAACAAAGCCAAACGCAAGTGCAGTTTTATTGTTACGTTACAAACTAAGTACCCGTTCATAAAGAAAATAAGTACTCCATCAAATGTGTCGTGCAGAATTTAGCGTAGCCCATGGAGTAGATGTCCCGTATTTAAGACTCTAAAAATTAGTAATGTCCCGTTTTGAGGAAATAAATAAATGGTCACGTTACTCACGGTGAACCAAATTAATTTTATACCTCATTAAATTTTACTATTTAAGCCCCAATAAATAAATGATTCATTGTTTAACGATGATAAAACGTTTAGTTATCGAGACACGTGTCATATTGCTCTTAATTATATGAGTTTAATGGGCCATATCTACGAATGAGAATTTTAAGAGATTTTCGACTCCAGTTAATCTCTGAGATACGGATTTTGGTCCCATGAGATTCTTTGAAGACAACATTAGGCTTTCGTATTTCTATGTAAACACCATGTCTCAAAGATTTGCCGTCTCACACCTCATTTTTAACTTGTACGTTAAACCACTAATGTTCCATCCGTCAGTTGGATAACTTTGAATCTCCCCAGCGACAGTTAAAAATAACAAATGTTTGTAATTTGATGCCTTCTGTTTGTTTAATTGTTTTTAAATACAAACTTGTAGGTATATATGGTTATAGGTGACGTTTAAGTGCTTATATTGGGTCTCTCTGCCAAATAAAACATTTTTTGTGCTGATTTAAGTTTTTGTTTAGATCAAAGTAATTGACTTTTTCGTACGTAAACACGTTTATATAGTAATGAGATTTATCTCAAATAAATCTCTGAGATATATCATAATTTCTCATCATTACATATCATGTATACAAAATATTGTTTTGTCAATTACCTAAATAAATAATATTTATTCTAGAAATATAAATATTTAAAGAAAATAGTGTGTATTGAAATTTACAGCAAAGATTGTGAGAAATCGGGTAGATGAATATAATAATTTACATTTTAATGAAGAATGTAATGAAAACAATTAGATTTTTTATTCAGTTTCATGTATATATATATATTGTTATTCTAGTTACATTTAAAAGAAACTAAATAAAAACTGATTTGTATCAGAATTTGTACAGCATTACGGCACAATAAGTTAAGTAATATGGAGATGTATATTTATTTTATTAAATACCTGTCTGTAAAAGATTAATTTTGATAAAATTTCTTTTTTTTTTATTAACGATTATGTTCCAGGAATAATTCATATTTATTACCGTTTCTTGTTGCGAAAGGAAACGATAATCTTTTAAAGTAGGTACTCAAAATATTTTTATATATCAATCGCTAGGGATTAAAACAATGATTCATTGTTCGCTCACACACACATTATCATTATCTTCGTGGGAGGTGTACTATTATTGGACATTTGAATTGCGCTTTTTGTGACGTCAGAATGGAGCTAACGATGGTAGGAAATTGTATTTTTTATATTTCCATATCTAAACGTGAACACATTTTTAATATGAATTAAATCAACCTCATTATGTCAAAATTCTGATAAAGTATAATATTAACATAGAATGTTTATTCAGCGAGAACTCTGGTAAAATTTATCATGATAATTATTGTTTTAGAAATAGAGCGTTAGAAGATTTCTATATAAATCTATTCTCACTTTATCCCACTTTTTATTTTCACTTTTACTGGTACCGGGCTTAATACAATCTCCTTCAATTATATATTTTTTTACTATTTTGAAGGCGCTGAGTATCGATCCCGCAACCTCACATACGCTAAACGAGCACTCTACCATATTGTTATCTCCCTATTAGACTGTGATGTCAAATTGTCACATAAGTATAATATAAATCAGTATTATACTATAATGCTAATTTTTATGCATTGATTTATATTTTATATGTATATTATTTTATTATTTATACACTCTTAATATCAAACTTTAATTATGAATTTTATTGAAAAAGGTATATATATATATATATATATATACCTGCTGAACTTTTTAAGAAGATCAATTATGAAAGAACTTATTAATAATGAACTTATAATATTTACAAACCTATATTTTCACGTTAGATTCGTATTGTATCAAAGTAGTATCTCCACCTGTCACGCGGTCGCTCGGGGTTTGGTTCTCCTCTGGAGAGATTTTTATTTTAATTTTATTTATTTGTACTAGAAAAATATATTCTATGTAGGGGTGATATACAATCCATTGTCTTCACTTATCCATACGCATAAAATAATATTTTTTTGTTATATTCATTTACTAGGTAATTTTTTATTAAGATATTTTAATTACCGAATAGTCTCAGTTGAAACTTGTCGTGCAAGTTTCAATATTTGAAACATAATATCGTAATACGTCGTATGTCAAACAAAAACGTATTTTGTGTTTTTAAGCTAAAGAATAAAAATGTAGTATCTTTATATTTATTTATTTATTTAGACTTTATTGACATACATATTTTTGATGTAACAGAGTTGTGTATATTATGATATAACATGATAAACATAAGATACAATTATATTGCAATTAAATATTCGTAGTTTATTGAATGGGATGGAGTAGATTTCTCCGGATTTCTCCGGTTACTAACAACAAATATTGGATACTTTTGCATCAAAAGATTTAAATATGTTTATTTGACATATTGACGTAGTTAAATGACATTTTGCACTACCAACGACGATATGCTACTGAAATGTTTTTTTTTATCAAGATTTAGTGGGATTTGTTTTCTTTTTCGGAATGTTAGAAATAATTATTTTTTGTTTTAATGGAATCTTGTTTATAATATTCTTCAGCGCTAATTCTAATATTTTGTAAGTAATCTAAACAAGAAACATTGTTAGACAAAGCATTCCTTTTACACTAAAAGGCGAATCAAAATAACACCTATTTTAAGTGCTTTTGGCCCGGCTCCATACAATAATGTCAAATCACGTCACTGTATTGTGCTCGAAGTAAAAAGGAACTTGTAGGAAGGTACTCGTGCGCGTTCGTTTACCGCAATAATGCACTGAGATAATTGTATACTGGTATAAATAACATTTTAAAATCGATGAAACAACCTTTATTGGTTTCCTGTTTAATAAATATTGCTTTTCCTTCTTAGAACTCGTTTAAAATAGATTTCAAATACTAGCTTTCCGTGCGAAAAATTAATCGGTATTGAAAGATGGAATTTTTTAATAAATTATATTATTATTGAATATGAAAAAAAGTATTTCATTTTGTTATTATTTATAAATTTTTTATGTGTATTATCTTGTGCTTTTATTCTTTTTAAAATAAGTTTTGCTTTTATTAAAATACGTTAAAAATGGGAAAATTGTTAAAAAACATATCTAAATATTTATAAAAAAAAATATATATATATATATATATAATATGTATGATACAATAGCAATCTTAATTTTTTAAATTTACCTACCCAGAATGACGATAAAATATTAGATTTTTAATTATTAAAATTGGTTTAAATGAAGTGACATCGGCTAGTCATTATACTATAGGTACTGTGGATAATGATATGGTCTATCGTATTTGAATGATTTGGTCTATCGTAATGACGTAGATAATTCCTGGATTATGTGACGTACAATATTGCGAGCTTACTCCATGTCGATAATATATATGTTTTATGCTAATATCATACCTTCGATTTTAAACATTTTCTTGCAACACTAAAAAAAACAGTTCTAGGATGACATGAAAAAAAAGTAATATTTTTAATAATCAGGTATCTAATTAAAAAGCAGTGAATCAGCGTCACAATGTTCCAATTTTAAAAATCATGACACTTATTTATTATTTTGAAAAATGTACCTTCAGTACAAAAGACACAAAGAGACATTGTGATTGTATATAATATATGAGAATTCTCTTAATTCAGACTCAGAGTATTATTTCGTTTATTCAGGATGCATGTGACCGCTTGACTTGCCTTTCACATAACTCAGTCCCACTCACCAAGTCCATATATCTGAACCATAATTCACTCTATCATCATATGCATCTGTTTCACAATAAATATTTACTTGTATCATAGTTTATTTAATAGTAAAACGCAAATAATTTATCACGTCTTATATTATTCTTCGAGTTACGAGATTCTTCATTACAGATCGGTAATATTTAAAAATACATATATTGCGATTCCATTTTAAAACCTTCTCACACATATTATTATAACGTTCCCAGTACACGATGAAGAATCGTCGCAGTGTGTGGCGACGGGACGAAATAAAAGCAGACACCGCACTCACCAAACAATAAATAAAATAAAAATGATTTTACAGCTTCCTTCCAAACGAGTTACGGTCATGATGGATCTCCAGTCCCTAATCGAGGTCCACAATCTTAGATTTTTTAAGTGACATAGATAATAATGAAACCCTTTTTTGTGGTCTACGAATTCCAAACAAGTTCTATGTAACTTTGTGGATAATTCATATTTTTAATTACGTTTTTTTTTTGTTCCATAGGTTCGTCACCTGTTTGACAACACTGCAGGTTGTACTTTCTCAATCGCACTTTGGAAGAGGATTTGCAGGTGAGCCTATTATAATATTTACTAATTTTATATGGTAAGTTTTTATACAACCCGATAATAATTGGTTTCCTTGATTATTTAATATAAAAAGCAGTGGCGTAGCAAAAGATTTATAAAATTAAAAATATATTTTCGTGTTCATTTAGGTATATGTATTTTCAAATTAAATCCTTCTACAACTCCAACACATTACAGACTATCGATCTTTTATTTGGAATTTCTGGATAGTATATTCGTTTATTCTTCGGGAAGTTTATTGGATTTGAAAGATTCTGCGTCAGCTCTATATTTCAAGCGCATAAATCTTATAATCTCACTATCCTCAGTCATGACAGCCATGGTACACTTAAGGTCCAAGTTATAATTTCTTTGTCTGAGGTGCTTGGCAATATTCTTTATCTCCGCTTCGTATTCTGCTGCATCACTGATAATCAATCCAAAATATACAAAATCATGAACAGTTTATAGATTCTGCAGTGCATTTGATTTATTTAGAAGGTTTGTTCGGTTGATCATCATTAGTTTAATTTTGCTCCTATTTATAAAGAGACAGTATGGTTTTGGCTTTATTTTTCATCTCAACGCAGTAACTTTATAAGATCTTTCTCATCTGTTGCAATTTATGTTGTTTCATCAGAAAATATCAGACTGTAATACAAAACTTATTCTGTTCAGTGGCTGATACAATTACCATTTAATTTGACAAATTCGGCATTACTTTACAATATTTAATAAATTATCTTATGATTTCAGGGATCTGCATCTAAGTAATAGTAATTTTGATTAAAGGCATTAATAGAGCCTTAGTTAAAGAATTATAAACATTTTTTATATTACTTTTACTTGCTTGTATACATAATTTATGCTGTGAATAGAAACACGTTACGTCACCCGTCAAATACGTCATTCACTCGACGATTCTGAATTTACATCAGCTACTCTGACCTACGTCTCTTTAAATGCCAGGAAATGTAATCTACATGCGTGTGAAAATGACACGTGTCAAAAGTCAAACGCTGTACATAGTTTAATATGGGAGTGAGTATTTATGTTAATATCAAAATATTGAATTTAAATGGAGTATTTATTTTCTTCTAATCTATATAAATAATAAAATAAGTATTTTAGTTATAACTTTGAGAGACACAATAAAAATTGTAACACAGATAGATCATTTAGACTTAATTTTTAAGAATTGTTATGGTAGCTGTATTTTTTAGTTTTAAAGGTTTGTAATCTTTGTACCTGTGATATATATATATATATATATATATACACTCGATTCCGCTTGATTGGGGCAGTCGTTTATTTGGGCCAAATCTCAAGGAACGGAAACCAAACCATGGAACTAATAGTAATTTACATCGCTTAATTGCGATGACATTCCGCGTAATTGGAACAGTAAATTTAAGATTACATCAATTTAAAATTTATTAATAATTTCCACAAAAGTCAGAGAGTTAGTGCAAAAATGTCCATTTTGCAAGCAATACAGTTTGTCGCTGACAGTTGGCGAGCTAAAAAAACCAATGCCATATGAAATCTGTAAGCCTTTAGATATTTCCGAAATTTTGAGCAATGAGGGAAATGAGGACATATTAAAAGTTTTATTGTTAATTATCAAGAGTTTTCGATAATAAATAACACTTTTCCATGTTACGATGAAAATTAAGAATGAGGATGCAGTTATTGAAGCATTAAATCTAAACATCAAAAATTAAATGAAGAAAATTAGGGTGGATTGCCTGTTTGAAAGAAGAAGAAGAAGAAGATTAATATCCAACTGTGACTGTAACTAACCAGGATAAAAAAATATATAGCCGGGTTACAGCGTTATTTTATGCAGGAAGGCAATGAAGGGAACCCTACGTATTTAAAGAAAAATATTCATCATTTAATTTTTAGCTCGCCTCGGTTAATTGGGCTAAACTTCCTGGTCCTGATGTGTCCCAATTAAGCGGAATAGATTGTACTTACTTACCATCACTATAATGTCTCCAGCACCACATCAATTTGTCTTCTCTCCCTTGCTTTCGAGGTTCATGATTCCACACCATATAAAAATATAGAATGCACCAGATACCGTTCAAGATCAACATGCGTTGTCTTAGAAATACCGCGGTCTTTATATATTTATTTAATATATAGTCATGACCATAGATTGATAAACATTAAGGTTATTTACATTTAAAATATTAAAAAATTTTATTGTAAGTTTTCAAAATATTATTCGTATTGTTTCGTATGAAATGTATACAATCAGCAAGACAAGAGTTCTCCATTAAGCTGAATTGGCAGATATACTATCACACATCCTTTGACTATTCCAAGTTTATACATCTAATGCACGCTTGATATTCATACTATATACTCGAATAGTACCTCACGAAACGGCCTATATCTTCTGTCAACTAACATATCTGTTATCGGTAATTTAAGGTTTACAGTAAATCGTTTATTTACTCGGGTATACAATCTAAATTCTTGTATCTCAATTTTTACTCCGCCACTTACAGTCACAGTAATTTGCTTCATGTTTTGCTCAATGTTTTTCATTATCATTTTCAAGATTCTCTTACCTAAATTAATGTCTATTCTAAACCCTCTTAACATTTACCATACCGTGATATAAAATATCCGTATGCAACCATGCTATCAACTCGTGTTACCATGAGAAATTGGTATTTTTTTTAGCATTTTTAATGAGAACAAACTCTTATATTGGTTTAAATGTTTTTAAAATTGTTAATGTATTTAAATATTGAGGATTAAATATGAAACAATTATTAATATTATTCATAGCCTTCATCAAGTCCTATACAATACGACGTTATTTCTTATCTCTCTTTATTTAATTAGTGAGAAAGGGACAATTATATTCGTATGTTTATTATTATTTTCATTGTGAAATTAATATGTGATCTCTTACCACAAATTTTATTTTTACCAACTTATTAATTTTACAACGGATTAAATTGAAAAATAATATTTTTTATAGAATTTCCTTCATATAATTGATTGTTCACTAGTCATTCTTGAGGGCGAAATTTCCTTAGGATTAACTAAAATATGAATTTTATTTTATTTACTGAAATATTAGACCTGTATTGCAGCATGGCTTGGGGAGGGTTAACAGTCAGGGCGTTAAGACTTTTAACAGGTTATTATTATCAATAGCACAACATAGAATATTATTAGTATTTATTCGATTTCCGACAGCTTCTCCTCTCAACACCTTCTTCCGCCTTACATGGAAATAAATTCGTTTCCTGGTTACACAAATTCGCTCATTTGCTCCAAGAATTCGTTATTCACACGAGCAACACACTGTCGACACTTTATTCAGCTCATGAATAGTGATGGTATTGACGATATTGTCGATACAAGCACAACACCATCGAGGGGAGATTCACGTGGATGTCTTCAGGAATTTACCGGTTTTATGAATACCTCTAATCTAATTAATTTATCAATAATTTTTATATATAGAATTTAAAAATAGGTAAACCAGGTTACTTGAGATAGCAGGCTGACATTGAAAAAATAGGTTAATTCAGTTTTCAAGCTTTGGAAATATTATAAAAATAGAACCACTGATGATTTTGATGCTTTTTGTTGTAAAAATATTACGTAAATTTAAATATAAATTACATGTATCAATTATAAAGATGTACAGATAAATTCAATTTATCGAAAAAATATTTTTGTTACTACCGGGATTCGAATCTGGATCCTTTTCTATCCGGGGAAATGCGTTAACCGATATTACACCACATACACAGAGTAAGTTGATGACAATTTTTCGAACTTATATAGTGCAGTCCTTTCAAATTGATACATCTATTATTCAAAATTTAAAAGCTATCACCTTTTATTGCAAAAATCTCAAATATTTGACGTCAGACATAAAATCAATTCCTTTTTATTAAATTTTTGGATGAATTTTGACACAACTAATATATTAAGGAGAACATTTTATTATTGTGAACGCGCTTCCACGAATAGAAAGAGGTCCAGGTTCGAATCCCGGTAGCAACTAAATATTTTTTCGATTGATAGATTTCTGTACATCTTTCTAGTTTATTCATTACTCTGTATGTATATAGTTCTTTGTTGATCAGTCTTTTGAGAACAATTTTTGTGAATCCTTAACGGTTGTGGCTCAATTATGTACTAACTTCTTTGATCTCACTATCCCGTCCATTTTAAGACAGATCAGCCATTTATATACATTCCTTCACGCGACATCCGACTCACCCGGTTGAAAAGGACCCTAGCCACCTCAATGCGGGTCGGAACTAAGTACTATCTAAATGAATAAAACATAAAAAAACTATCAGAAACATAGGTCATGGACAGCACAGGAATATTAAAGGGGCTTTAGTTTCATCTGTATTAATTACTGAGAACCTATTTGTAAACATTGCCCTGTTTGCTGTATAAATTTCACGGTAACATTGGCATTCATCTTGTGGTTAACCGATATTAACATCTCAATCGGGTTCTGGGTTCCCGCATACGGAACACCAATAATCGTCGCCGGTCGGAATGTGAAAACGTGTCGGACTTGTTGAACGTTGTTCATTAAACGAAATGGAAGAGTGTAATGAGATGGTTTTTAAATTAATTTGAATGGCTAATGTCCGCTATGTGTTGCATACTTTATTATGACAGCTAATTATCCATACGAGTGATACGAAACTCTAAACATTATTAGTTACAACGTTATAAAATTTTTGAAATAGGTCATAAGATGATAAAATAATACCAATTAAGCCAGCGATTACCATAGATAGTGAAAGTCTGAAGCGACTGAAATGAAATATTTAATAATAGTCGTAATAAATTCTAAATTGAAATTTTCGTAAATAAAACTGAAGACTAAAAGGATTGCTAAAAAAAATTCACTTTTGGAAGGGATTAGAAGAATCATTAGGCTTCTAAAATAGTATTTATTTAATTCTTAATATAGTGCATACATAAACATTCCTACATATGCTCTAATATGAACAAGATTAAAGTATTTTCTTATACTAAAACTTATCTTTTACATATTTAGTTAGTTTCATTTTAAATCTATTTAATTTCTTCTCCTTCCTTGTGTTTTCTGGCATTTAGTTAAAAATCCTTATCGCACTATACATCATCGATTTCTGAGATTTGGCCTTCTTCCCGAATAGCACCCCCCTATGGATTTTTGGCTTGTGAATAAGAAATGCAACAATTACTGCAAATAAAGCTTTGATAATAATATTGAGACAAAATCGATGTACATAGATCAGTAAAATAATGAAAGTTTTAATATGATGACCTTTAAACATAAAGTACATTCCAATGTTGGGATAATTATTTTTTAAATCCTCTATAACCAAATTTCGGCAGAATTTGTAAGAAAAATTAGTGCAGATCAATATGAGTATGAGCATCATACAAGTATAAGAGGAAGATATAAAAATAAGACTTGTAATAGTAAATCTTAAAAATCTATGATATACAGTACGAAGAAGATTTTCAGTAAAATACCAGAAGACGTAAGAAATGAGAAAAATTTAAACATAACAAATATGTGCTCTGTAAGTCATAGAAAAGTTTTAAAATGGAAACATCATAGAGCATATATACAGGTACTTATAAAAATAAAACGGTCTAAAACGAAAAAAACTGTCGTGGATCGTGCTAATAAATGGTCGACTCTTTAGATATTCATCAGATCAGAGTACAATGCCCTAGATATAAAACAAATCTATATGTTGAGACTTGTCCAATATTTTCATTTCAACAACAACTTACCCCAAGCAATAAATCATGGTCACAACAAAAGGCAATAAACGAACATCTACACACCAGTTCCGAGAGCAACAACGACATTTTATCAACGATTCTACATATTATTAGCTTCGAAACTGTGCAACACACTCAACAACAACTGGAAATCGTTATTTTAATAAGATTACTCTAATATGGACCCAATATATGATCCAATTAGGTAGATATCAATCAGAAACATCGCTGTCCAACATTCCAACATAATCATAATACAATACCTATACAAATAATTCATTAGTTTTATTTTATTTTTTATTCCTGTTGAATTATTACTTATTATTACTTTTTTGAATTAAATAACACCACAAGAGCACGAAAAAAACTGACTACTTTAACACAGACGGCAGTCTAGCAAAGTGGCCAGAATAATGATGTATCTATCAGAGATGGAGTCTACTTCAACCCACACAGTAAACTACGAGTATATACTTAATTGCAATACAATTGTATCTTATGTTTATCATGTTATATTATAATATATTCACTTCTGTTACAACAAAAACATGTATGTCAATAAAGTGTAATAAATAAGTGACCCTGGAGTCAGCTGAGATGGCGACCCAGGACCAAGACTTGTGGAGATGCATCACGAGGCAAGTATCACCTGATTGAGGCCACTATAAATAATAAGTTGTGTATATATACTTATGTATGTACTACATTAAAAATAAATGAATGAGCAGTTCACGGATAAACTCGTTATATGAAGACTCGTATTGAATTCGCTGTAAAAACATTTGTATCAGTTAGCAACCTGTATATAGTAAAAGAATCTAAGAATTTAGTTCAGGAAAGTTAAGATAAATGATTTCTTTCCGCTAAATGATTACTGGTTATCCAGCGGAAGTTAGAAGAAAATATTTCTGACACTTTATAATAAATTGATTATTTTCTCACGCACGTGGACCGTTACAGAAATGTGTATTTATGTAATTGATACTACGTGACTTCGGGTGAGCTAGAGAAATATTATTAATACTAACATCGTAAAAAATATTAAACGGTAGATCGATGCAATTAATCAAATATAATAAAAATCGTAATGTTTGCGATAAAAAAATTTCTTATATGTATTTATGGGCACTAATTCGAGATTATAATTATTAATAATAATAAAAACACTTTGTTTATACCACTGTTTATTGATAAATCAACATGTTTCAAAACCGATAGTCCTTTCTTCAGGTTAAAATGCATACTAAAATTAAAAATGCAACCATAGACAAAAACAAAACTATGAATAGGTATAAGCGGTGGTTAACTAATTAGGAACTAATGAGAAAATTGCAAATATGACTATATGTATTGTTATGAATCTGAATAAAAACAGAGTATTCTGCAGGCGGGAAGCCATTCTCGATTGTGTTGTGTCGCCGTAGTGTACCTACATTTAACATCTCTTGTGTTTCATTTCTTTTGACCTCATAATCATCATCATCATCGCCGGTTGAGAGAAGCTGAGATCGGCGAACCACCCTTGTCTACATTCTTGTTTCCTGTACAGAATAAATAATGTATTTTATCGTTACGATGATACGCTAATTTAAAATTTTGCTTTAAAAAAAGTATAAATAAGAAGCCAAATTTACGCTAAGTAAATTGTTTGGTAATCCTTTCACTTTTGGTTATGATTTCAGAACCTAGAGAAAAAATGTTAACATATATAAAAACACTGAGTGACCAGAAAATAATTATTAATGCTGGAGTTTTTTATACGTGAGTTAACTCACATTCAAAAAATTCAAAATAGGGAAGTGCAGACGTGAAATGAATTTCATTTATTTTATATCTTAAATAAAGACGTAATTATGACAATAATTTATTATTGGTAACAATATAATAATCAAGACTAAATTGGAGCTACGAGAGTGGTGTCGAAGGAAATATAAAAAGAGACCACCGCCGGCGCGCGCCTTCCTTCTTATAGATGTTAGGCACATTACATATTATTTACAAATCATATATTTCTGAATTATTTTTTTTTCAGTATATTTTATTTCTATTTTTATAACAACATCCTTTTATAGCTTGCATCAATATAAAAATCCTTAGTACTAGTATTAATAATACATTTCATTTACATGCAAGCCTATTGGCTGCTTCCTACCTCTTTAGGTACAGATAAAGTACCTGTTCTGAGGTAGGTAGCCATAATGTTCTAATATACGTTGGAAGTAAGGTGACAAATTAAATTAAATTATAAAATACAAAAAAAAAAATAATCATAAAGGAGACAAGTAGAGAATAAGTAATATGAACAAAGAAAAATGTTTGATGTTAAGACATGTAAGAAGTAAAAGAATTACAAGTACATCACACTTATTGTTTATTTTAGAAAAGTAATTTTTGCAATAAATAAGAATTCCTACACATTTTTGCAAGACTTTGTAGGTAGTACATTTTCAATAGGTATGTAAATAACGCTAGCAATATATTATTACAATGCAGGTATCTACATTGATTTATTTACAGTGTGCATAGAAAGTAGAGGTATCTCGTTGTATTTATGTAATACCCAGGAAACAAGAACCTGAGAAATTAATTTATCCAGTTTGTGTACCTATCTGGAAGCCCTAGTCTGCAATTAACATATCTTAAATATGAGTTAAACCATCATTGACATACACGTACACATGGACATGCACACGCATACACATATATATTGTATACTTATATGTAGGTACTATACAAAATCTAAGTTTTCACCTGCCAACCCTTCGATAAGTTTCTAGATGCCATATTACTCCCCACGGTCGTGAATAAAATTATCTTCCCTTTCTTAGAAACAAGTCCCACCAGACAAATAATTCTAAAACGCATATATGAGAAAATATATTATATTTTTATTTAACGCAAATACGTTGTGGTTATTCATTTAAATAATAAGTATATGCAATGATTGCAATCATTTTTATATAGGTAAAACTTGCAGAAATTTTGATATTAGAATTAAGGAGTACTTGAGATGAGATGATTGAGATTGAGCAACAACTATTCTGAATTCGCTAATCACACTTTGGAAACAAACCATTATTTTGATATTAACAAAGGTTTAGAAATTATAAATACAAATACTAGGGATAGTTAGATAAATTTGCAATTTTAGAAATAAGAAAAAGTGTTAATAGCAAGCTTAATATTATAAATAACCAAATCTTTTTTGCAAATAGTCACCTTTCAAATTTGTTTTCATAGTAGTTCCTACTTAGTTACCCACCACTTATACTTTATAGTTTTGTTTTTATCTATGCTTGTATTTTTATATTTAGTACACATTATACAGAAGTACACAGAAGAAGATACCGTAGGTATTGAAACATGTTGATTTATCAATAAATAGTAGTTTAAACAAAGTGTTTTGTTTTATTATTTAATTAACTTTGTTTTTAATCACTGCGTTTATTATATTCACCACCTGGTTACGAAAAATATATTTTTCTTCGCCAGGGTGATAAAAACTATAACATGATGTGATTGTTGGTCCAGTAGTTAAGACACTTGCTTAGTGATTCAGTGGACGGGGGTTCGAGCCTAATTCCAGGAGATCAGCAAGTTAGTCCTATTTTCATAGCACAAGCGTTAGTTTGAAAATAGTAAAAATATTGATGTGACACGAATTCCGCGTACGCATATTATCTCCTGTTAAAAGCATATGTTATAATTAATTTTTTTTTTTTTAATATTAGGGAATTGATTTTATAATATTCATAAGGTACTAGATTTTTTTATTTTAAATTAATTTCCTAATTTTTTTTTTAATATTATATTAAAAACATAAGAACAATTTGAAAAATAGTTTTAGTTAGTTTTTTATTACATACAATATATTATTCGAAACGGTTGGTGAATATAATAAACAACAAGAACTAAATAAATTAGTTGTATAGAAATGAATTGAAAATAAAGTAAATTTAATATTAATATAATTACTTTGTGACGAGCCCTTTTTACTTCTATCCGAATAAACTACAATAATTTGCCCTCGTGTGACCGATGTTTACAGCAAAGTGATTGTTTGTATGAGAGGGGCATCCAGCTGTGAACAGCTTTAACAAGTACTAGTCTGAGGTGTGACTTGAATCCACTAATAAATTAAATATACAGTTAAGCTTCCAAATCATAATGAATAATATAGAAAGCAAGTTTTAATTTAGAGTGCGTTTTAGTTTATTTATGAGCATAGTTTCCTGCTAAATGATCATCTGAAAGACTATTAAAAAGAGCTATTTGGTTATTTAGAAAATGTATTTAATTTATGGAAATTCTGACGTATGTAGGCAGCTACCTGCATTCTTTACACACAAATAATAATACTTGTATTTTATTGTTATTTTTAGATATTAAATATTGGTTGACTTAGAGCTGGCTGGTAAATTTGAGGCCTCTCGATGTCAGAAAAGTTACGACGTTTTATTCTAATTTAAAAGGTGAACATTTCCTTAAATATGTCTTGTTTTCCTATGTTCTTGTGACAAAGTGTCGAGTTACACGTAAAACTACAATAAATCAGGTTAAATGTGACCTAAGAGGGCAATAAAATGAAAGGCTTACCATTGATTGTCTCTCAGTGCTGGCTGCATCCCGATGGATTAAATCGTGTCATAATATTCAGTTAGAAGAACTAATCTACTGTTTTGGCGCCAACCACTTTTGCTAGCTTTGTTTTTTGTTTTCGCTTTGTTCCAGCCATAGAGAAAAATATTTACTCACCCTGTCAGCAAAATATGATTGGTTAAGTTCGCGACATACTTATTTAATGCGATTATCGTAGTCCAGTTGGTATGACTCTGACTTCTCATACCGGTGGCTCCGTGTTCGATTCACGGTGAAGGCACAATAGATCTATGTGATGTTTCAAAACCAAGGTGTTTTTGATGTATAATTGGGCTCCATGGCCCAAATAAATTGATGATTGCATCAAAATGAAAATGTTATTTTGTTTTTGATCTACTTAAAAAAATATTACAAATTGGTAATAAATATACAATAGAACTCGAGTACGTCGACTGAGGTGATCAATTGGTCAAAATGTGAACGAAATATGTAGGCGCTGTCAAGTTTATAAAGAATTCAAGCATGATTACAATTTAATTAAATAGTTCAATTTATTGAAGTGTTGTATACCGAACAAATATATTTATTGCAAAACAGAGAAACACAACCGCTAATATATATTTTTAGATATATAATCTAAGTATCCCTTTAAATAAAAGAAAGGATTAATTAGTTTTACTACGTAAATGAAAATGGTTAGGTTTATACAGGTGCCGGGTCTATAATGAGTACTTTGAAACTTGGACAATAAAACTGTCCTCAGCTGCCCCGAATGCCTCATTAACTGTCGAAGAATTTTGTACCGCTCTTAATTACGGGGTTGGCTCACCAACATCAGATTTATGCACGGCGCCTTTATAGCTAAACTTTTAATTACCATGCCAACAATTATGCGGACATAACAGTACTGGTTTGGACCTCCGTTCTAAATGAGGAAGTTATTTTTTAAGTAAGTTAACAGGGCCTTTTTGTGATTTTTACATAACATCAATTGTCACTTTGAAAATGACCGGCAAAGCTGTTAGGCCCTCCAGTTACTACTTAATGAGGATATTTTATGGCTTTTCAAGCAACAAGTTACTTACTAATGTATTCATATAATAAAAACACGAATGAACTCAGAAATGTGTGTCTGTCCTGTGATGCTCTTACCTGGGTAAAATGTTAAGGGATATTTCGCGAAATACATGTATATATGTGTAATTTTTTTTGTCATCTTTTTTTATGCTATTATCTGTGAGATTAAACAATTTTTATGTTTTTAAGATTTTTAGTGTCTTGTTGTCCTTACACCAAACCCTTTTTTTTTCTTTAATCTATGAGAATAAGCGCTTTCTCTATTTATAAAATATCTGGTGGCAGATAAAACTCATCATACCTTCTTCATATACAACGTCTTTCTATTTTCATATTCAACAAGTTGCTTGATCATAACGTCTTAGGGCGGGTAAAATTTTAATTTTATATATAGTAAATATATGTTCATCGAAAGCTACGTGGAAAAGTGTGATCCTAAGATCACATTATGTTTATATACAATATCAAGATCACATACATTGTAAAATCACAGAACGGAATCATTTAAAATGTGGTTAGAATTTTATCATATATAATTGTGATGTATCTATGAAACGAATGTGAGACGCGCGCAAGGTTGGCAAGATGACGCGTGTGAAAGAGATATAGGTATTACCTCCAAACCGTTGAACTTAATTGTACAGAGGCATTCATATTAAATACTGTTTTTACAAGAATGAATATTATTTCATCGATCCAATACCACACACAACGAAGAACATCACCATCGGCCAAAATTACGGATATACAACAATATTAATAAAAACGAAAGTTGGATTATTTATGAAATGCTAAATGCATACATTTTAATAGTTAAAGTCGAGTTGTTTTTTTTGACTCATGCAATTAAGATCAGTTTTAAAACCGATGTGATCTCGAGTACAATGCCGTGAAATGCATTTAATGCACGTACGAGTACAATCATTTCAGCATAATTCTATGAAGAGAGAGTTTTTACAGTGCATGTACTACGGAACAATGCTGCTCGATGATGACCTTATAATCTGTACAGCAATACTCTCAGGGTCGAGAATTTAACTACTTTTAATTCCCTTTAATTTGTACACACAATCCCAAAGGTGTGGCCCGTCATTTATCAATATAGGCAGGTTGCTTTTGTCATGGACGAACAAAGATCAATTATGTTGAGATATTATCGTTGACAACCTATTGATCTGTAAGTATTACAGTGCCAAAACTTTAACGCACTTTTTGAATTGATATATTTTCATGCATATTAATTATTTCTATATTAACTACATATTTTAAAATTATTGTAGGTAATAATAGTAATTACTTTATATTTCACGTATTTAGTCAAGACACTACATACAACGATAATAAAATAAAATTCTGTTTATTCCTTTAAATATCACTAGTAAATTTAATAAAAGAGAACACGTTATTGTTGTGAATTTGCAGTTTTTCAGAACTTAGTTCTGTAGTATTTTAATAGAAATTAAATGTACCTATTATAAATATATACAGGTAATTTCAATTTATTGAAAAAATACTTTTGTTGATACCGGGATTCGAACCTGGATCCTTCCCAATCCGGAGAGATGTGTTAACCGATTAGACTAAATCAACATAGTACGTTCACGATACATTTTTGAACATATATGCTATAGTTATTTCAAATTAACGCATTTCCCCGGATATGAAAGGATCTAGGTTCGAATCCCGGTAGCAACAATTTTTTTTTCTTCGATTATTTGAATTTTCCTGAATATATTTTTAATTGATACTTTTAATTTGTATTAAATTTAATTAGTAGAAAGCATATTAATAGAGAAATATACGCACTAATATGATGATTTTTAGTCTAGTGATAAGATACTCGCTTAGTTATCAGGTAGTCGGGAGTTAAACACTTATCGCAGGAGACTTATTGCACAAACGTTTAGCTTAGTTAGTTTATTTTAGAAAATTGTAAGACTGTTGATGTGACTTGAATTCCACGTATGTATGTTAGTGATGGTAAATTGTCATGTGACTGATTGTGACGAGGATAGTTAACTAAGACATAATGATTCAACTAAGATTTACCAATAATCGTTACAATATAACCCCATCACAGTCACAATAACGATTTAAATAATGTTTTAACCATCACTAATGTATGTGTATAAATATTGTGACTTTCATGATACGTACATACGACTTGTTTATTGGTCCAGTGGTTAAGACACTCGCTTAGTGATCCAGTGGTCGGGAGTTCGAGTCTCATTCCATGAGGCCTAAAACTCCTGATAGCACAAGCGTTTAGCGAGTTGTTGGTTGATGTGACACATATTCCATTTATGCTTTTCTATTAAAAAAAATAATACAAAAATATGTAGAAACGTACATATATAGGTACATACATGAGTAATAATAATAAAAATAACAGTGGATAATTTTTAAAGTGCCATGTTCGTATAAGAATTCACCTCAAGGGCGCTTTACACATAAACTGTTAAATCTTATACTATTTTTGTATTTAAATATAGTTATTTGGACTTATGAATGTGATTTCTGAAGAGGTGCGTTTTTAGTATCTCTTTGAGTCAAGTCTCTGATACACTGGTTCTTTATGACGGAAGACAAATAGTTCCACGATGACCTGAGAGTTTGACTTCTACTATTCAAGTTGTCTGGGATGCAGGGCTCAGAGACGCCATGTTATGTGTCACCTTGTACATCAACCAGTATAATTGAAATTCAACTCTTTCAGAAAAATATAGCCAATGTGGTTCACACAAAAGGTATGTTATGTGAGAGAATTTAGAAACTCCATATATTATCCGTGTTGCTGCATTTAGAATAGATTGTAATCAATCCAGATGAAACATTGATAGGCCTGCATATATGTTATTACGGTAGTCCACCCTTGACACCACAAATACATTTATGAGTAGTTACATACATCACATCATAATTGGTGCTATATCCATTGTAAATTTTAATTGAAGTCTCCTGCAGCCTGTTATCTCTTGCTTACACTCAAACCTATAGCCAATATGTATTATATGTATACATATATATCCAACTTAATATATCTTAACTTGGCTCAATGTTGGTTAATTGTCAATGAACCTCTTAGGTGGTCGGTTGTCATTCATTATTGCAACGTAGCAGGTCCAATGGAAGCTCCCTTACATAGCTCATAGTAAAACCTTATCTGCCATGCACCGTTACATATATAAGATATAGATGACGAATCTCCCGTTCTTATTTTAGTTCATCCACAAGCGTAGTGTCAGTATATATGATTGACTAAATAGAGGGTGCCATGACTAATTGTTTGTAATTAAATATAATGTATCTCTGTTGCGTTGCTTAGAACAGATGGATAAATAATGTATTCAGAAGGAGATTTTCACATCTCTCTCCGCACTTTGCACTCTTGAGAGTAACGCCTAAATGATAAAAAGTTTTCGGTGGCTAAAAGGAACGATAAATCAATGTTGTGACACTCTAAAAGTTTGAGAAGTCTGTGAGGATAGATTTATGGTGTTAATGTTCTCCTGAGGTCACGATTTAATCGATTTATAGAATTCTTTCGGGAATATCCGGGCGCGATAAGACATAGTTAAAATATGACATGATACATTTTTGACTGATTTCAGAAAAAAATACTTTTTATTGCGACTGAGACAAGTTTCATTAAAATCTTTGAAATATCGGGTGATTTCTTAAAAACTTTTTGTATTATTCTAAATAAACAAAAAGTAATCTAATAGCGGTTGCTAGGCCTTGCGAGAGGTTATTTTGCGCCAATATTTTTGTCTCCTTCGGTCTGCTCTTTGCAAATCAGTTGTGGTTACTATTATAATGATGGTAAAACTATTTGGCGCCATCTACAGCATTTTTGATGGCTTCCTGAAGTGAGCTATTGATAGCAGACTTCACTAAATCCATAGATCTGGGTTTGTAGAAACAGTTCCCTCGATTTTGCCTTGTACCGCTAGTCTATTCATTGCATACGTACGTCTTGTGACATGTATCATATTTTAATATGAGAATTTGTATTGTGGAAGCTAGACGTTGCTTAACACGTATTTCTAATAAAGCTGTTTGTTTTGTGAGATGTCCACTGGATTCACAACGTACACCGTCAGCATCACATGCGTCATCTTCTTCCGCTCGTGTTGTCTCAGTGTCCATATCTTAGACCCATATATAATTATTGAAAATGCTAGTTTTCTGATAATCTTAACTTTAGTTAACCTGGTGATATTTCTGTCTTCTTAAATTTTATTTGTTAAGGCATTTCTCATTTTAATATCGCCTTAACGTCTTCCACTGTTTGAAATTAAAGAACCAAGGTACGCATGGTTCACCATGACCTCGTAATTGCTTTTAGAGTTATGTCCGGTATGTTGTTGTGTTGCCGGTCAACAATAATTATTTTAGTTGTTCCCTATTTATGCCAAGATTCATTTAAGATATGTCCATATACATATATACAGGATGTACAAGTCGCAGTAGTCTAAATGGAGCTTACTGTTAGAAGTCATCATTAGCAGCTTATTGAGAGTCAAATAGGGTTTACCGTAATTGTAACTGAAGTTTGTGATTTTTGAGAAATGCAAACTGTCTTTACAAAAATTAACACTGTGCCATAAATACTCAATGTATCGTGATAAAATTTGGTTTACGTCTGCTGTGATAATGCAGCTACCGCATAAGATATTTTGTTTACGACTAATTAAAAAATGTTATTTTAACTTTTTTGCTGAAAATCACAAAAGTTCTAATAACTTCTAAACTATTGAATTTTGGCTAACTCTATTTGATGCTCAATGAGTTATTAGTGATATCCCTTAATTAAGACTCAAATTGGACTACTGTATTTGTCAGCCTTACAGGGTAGATTAAATCTCGTACTGAGGAAAATATTGAAGATGAGGGTGATATCGGTATTACAGACATACAAACGGACGTTTTTATGATATGGTAACAAAGGATTTTGCGGATGCAGACATATTACAACATGTTTTAATTTGTAAAGCATTTCCGTTGATGCTCTTGTGCAGCGAAACATTAAATCAGGTATTCACGTTTTCATGTGGGTTGTACAATCATGCATATTTAAATGAACATAAACCAACAGTTGTTATTGACATAACAATATCGGCCGCGGGATCGTTTATAACCTTGACAGATTGACAAAGATCTTTGTTCCAGAAATCCATTATAGGAATAAAAACATTATTCAGGTATTTCACTCCTCGCTGGAGTTTATTCGTAAAGCGCATCTAATATTTATCTTAAAAGCTGCGCTAAAAAAATAATCAAACGTTTTTAATACAATATTAATAATAAGCAACAATTATCAGATTTGTTTATTGAAATTTGGAAACTAGGGACAAAAAATTCCGAAATTAACTCTGAAAGTCATAAACGTGGAAAAATTAAATCATGCAAACAATTAGAAATATCTGTGTGTATGATTTATTTGTGTTACAACTAAGCCAGTTCTCACTTAACGACCAGGTTCCATTCCACATGTAAACGTCGGTAAACGAAGTTCTTACTATTCTAATTTATTTTAATAAAAGATGTTAAGTTTTATAATTTGTTCATGGCGTGCGATCGATCAATATAGTGAACACTGAATTTCTGACAGTGAAGAACAGAAATTCGCACAGTGAATTTAGAAAGGCGGTAAGAAATATGATGACGTCATCAACATAGTTCGCACTAAAGGTGGATGGCGGGTCACATCTCACAACATTAAGCATCTCTTCCCTGCTGATGATGATGTGGCGTAGGTGATTTGATGGATCCTGTATAAAAGATTAGCGTTGGTAGGCAAACTATAACGGTCGTTAGTGTGAGCGGTCGTTAAAAGAGATGGTCGTTAAGTGAGGAGTGGCGTACACAAAGTACAATGTGCAAAATGTATAAAGTAGCCAACTGCAATCGATTGTGCACGTCTTCCGAAAGACCAAAACAATTAATATAATGCAATAATAATATTTTTTGAATTATGGTAAGCATATGTAGCAGGATATAAAAAAATAACTTAACATATATTAAAAATTGACTAATATTAAATTTATCAGATTTGCCAAAATATTATATTTAATAATCACACTCAGATTATTTATCAAAAAATGTATGTATACACTTAAGTCGCTTTTTACACAATAAAAACGTTTCAGGGACCTCAATGGAAAAATAACAATGTAGAAAATTTACAGTGGATATGAAAAAAAAAGAGATCCGAGTTTCAATTAAATTAAATTTAAAACATTTATTTATTCAGTGTCACTGTCTGACAATAAACGCAATCGTTTACGTAGGACAGCCAAAAAAATCACTCTCGTCGCTGGAAATATTCGGTGGTGAGAAATGTTTTAGAATTATAATGTTATTTGAATCGGAATGTTTATTTAACCCGAATTCGGATGATTAAAAAACAACAATTTTTAAAATTGTGAAAGGTTCTAGCCGCGCTCTCTGTCTGGGTTGTAAAAAATTGTGAAATAGTGCTCGCGGATAAATGGCGATTGGTGCAACAATTTTTTTTATAATTGTCCTTGTTGTTTGTAATTTATTTTTACCATGTTAATACAAACAATCGGTAAATAACAATTTTTTACAGCAATCAGGTGAGAAGGTTATAATTTAATTAGCAGTGTGTATCTCTAATAAATATGGCGTACACGCTATAAAGTATTGCTTTTGAATTTTGGAAAATATTGCCTGTAAAAAAATTGGCAAAAATTGTATGTATTTTTGAAGAACAATACTTGAACCTGAAAACATTCAATATTATTATTCTTTTTCATTCTTTAAATAAATCAATTTTATGTTTTTGGAAATTCTTAGTAATTACTTCAAAATTACCTCCGTAATTTCTGAACAGTAGAAAGCTGGCATTTTAAATTGTACTTCTTACTGATTACTTTATTATTATGATAAAAATGTAATTAGTAAGACTAAGCAAACATACATAGAAAATAACACTAAAATTTGAAATAAGCACATCATTTAGGTTTAAAAATAACTTTAAAATCCCTAAATGTAACACCAAACACTATCACCAAAATTCTATATATTTAGGGATAAAAAATTGCAATAGCCTCCCTACACAAATTAAAGAAATAAAAGATATAAAAGAGTTTAAAAATAAACTAAATGAACACTTCAAAAACACATAATTGGACAATAAACAATATTACAGAATACTTCAGAAGCACACAAATGGACAATGAATAGAATATGTAAGGTATTATATAAAATTATTGTAGTGTTAACTCCCTCTCCAAGCACAAGAGCTGGTCTCTTTTTTGGAGAGGTAAGCGAAAGAAAAACCATGTAATTTAAAAAAAAAAAAAAACTTTATTCATGCTATAAAAAAACTGTAAAAAAAATAAAAAAATACTTTTTAATATGAGTTAAATATATTATTTAGAAAGATATACATATAAAATCAATTTTATCGAAAAATATTGTTGTTGCGCCACCGGGATTCGAACCTGGATCTCTTTCTTAACTGGGGAAGGTATCAATGTGTCCAAAATGAATCGATAATTCTGGCGTCTGCTATCAGATTACTCAAAGGTATTTGAGATTCTGTAAAAATAAGGTAGATGGCTCTTTCAAATAATGGAACGATTAAATGTATTAATATCAAAAATGTAACATATAGGTTCGAAAATTGTCGCTAAAAATATTGTCGCTGTAGCATAGTTGGATAATGCACCTTTCCCGGTTAGGAAAGAGATCCAGGTACGAATCCCGGTGGTGCAACAACAATATTTTTCGATAAAATTGATTTTATATGTATATCTTTCTAATTAATATATTTAATTCATATTTAAAATATCACAGACCTATGTTCTGAATAATTACAACTTCACAATAAGAATGTGTTCTCCTAATAAACATACTTTTATTTTCAACTAGAAAATACATTTTAAATATTTCAGTTCCCATAATCAATTCTGATCCAGTAACCTAAAAACGGGAACGTGTTAAAAAAAAAGTATTAAAAAATATACTTATAAATATATTTTAAATGCATTCTTCTAGAATTAATTTACACATGTACGCGTGTTTATTTTAAACATTAAGTACGAAATTAAATTCACAGAGCAGTATTATCCAATTTTAAAATTTATCTGTAATAATTTGCATAAAAGCTTATAAAATTTTATGCTTACGGATATTGCGACTTTTCTCCCGGCTTTAAAGATAAATTGAATAAAGCTTGAAATATTAAGAATTATTTATGGCCTGAAGCTTTTAAACCATAGACTATAAAATGACCCTCAATATTTCAATATACAGGCGGTGCAGTTTAAAGGACCGCTTGGACAAGAGGCGGGGGTGACATAACTCGGCTTTGACCCCCCGCTTTTACAGTGGCGTAACTATTAAGCGGTGTAAATTCACAATACATTGAATACAATGAGATATACCTAATTTTTGCATAACATAATGTTTATTCAGAATTAAATAAATAAACAAATCAGAATGTATAAAAAATTTTGTTTTTCTAATTTTAACTAAATTGTCGAGTAGAATAATTCTGAGCGATTTAATGTTTTAACACAGAAATGGACTGATTTAATAATAATAATGCGTTTATTCTAGCATGATTTTTTTTAAGAAGACCCGATTCGTCATAAAGATAATACATTTAAATTACGAAATATTATTTAAGTTATGAAAAGAAAGTCAAAAATAAATAAATAAATAAAAAGTTCACACATATATATAAATATAAACAAAATATAGATAACTACATTTCAGTCACGGCCATTATTGTATCTGTAACTATTCTGTAGTCGTTGCCATTCTTTGGTTAGGGGACCAGCTTTCCACGAGAGCGCCGCTTGCACTAAAGAATTGGTGCTGAGCCGTGATATGATTTCGTACTGTATACACGCTCGAAGTATAAGGTCGTTAGAATATAAATTATTCAAAAACGTACTATTGTACTAACTCAAGTATACAAAAAATACACAGGCTCGGTAACAAATTCTGTTATGTCAATATTTGCTCTTGTTTAATGTTTAAAAATAAAGGTGTAATGTTTTTGATGATGTGTTGAAACAATTAATCTGGCCATAACTTTGGGCAGAAAATACCCGGAAGAGTGTCACATCGGTGGATAGATAGATACGTTGCGTCTGGCTGGAGAGACCCTCTAGTCAGCTGCGAGGGCGACCCGGGACCGGGACTTGTGGATGTGCATTGCGAGCAGAGTCTCATCTGATTGAGGCCACTATATGGCAGTGCTGACATGAAGGAAAAAAGAAGAAGATAATTATTTGTTAATTAATACGTTACATTTTATCAATGTGTAGATTTTCCCCATTATGTTAAATATGTTAGTTAATTTATTTTAATTTTAGTGTGTTATAAAGGTTTTTAGATGTATAGAACTTTAGACTGAAATAAAACACATAAAAAACGTAGTAATGTCCATGGTATTGGCTTTATTGGAAATATAATTTTATGCTATTAGTGTTTAAATATGATTTCACGCATATGGGCGCCGCGACTGTCTCGAATAAAGCGCAATCTGGAAGTTCAATTTGCTACCATTTTTTGTGTATATCGGCAATAACACGACTAGTTTTGGCTTTTAAGTCGTTTATCGTCTTTGGTTTATCGGCGTAGACTAGCCATTTTACCCACATAAAACAATCCAAAGGTGTTAAATGATCTTGGAGGCCAATTCAGTGGTCCATTACGCGAAATTATGCGCTCATCGAATGTTTTCTTCAATAAATTAATTTTGGCGCGCGCTGTGTGGCATTTCCGCCGTCTTGTTGAAACTACAGCTCTTCTACAATAATGCCATTTAATTAGAGAACAAAAAAGTCAGAAATCATGGATTTATTGCTGTGCACGATGGCGAATCGACTCATTCGGATCCTCCTCAATACTTCGCTCCACTGCAGCGACAGCTTCTTCGGTGTGCATTATACGACGTCTCTGCGGATGCATATTATCAATTAGAGTAGGCGTGGTGCAAAAACGATCCATGATTATTTTAATTACTTGCTCAGATAGACGATTGTGTCAACCGTAAAATAGACGTAGTGCACGGTAAATTTCGCGAACTGAACCACGATTTTTGAAATAAATTTACACAATTTGCAAGCGATGTTCTGGCGTAAGTTTATTCATAGTGAAATGGAAAAACAACTCAGTACAAATCAGTTGTCAAATTGGCTGTCGCTGGAAAAAGTGTTGCCAATTCGAAAAACAAACTTCTAAAAAAAACATCCTAAATAAACTGTATTAAAAGTAGTTATATATATGTATATAACTATTTTTGTGTATATGCTTGCGTACAAAGACATTTATGGAATAATATGTGCCCATAACGGTGTTGATTAATATAATAAATAATTCAATATTTAGGGTGTTTCGTACAATGAGAAATAAATAAACAAATATAATATATTAAAAAGTTTGATGAACCTGACCGAATATATTTCGAAAGCATGAATCGATTTTTAAAGACTATGCGTATTATTAGAATATAAAATTTATTTTGTGAAATTATATTCCTTGAACATTTTTGACTTGTAATTTAGTCAGGTAACCACCCATAAAATATTACTAGAACTAGGTTTGTTACACCATGTATATGTATAATAATGTATCAAAGAACATTTCATTTTGATAAATTTAATAAAAAATAAATAAATATATCAGAAATAAGAGTTAACCTTTAATAAATACAGTTTATTGAGAAATTTAAGATAAAAGTCTATAAATTCGTAAATCATAAATTCTTTGAACAATCGAATTCAATAAAATTTAAATGATCGTAGAAAAAAAAATTTAGTACCATATACACTAACTTTAGTATTTTTTTGTAGTTTCACCGAATTGACACTGAGCAGTCGAAATATAAAATGATGGAACAATTTGAATATTTTGGACCCATATTGCTCGTTGGATGAATTCAAGCGGAAGTATTGTATTGAGTAAAATTCGATTTCATATTAGACATTTTATCAAATCAAACGATTTTCAAAAAAAGGCAACCCAAAATCAAAAGAATTTTTCGTGAAGAATTGAATAAGGAGGTAGACTTTGAATATCTGAATACCGCGCTATTTTCAATAAATAAATAAAATATAATGTCACAAAATACATGGATTCCTCTTTTACACAATTTGCCATATCTGAATTTTACGTATACAAATTTCAACTTCATTTATCATGAAAGTTACAAGGACAATTATTATAATAAGAATTGATTACAAAGGTATTAGAAAAAAACTAAAATTAAAATTATTTTTTGAAATTTCCCGCTTGAAAACGGTAAACCGTGAATTTATTTTTTCGATCAAGTTTTATTGCTCCCATGTTGGATTGAAATTTTGCGAACCCTGATTACGTAGGCACCGAGTATAGTCAAGTTAGTGAAGCCGTGACTGATTGATCCCTGGAATTACTCGGGATCCAATCTCTGTCCGGATTGTCGGTTTGGGATTTTTTCGTTTTTTTAACGTCCCGGGATAATTATTTTCACAAGACAGTAAAGGGACACCGCCGTTGAAGCAATAATAATTGCTGGCTCTTTGATATGGATAAGGGTCTCTCAAAAAAGATACCTTTTTGTGTTAACGTGATTAAATAATACAAGGGCTAACATTTTAAATTATTAGAATCACGTGAATTGAAAGAAAAATGTATATTTTTAATGAAACTTTAGAAGAAAAATATTATATTATTTTATGATTTAGTCTATTTCATAAAAATAATCCATTTTTAATGCCCAAGTCCACTAGATTAGAACAAACTTGTTTAACATTACTTAGACCGTTAGACATTGACGATATATTTATTTATTCTTTAAATTCAAAAAGAGATAAACTACTTGCTTATACGATTTTGTCAATATTAAATTATCATTAAACATATTATCTGTTCTCTTGCAATTTATCGTAAATATTAATTTGATTTTAGAAAACTTAGCGAATCAGGCAATCATATTTTTTAAGTTTATAGTATGTACTAGAAAAAATCTTATAACTGTGAAATAAAATAGCGGCAATAGTTATACAAAGTTTAAAAAATAATACGATCAAATTGTTTGTCCCTTTGTATTATTCATTTTTCTGTCATATTTTCATCAAAAATATGTTAGTTGCAATAAATAATCAATATGTAACAATATTCTTATCTATATATATATATAAAAGTGAATGTTTGTTTGTTTGTCCCGAATTAGTACAACCATATATATGTATATATAAATGAACGTTTGTTTGTTTGTTTGTCCCTTATGCGTTCCTATACCGTTCATCCGATTGCGATGAAACTTTGGTGAGTTGTTGTGCACACGCCCGCGAAGGTTTCTGAATTAGTACAACCATTTTACAATGAGAAAGTTCGCTGAAGAAAGCGATCTGCATGCCACGGCTATCAGTTTCATGGCAAACAATATGTCGTGAAATGTGAAATTCAGACACGTTGACTGGCTATTTTTAGGATTCTCTGTGGCGAATTTTCCAAGAATTATCGCTTTTTCTGGCGACTTCTCTCAATTTAACAAATGTGTGTATTTCATATAGTTAAGCGACAGTTTGCGTGTGTTCGGTGTGAACTGTAGGCGTTTTAGATACGTTATGTTTACTGAGATGATAAAAAGAATAATATAAAATAAACAATTTGCGTCCAGTCGCAGATTGGTTAAACAAGCTATTTGTGATCTGTGATTGGTTTTGCGTCAAGTCGCGGAAAAGTTAAACAAGTTATTTGTGATCTGTGATTGGTTCTTACCGAGATAACTGGCCAATCACTGGGATGGCTTGGACGGAAGTTGTTTTTGACTTCATAGTTACATTTGATATGCGCCTTGGTTACGTCAAACAATCGCGGGGTATTGTGAATAATTATCAAGTGAATTTGTAATAGTTGTCACAAAGCATTACTTTCGCTGTCTAATCAATCATGCCACCCTACAGTTTCCGGGTGCGACTCGCATTTGCAATGACTATCAACAAAGCACAGGGACAATTGCTACAAGTATGTGGACTAAATTTGGAAAATCCATGCTTCTCACATGAACTCATTCTCACAGCTGTATATGACCTGCTCACGCGTTGGAAAACCTTCTGATTTATTCGTATACGCACCAGTCGGAAAAACAAAAAATATTGTGTATCAGATATCAATAATCAGAATAAAAATACAAAAATTTTCTTTCTTTGAGTGGCATTGCAACGCATGCCGGGTACTCGCTTGTATCAAATAATTATAAGTATGTAATTAAAGTGCGTACGTGAAGTTGCAATTTCAGAACATAGTTCTGTGGTATTTTTAATATAAATTTAATTAATCAATGCAATATAATTTATAGCAAAAATGTTTAATGTATTTCCCCGGATAGGAAAAGATCCAGGTTTGAATCTCGTTAGTAAGCAAATGTTTGTAGATACATAGATTTTTTCTGTATATCTTTCGAGTTGATTAATTTAAATTATATTAAATATATTTTTTTAACATTGTTTGTATACTTAAGTTCACACAAATAGTTTTGTTTAATATTTTTACTGCGTGAAAGAGTTTAAGAAGATCTTCAACAAAAATATAAAAGCATGTACTGGTTTTAAAAAAGCGATATAATTCAAATTCAACACACTGAAAATATAATTGTAATGTAGTATAAAGAGAGTATGTAAAACTACACCTAAATTATCTGCTTGATTAATTTAGAGGTAAGATACTCGCTTACAAGTGATTCAGTGGTTGTAATCCTAGAAATCTGGCATGATAGTCCTATTTTAAATTAGCACACCTTAGTTTGAAAATTGTAAAATATATTATTTGACGTATCTTTCGCGTACGCATACTGTATACATAAAAACTTTACGGTAAAAATGACCATGTAATTTTCTTTCGGCACCGACAAACAAATTTTAACAAAATTATAATAGACCGCTCGAAGAAATGCAGGTTTTCACGTGAGAAAGCTCCGAAATTTGTTTGAGGACATGTGGCCGATCGTGTATAATAAAAGTCATCAAAAAATTCGTTTTTACGACACAAAATTACGGTAAAACTGCGTCCAGATGTTCAAATATTATTTTCTCTTGTCTTTAAGGCAAAAACATAATCTGTTTCAGGGAAAGAGTGTTTTCTCGTGCTTCGAAAAATAATTTAGATTCAACGATATTCGATAACTTTTTACAACGGATATTGATTTTGATTTCTTTCTATATGTGTACTTTACTTTGTAAGGATGGACTTCTGAAGCCCTAGGCAAGTGATGGTACGAAAGAGACTCATGAATAATTCATCGGTTCAACCGAACCAGAAGAGACTTTGAGGAAGATAGGTTTATATTTATAGGTAGATATATCCTGTGCCCTTAAATGAAAAATGCAATCTTTATTCCTTCAATGCCAACTGTAATTTGATATTTTCCGATGGACAGTTATTAATCATTTCAATTGTAGTGGAATGTTGTAATTTTTCCAGATAATTGTGAATCTACAATCGTAAAAAAAAACAACTCACACATAGCCTCAAGACCAATTTGCCATTAAAGCGCACACAAAAAAATATTGCGCACACAATTTTTAACAAGACTTCTTCATGTGCCGCACTTTTATCGAAGGTTGGCGATTACGTTGTAGTATGTTGATTTATAATGTATAACATTATCCACATTTTGGACATTGAATCACTTTCTGAGATAAAAAGCCAAGATGATAAATAATTTCTGCATTTCTCACATTTTTGGCTATCTACGCTTTTTTCAGTTGAATTAATTTTTAAAAGTTGTATATATATTAGTATGGCGATGGTGTAGTGGTACTCAAAGCGAGTCCACATAATAACATGTGGAGATTGAGGGGTGAGAATTGATGAACGTTATATATATAATATATAAAGTGATCATTCAGCCGAAGATAGGTCGTAAGCCCTGTAATTACCCCATACTTCCATATATTTTCCATTAAATATAATAAAAAATAGTTTTATATTTATGATATATCTGATATTTGTTTAATAACAGTGCCTTTGTAGGTAAAAATCCAGTAATTGTGTGTTCTTGGACATATTCCAATATTGCTACATTGTCAATAATTTTTCTTTGTTTTATTTTTAGGATCCAATGGAAAAATTAAAACCTCCAGATCCTCCTGATCTTTTTTTTCTTCCATCTCACCTTTTTCTTTTCCCAATACTCTCCTCAGAAGATGCAGAATCTTCCGACGATTCTTCCTTTACAACATTTAAGAAAGGGAAAATTGAAAAAAAGTCAGTATAGACAAATAATTCTGTTAAGACAACCAGCATCATCTCATCTCCTTCTATTTCTTACACTCTAACCTCTTTTATGACCTATGATATACCTTCTGCTTCTCCTAATAATATAACCCGTCCCCAATAATTGTACCCAGATTCGGCTGTCCTGCATAATGTGCTGTGAAATATATTTTTTATTGCAGAATATGCAGCATTTCTTGACTTATTATTTATACGTCTTAATACATATTCGTTAGTAACATGATCAACCCAGGTCCTACCAGTAGCCTTATACTGGTATAATAATGTTTTTATTATTTTCTCCTCCAGCGCACAAATAATATCATTGGTCCTAAAAATTGCAAAACAGATTTTTTACACACACACCTTGATCGAAACCTAGAAATAACATTTCTCAAGACGTGGTAAGGTTCATCTGTCGAGATATGCGAGAGCAGTAATGGATGAATCGGATGTTAAATATAATTGAAAACATTACCCCCCGCCCGTCAGTTGATTTCTTTGCATACTTTATTTTATGAATCAGTTGGTGTACATCCATCCTGGCGAAGATACAATAGTATCAAATCCGGTCGACGTTTAATTAATCAATGTATTTAATGTCGACCGGATTCATTGGTTTCCTAAATTAGTAATTATGTCTAACACAAAGTTACCGATACAAACATAAAATATGTTATCATATGTATACCGTTTGGCTCGAGTATATTATTCTTCAATAGAAATGTGTTGTAACCTACACTTTACAAGTTCTCAAACAAAGTTAGTTTACAAATAAGAAAATAGTTACACCAGCAGCTGCTTTTGATTGATGGTTGAACAATGTTCCCCATATGTACCGCCTATTTAAAAACCATCGTTACACTCCAACTACACTTCAAATTGTTCAATATTTTTAAATTAGTCATGGATAACTTAGATTTTTTTCGGCTCGGAGAAACTGGTAATTGGACTAAAAAAATACCAACTCGCTGTTGAAAAATTCTTTATAATTTAAAGATGTATAAAGTTATTACTGCAATAATAACATATTTATCTATTCATGTACAGTTTGAAGAACTGAAATGATACTATCACAATATATATAATGTAAACAACAAAATAAATAACAGATATTATAAAAATTAATGAATAAATATATTATATATAAATGATACAAGTCTCTAATGCATGTTTTAAACTACATATAAATAATACGGGGATTATTTACAAAAAAATAAAGCATTTCTATAAAATATTTTACTTCCAAAATAATACTAATTTGAAATTTTATAACAGGAAAAGTCAATTTATCAAAGGTTTATATACAAAATATAACACATTTGTAAACGTACTTTTGATGTGCTTGTGGTCTAGTGGTTACGATACTCGCCTGGTGGTCTAGTGGTCGGGGGTTTAGTTTAAGTTAGTCCTTTTTTCATAGCACAAGCTTTTAGTTTATATTCATAGAGATGCGTGTACGCATCTCTATTTAAAAAAAATATTACTAATTGAAATTAACTTTTGTTATCACAAAAATCTGAAATATAAATATTGGAAACAGATCACACCGATGACTTATTTTTTTCAATTCCTCTGTCCCAATTCTAAAGCACAAGCGAATAAAATTTAATTTAAGAACAGCCAATTTACTGAAATTTTGGATTTATTCAAAAGTCTTCGAATAATAAACTTCGAAATAAACCTTTTTTCATAAATTTAGATAAAACCTTTACATCACCGAATTATATAAATAACTGTTTAATTCGATGAACTTAAATATATTTTTATAAATAGGTATATATTTATATATATGTTTAACATCATTAACTTCAATGGTGTTATTTTTTTGCCTCGATATTAAATAAAAATATTATATGTATTCAAATATTTGATTGGAGCGTTGATTGATATTTCCCGTTGGATGAATAAATAGAACGGTACATTTATTTAGTTCAATCATTTTTCAGAACGCACGCACCGAATTATGATAATTGAAAAGGCAAGCGGAGAGATTTATTACAGGAGTGACATGGAGAATACTTCTCAACCACAACACCTGGGCTGAATTTCCAGACGGCTAATCTCGGAGCTCGGCGGACGGACTCAGGGAATTATTTTAGACAAGAAATTCAAGTGTACCGTGCACGACGCATGCACCATTACGTTCGGTGTATCTCAGAAGAATAATTCACAGATGAAAGCTGATGCACACACGTTATCCAATGCTACTTTAAAAACTCAAAAATTTGTTTATTTTTAAAAATATAATTCTTACATATGATATATAGTGGCCTCAAACACATTAGACTAGGTTCTGAAAATCTTTTGTTAACAGTTTGCTGTGATTGGATTTGTTGATACGTAATATCCTTCTCCAGCAATATATTTCAATGTCTTCTATTTTACTAGTCTCCGCTGCAAACATGAAAATGGGAAATAAAGAGTCTGTTTATTTGAAAATTCATTATGTAAATTCCACCAGAATTTTAAAACGCTTGATTTTAGAAACGAAATCAAGTACGTAAATAATATATCTATCCGTAAAGGGTAACAATTTGAAAATATATTTATATTATATTTTTGGTCAAACACAAGCTATATGTAGATACATATAATTATGTTTAGAGTCATGCTTGAGAAAATACATTGTACATACCTCTAAAGTATATAGAAATTTACTAATCTATATAAGCCATAAAATTGTTTAAAATTTAAAGTTATTTAGATTCTTCGAGTGATGTTTAATTTTATGTTGTTGTTTCATTAAGAATATATTTTTATTAGGTTTACATTTTATTCGGCTTCTTTCAATCTTTATGAGGTTTTTTTGTATGAGTATTAATAATTAATGGCGAATTAATTGTATGAATAATATGTACATCAAATAAAAATAAATTGAATTATAGGATACACCATTACAATTACAGGACAAATACCAACTGGTTAGAATATATATATATTTTTTTTTTTGTTTTACGACGATGGAATCTCAAGGGAATCCACTCGCTGAACCAAAGGATATGGTCCCCCTGTAGAGATATAGGAGTAGGGTACCTGTGTACTCGCATGTATTCTGATTAATTTATGCATTACAAGCTGTAGCAGCTTTGGTGTCTGGCAGGGCTAACAAATGGAGCATTTAATCATTTAATTAACGCAAAGCGTCGCCTCTTTGATACTGGTACGGAACAGCGGGTTCTATTAACAAGAATTTATCGTTGTTAAAAGTGTATGAGAACATATTTATGAAATATACAAAATTCATTTTTCCCTTACCATGTCGTCAAAAATTAGTATATATTGTGTTTATTTATTCTTCATAACACATGATTTATTTTAATACTAAATTACAGGTATTTTAAAAATCGTATTAATTTAAAACATGTTTGTAAAGATTTTTTATCTGATATATATACATAGATGCATCTAAAATCAAATAAATCCGTTACATATTTGAGTTCTTTGTGTATTGGCGGTATAAATATTGTAAAAAATGGACGGATATTATAGATATTCTAGTAATATTAATCTCACATATTCTGTCATCTGTCATCTGTCATCTGTCACTTAATCTTTCTGTTCTTATCAATTTGAAGCATTTTAAAAGTTTATTTATTACATAAATACATAAATAAAATCATGAATTGGCTGACTATATAACTTTATCAGTGTTCTATTATCATGAATGCAGGGTAATCTATTGTCGTATCTACAAATCAGATAATTTATACTTATTTAAATATTTTGAACCTTTAAAAAAAACGAATTAACAAATTGTTTAAAACCATCCTAAAACACATAAAACGTTAGTGTTATAATTGTATATGAGTTATTTATTGCAAAATTAATTAGTCACATAATGTTTGAATGTTGTGCCGACCCTAACCGGCCTCATCTCAGCTGAGTCACGATGCGCCGAAGATTATTCTCAAATTTTGTACCAAAATATCCCAGCAATTGGATTTCACGCGACGCCCGTGAATAGGTAATTGAATAAACTCGAAGAATATTAAATTCCACGGATATTATGTCTCGGACAAAGTACAATGGCTTAACTGTTATTGAATTTGATGATTGATCATTTTAAGATTACATCTTTAATATTATATTATATATAATAATGATAGGTCATTAAAAGTATATACAGTGGAACCTATATATTCGTCTCTTTTTGATAACAAACAAATGTTTCCATATTCGTTAATATTTTCTATATTTGACACTTCCACCATCCGGCAATGCTGTCTAACTGGGCCAAAACGCAGAATGTGGTCGAAATGTTGCCATAGTCAACCAAAATATAAATGGATTCAATGGTAATGTGATTGACTATTTCATTAAGGTTTTAAAAAACAGACAACGTTGGGCAAATTCTTTGTTAAATGGAGTGCTACTGAATCATCGGCAAACGAAAACCATCACCAGAATTAGAGCTACCTGATGTTTAAATTATCTCCTTATAAATATTAGTTACTTTCCTTCTCTTTCGCTTTTAACGCCATGTCCCCTCAGTTCAATAAAGGTAAAGTTTTGACATAAAATTTATTCATTTTTGTACTATTTTCGAGAGCTGGGAATGAATTAATTGAATTTCATTTATTTGTTATAAGAAAAACTGTTTCTATATTCGTCAGGCCCTCAGAAACGGATTAATGACGAATATAGAGGTTCCACTGTATTCAAATATTGTTAGAATTCTTATTATAAATTTGTATTTTGAAAACAATATTTTTACACATTTAATAAATAATATAAACTGCTAATGAAAAACTTAACTTTGTATTTTTTCACTTGTTTTTATTTTCCATCCAAAACGAAAATGATTTTGATTTTGATTTCTGAAAAGAAACATATGAAAACAAATTTGATCGCTCGTGTAAAAACTTCACTAGTTGTGGAAATAATTTCCTTTATATGATGTATTCTCTATTTTTAACATTCTATGTTGAAAGTGATTTTGATATAATCGAGGAATTAAATAACGTTTTTATTAAGAAAACTTTTAGTCGATTTTTTAACGTTCAGAAGATATTTTATTTTGATAGACGAATAAAATTATATTTAGCTTAACTGAGACATCAAACGAATAGAAGTGGTTGAAAAAATGTATTTTTTTATTACGCTGACATCGCCACGGAAGCAAACATTAATATTATATAATTAATATTAGTACATAAATTTAATTTTAATTCAAATTTTATTTGGTTCACATGTTGGCTGTGCATTAAAGATTTCACAACAAATCTGCAATAGTTGAATGATGATATGCTTAAAAAAATACGTAGTATAAAATTTTTATATAAGAGAGATCTTACTAGAACGAGAACCGCGACCAATTTCATGAATAATAAATATGTTGACATAAGAGGACCATAGTGCATTAGTTAAAATTTGACAGATATAATTTGTAATCAAATTTTGCTAATAAGAATATTAACAGCCGTTTTATTTTAACATTTTATCTTTAATATTTAGCTTTTAATCTTTTTAATAAAACATTACAATTTATTTATATATATATGTATGTTTTTTAACATTAATACACTAATTTTCAGTGTCTGTAGAAGACAAACCGTTAATTTTTGTGTTGTATAGTACAAACTATAGTGTTTTATAGTTTATAAATATGAACAGCAGTAGGTGAAGGCTATTTCTAATGAATTATTATGTATCTACATTATAACCTTACTATAAAATAATATTAATGTCAAACACCAAACATGACACTTTCATAATATATTTGTTAATGGCAATATTCTGACGGTTCAAATATATGCGTGCCTTTTCAGTGTTGATGATTTTTTTTATTGTTTACGAAGATATTTTTCAAAGCAATTAAATTTATGGACACATAGGATCCATGGGTTAGCTCGTATAATAACGACAATAATATGAGTCGTTTCCTCTATTTGGAATTATATTTTAACAAAAATATGTATCCAAATGGAGGAAGAAATTTATGGAACGTTCAGGTGAGTTTTGAAATTACGTCACTCGTCGCTTTGATGAAAAATTGTTCCGAAAATATAATATATTATTATACAAGTAAACACTCGCGATCTAAGTAACATGTTTTATAGGATCGCGGATATAGAATAAGCTACCACAAGATATGGCAACGGGATCGTATCTTTAATTCTACGTGCTTATAAAGGAATAGCTTTTCAAAATTGAAGTAGTTAGCTGGAAGAGGTTCTTAAATGATCAAAGCTACTCGTTCTATGTAATACTTTTCTGTCTTTACATCTTACCTCGTACTTGTTTTGTTTGCTCGGTGCTTGTTTCTATTCTATTCCTGCGTTTTACCTTGTTTTTACTCTGTTTTTCTTTTTAATTTACTCTGGTCTTTCTACCATATCTTTACTATGCTCATTTTTACTTATTTTAACACTTATTATTTTTAATTCATTTCTATAATCTGATCTTACTTTAATGTTCTTTATACTCTGTTTCTTATTTCTTACATATCTTTAGTCTACCATTTACTATCTTTTTTTTACTATTTAATTTGTTTAAATTAGTCTTAATTATGGACATATCAGTTTTCAGGAATATTAAAAACAATCATAAATAGTTAATGCAACCTAATGGCTACTTATCTCAGAACAGGTAATTTATATGTACCTAGCGAGGTAGAAAGCGACTAACATGCTTGCATATAAATAAAATGAAATATTTAATACTCGTTGTACTTGCTAGTGCATCATTCTTCTTCGTCTTTGAATAGCCAATCCATCATTCAAGAGTGATTTATGCCATTTATCAAGTTAAAACTTTATTTTATAGAAATAAGTACAATAATATTATAGAATAGGAAATATTATATTACAAGTCAATATCATAGTCGTCCAAAAAAATTGGTATTATATAGATTAAATGTGAAGAGATAAGAAAAATAAGATAATACAAGTTAACCAGGAGTTGAAAATTATCATTGACGAGTTACTGTAAAAAAAAACTGTAATCCGCGATGGACAAGGGTCAAGGGTCTCCTCCTCGGTACCACACTCATACATTGGGGAATCTATTAAGATCAATCTGATTAAATTCTTTTGGAGACTTTCCTTTTGGTGAACCGGGGGGTGCGGGGAATAGATATTTAAAATATTTTAAGCTCATTACCCTTATGATTATTTGAATCTATCCATTGTGCAGTCCAAATAGAATTCGTACGTTTTTTAACCATTCTAAATCTGTCATACATCGGTTGTTAGTGTATAAATGACTCAAAAAATGTTTATATTGATGGAAGCTTAAAATAAAGTTATTTTGAAAATAAACACCGATTCATCATCACATAAATTAAAATCAAATCAACTAGAAGGAATTAATTAAAAAATTCTGTCAATAATTAACATTTCAGGAGTAATATTATTTTAGTAATAATAATTAGATAATATTATCCTTTTCCTATTAATATATTTGCACAATTTTTATTTATTTAAGTTTTATCTATATTATTTTTTTATTGTATCAAAGTTATAACTGACGAAACTTAAGCCATAAGTAATAAGCTTTACTCACAAGTTTGTCTCGTTTTTTTACGGTATTTTTGTTAGTTTTTACCACAGACCATCAAATAGAAGAGGTCTGTCATTTTTACTAATTTTTTTATCTCTTGTTAACGATCTCTACATAAAATATTATTTAATTTGACATTTATCTACTGTATTATTTTAATATAAAATATACAACATTTTTATAATAATAAATTTAAATCAACAATTAATAAATAACCGACGGCATCGACCACATAATGAGGTACGGTAATTTATGCAATATTTAGAGGATATTTTAAAAATAAAAAATGTTGTATATCAATCATTTGTTAACATATTCTTCTCATGCGCGCAGTTCTAATTTTATTTAGTGCATTGGTATTTATTAAATTTAAATAAAAATATATATTATTAATAAATTATTTTGTACTCATGTCTGATGCAAAAAAAGATTAATATAATGTCAATTAATTATATTTTTATATAAATCTTAATTAATTACTTATATTATTATAAACAAAGAAATCTATGTATTTATGCTATTCCAGAAAATTTTCAGCACAAATATAACTTCTTCCTTAGTGCAGGATTCTCTGATAAATCGTTTAGAATAAATAAAATCTTCATATATATTTTGAAAAATCTCAACTTACCGCTCATTTCGTATTCTGGAACAGTTTCCATAATGTCGGTTGCAAGGTAATGTTCCTTCATTCGATTTGTGTGATCGTAGTTTCAGCGTAAGCCGCTAGATGGCAATGGTATATCCTCCGCTGCTCGAAATTCAACCTTTTGCATATTTCGATATTAGAATAAAAACTGATTTTGAGACACGTTTTTGTATTGGAAAAATAGATTGTGTTTTGCAAATATTTTTTTTCATGTACTTATTGTTACTAAATTAATATTTTTAGAAGCACGTGTAGCTGTGTCATGTTCTTTTCCATGTTTAAAGCTTAAAATTATATTGAAGGTTATCATTTAGGAATGAATGAAATATGTTATATTTTGCATATGTAAATAATATAGTATTCATAAAAAATATTAAAAATAATGTTTAAGACCATTATATCGCATATATTTTAATTTTATTGATTTGTATAGATATACACATATTATTATTATTATTATTACATTAATTAACAGATTGTTTATGACCCTGATAAACACCACTACAAAAATATTTAAAAAATAAATTAAAAACGTATTAAGACTGTAAGTATTACGGAGTACAGTCTTTTCTGTTTGAGAATCTAGAAATACTTAGGAACAAACAGAAAATTGAGAAAAATAAACAAGATATTAAAACTACTGCACAAGTACAAACGCACATGGGCTCCAAGGTCAATGATGTCACAACACGTGACCAATTTAATGGAAAGTTTATATTACACGTTTACACTATCAACCATGTATAAAAACTATTTCTCTTTTAAATTGAGGATATAATGAAGAAAATATCCAGTTTAGTATTAAATACGAAAAAACGCTTAATTTGTATATATGTCTCATATACGAGTATATATTATACATAATATTTTGAAATTTTTAAAATCTTTTTGAAAAGATAAATCATTTAAATTTAGAATCTACATTCATAAGAAAGTTCATAGAATACACAAAAGAAAATCATAAATTCATAAAATATTAATTTTAAGTACTAAATAGATAAATATAGATTTCAAGTGTCCTTAGAGAATCTTTGTTCAAATATTATTAGACGTATTTAGACGCTTTTGAAAATTATAATATAATAGCTTTATAGCTTTATGTATTTCAATTATTTTGCCAGACTAATGAAAATTAAATACAGGTATTACATGACTTAGGTGTTTTATTTTCACTCTTGTTTATTTTCTCATTTATTTCACCCGAATCGAATTTTTCAATTTTATTTTACTTTTTGGATTCCAGAGTAATCGATCCACGGTGGCCATATGATGGAATTTCCCCTCGAAAACATTTCGAGTGGTCGATTTTCTTTCAATATTGCGAATGTTGCATTCAATCGGAAATACTTTTACAAGCGTTTCGAAATTGGAGAACACGTCTTGAATGTTATACCTGCAATATCATCTCACGGGCGAGAATATTATGAGCGGATCGTGGTGTCGCGGTGTCGCACGGAGACTGGAGACTGGAGACATCCCAAATCACTCGGATTTATTCATCTATACAAAAAACATCACGTATAATGATTGCGAACTTTTTCAAATGGATATATCGGATGTCCAAAAAAAATGTATCCATTAATTTAAGGATTATAAATCAACGTTTATTAAGCTAATCAATGTTTAAAAGAGTCGAACTTGGTTATAAAAAGATCATAGATATAACAAGCAAAAAGCCCCAGGGATTTAATATTTCCAACTCATAATAAAAATAACCAAACATGATATGATGACTTCATGTTTATGTTTGCATTAGTGCGTAAGTGATCCAATAGAGAATTGTCGGATGTTTTTTTTCTGTAACGAGTTCGTTGAAATTGCATTGGTGGCCTCTCAATTGATTGCCTTGTATTCACCAAACTTTAAATTTATTCCGGAATTTTCCAAATATCTTGTTAACTTTACGTAAGATCTCTTAGACTTAGTCAATTAAAAGTAAAATTATTAAGGATGACACATTTTGTGGATGTTCAGTTGCATTTTCAGAACATACTTCTGTGGTATTTTAATACAAATTAAATTAATCAAATAAAAATAAATACAAAAAAAAATCTGAATATCGAAAAAGTATGAATAATAAAAAATATTTATTCGGACCTGGACCTCTATCTTGATAGTTTCGAATCCCGGTAGAAACCAAATATTTTTTCAATAGGTACATTTTTTCTGTATATCTTTCTAGTTGATTTGCTTAATTTATAAAATTATTATTATTTTGAAACAATTATTAAGAAGAACACATTCTTATTGTGAAGTTGTAATTATTCAGAACATAGGTCCGTGATGTTTTAAATACTAATTTAATGTATTAATTATAAATATATACATATAAAATCAATGCAAAATTGACCAATGTTCTGAATAATTACAACTTCACAATAATAATGTGTTCTATTATGTTATCTCTTAAATACGTATCTAATGTGTTAAATAATATAAGTTGTATCAATGTGCCCAAAATTTAATAAAAATGAATTTATAATTCTGGCGTCAGTAGTCGGTTTATTCAAAGGTATTCGAGATTCAGTAAAAACAATGTATATGGCTTTCAAACAATGAAACGACAGATGTATTAATTTGAAAAAGTATAGAGTCGAAAATTTGTCATGAAAAATACTGGCACTATAACACAATTGGTAGTGTATTTTCTTGGATTGGAAATAGAGATCCATGTTCGAATCCCGGTAGCGCAAAAACAATATTTTTCGACAAAATTGATTTTGTATGTATATATTTATAATTAATACATTAAATTAGAGACAATTACATCGGAAAAATATCTACTAATAGGTGCTACTAAAATAAAATGCGTTTAGATTCATAAAAAACTCGATATTTTTCATGAATTAGAACGTGTCGCAAAAAGTGTGTGAAAAGTTTTCATTTACCTTTTTTGCGGTATCGACATTGTGGTAGAATAAAAACAACTACAAATTGGCAATGGAATCACAATATAGGGAGTAGGTAATTCTTACAACTAGGAATTTTGTTGGTTCTCTGGTCTTCGTTATGTCCGAGTTCGACTGTAATTCAAACTATAATAACGTTTTTTTGAGCTATCGCAAGGATTCGAACTTATGGTAAGCTGAACACAATGTATGTGCCACCTATTGGTTCAAATCCAAACTAGCGACAAGACATCTGACGTGCGCCGCTAGAGTTCGTTACTCCGAGGCGACTGGCGCCACGTAGCGGGCCGACCGAGTGTGACACCGAGCGTCTGGCTACACGAATGACTTTTTTACTAGTTCTAACCCGATAATAACGTTCACTCTAACTGTTCACCTCGTTCGTAAATTGTTATCTCGTATTTCGTTGCAACGCAACCAATATAGAATATATCAAGTACTCTTTTGTTCATGCCACGCCATTGTCTCAAATCCTTTCATGTCTCGCTGTGTTGCCAAGGTGAATATTTAAATAGTTGAACACGAATGAATGGCTATTCTGGTTTAGGTACTGTTGATAATACAAATCAATGGAATTGCAAATATCATTAATCATTTTGAGTTGTACTCGCTTGAATTCTACCTCAATAGCTAAAAAAGTCCAGCAACGCGAGAGGTATTCGATACTACCTCCTCGCTCAATTTTCATTAAAATAAGCTCTCACATCGCAATTGTAGTGGGGAGGTATGAACTGCTGAAAAAATAGCTCCTACCGGAATTTGAACTTGGGAACTTTCTCTTTGACTGCTCTTTCAGCTAATGTAATGTTTTTCCGACTAAACTTTGAGCGAAACAAAACTGAAGACCAATTTTAGATAAGAATTTTAGTAAGATTTGTTTGTTGTATTTCTTAGTTACTTATTTATTTTTGTTAATTACATTCTTCATTATTTAGCCGTCTGTGGTAGTATTTCAAGTAATTTTAGCATTTGAAGCAGTTATTTCGATGTAAGGCAAATTAATAATTACACTTGAGCAAATTACGTAGATACCATGACTAGGTACTCGAATATCCTATTAGAAGCATCAGCATTCAGCGAGAAGTGTCGGAACAGAAAAGTGTGACGCTTATTCTCTGTGTCTTACTATTTAAATAATAATAAATTAACATGAAAACTCTGCCCCAACGAATGCTCTGAAATCGTTATTATTTTATATTTCACCACCAAATTAAACTATACCTGAATAGGTGTATTAGGAAAAATGTATTATTACATATTCCCAAAAGCGATTAGAATCATAAGAAAATAATATTAAATTAAATTAGTAAAATATTTAATACATTTTTTAGTACATACTCCGAATACTTAGATGTTAAACTAGCACGACTCCAACTAAAGTTAAACACGGAATTTATTTTTTATTTACACAAATTATGTGTATTTTACATTACTAAAATAAATGTTTTATATACACGAGCATCTTATCTAACCTAAACTAATTTATTTGTTGGTTTGGTTATATTTGTCAGCAATAATGTATGGTTAAGATTTAAATCTAATCAGAAAGTATTTCCGTCGCTAGCGGACTTCCGTTTCAAAGTGATGTCTGGAGCGCCATTCATTTTTTTAAAATTACACATTCAATTTAACTAAATGCCAAAAACATAGTGCTTTATAGAAATTTTCACATGACATATATGTATTATATGTAAGGATAGTATAAATCAGTGGCGTAATTATACCAATGTAGTGCATTGAGGCCCACGTTATACAGAAGCCCGAAAAGTTAGCGCTCTGCAATCCATTTTAAATTGATATTTTTGCATATATCAACACCTTTCCCGGCGTTAATAGTATTTTACAGCAAAAAATGAAATTATAACATTACAACAATTGTTGTAAATATTATGTATGCAGTAGTACTACGCCAATATGTCAAGTTAGGGAGCAGAGACCAGCTTGAAAAGTGAAAATCGCCTTAAATCGAACAGAGTATTTTTAAAATTATAATTGAATTTAAATGCCTTGTAATGTGTGAATATTGTATGATATATGATACTAATTTTTTTTTTTACTATTTAATGATTAAATCACGCAGTACTAATATTCGTATATCTTATATACAATGTTTATTTAGAGGGCCCTCTTTTCCAATCTGCATTGGATCCTAATTTTGTAGTTACGCCACTGGTATAATGATACTCAGATATTTTAGTCATGTTACCAAACATGAGGATGTTATGGAAAATTAGTGTTTTAATGGAGTGTATAAGGAACCACATTACGTAGAAGGTCACCAATAATGGCAATGTCGAGAACCCATCCTTGGAATATATAAGAAATGCTACACCAGAATAGGTGTTGACAGATCATCCATGACATCATCCGCAGTTACTTGGTCACGACTACTTTAATCGAGAGTAAGATGAATGAAGAATGTTTATTCAGCGTGTCTCCCAGTAAAATCTGTCACGAAAACTACGTTAGTAATAGTTAGAAAATTTCAAAACCTTATTAGTAAAGGGTGTTCAGTGGAAAAAATTCAAGATTAAATTGTAATTACTCGAAAACCATCAGGGTGAGGTAAGTGGGAGAGGTATTGTTCGAAGCGAATGATTTTTTGATTTGCCAGTCGCAATGAGTCACTGGTTGGGAGCCCACCACGCGTAAGCGGGTGAGCAATATTTCAAGTGCGGTGATTCATTGGTTCGTGCGCGTCGCACTTTTTATACTCACTTCAATACTCGACGAGTAAGTGATGGGCTAAGTACGCAACTTATTTGATATTGGGTTCAAAAGTGCAGACAAGAAGGGACAATGGTTAACCAAATTCTCCGTAACCATTAATGCCAGCAGCGACGCCAGAACATGTGGCTCAAGTTCGATGTAAAATTATGCTTAATCCGCGTAAATCGATAAGGAAGATTGCAGCATGTACTGGAATAAAAAATCAAAGTGCACGTTATTTTGAAAAAAAAACTACAATTTCACGCAAACAAACTGCAAATCGTGCAGTTTCTTATCGAAAATGACTATTCTTTAAGTGAAACCTTAGCGAGAACGATGCTGGAACGTTTTGGAACAGTAAGAACGCTTGGAAACATATTGTTTACTGACGAAGCACATTTTCTTATCGATGGTTATGTTAATAAACAGAACATGAGATACTGGTGCCCCGACAATCCAAGGGAATGCCATCAAAAACGTTGCATTGTTCAAAAACGACAGTGTGGTGTACAATTTCTGCCCGAGGGATAATTGGCCATTATTTTTTTAACCAGCAAGAGATAGTTACTGCTGACGTGTATTATGGAATGATCGACAAGTTTTTGGTACCGCAACTGCAACAGAACACAATTTCAGCAAGACGGGGCCACTCCACAAACAGCTAGTGTCAATGGAGAAGCTGAGGGGAATTTTTTCCAATAAATTAATCAGCAAGTACGGAGACATACCCTGAGCACTTCGGTCATCGGACCTTACACCGTGAGACTTTTTTTGTTGGGATACCTTAAGTCGAGCGTATACAGCAAAAATCCTCGAACAATTCATGCTCTGCAAGAAAATATCCGCCGTGAAGTTGCTGCCATCGAACCAACGCTTTGATCTCACGTGTTCACAAATTTAAGATTCCGATTTCAAGAGTGTATTGAGAGAAATGGACGGCATTTATACGATATTGTTTATAAAACGTAAAATCCGCATCGTTAAACTCTATTTTGTTTAAATAACATATGAGAATAAGATTGTAGTTTTTTTTATTTATTTAATATTAAACTTGAAATTTTTCCGCTGGACACCCTATACTATCAGTTTTAGTTGTCTCCTTGTGTTTTATTTTCACTTTTACCGATATCAGATGTCCCCAAAACCTTTTTAATTTTAAAGAAGTCAAGCATCGATGTTGTGACTTCTCATACGCTACGCGAGTGCTCTGCTTCCATAGCTACTCGCCCAATAATCTGTGGAGTAGAATTTAATGCATGTAATGATTACTATTTTAGTTATACTATATTATTTGTACATTATAAACATCAATTTTAAATACTAATATAGTCGATTCCGTTTAATTGGGACATATTGGACCCAATCATTTTGTCCCAAACAAGCGGCTGACGATGTTTAAAGTAAAATTAAAAAATAAGCGTTTTATTAAATTATAAAATTAAAGAATTAGCGAAGTTTAAAGTAAAATTAGAAAATAATGTGAACATATTTTTGAACTTTATTAAATTATTGAATTACAGAAAAATAATATATAATTTTAGGTATACATATGAATATGAAAAAATAAAATAATTAATACTGATGTGAGTAGATAAGTAGTGGGGGACGAACCTTATAAGATTATAAGAGGCCGTCTCTGGAGGAACAGCTTTATTCCATCACAGCCTCTTCTGAGTAACTAGTGTATCTCTGAATGTATAATTTATATTAATGCTATTAACGTGTTGTAATAAACGTATAATATTGTTACCTGGAAAGACTGAGTTTCACTTACAAGGAATTGGGGCCCAAGTAGTTAGATAGTAAAGAGAAGATAGAACCCCAAGGGAATCTGGTGGTAATCCAAGAATTATCACAGTTAGGATTCGAGGTGTGACACTTATGTAAATTCATAAAGAAAGATTTTAAAATTTTAAAATCAAAGATCATGACAAGCCCTGCAAGAAACAAGAAATTCTTAAATGGATATCTGAAATTTTTTTTTGAGTTGTGTCACTATTCTTGTGCACTGACGATTATTCAAACGTTTTACAAATACGTACATACATATTTATTAAAATTTTTAATTCACTGTTCGAATTAAACGGAATGGTGTCCCAGATAACTGAAGTAAATTACTATAAGTACTTTATTTGGTTTCTGTTCCTTGTGATTTGGCCCGAATAACCGGCTGTCCCGATAAACCGGTGGTCCAATTAAGCGGAATTGGCTGTATTTTATTTTATTTAAAAAAATAGTTACCTCTGTTGAGATTTGTGCGAATGTATTAATTAAGAGCCTTAAATAAACTGCTATTTTTCAGTTTTGTTTAATTTATAAAACAAAACTAACGTTTTTTTTAATCAGAAAAATATATTCTATGCAGGGTGATATGATACGTGTATGTAACGCGTTTTTTTGCACTACTTACATTCTGTATAACTTATGTCTTTCTCGAAAGTATTAAGTATGATGAATGAGAGGTCGAATGGTAATATAGTATAATGTAGATATTTAGTAAGTAACATTTTAAATATGAATTTTAAATTTTGAATTAGAAACATATACATACAAGACGAATTTATTTTATATGTATATCTTTTTAATTAATATATTTAATTCATATTTAAAATATCACAGACCTATGTTCTGAATAATTACAAATTCACAATAAGAATGTGTTCTCCTAATAACTTACATTTTCATCAAGTCCTTGCAAAAAGTATATATTTTTTTGTAATAACGTTGGAAATTTGTGGATTTTATATAAATAAAAAAGTGGTTTAAAATATTGTGCTAAGTATTTCTTTTAAACGTCAAATAATATTCATTGACTGATTATAGATTGTCTCTAACAACATCGGATTTATGTATTTTTAAATAAATGTTTCCATTGCAGGGGTATCTACTAATTACATTGAGATCGGGGCTCGATGAAATGAAATATGCTTTACATTTGTAGGATTTGTACTTGGCATCTACATATCAGGCTTCGCAGGTTGAATAAGGAATATATAGAAGTATCTGTCATATTGGTAATCACAATAAGTCACCCTCGTTTCTATTGGATTGTAAATGACGAATTCACAATATATCGGGTTGTTTAATAAGTCTTTGCGGTTTTTTATAAATGATATTTCCTGCTATTTTGTTTTTTATAACAAAAAAATGACATACTATTCGATAGAATTTTTCTAGTATAATTACAGTTTTTATTAATAATGGAATGTCTAGTTAAGAAAAACGATTATTTTCGACACATAATTCTTTTTGCTTTTAATGAAGGTGAAAATGGCCATCCAAGAGCTCAACTGGGAAATTTTTCAGCATCCACCCTACAGTCCCGACCTAGTTCCGTCAAATTATCACATTTTTTGGTTGCTCTCCAATAAAACGCATGGAGTTATGTTCAACAACGACAATGACCTCCGAAATTGGCCCGATAACTATTTTGATATCAGACTAGCCAATTTTTATAGAAAAGGCATCGACAAATTAGTTGAAAGATGAGATGAAAACCTGAACAATAATGGAGAATACATCATTGATTGAAATGTTGTAATTAAAAAAAAAAGAGTTTTTATAATAAATTATTGAACAAAACCGCAAAGACAACCTAATATTTAAATAAATAGTTCATTGCTTTTAAAAATGGAATAACAGATGTATCAATTTGATAGAATAATAAAAAATAAGTTATAAAATTTGAAGTAAAACTACTTGATATGGCGAAACTGAACGATACGTTTTCCCAGATAGGAAAATATTTTTTTTTGATCAATAATTTAATTAGTATTAATTAATTAAAAAATATGATGTATTATATATACCTTGCAGTCCCTTAAAACACGTCAAACATAATCCAAGTTATGTTATCATCAACATTTCAAGTAAATTATAATATTATAATGGACCCGAATTACTAGGAAAGCAGCATGTTTGCACACGTGTGGTCGGTCAGTGATGCCGTGATATCAAAAGCTCCTGCCCAGCCGACGGCCTCAGCCAATGTTTGTAGATTTTGGCCTAACTAAACATGTTGATGTTTGCGCAGGCGCAATAATTCACGAACAGCATCCCCGTTCAAATAAACGGTTTCATTCAGGCGCGGAAATTGATTTTCGATTGTTACTAAATCCCAATATATACGGCCAGAGTTGTCTGGCGGTCGTTCGGAGAACTGTTTTCAAAAACGGGTTTATTTATCGTTACGAGTTTATTGTGTCAATTACCGATGAAATGCATTTACAACAAATATGTACAGTTCATATCCTTCTTTTTCATGTATTTTTAAACTCTATTTAGCACAATTTAGTTACGTTCAAAACAATATTATTGAATAATAATATTATTCTGTTTAAAAAAATGTCTACGGTAATAAATATATCATGTGTAAAACTACAAATACCTAGAAAAACGAAGTTCGATGGAGACACAAACTAGATTAATAATAGAAAAATAAGCTTTTGATATAAAAAAGCTTCAAATCACAAATAAATAGAAATATTTAAAAAAATCTACATTTGGAACATACATAGTTCTAATGTGAAATTGATATCTGGACAATTAAGCAAAGAAAGCGAGAGACATGTAAGGAGCATTAGAGTGTATAGGGAGTAAAGATTATGTTATCACGTATGTTGTGGATGAATTTGTGCCGATATCGCATCGGAAGAATTTAGCAGATTATGTGAGCGGTGGGTGCCCCAATAATCACCCATCGCTCACGTGATTGTGGTTGACGATCGTAGAGTGTATTGTTTATGTGTGTGTTGCCAGAACAGGTTTAGAAACGAGATATTCTTATGTTTGTTTCTTGATTTGTTGTTGAGTGTAGTTTACAGATTTAGAGTCATGGTTAAACCGTACAACGGAATGTTTATACGCGAAGAGTTAAATAGGTATTTCCTAGGAGAGCTTTCGATACAGTCTCACAAGTGGCTGCTGCTCGCATGTTATTGTTGCCCGTCGTCGGTACCGGGAGTGTTTAGGGCTGTTGGGAGCTTTATTTTACGCACCGGTATATGTAAGGTGCATTCAAGGTCGTCGGCTGCGATGATAGCAGTGGCGGCTATATACTTCCATAGGTAGAAAGAATAAACCTCGACTGAAAGAATTACAAATGAGGATTTTAAGAAGAATGCAAGAAAAGAGATCCATAATAAACGTCATCGAAAATTGAAGAGGCCAATGGTTAGGATACATTCTTAGACACAACGCATACCTTAGAAATGTAATTGAGATTGAGGGAAGAAGCCAGAGAGAAAGACTTAGATAAAAATATATGTATTCACTATGAGCATGGCGATCAGTGATAGCGTTAGGACAATGATAATCGGCGTGCGTTATACTGATAAGAACACAATCCCAAATAAATAGTAATATTAACAAGAGTACTCGTAGAAATATAAATACAATCTTTTACTACTCATTAACAATAACCATAATAAGGATTCGCGTCAATTATAACAGAGTGCATTTTGATTGAGTCAAATACGAGTACACTTGAAGATACTTCTATAATATTCGCTTCTGATATCTTAAATCATCTTCTTCCAGAGTATTTTTTATTGAGGATGCATATATTCATATGGATGTTTTATATATTGTTTAACATGACATACTCTTGTAAATGAAATCAAACATGATTGAATATCATACTCTTGTAAATGAAATCAAACATGATTGAATATCACATTTTTGAACTAAATTACTTTCAAGATTTGTTAATATTTCTTTTTTTAAGGATTTTATCCAAAAGCATTTTAATTAATGAGCAACAAATCATGTTTATTATTTCCTTAAAAATGGTACTGGCGTTTTATAATTACTTCCTCGAAAACATTTTTTAATTGAATTTTATAAGAGTAAAGGTATTATTTATTTTTAAGAAAAGTAACGATTTTTAACAATATATAGCATTATATCCTATATTTGAAAATCTTCGACATATGACATGTATATGTTTTTGAGGAAAATTTGGCTTTATTTATAAATATCAGAATAAATCAATCCGAAAAGGATTTTTTTTCAAATATATTTATAATTAATATTATAAATAGTTAGTATATAAGATATAAGGTATTACAATATGTAAGTACTATTAATTTAAAATTTCACGTGTAAGTATAAGCAGGAAAAGCATTATATTTTTCTGCTATATCGAGAATAATAAATATCGAAGGTGACTTGAGAACTAATTAATTTTTGTAAATAGATATCCGTTAGGAACGAATTCCTCAAGGGCTTGATTAAATTTTCTGGAGTCAGCCAGGTTTAATTAAATTTGCCAATAAGATCACTTAAATACTATTAATTGTACAGAAGACATTGCGAAGTTGACGATGCATTGGAAATTATTTATGACTAATAATGCGGTGATGTCATTCACTGTAATGATTCATTTTTAATAATGATAATGTATTATGAGTTGTGACCGATCATTTTGATTGTAACAGAATTACGGAAGTGGGGATATTTCAATATTTTTGTAATTTTTAGTAGAGATGCACATTTTATTAAAATTTATTACCGACTTATTGTTATGTTATTAACCTCAACTAACAGATCTTGAATAACGGAATAATTAATGAACGAATTAATAAAACGATCATTTAGAAATATTAATTAATAAATTATTGAGATTGGTCTTTTTCACGCAGGATGTCATATAAATTTGAATATGTGTCTGCAAAGTTTTAGCAACAAAATTGGCTAATATTTGATTTATTTTGGTCCTTCAAACCATCTAAAATAGTGTTGGGTCCGTAGCAAATTTGATTGGATCCTAACCCATTATTTGGACAGTGGTTAAAACTAGTGTTAACAAGTCGACCCAGAATTGTCTTCATTTGGTTGTCTGACCGAAGTATATCTGTCCTGTACAAAGAGACTAATGCTGCAGATGATCTTTGCCTGGGAAAATACTTGAATAAAATATTAGGTAGGTAAGATCGACTTGTGTAATTTTAATAGAAAGGAGAATAAAAATTCGATGTATGATATGTTAATATCGAGGTTTAATATATATATATTTTTAATAAACTGTGATAATGAATCGAAAGGGAAGAGTATATTTACATGCAGTCAAAAATAAAATGTACATATTTTTAAACATCTAGTTAGTAATTTCTAGATACCTGAACATTACCTAAGTTTTGTAAGATATTTCAAAGAGAGCGATTAATTAAATTGTACTTAATTTTGGGTTGAGTAAAATGTTTCATAACTTGTAAATAATAAAAATTGTTTGTAATAATTGTTCTCATTGAAGACTTTATTATGCTTACATTTTAGTAAAATTAATATATCACATATACGAGTAGAAAAATACAACATAAAAATAGCAAAATACCACATGTAGGCAAAATTTTGTAAAATTTCATCAATTGATGAATACGTACAAGTAACATTCTAAATTAGAAATGAATCCTATTTATTTAAAGTCTATTGAGAGCTAAATAGTTTTTGTTTTCTGGAAAGAATTTTTTATTTGATGTATTACTATGGTTAATTAACTAACTGATTAACTAAAATATCATAATACAAGTTATAAGAAAATTCAATATTTTTGTTGCTACCGGGGTTGATCGAACCTGGATCCTTTTGTATCCAGGGAAATGCGTTAACCGATACATTTAATTTGTATTAAAATACCACAGAACTATGCTGTAGAACAATAATAAAGTGCATTCTTTAATTAAAAATTATACACTGGTGGATAATTATAACCTCATTACACAACTCTCAATAACTAGAAAACTTGAGAAATATAGTATGGAATATTTTAATAATATATACTTAATGCGAAATATACGATATGTCAATACATTTAAGTAATTAATAATTCAAAATTATTGTAATACAAATTAAATTACATTTTAACGAAAAAAAAATTTGTTGCTATCGGTATTTTACCGATAAATTGATTTTATATGTATATCTTTCTAATTGATACATTTAATTTGTATTTAAATATCACAGACCTATGTTCTGGAAAATTCCAACTTCACAATAATAATGTGTGGTACTTTTTAAAAATAAAAATAATTTATTGTTTTTCAAAGATAAAACTTTTCGCTACTTTTATTGACGTTTGAAGTCATTGGTTATTAAAAAGAGTTTGTAATGTTATATGTAAGAAGGTTCAGTTCAGAAAAAGTGCCGCCTAAACAATATTCTAGAATGGATTTAAATACTAGTCATAAAATATAAATCATAGCTTATTATATATTTTTTTATTCGTTTAATGAAAAATTTCCATCAAACTAAAAGAGAATGAATAATATTCTGTATGAAATTTTCAGCGCAAAATTTTTCCAATACGATCTGTGGAAAAATGATATCAGCGTCGAAATTGTCTCAATGTGCTTCATTATTATGAATGGGCTAACAGTATTAGCACCATAAACAATTTAACTCTTGATGCGATGGGCCATGTTTATGAATACTGAATGTGTTGCAAACAGCCTCCATACAAGTCCTCCGGGAAATTTCCGGCGGTTTGACTTCCTGGAATGAGCGGAAACGAAAATTCCCTGTATTTTTCCCGCGTAGCGAAGATGCTTCAGCATCCGGAAACATGATGTATTTATGGTATAACATCTCCATGGATCAGGATTGCAGAATTTTTGATTGGTTCTAACGTGATTCTAGATTTTTCGTGAACATAACAATGTATCAGCGTTAATATTGTACGTTCAGTTCACAGCAAGATTGAGTGGTTTAAATAGTAATGATTATATTTTTAGATTGTGATGATGTCATTAAAATTTATTGATGCTTTTCGAGAATAAAAAACGGATTATCGGATTATAAAAACCTTAACATATCTTGGATTATCTGTTAGTTACTAACGACCTGTTGACACGAAATGCGTATACAAAAAAATAACTTTCTATGAAATATTCATCCATCGATATTTTATACTAAAAACAACTATTTCATTTTACATAAAATTGAGTCAGTGGTCGACTGTGAGACTATATAGTTGATCAATCTGGATAACGATATGATAACGAAAGTTTAGACCAGCGGTTCCACACTTTTTTTCTCTCGTACCCATTAATTAAACTTTTAATTTATGATTACCCTCTTTCTTCATTACACCTACCCAGTGCCGTGCTGTAGTTAGGAAGCGCCCTTGTGCAATAATATTTTGGCGCCCTCCCTCCCCCTACAATCGCTAACGCAATCATAGCCACGGTGCTAGAGTTTGTCGAAGAACCCCTTCGAGTATTAATAATAATAAGTTTGCTAAATAATCAATTGAATCAAATTAACCTTATGACATTTATATACGTTCATTTTTGATTTTAAATTTGATTTAAATTGAAACTCCATAAATTATTTTTATTTAAACTACTTTTTATGATGTTTTTCGCCATTATCTATATTATTTTCGTGTACCTCTAATACGCGTACCACAGTTTGGGAACCGCTGGTCTAGACTATTTGAGTCGATCAATCTAAAGTATTTATCGAAATTATAATTATTGGTAAATTGACTGAAAATTTATGGTATGTTGGGAACTTTTGCAACTATATCAATAACCTACAATTATAAATATTAACAAATACATATTCTTACTTTCTCTCAAACGTTGACGTATATTACAAAAATTCTCATTCTTTGTCTTTGTATTATCCCATTCATCTAGGGTCGACTACTTAAATCATTCTGCTCCACTTTGTTCTTTTCCTGGTGGCATACTTGGGCAAATTCAAATGTTTAAGATCGCGACTGACTGATTTTGTCTATGTTGCTCGTGGTCGTTCATGGATATAAACATTTTGAATTTTGTCTAATCTTGTGACTGTACTGTTATTTAATTAAACCCCTCATTTCGAGTCTTAGCAAGTTTATACAATAAAGGTTTTCGACATCACACGAATGACTTATGTTATTAGAACATGTTATGTATTTTATTTACTTAAATGGTTAAATAAACTCATATAATATATAGCTCATTTATGTGTGGCAATTTCAGAAGATTGCGCACAATCATTCCTTCATATATTTTCGTTTTAAGTATCACAATATCAAGCTGAAATAGATACCGTTACATAAGTATGTTCACATTATTATATGAGAGAGCAATTAATTCCTTATCCAGCTCAATTAACATGAACGTCTTGCAATATTGCCTCCAATGTCTGAGGATTAATCATTTGGCGAGAACTCAAGAAGGCTTGACGTAACAGGGTATAGGGGGTAGTCAAGGTGCTATGGATTTCTGAAATATTTGTAATATGCTTGACTTTCTTAACCTTCCATTTCATACATCGCGCAGTAAGAGGCAGTGCGATGCTGTTTTAGTCAATTTTTATTTCACTTATAAATGTAATGTATAAATTTTATTGTTGATGTATTTAATTTTTGAGAATTTTACGTAATAAATTTTAAACTCTACATGATTGAACGTTTTAATTCTTGCATTAAGAAAAATATAAGAATTGGTGATCTAAACACTACCATTGATATGTATTAAGTAATACAGGATTATTTAGTTGCATGAAAAAAAATTTTAGTAGATATATTTATTTGTTATTTTAAGTGTTGTAATTAATAACGTACATTTTAATATTATTAAAGATCGTATATACCTACTACTTTTAAATATTTTATGTTTATTCAATTGATTATTTCATTATTATTATTATGTATATAATGACTGCGAGACAGAAATTAAAAGGAAAAAAGCCATGACAATCTGATAATATTAAAAAGATATGGCAAGACTGAACTATAACCAGAAAAACAAAAATAAGACTGTTCAGTATCCTCAACTTTCTGATTTTTCTCTATGGTACAAACAGTTGACTACGAGAAAACGTTAGATACTCTGAAAATGCGACGCACTCTCCACAAATCTGGACAGCCCGCAGAACGAATGCCACGATCATAAATGGCATCGAGCAGCGTGAATTTTGAACTATACGGCTCCAAATCCTAACATATGTTGGTTATATTATCAGTCATAAGAACACTATGGAAAGTTTGGTGATCTAAAAGGAGGAAGGAACCGGATCTTGTGGAAGATTAAAACTTCGATGCATACGTACTTTGTCCACTACTGAAATGCACAAGAAATGCCCTGGACCGAAATAGATATAGGTGTCGACAGATCATTCATGACGTCATTCGCTAGTAGCCAAAGTTCCATGATCACGACTGCACTCATTAAGAGTAAAATGAAGAATGTTAATTTTATATTCTATCTCCCTCTTTATGTATATATAAGTGCACTCTTTTTGTATTTATTGTTAGTTTTCCTACGAAGCTTGAGCTAAACGAAATCGGTTGGTTTATAATAAATTTCGTGGTTTCATACAAACTGATTGTATTTTATTTAACATATTTTTTACTTTCTAGTGAATATTAAAATAAATAAATGCTGAACAAATTAAGGCAAACTAATTTTTTCTTGAATTTTGGCAGCGATCGAACAGTTGGAATCATAAAATTTGTTATGTTTATTGTGCTATTGTTCTGCGGAGAAATCGGTTAAGGTGTTAAGTGATGTTTTGGAATTCGTTGTATTATCCATCAACAAGATTGAAGTGATACATCAGAGGTCCAACAGCCCATAATGATACAGGTCGTTGTTGTTCTTACATAAAGATTATATTTTAGTTAAAAAAATAATATAAAACATTTCCATCACATATGTATGAATAATTCTTATATAGAGAGTCATTAATTATTAATATCGATAGAATCATCTACTCATAAATGTACTTTCAGCCTTATGGTGCCCATTGTATCCCACTTTACCCTATCTTGGTCTTGCTATCAAGACAATGTCGAGTCATCTTGGAATATAATTAATTGACAAATAGGGGATCATTAGTGTATCAATAGGAACAATGTGTAGGGTGCCTATAACTTGATGAACAAAATTTAAAAATTTTTGAGATACTCGGACATTAATAGTTTTAAAATTTAAAAAAAACCGGTGGTAAAAGCAATAGAAGTGGTATTAGTAGTGTTACTATGTCACTACCAATATAGTGCGAATAAAGTTTTAGAAAAAACTTTAACTCATTAGAAAATAACAATTATATCTTTCTATAAAAAATTGTATATGCATATAAAGTACAGCGAACCTGCCATTCGACGGCCTTTCTACTCATACAATTCTGCATTCGTCCAATATTTCAAATAAAATTCAACTCGGCATTCGTCCAATTTTTCGAATAAAATACAACTCGGCATTCGGTCTGAGTAACGTAGTTAGTCCCGAATTGGCTCTCGTTCGCTAAGAATCATTTTCACAAGCTTCTTAAGGACTGATATTTTGGCTTGGTAATTTTTAAATATGTATATTCATTGAAAATAAATGGATCCAAAAAAGATTGGTGATTTAACCAAGCCTAAAATGGAAGCAGTGAGAACGACATTTGAACTCATGTTTCGGATACTCAGTAAACAATCATCTAAATAATCAATCTTACAAATTTAAATAAATAATCATTTAGACGTCTGGAACAGATTAATCCAACTCACATTATTTCTTTATGAAAATAACTCACATTAATTATTTTCGGCGTTCGTACAAATCGTAATTCGAACAAACTACAATTACAACGTGTACGAATAGTGGAATTCCATTGTATATAAATTTATTAATGTAACAAAATACATTTATACGATAAACGATAAGATTATACAAATCTTAATGTAAATAAATTTAATAGATTAATTTTAATGAAACCACACGTTATTTGTAATGTTAAGATTGTTCAGAACATAGTTAAGTTATAATTTAAACAAATTTACATCAATCACTTAGAATTTGTCTATCTATCGATAGAAATATATTATCACTACCGGTAATATATATTATCATAGATATATTGATTCGGAAATTTTTTCTACATATCTTAAGTTATTTATCTATATATAAGTATTTTTTTTAAAGTATAAGATAAATAAAATATAGTATCTAAGACTTATCTGAATATTTACTTAGGTATATTTTAAATTAATAATGTACGTAATCACAGACCAGTAAATGAATAGACATGAAATAAAGTGTACATATAGGAGAGCGGTTTGAAACATTAGCTGTGGGACGAGAGGCATTCTATACACATTCTTGGTGGAATCATAAATCCGATAGTTTAAACAGTGTTTTTAACAAACAAGACGTATTTTTTTACATTAACGCTTATTATATTGTCAGCGTTTAAATTTTCGTTCCAATCGAATCATATTTAGTAGTGCCAAAGTGATCACATGGGTGACACCAAAATGAAAATATTGAGACAAGAAATTTGCGTTAGTTTATATCTATATATTTGGTGGTCCGTGTAAGTAATCTATTTCTAAGAGAGAAATTTATCGTTTTTGTAACTGGAGTAATATTACAATAGCCAACAATAGTCAATCCTAAAATTATAATATTTTAGTAAAAATAAGTGTTTATGCAATAAAACTCACTATTCTTAATACACGTATGTAATTATTATAAAAAAAACTGAATACGGGTAAGTAGGTACCTGTTGCAGCTACTAATACTAAAAAATGTAAAAATAAAATAATTCAAATGTGAAAACGTGGAAGTGAAAATAATATTTTTAAAATGGTGTTTTAATCAGCTTTGTAACTCACATATTTTTAACTTAGTTATAGTTATGGTTCTTGCGGCTAGAGGTGGAAGGATTTTTTTTAATATCGCTTTTGAAAAAACGTGTTCCTCCACGCATTTAACAGGTCTCGAAGACAGATATTATAGGGTTTGATCATGTTCATTCCGTTCGAGATTGTTCCACAAATTGCATATTGTAACGTGATATAAAAGAGAATTGTTATAAAAATACACAATATTGCAACACAATAGAACGGCGATCAAAACATCGATCATCTTCTCGATGGGTTTGTTATTTTTTGTATCCTCGCGTTTCGACCGGACTGATTAACGAATATAATTTCTGACGCACGAATTCTTTAAGATTATTTTCTATGATGGATAAATGAAAAATAATTAAATCAGATAATATATTATTTAATATATGTAATTTTATTTATATACCTTTCAAGATTATATTGGTTTTAATATAAATAAATTATTTGTTTTTGGATAATTTTGCAGATAAATAATTTTATTTTATTTATCTTAGCTTATAGTTATTAATTTAGAATCTCTATAGTATTCATAAATTACCGATAACAGGATTTATACAAGGAAACTATTTATTGTCATTTTATTTTAGTAATGAAATTTTAAAATATTCGCTCATATTTTATTATAGGTATATCAACTTAATAATACACAATATTAATTTCTTTGAAATTTATTAATCATTATGGCCCGTGTACACGGATGAGATTTTCGACATGAGACAATTTCTGAGACATGGATTGTGCTCACGTGAGACAGCTCTCGGCTTGGTAGTCCACCGTGTACTAACCGAGTCTCGGAGATTTACCGTCTCGCGCTTCACATCACTTGTTTGTGATGTAAAATGTCAGTCCATTGACCATTAATGTTCCGTTCGTTAGTTGGGTGAATTTGAATCTCCATAGCAGCAGTTAAAACGAAACAAATGTATGTAATTTATCACCTTTTGTTTGTCTAATAGTACTGAGATTTATCTCATAGCCGCTCATTCCGTGGATACGCGTCATAAAACTCCAATGCTTGAACTCCGTTAATATTGAAAACATTTTTTAGAAATATTGTATTATCCGCAGAAAAATCTACAATAAGTTTAAAACTAATATTTGCAACTGCTAAAAATGGTAAATTTTTTATGTAGCCTACACGTTACATGAAATTTACGAGTTTGCAGTTTAATTATGAAAAATGTTCCGTCGATACGTCATAGCCTCAACGCGCCAATCAGAACGGAGCACATGTTACTTCAGAAATAACGACATAGTTAAGCCGTGCTTTTTATATTTAGGCGTTCATCCAAATTTGAAAAATGACTGCAAAATATTAAATGTTATCAACGTCAGCTAAAAACATCATTCTGCATTATATTTAAATTGGAATTATGTATACGTAAAATATGCATCGTCCATACATACTCGTATTTAAAATTAAGTAATATTAATGATTCTAAAAACTTACAATGAAGCTTCAACATGGTTATTACTAATATTCCTTCAGTAAATTTACTTACTCGCATGAAAGATTTATATTTTAAAAATGTTCAAGAAGAAATGATGAAAGTAGAATAAAAATAATTATTTTCACAGTATTCAAATAATTATATTGTACTACTGAAATTTTTCCTAAGACTTTATATTCACAGATGTAAGAGCTTTACATTTTAAAACTTCGATGGTGAAAGACTGTAAGAATAAAAACGCGCGCTACTTTATCGACAAACTTCTTTATTCGTAAATGTCATACCCAAGCTAAAAGAGTTCATATTATAGTTTGTACATCTGTGTAGAGATGGTGCTCATTGTATTATTTGGATTTTGTAAAAAATATTTTAGTAAAATATTATACAATAATCACTAGAGTACTAAAGAGATTAAGATTAATTTTATTTTTTTGAAAATTTATATTTAAATGCTTAAATGTATTTAATATTTTCTCTACTTGCCATCACTTTCATTCAATACAGCATCCGTTGCTGTGGTAACTGAATCTCCACGATAAGGACTATAGAATCCTAGACACCCGCAATCGCGAGGAAATTCAGAACATTTATTATATAAGGCTGGTTTCGTCATTTTCTAAGATAACCTTGGTCAGAAATTGACAACCTGTAAATCGTACTTGAAATATTTATCGTGTTGGTATATACATAGACAAATAATATAATATAATATACTAGTTTGTTAAATAAAAAATATGCTATTATAAACTTGTAACCGGTAATAGTGAGAACAAAATACAGAGTTCAGTGGCGTTTTTCGTTATTAAAAAAAAATAAAATTAACAAAATAATAACGACAGTGTTAATTTTAATTAGAATAAGTTGTGCAAAGTATAGTACATAAAAAAAGAATTATGTTACTATTTTCGTTGTATATTTTTATGTTTAGGATAAGCATTGATACTGTATGCAAAACTTTTCAAATAAACTGATTTTGTCTACTTTGATCACTGTATTAGATATATTACGTATCGTGTACAAAATAAATTTATCTAAGGCTATTTGAGTGACCAACGTAAAAACAAATCTTTAAAAATATATAAATTATCATTATTAAAGTTGTAAATCAATGTAAATATAGATATATTAAAAAAAAAAAAAAATCAGGCAGAGAAATATATATATTAATAATATATAGATCATGCATGTCCTAAATTATTTTGTTTAGGATACTACCTTCTTTCAGATTTTTTTTCGTTTAATTTGGTCAGGTCTTTTGTAATTGTTCTCGTATTGATTTAGTTTAATAACCCTTGCATAAGGTTAAAAATAAAATAAACCAATTACTTTGAAACAAGTAAAAAAAAATATACATATTTCAGTATTCAAAGGTTATGTATCCCAGTCTGCCGTTCTTCATGGCCCACATACAACCTATATACCCCACGACACCCCTTTAGCAAGGAGAGTTTTGGCGCAGTTGTCTATTAGCCTCAGCGCCTATTCAGTAGTTGAACCAGATATTAGGGGTATATTAGATATGCCGCAACGAGAACAAATCTCCGCAGGAATTCGCTGAGTGAAATGTGGATGTTTAGTCGAGTGTCAAAGATTATGTTCCGTTACTCATAAATCGCGGCAGGCTTTGAGCCCCGCGGTTTCTAGTGCCGCTGGCTTCAAACTTTTCGCAATTTGTCAAGACAATCTTTCCGGGCTCGGGAGATAGAATCATTGTCATTTTTATCACAAAGCTAATTTATATACTTTTGTTGTACTTTTTCGCAAAGCTCCAAAGGTTTTTATGGAAGTTTTAGGTTGTATTGTAATATTTTATGGCACAAAAACACCAAAATGAATTTTAGTGATCTAAAACAAGTTTCCATACATGTATTGTAGAAAATTACCACTGAAATGATTTATACCGTTTCAATATACATAATTTATTATAACATAATTTACACAATACCTACACTAATCTTACAACACTCCCACTACATATTTTTTATTTTTTTATTTCTCTTTTTATTCCTGCCGATGATTTAAATAACAGCACGAAAAAAAAACTGTCTACTTTAACACAGACTTCAGTCTAGCAAAGTAGCCAAGACAACGCTGTATATATCAGAGGTGAAGTCTACTTCATCCCACACAATAAACTACGAGTATTAATGGTGTCTTATGTTTATTATGTTATAATATATTCATCTCTGATAGAACAAAAATATGTATGTCATCTAATAAACAAATGAATGTGTACCTATAAGTATAAGTATATACTAATACCATTACAATATAAATTATATTAATCATCTAGAAAGATATATAGAAAAAATCTATCTATCGAAAAAATATTTTGTTGCAACCAGGATATTTATAATATCATCAGGTTATTTATTATACCAGTTGATAAAACTTGCATTGAATAATTCAATCCAATTAAAATTGTAATTGATCATAAATTTTTTGGTTAAACTTATTCTGAAAGTCCTTGGTCTATTGGTCTATGTATATTTTATTCCGATAATTACTTTATTGTTAATTAATATAAGACTCACAAGCCAAATTTATAATTAAGTATTGAATTGTATTGGGTTCATTAAAACATATTCAATATCTTATGTATTTTATAGTTAAATATATAATTCTGTTATTAAATTTCATTTTATCATTTTGTTGCAGAACTTCAAGAACATGATCTCCTACACGCCATTGCAGTACCGTTTAGCGATCCTAAATACCAATACTTCGACGAAGGCCTGGACGGATTTCCCGCATACGGTCTAAAACCAGGATCAAAAATCAAATCTCCATACAGACTCTTCATTCCAGAGAAGTTGTATCCTGAGTTCGCAATAACTACCACGGTCCGCCCTTCGACTAAGGACGGAGGATTCTTGTTCAGCGTGCTCAACCCTCTAGAAGAAGTTGTTCAGTTGGGCGTCCAAATAGTACCAGCTGGTCAGCAGTTGATGAATATTTCTCTTCTATACACGGACGTCAATTCTTTCATCAGATCACAGAAGATCGCCAGTTTTGGAGTTCCGAGCTTTGTGAAGAAGTGGACGAGGATAGCACTGAAGGTGACAACGGAGAATGTGACACTATTTTTCAACTGCAATGAGTTTGATACCCAAGTTGTGAAACGAGAGCCCCAGGAGTTGGTGTTTGATTCAGCTTCTACACTCTTCGTGGGTCAGGCAGGTCCTCTCATCCAGGGCGCATTTCATGTGAGTTTTTATTATAAATATATTTTTATTTTCGACAATTCTTTGGCTTCTAAGAGTAAATTTCAAAATGACATAAATCATTGAAAAAAACCTTTAATTCAGATTTAATATAACCAAAAAAAAACAATTTATACATATGAATTTAAAATAGTGCATGTACAAACATTGAATGTTAATTCTTCAGTTTTACATATTTTAATGCTGAAAATGAAATATTTTATCAATCTAGTTTTGCTGAAAAATATCATAAAAATTGTTTATTATAAATATATGTGACATGCTAATTATGTTTTGTGATAATTTTTAATGACTCATGTGATTTTATTTGACATTCCATCTTCACGAGATATTGAGCTTTCCAGACTAAGGTAAGTAGGTACTTTATTACAATATTGCAAGAAATGAAAACGTATATTATTTTTTGATGTATGGATCTTTTAATACGTTTAGGTACATTACGTCAAACGAGATCTTTAGAAAATGAAAAACAATTATCAGCACTAAAATAATTACTTACAAATTATTATGTTTGTTATTTTTATTTATTTATTTTATTTTTTATTATACAGATCATTAACAGTCTATTGATACAAAATAGTTTAGAATAAATGATTATTTCAAAATATGGTTACTAAACCTCTTAAAAATGTTTATCACATGCGTTCACCATAATCTTACTATACTACCCACCGTAGCCTACTGATGCTACAGTGAGTACGAATCATGAATTGGCAAGAAAATACAATTTCTATATATACCTATATATAAATGAGACGTTATTATAAAATTCTGAAAAAATTACAATACAAAATATATGAAAGCATTATGTAATACATATTAACATTCAGCAACATATTAACGTATTAAAATATGGTTTCAAGAAAAAGTGTCGTCAAAAATTTTCCAGAGAATGAATAAAATATCTAACTCATCTATTGTGCAAATGTCATTATACAATCGATACAATCGTGAAATCGGATTAAAGAACGCAATATTGCTGTGGTAGGCATCTAGCCTGAACGATTTTTGCTTCCTTAATGATCTGGTACTTACGTGAAGATTTACTTTAGAGATCAGTGTAGTGTCGACCAGATTAATAACAACCTTGTACAGAAACAAAAGATCAGCAATATTGTGCCTCGTGTGGTGTTTTAATCTATTGTTTATCAACGATTCACTATGTATTTATACATTTCTGCTTACATCTGCTCTAAATGATCATAATTTTTATGAAACTTTTTGAAGAGATTGTTTTTGTGACCCTAGTAACTTTTTGATTTGTCTTAAATATTTGTTTTATATATTCGACAATAGTTTCTTATGATGGTCGGTTTTAGAATTATACGAATCAAAAAGCGGTAATTTAATTTATGTCCATTAAAAATCGCTCATCGCTCGTGGTTCAATGCATGTACTCTTTTGGAAATGGTAAAACGTACAAATTTTCAGTGACAAATAGACCCGCGAACAGCACGTTCAATGTTCACGAATTTCCATGCTCGCTATTGTCTGTGTATGTTTGCATACGCCAGTGTTCGCTGCGCGTCGCATGTATAAGTCGTTTTCCATATAAACATTATACATTCGCAATCCCCCACGTAGATACCGGGTGATTAAAATAAAATTTCACACGAAAGAGATTGTTAGTCAAAGCAATTTCGTTGCTCACAACGTGTACTATTTTTTCAACCAACATTTTTATCTACCTGGGTTTGAATTATTGTGTCAATCGTTTAAATAGTCGGGTAAAAAAAAATCTAAATTATTTATGATTTTGATTTTATACATACAAAGGAGACTAAGAAGGCAATCAAATATGTATTCAACTATTATTCATAAAATTTATACTATAAATAAAAGTGTAGATAAATACATACAACTGGTTAACACCGTCAAAATGCCACCAAAACAGCAATTAACATTATTATATATATTTGGTAAATTTACAGTAATGTAAGATCTAGAACTGTTCCGATTATTTTTTGAGGGGCAACTTCTTGGAATACGGTAGTGCAAATTCAGTGAACGGAGTGTAACGAAAATTGAAACGGAAACCAAACTTTTCCAATAGTGACGCAACTAGTTCGACGCCAAGACACTAGGACTCATTGCTGAGCGTCGTGGCAACCGGTGCACAATACGTCTGTCTCCATTCTTACTGGTCTTAAGCCACGTTGATGACAGCATTTAAAAAGGACTCCGTTAATTCTTTTATTTGACTGTCCATTTTGCAGGAGACCTTCCTCTTGCTCGCTTTCATTCAATTGTCCCTGTGATCACGAGCTTTTCGAGAATCATCGTTTCTTTTGGCAATATGTCTGAAGTGTCTATATAAGAATTATTTACCTGCATGTTGTCGAAAATCTTCCTGTAATACTTAATTAATGGAGGATATATACATTTGTGCGCCTTGCGGTTGACAGGATATGCATCATCCGTCTCCAGTACCACATCTTTGAGGCATTCAATAATTGATTTAATTAAGGTTATTTTTTTAATTTGATGAAATGGAATGATGGATTTATGGAAATGGAAAAAAATCGGAGAGAATGAAAGACTTAGGTAGTTAGTTATAACATGGAATTAATGCATAAAGAATGTATCCTCAGATAAAATCACAAACCGCAATGAAAACCTGGCGTATCAAAGTATATAATTTGAATGACTTTAAGAGGAAGATGATGATATCTAAGTACCTAGCAATTTGTGATATTTATATCTACATGAAACGAGTAAATACCATATATTTGAGATTTTAACAAATTAAACAATACTTGTTTCAATACAAATTAAATGTATCAATTAGAAAGATATACAGGAAAATTCAATTTATCAAAAAATATTTTTGTTGCTACCGGGATTCAAACCTGAATCCTTCACAATCCGAGGAAATGTGCGATTAGACTACACCAACATAGTAAGATGACGACAAATTTTCGAACTTATATGCTGTAGTTCTTTCAAATTGACGCATATATTTTTCTAAATTTAAAAACTATCACCTCTTATTGCGAAAATCTCAAATACCTTCTAGTAATATTCGCTAGGAGACGCCAGTAATTAAATCAATTTATTATTATTACATTTTTGGATAAACTTTGATAGAATTATAAACTAAGCACATTATTATTATAAAGTTGCAGTTTTAAAATACTACAGAACTACATATGTTTTGAAAAACTGCAACATCACAATAATAATGTGTTCACTTTAATTAATTGTTTCAATGTCTAAATTGATTTGAATATTAAAAAATACTTATTTTATTAACTCTCAATAAGAATAGTTCACGATGAAGGGTACTAAGGTTTGATATTGCAGATGATGGCGCGTATGATCTGTCATTACCTATTCCGGTCCACGAAATTTCTCGTGCGGAATAAGTTTGAAAGAAATATATTTAACATTTATATTAAACAAATATTATCCATCTTTATGATTCTCAACTACTTAGGTGCTTGCGTGTGCGAGAAGTGAAGAATGTGTATTAGAACGTACTCCTATGAGTGCAATGCAGTGAGTAATTTATAGAGACGCGCGGGTAATTATTGTAGGGGCCCCGCTTTCTCAAAGGGTCCCTGAATCACTCAGAACAGAGAAGTAAAACCAGTAGCAATATAGAAAGCATAATAAAAAATTAAGGCCTAGAAAAACTGTTATAGCTTCTAAATACTGGTGTATCTGATTGTGCTCGGCTGTTTTAAGTTATTCATGACTTTGTATTCGTGTTAGTTAGACAGGCCATAAATATAATGTACACGTGACAGTTTTTATACTAAAAAAAATATAATAATTTACATAAATAATAAGATAAATCAGTTTGTTTGAACCACATGTTTCGATACTTATGATTTAATTTTATCTGTGTTTGTATTTTTAATTTTAATTTCCTGTTGTTGTTGTTTCCATGTTTCCTGAAGAAGATACCATGGGTATTGAAACATGTCGATTTATCAATAAATAGTGGTTTAAACAAAGTGTTTTATGTTGTTATTAATATAATATGTGGCCACAAATTAATTTTGTTAATATTGAAGAAATAATAATTTACGCCTCATTTATTTATAAATAATTAAAATAATGATTTCAAAATGTTTGGAATAATATTAAATATGTTTCATTTTCACGAGACTTGTGGATGCTGGTACATATGTTGGAAACTAAAGTGTTTTAATAAAATAAATGCTACTACTTCAAATATATTCAGAATTATTCTTTCAAATTAGTCATTAAAATCATTTATTGTTGCTAAACAGGGTACTGTATCTGAAAATGTTTTAATAAACAGTTTCGGAGTACACCGGATATTGCATGATGCGGTAGATTCTAATTCTGTTGTAAAACTAAATAGCTCTATTTGACTACAGTGACATCTGTGTTTGTGTCCACAAGCATGCAGTCAGGGATCTAGATGTGTGATGTTGATCTTATACAAGTGATGAATAAAGCTTAAATCCACGTTTCGTCCAGCTGTACTAAACAACGAGGTGTGACAATTTTATTTAATATTAAATGTACCTTTAATAAATACGCGGGCGAAACAGTCAATGTACTATACACTAATGAATGACACTAAGGACTTAGACGGGGTTATTATTTTTTAATGAAGATTTGGATTATATCCTTATTTTCTGGAATATTGTTGAGCACTTGTCTCACATTTTGGTTGATATCTGTTGTTCCGTATTCGCTATTATTTTTTTGATCGGTGAACACATATATTACATGCGTTTGAAAAAAAAATTGTTAAATGTAGTATTATATTTGTTCCTTCACCTAGCCCACTCCCAATTCAGTACCCTTTCGTCTGGCAGATCGACCAGTTCTAATGTTTTGTGAAATTCACCGAGAGTGGGAGTGAAATTTCACTGTGATCAGTGTATTGATTAATGAGTGGACGTACTCAAACAAAGTATTTGTGTGTATGTAAATCATTGAACAGTGCACCAGAGTCGCCTGTCGTCCTGTTCAAATTGAGTGGACTTCAGGAAAAGCAAGAGATCGTCAGGTGAGTCAAGCTGTCTTCCTCATTCCCGTAAGTCAATACCCTGGTCCGCTATTATCGAAGGATACTCAATTTCCATTTCTCTATTCCATTCCTTATTTCATCCATCTACCCATCTCCATTTTCTATTCCCATTCCACCCCGTCTGATTCTATCACAACCATTGTTTTCGGCGACTAGCGTCGGTTACATCAGTTATATTCGATAATCTTCGTCTTTTATGAGCAGTTAATAATTGAGTAATCGCTTTCTAAGCCAGAAAGTCACAGTGAGCGCACTGCGACTGCTCTAAATTCCGTGCTCCCATTATTACGCTAAAGTGCACACGCAGATATCTGTTACCATCTCAATACTTAACTAATAAGTGGCTCTACCAGCTTGAAATTTACGCACGTATTAGTTTAAATACAATACAGTTGTCACGAGCTACACAGGCAACATTCCGGGAATTAAACTGCTACACCTCGTATTAGCAAGGCAAAAATATCAAAATATTTTTTATTCGATGAAAAAAATAACACCTTTAGTATGGTAATTTCATATTATCTATCTAAATAAAACTGTAACTGATTTTATTGAAAATATTCGGAGGCAAATTTAAATTGCGCTCGGGAAAGCGATAAAATAAATAATGCCAAATATTGTTGTGGCTGAAGGGAAATTGATATTGATAATTTAAAATCAGTGATGAAATGCAATTCATTAATGCGGGTCTATCGTATTCGTATACAAATTATTAAACGGATTAATCGGATTCTAGATAGCGATATCAATTCATTTTGTTAAATGAAAAAAATAATGGGTATGTGTTTTTGAATCGTATAATATTATCAAAATATTTATTGAATTGTTTTCTCATTTCTGTTTACATTTAGAACCTATTACGTATTTTCATCACACATCTCGTCTTTAATTTAATTTGAATTTGCAGTAAGCGAGTTTTAACCATTTTAACGATTATTAAAAGATTAATGATAATATCGAAGAAATAAGAAAGTATCACCCCTATGAAGTATACATACTCGTGAAAGATTAACGATACAATCCGCTAAATCTTTCCATTTCACATTAATACATAGAAAAAACAGTTTTCTTAAGACCTAGAAAAAGAAATCGATATTTGGGGAGTGGAAGCTTAAGGGTTTCCAGATTATTTTAAAATTCGTGTGATCTTATAAATAAAATTCTAAAGTACTTTAATGTCTGTTCGTTATAAATGAAAATCGAATGAGATACACATCATTAAAGAGAAGTGTAAATTAATTTGAAAGTGTAATCGTATACAAAGATATTTAAAAAAATTGAAATATTGCAAATTAAATTACTACGAATTAAAAATAATAAGGTGATTTAAATTGAAAACTATAATTATTTCATTACAATCAGTTTTCAAAATAAAAATGTCATAATCCAATATACACACGTATGAAGCGTAACAGAGATAGTCGCTAATGTTTAAGCTGCGTGTAACGATTACATACTGTTATGGGCAGCATTGAGATGCCAAAAGTTTCAGAATGTCTCATACCTCACCCTCCCGTTCCCCTGGAATATTTTATTCTTTATAACTTTTATCTCTACTCTGTTTATATTCTTATTATTAACGATTTATATATACATTCTTATTATTTGTATTAACGTTTCATTTGATTTGGATATTAAAAATTGTTTAAGATTTTTAACAGGACAGGGACTAAACACATATCATGCTTTGACAAAATATATTTTGTTATTCCATGGAATTTTAAGTTGAATCAAGTGAAAAAAAAACTGTACTAAAATTGTGTTTAAAAACGATGTATAAGCGATATCACGTGAGCAACACGTACGACATGACATGTTGCTCACGTAAATAAAATACTCTCGTGAGCAACACGTACGATTCGCTTGATTCGAATACTACAACACTGTGCGCTGCAGAACAGCAAGTTCTTAAGCGGAATAACTTGAGAGCAATTAGAACTGGTGTTAATTAAATCCCGTAATACAATAGTCGGCTTCCTCGGAGCTCCACCGTAAATAAGGCCCAGCCCGAGACAGTCGGCTACTATTATGACCGGTACATCCAACGTTTTAGACTGACCGTTTTTATGATTTATAATCCAAAAAGGAGTGAGCGTAATTAAAGTTCTGGAAAGACGGTAATCCATAGGCTTTAGTATGACACATTGCGCGGCTTAAGCCGAAAAATCGGCGCTTTGTTGAAGCGAAAATTCCGTCAATTTATTTCGCTTCAATGCTTCGGAACAGCTGATATTTAATTAAAACATTAAGAACAAAACAGTAATTTGTCCTCATTGTTATTTCTACAGTTTGGTTTTCGGATTTCTTATAGCTTGTTTCTGTAATTTACTTTTGTCATAATAATAAAATATTAATTGATTTATTTAAGGAATGTAGTTATTTTAAATATGAATTAAATATATTAATTAGAAAGATATACATATAAAATCAATTTTATCTGATAAATATTGTTGTTGTGCCACCGGGATTCGAACCTGGATCTCTTTCCAAACCGGGGAAGGTGCATTATACAACTATGCTACAGCGACGATATTTTAAGCGACAAATTTTCTAACCTTTATGTTACCTTTTTTTAGATATTAATACATTTAATCGTTCCATTATTTGAAAGAGTCAGCTACCTTATTTTTACGGAATCTCAAATACCTTTGAGTAATCTGATAGCAGACGCTAGAATTATCAATTCATTTTTATTAAATTTTGGACACATTGATACAACTTTATTATTAGGAGAACACATGAAGTTGTAATTATTTAGAACACAGATCTATGTTCTGAATAATTATAACTTCACAATAAGAATGTGTTTTCCTAATAATGTAGTTATTGCCAACTTTGTTACTCTGAGAAATTTTATATGTTCTATTGATAAATTGTAGGACTTTTTCTGTTTATATCTTATCATATATTTCATTTGTGTATTATTTATAATTATTAATGATAATAAAACGATCATATTTGTTATAAAACATAAACGAGTCATTTACTTCCAAACCTCTCTATAATCAAAAATGAAAAAAAAAATTTAATGCAGTTTTAATAAGAAAAAAATTATACTTGCGATTGGTTCAAATACAGACCACAAATAATAATTTAAGTAATAGAACAAACAAAAACATGTTTAAGATTCATGTCAAAACCTTCTATAATTGAGTACTTAACTTCCAAACGGCTCAATAATGAAACTGACGATTAGTTTTTAGTCGTACTCCAATGGCTTTTCTAAAGAATATCAAATAACGTGAGTGACAAACACCTAAAATAGGCGTATTGAGTTTCAAACAATTCTATAAATGGTATAAATTGTCAATAAATTTTTTAATTTCTCAAAATTGACAACATATTTGTATTTTTTTTTTTGCATTTCCTGTAATATTAATACATACACCGTATCTTCAAAATATCTATTGAAATATTTAGATGAAAATTCTATTTTTAAACATTTATCGTGATTTCTGTTTTTTTTTTAAATCCTTTATAGAGGAACTTAAAAATAAACGACTCAAATACTAAAGTTGTAGAGTAGGTACCTACTGTGAGTTGGGATAATTTATATGAATAATTCGTATAGAGGAATAAAACGTGTATTTTTAATATTTGAACCAGAAAACGACAAAATAAAAAGTTGATAATGAGCTAACTAAGGAAGGTTTTACATTTGATGAAGTTGGTTCATCTGATTTGATGAGATAATCTGTATTAAACGAGAAAATAAAAACATTTGTTTTACATTCACAAGATCTTACATACCAATATAAATAAAAAACTAGGTATTAAATTGTAGTGATGTACAATTTTTTTGAAACCGCTGTCCAAAGCCATTAGATATCTTGTCTTCATGGTTTCATAATACCCGTGTATCCGGTGTACAATGTACAAGAGCCCGCGCGTGCGCACTTTATTCACTCGGAAGGCAGAGGGCAAAACATCCCCAAACTACTTCTGTACGTTTTTAAATTTGGAACGTGCTCCTCCTAAATCTAACTGATCCAAGCTAGCCCAGAGCAAATAGTAGGAGTTACACGGATTGTATGTTAAATGAAATCGCATTGAATCTTTTCGTTGTACCTACCTACCTATTGAAAAAACGTGTATAGAAAAAGTTCCGTATTCGTCTCGCAAATCTAATATTAGATATCTTTCCACCCTACTGTTCAGTTGTTGGTAACTGGGAGGGTAGATATTGGTATCTTGATCCCCGAATATGTACTTTTCTGGGATGATTCTCATACCTAATTCTGTATTATATTCTGAAAGATTCATAAAACGTAGGAAAAAAACAGCATTTTACTTGCAAACACAATATAAAAATAATAATACTTCTTTCACAATTCCACATCCTGTTTATTGTGTTTATAAAGAGACAGTGGCAATAATGAAAAGTGGTTTAAAACAAGTAAGATTTATCACTTAAAAATACACAAAGAATAAATCATCTTTATGGAAAATATAGTTACTACCGAAGCACAAACTCAGAATTTTCTAATTCCGGTAGAATGCATATTAGAATGGTATTATGACATTTGTATATAAGATAGATTATTTTTAAAAAAATAGTGGATTCTTTAAACACAAGAATACTGCGTGTAGCTGTCTTAATCTATAATACTACCAATTTAATTTCGTGTGATTAATATATATGATTTCATTACTAAGGAGAATATATTCTCATTGTAAAGTTGTAATTATTCAAAACATAGGTCTGTGATATTTTAAATACTAATTAAATGTATTAATTAGAAATATATACATATAAAATCAATTTTATCGAAAAATATTGTTGTTGATATCGGGATTCGACATATTTATATCAATATGTCCAAAAAATGTATGAAAATGAATTGTTAATTTTGGCGTCTGCTTACTTAAAGATATTTGAAATTCCGTATAAATAAAGTAGATGGCTATGTATTGAATGGAACGATAGATGCATCAATTTGAAAAGTGTATCATATAGATTTGAAAATTAGTCGTCAATCCACTGTGTTGGTATGGCATAATCGGACAATGTACATTCCCCGGATTGGAAGAGATCCAGGTTCGAATTCCAGTAGCAACAATAATATTTTTCGATAAAATTGATTTTATATATATATCTTTCTAATTAATACATTTAATTTGTAAATTTTTTATATATAATTTCGTATATTTTTTGTATATAATTTTGATTTATCTAAAGTTATTATTTTCGGTTAGTATAGCATGTGTGGAGAGAGCACAGATGAAAAAACATTTTTTCTGAAAGTAATACTTATAAAATAAATAAAAGAAAACAACAAAAAAAGTTATTTTTATACAACCAATAGAAGAGGAAAGGTGTTACTTATTACATGGCGTGTTTTATTAGTAGTCTACATATAATGTAGAAATTCGCGAGAAAAGTCTACACAAGACAACAACAAAGTGCCGTATAAAACTGTGTCTCTCGTAAAAAATAGCATATAAAATAATGTATGCTTGTGTACGGGATGCGATAAAAATCGAAAAAATTCTAAAGCTTTCAATGTAGAATAAAACACATAGGGTAGGTAGAGATTCTTCTAAGAAAGGAAGATATTCGTAACTTTTTACGAGGTCGTTTCATTGGTGAGGCCATTGTCTTGCATTGCCTCTTATCTCTTAGTGAATGATTACCCGGACCTTAAGGCCTGATCTACACTTTTCAAGTTGACGAGTACTTCGGTAGGTGTGACGTCAAAGGAGTATGTTCATTTTTAATTATTTAGTTATGAATTTCTGTAAATCGTACGAGGAATTTATGTCGAAATAACATAACATTTAAATATATAAATTTTAGGTTTTCACAGATTTTGATTATCCCGCGTCTGTTGGCCTTGAGAAAGACCACTGTTGTCCCAACGTTTCAGATAAATCTCATTACCTTGCTTTCAGATGGGCCGTATCGGTCAAGTGTCGCTCTAAAATGATCATGAAACACGTATTTTCAAGTAGGCAGTTCTGCGCTAAGTACAGATACGGAATAACCGAGAAACTTAATTTCTAACATATGCATTTGTACCTATATGTTATTTATTTACCGTTGAGCGCAGAAATATAATTTTGAAAATAAATAAAATAATAGAAATATTTGAACATGTTCAAGAACATAAAATTACTGAATTTTTACCTACAAAGACACTGTTATTAAACAAATATATACAAAGCTTTGTCTCTATGAGATATCTGATATTTGTTTAAATAAAATGGTTTTTAAAATTAGATATTTTATCCAACATTTAAATAATATATTAATAAATTAATGAATAATGTTAATTTAAAATTTTTAAGATTCTTGAGCTGTTTTAACTTAACTTAAAAAAATACAAATATATTTTAATAGTAAGATAAAAGCTTAGAGTTACATGAGTTGTAATGCGATGATTATTTGTGTGTTTAAGTAAGCGGTTTGGCTAAGTTTGACGTAACCGTTAACACATTTCAGAAAATATTGTATAAGCTTTGACTAATTAATTTTTGAAAATCAGATAATAAAATATCTACTTTATTACGCCGTGGCTTTGGTAGCTCGTAGTATCTAGACCAGACTTCAGAATGGGGCATTTGTTAAGATTATAGGGAAATAATATTCGGTGAGAAACTGGGCAGAGAAAATACTTTCATGAAAAATGGAATAATTTATTGCATCCATCAGGGACTTAAAGAGTTCATAAGATTTATGAGTAAGTATATATAAGATATTTTATTATATTGCTGGAAATTATTAATTTTACAAGATTTATCGATACAGCGAAATAAATGAAAAATACATTACTGATGACGTAGATAGACAACAAATCAATTATGACTTGTTGATTAAGCTTTTCAAGGATACATAAAATATTGAATGTATTGGATTTAAGATTAAGTATTTGAATTGAGTTTTGAAGATAGCAGTACCAGAACATGACCGCAAAAGACCTAGCTAGCGTGATCAGGTATATTAGATAATCAACACAATAAATCAAACACGATTTTTTTGGTTATATTTATTTTTTACAAATAATTGGACTATCGTTTCGATTGTCTAGGGTGTAGGCCATTATTATCTGATCGTACAATCGTCCAATTATTTGGAAAAATTAAATAGAAACAAAATAAATGTGTTTGATTTATTGTGTTGATTAACAATGGAGTTCTATTAAATGAATACCGTTTGTATTCAAAAAATAAAAAATCAGGTATATCAGATATTTGAAGATATAATACCTTCAACAGTTGACGAGCGTCCGTGATAAATGAGTGGTATGTCAGTACATAATTAAGTGTAATTCTATCCTATCTGTCTATCTGCCTACGGAGAAACAGCATAATGATAAGTTATGACTAGATGGTTTAGTAATTTGTATCAAAATTTTCTGATGTTTACTTCATATTTACGAAACGATATTAGGAGAATTTTTTAAACTAAACTCTTCAAATCACTTGATTTACCTAAAATTTATCAACTCTAGATTAGCGATTATTTTTTCTCGCAATAACACCTCATTATATCATATGTCAATACACCATTAAAAACTTCCCTAAATGAAGACTACATTTGGAAAAATAAAATTCCTATACCTAGCACCCAAAATTTATAACATTTTAGACCCCAACACAAAACAATTCCTATCACCTGCGTTTTTCATAAAGAATGGCTGAAGAAGAGTTAATTCAGTGCTTATATAGAGTGATTTGAAAGAAAATGACAATTGTTTGTGCTATTTAATTCAAAACCATTATTTTTTTTTGTAAAATGGGATCGTAAAACTGAAAAAAAGTAGAAAATGATGGAAATCAAATTATAAAATAATTATTCGTAATGAAAGTGAAAAAATCGATTTTAAAATTGATTGAAAAACACTGGCTTTCTTTTATGGATTTTTTGGATTTTTTTGGATTTTTTTCATGTAATGAATATGTTTTACATTTAAAATGAAATACGTGCGAATGAATGCCCTCATTACTTTTGTATTGCTCGTTGCTGTCGGCCCGGTATTGTCGGTGCGCATTTGTCTGCGCGCTATTGTCGGGGTTGTACTGCGCGCTTTAACCTTGCGCGCAGTTGTCTGCGCGTAATTGTAGGCACGCAATTGTCGAGGTGCCGTAAACATATTTTAAAATAAGAGATGGTTTTTCTAGATTTGACCTAACCTATGTGAGAAATTGCCTTAGTACATGGAGAAAACAATTGATGGTTGTCATGATATAGGTGAGTATACAGTTGGATAGATACAGTCGGAAACATTTGGTAAATATGATAAATTTAGTGGTAATAATGATAAATGTGATATATACGGTCGGATGAATATGGTATATCGGACATACATGATAAATGTGATATATAGTCGGACAGATATGATAAATGTAGAAATAAATCATAAACGACTACACCGACCTGGCATAATAACATTTAATTTACTTTGTTTTGGTTAAAGACTTGCAAGGGGCACGCGATGTGGTGTTTTATCCTCTAAACATATCAATATAATAGCATGGTATTAATACGTATATATTATTTAATACCCTTGACACAATTATTTTAAATATTTTGAAATAGAGCCAACTTTATACCCATAAATAAAGACTAACAAATTATAAATTTACGTCCATACAGCATAAAAATACATAATTAATTATTTATATAATTTATTATTATATTAAATATATGTAACAATATTTATATTAACTTCACGTTTCTAGAAGTAGATGCTTAAAGTCATCTTCCTAAATACATACTCATCTGTTAACGAGACAAATTGTTATTTTATTAGAAAAATTGTTTTAATTTACTTAAAAAAATAATAATTTATAGAACCAAATATGAATTGTTTGGTTCGATTCATACGTCTTATTTCCAGAACCATTTTCAGGTGTCGCTATATTTCATTAGCCTGGCGATCGACATCTCCGAACCGCGTGTATTCACGATCAGGACCCGAGCACCGAACTAAAGTGCATGTGGTTTGAACGATGACATTTCAAGAATTACGACGTGAACTTTATTGGATGGGACCTGCTCTTTTATTTCGACAAATAAAACGTTTTAGGGGTATCTCCTGAACTTCTTGCAGCAATATTTCAAAATTTTTTGAACGTTGAAAATGTGGTTTGTTGAACATTACGTTTGGTGAAAGATGCTTCAATTATTTTTAATACCAGTAAAATGAATAAAACTGCTTAGGTAAAGTTAAAATGAATTCGACTACATGATTTATTTTTATGAAGAGTATACTCGAGTGGGAATGACGATATATGTAGTGGTGGTAGAAAGACACCAAAGTAGTGCAAGATCAAAATCCAAGGTGTGCAGTTAAAACAAGTCGACGAATTCAAGTACATCGAAGTGGAATTCTCTAGCGTCGGGAGACAGGAATGTGAAATAGGTAGGTGAATTAGGGTTGCTAGTGAGATCAATAATCTAGGCTATTAAAATAAGCTATTTTAGGGAGTAGCAGAAGTATCATAACACTGCTCAACACATAATTCAGTGCCTGAAAAGGTTAATCTATTTCTGAAATAAAAATCTACTAATTTAATAAGTGGCATCAGATTATTTATATCAGCTCTAGTTTTGAAGATACAGCACATCCAGTCTTTTAATTTTTTACTCATACTCGTGTGTAATTTTATTAAAATGAGTTTTATTTCATATTATACAAACAAACATTCAGAAAAAAGTATTATTTAACATACAATTATTTAAATACAAAGTAAATGTATTAATTAGAAAGATATACATATGAAAACAATTTTATCGAAAAATATTGCTGTTGCTACCGAGATTCGAACCTGGATCTCTTCCAACAAGTGTAACATAAATGATAATGATGATGACTTATTTTTGATGACCGCAAACTAATAAAAGTAAATTATAAAAGGGTTCAAATTATGTTACAGTATGTAAAATATATGTTTGGAGAAGAGCCGTTACCCTCTAAAATAAAGGTAATAATTATGATAACATTACTCCCTGTAATGGTCTGTATACACAACAATACGAGTGTGACAAGTCACGCCACGTATGTACGGATTTATTTATTTAACAAAGCAATGAAATATTTAACAGTAATTAAGTCATGTAAAGATAATAATCTTCCCAAACTCTCAAATTTATATTATAAGAAATACATTGTAGAGAAATAATTACGTTAATAATAAAACTTTTAGAAAATTTAGTTACGAGTGCGCATAAAATGGGTATTACTTATAGTACCAAAGAGTTTTATTAGAAAAAATATAATGATAATAAGACTGCTGAAACAACACCCCTCTATTCTATATCATATTTACTATGTTTCACCTTTATAGATAAATGGAAGCCAACGAATACAGTACGTAACAGTCTAGAAGTAACAAATGTACCGATGCACGAAATGTACCTTAATCTTTGCTGAAGTTATGGACAGGTCAACACCAACGTGGTAAGGTTTGTAAGAAGGTGTGTTAATAAAGGATCAACGGTGACTGAGATAAAGATAGGCATATCAAAAACGGAAATAATGGTTAATAGTCGAATATAACATTTTTGATTTACGTGGAGATAATTTGAAATAGGTAGAACGTTTCAAATATGTGAGAGGCGAGTGTAAGAATTATGTACGATGTTGCATTCATTTAAAGAAATCAGCCAGAAATATCTATGACAATAGTCTTAAAATATATCTATAGACCGATATTGGCGGACTGGTGTGAACAATGGATACATACGATAAAAGTTGTATTAGGAATATCTGAGATATCTTTGAGTGGACGTAGTAGACGTGGATGTGTTAACCAGAAAAAATATAAATGAGGGGTTCCAATTGACAATAAGTAGAGTGATGTGTTTGAAAATTATTATCTGGCAATTGTGAAATTTTCGCAATTGATAACTGAAGTTGAAAACATGTTTGTATATTTAAGAAGCATTTTATTAAATGAATATCAATTTTTAAATCTTTGCTCTGGCCATAAAACCAGGTCGTAAGCCCTGTAATTACCCATACTTCCACACTTTTCCATTAATAAATAAAAATATATCTTCGTCTCTATGAAATATCTATTATTTGTTTAATAACAGTGCCTTTGTTGGTGAAAATTCAGTAATTGTGTGTTCTTGGACATATTCAAATATTGCTAAGTTTAGTGCAATTTGATCAATCAATAAATTGACCCTATTTTGCTCTTTATATAAAAGAGGTTAGAATGCCTACGAGAGATACAGCCAGATTGTCTGTTTATTCTTAGAATTATCATCAGGAAGACAATAAGTTGGTAGCCTATGTCATTCTTGGATTTAACAAATGAGGTTTTATGAGAAATGCTTGGATCGGCAGTGGGAGTAAGTCATGGCAACAGATGTCCGATATGGATGAGATACCTTTATGTTGGCATTAAAAACTGACCTATTCATGTAGAGGTTAAAGAATTATATAAATTTTTTTAGTAAAAAACCTGTTTATTCTATGAACTAATATTATTTACTTTGTGTATTTTCAAAATTTTGGAATTAGTCAAATATTAACGAAATGATTTAATTCAAATTTGATTTTATACATCCAGTTTGTTTTCTACAATTTCAATTCAACACAATAATAAAAACACCCTATTCACTAAAAAAGGACAAAAATAAAGGTTCACTTAATAAATCCTTCATTGTTAAATTGTGTACGTGAATGAATCGCTCTTCTTCGCCTCACGGTAACAACTTGTTTTTTTTTGGAAGAACAAGGTATTTGCTTACTCGTGTGGGACAACAAGAGAAATGTTTTAATTCTAAAACCTGCCAGAATGTACCTATTTGGAAAATCGAACACTTCAATGATGGCCAATATATTCCGAAATTCTAAAAAGGTTATTAATGATCGGAATTTCGGGGATTCAAATCTCTGACGTCATACATAGTTCTATTTTCTAATTTAGATTATTTTTATAAAAACAATAGTTATTTTTTCCTTTTATCATTGTCACCGTTTAATTCACGATGTGAATATATTTTTTAGACTCAATAAAGGTCATAGAATCAATTCAGTTAGATACGAACTACATTAGCACTATGTTGATAGTGCAAGAGTTTGACTTAGATTGAAAAGAGTTAGAATTATGTTTTTTACGTGTTCATCTCTATTTAAAAATGTTTCATTTCATTCATATCTTTAAAAATATATTTATTTGTATTGGGGCATGTTAATAATTAATATTTTGATTAATGAGAATATTTTATTTAATACTAACTAATTCAATTTCGATTGATCAAATCAGTCTAATAAATAAATCTTTAAAAATATGTATAAATGTTGTTTTTTTCTCAAAATACATCAATGTAATAATTTTTACTACTAAAGATTCATCTTATACTTTCATATTTAAGACTTGTGTTCTTATTAATGCAATGTTTGCCACACATCTGTGTCCTGGATACCTTTCAGAAATTATTTGTAGCTGTCTGCATTCGCCTTGCTCATTATATTTTTTTCTAGGTTTTTTTTGTCTTTTTCCTTTAATCATTTTCTCAATTACATTTCTAAGATACGAGTTGTTTCCAATAAAATATTGTATTTATTATGATTTTCGATGGTGCCTATTATAAACGTCGTTTTTTGGCACTATACTCAGAACCTCAGAATCCTCATTTGTAATTGTAATTAAAGTTCAGAGAATTCATTCCACTCATCTCCAGTACTACACCTCGAATGCCTTCAACATATTTATACATAGTTTATTATCAACACAATTAAGTTTATTATATTGTATTTATTGTTGTCGATAGACGACTATGTGTCAGAGGCATTGAAGTAAGATACAAGACCGACTGTGGAATGCATAACCTGCGTAGACTACGTGCCCACAGAAACGTTACTCACATATACATTGCAGAGTTACAATATGCCGATGACTGCGCTTTGGTTACCTACTCTGAAGAAAACTTCCGAGACATAAGAGTGGAACGAATACGTCTTGAGAGTGTATCTGGGATCTGTATCTTTTGCCTATTTAGGTAGCATTCTTGATGATGAACTGAATGAATCGTCCCAGGAATGCAAAAAGTCTTCAATAGCAGAGATATTTCTCAGCCTAGATATCGATTCTTCTATACGGGACTGAGGCTTAGGTACCCTACAGAAGACACGTTAAAAGTCTAGAAATTTCACCAACGTTTCCTTCGCCGTATTCTGTAGACCCACTGGAGCGACCATGTATCCTATGTCACAGTTTTACATTGCTCTAAGAGTCGACCTATTGAGGACATGATCATGGAGGTGAGACTAAAGTGGACCGGATACGTGAGACGTGTTATGTATTGGGAGATCGTGCTGGAGGGCAGACGAAGCGGTACAAGAACTGCCTCCGGGAATCGCTAAATCTGTGCAGAGTACCCGAGGACTGATGGCTCAAGAGCGGCTAGACGAGCTAGAAATAAGCAGTGAGCCGAGGCCATGCGACAACGGAACAGGTCAGTGCAACATAATCGCTTCGTGTGTGCCGTATGTGGGAGGGGGTGTACCTCTCGAATTCTCTCACCGAAAAGCGCATGACAGGCAGAGACACTGAGAACCACAACTAAATGGGAATGGCAAAGGGATCCCTGAATACGTGGCCCGGCAAAAACCAACATAATTTATATATAATTCTAATTTGTTCTTAAAAAAGGTAAAAAAACTTGAATGAAAATAAAATCGCCAAATGTTGAGATTTATTTTTAGAATTAGGTGTTTTCACAGTTAATATTAAATGTATACACATTCGTGGTTTCTAGATTATCATATTACATATTTAATATTTATTTAGTAAAAAGATAAATATAGTAAAACAACAAACGAGAATCCATTCAAAAGGAATTGCTAGAGCGATGTGTAGGATTATTTTAGCAGAGGTTGAATATTTTTCAAAAAAAGTATGGTTGATGTTCCTTAAGACTTTTTTATAAATACCCATTACACGATAAACATGAATATTTATTAAATATTTAAAGAATTTTTTATTTACTTGTGTATACCTACTTGTATATACTTAGAACACGAAAAATGGATTATACTGTAGAAAAAAAAAATTACTACGAATCCAAAGATACTACTTTTCTTTATATAAAATATACATAGATAATTATATTTCATATATTAATTATAAAATACTTAAACATGTACTCCAAATATTTATTATAAATACATCATAATTATTATTAATGGCAAAGAAACATTTTTTTGCTGCCTATTCTGAATACTTGTGAATATGATATAGATCCACTTTTGTGAGACATGTTTTTACTGCATACGAAAAGTACGTATTTTTTTTTAGAAATATGTACCTTAATTTTATCAAAATTTGATATAAATAACAGACAGATTAGCCTACAATATTTGTAAGCCTATTTTTTTAACCATAAATTAATAATTTATATATCTCCGAATGTCTATCTATCTGTCTGTTATCTAAACCTTTTGACAGATCTAAAGCAAATTTTGCATAGTTACTCTTAAGGATCCTGTGCAAAACAACGTTACCATCATCACTTCCTCAACCCTGAGAAAAACAAAGACACCCACCTTCTCTCAACCTGCTTTTGGGTGGATTAAGAATCTCTGTTTTAAATTGACCTTATTATGGTTCACGGGCAATGCAAATACTAGCCGATATAGTAAACTAAAATTCATAATACTCGATATATTTTTCAAACAACATACTAACATTGAGCAACAAATGTGGTTTCCTTTAACGATTTTTCCGAATAATATGACGTGCGGCTCAGCAGAACACAAACATCATTAATTTTTACCATTTAACATTATGTATTGCGCATTTTATACTTGTTCCGCCGTACTCACTTTGTGTTCCACGTTCCGGGAATTTTTACTCGAGGCATTTCACGAAAAATGTAATTTTATAATTTTTTTATTCTAATAAATAAACGAGAATGCCTACCATATTCGAACAAATATGCCGCGCTGAATGCTGTGAGAATATAATCATTTTACTACTAATATATTTTATGTAAAGTAAAAGATAATGTCAAAAATATATATTTTTTAAACTTTAAAATAGTATCGCATACTCGGAATATACGTCGCTTAATACTTTTTTACTAAAAGATAATAAAGTGATTTCTCGAGATGAAGCTCGTTTCGGTAATGGTTTGATCAGTAGGGGAGGGTAGAACCTTTCATTGCATTTTACATTGTTACAACGCTGTTTTATAACGTTCTTTAATGGTACTACAGCCTATATTGAGACCTCGGAATTTTCGCCTCCACATGCTTCGGTTTTCAGTCTCTTCCAATTCAGAATCAGAAGCAGATTTTTACATCTATGGTGATTGAGATTTACTTAAATGTGCTGATAGGCTCCCAGCAGTGGCGAAGACATTATTGTATATACATTATCACCAATATGAGAAATGACTCCACGTTTATATTGTACCACGTATATAAGATTTAGGCAAATACACCAACAGGCGAATCTAAATAAAAATATGTTTATATCTTAGTTTTATCTCGCCTTTATTGCTCGCAAGTAAACACAAGTGTTTCAAGCCGTAATAAAATCTATGTAAGTCAAAATAGAGAGTACTGCAATTTGCCAACGTACACACCTAGGCTTCGAGAAAAAATGAGAAGTAGCCAACCGTAGATCGCCTACCTGTCTGAGTTTTCTTGTCGCCCTCTGAATACAGTGTGGTGAAACTCGTTCCTCGAAATTGTGTCACGTCACACCTAGCTTTAGGAGCCACCAGTCCGCCTCACGTTATTCTTCACGCCATCTTCTCAGCACAGTTGAAATCCTCTAACCCTTCTCCTACCACCCGAGTGTCAATTAAGAGTTATTTTTGGGATCCGCACTTTTTACATCTTCTGGATGTGTCGAGCATCTGTGCTTTCTGGACACGTGAGTCGTTGTACTTTCGTGTGAATGCAGAATCTGGAATTCTGTTACATAAGTCACTATTATACATTATCCTTTAATCCCTTATCTCACATAAGCTTACCAATTTTTTGCAGAATATTCCTCTCAATTTTTTATTAATGGCTCCAATTGAGGTTTTTACACTATACATAATGTATTACAGTAATATATAAAGTATAATAAATACAAAACATATAGGATAAACAATAAGTACATGGTAAGAGTTAAAATCATTAAATACGTGGTCAAAATAATACACTGTAAAAAATGTAGGATATAAAAATTATATACCTACAGTTTAAAAGTATAAAATTTTTGTCAAGCACCAGCAATTTGTAGTGGTCTTTGAAGGCTACGCTTGGATCCAATGTGTTCCTCGTCTGATTGCTTCGCTTCATTATTTTGATGTTATCCTCATTTACTTTTACACCTGCATCGAATCACAACCTACGATTACTACTTACAGGTACTAAAATAATTTACTAGTACATATATTTTTTAAATATAAAGATAATAATTTTATGTTCATATTTAGTTTTTGTGATGATGAAGGAATAGTTCGTTTTGAAACCGGGCATTATTCCATGTCATGGATAAAACGCCAGGACCCCGAGCTCCACGTCACAGATCTAGTTTTAATCGGTACTCACATATTTGTGGGTTCTCGCCAGGCAATGTTCATGGGCCGTTACATGAGAGTTATCTTTGTCTGCAGGGGAGGGTTGTTAGGTATATGTTGGGGTGGACAATTATACAAATGTGTTGTTAGGTAATTTCTTCCTTCTGCCTCGGCTTCATGTTCAGGAGGGAGGCATCTAGCCTAATTGGTTCGTTTTTAAATATTGACAAGTCAAATGGTTATGAAATGAAAGAATATTTTTATATGAGAAAATTTATAATCTATATTTTAAGATACTTGCATGTGTTAAAAGTGGAAAATGAGCAATTTACTTTAATACTTATAAATAAGGCTTTTCAAAAATAATTACAATAAAATTAACATTAAATATTTGTGTTCATCATGCCAGCATTAATTTCTCTGCCAAATTGTCTATGCTGACGCTTGTCTGATGTAGATTATTCAGGTCCCTCACGTAAGGGATTAGATCTTAGGATGGTCCTGGATCCTGGACGTGAAGTGTGGTCAGCTCCTTGTTGAGTTCAGGCTTGTAGTTGATGACAAGACGATGCCCAATTATCCAGGCAAATCGGGACTCTGGACGCGATATTCTTATGCAATAGCGACAGTCTGTTCTCGCTGCACCAGTTATATTTATTAAATTTTTATAGATCCAGCGGGACCCATTTTGATACTTTCACATCAACGATTAAATGCAGAGTACTTAAAAGTCTAAGCTTAAACTCGAGGCGCAGTTAAAATTTTCCCCGGAATTACAATCTATGAAACAGTTACTTGATACTTTTAGAGATGATATTGATTTTATTTTCTAATTGAAAATAAAATCTCGTCTTTGGCGGAGCCACTTCTCACGGCGGAGAATATCAGAAGACTGGCCCAGCTAAGGTGATGCATCCCTTAAGGTGCATTTGCCTACGTGACTCTAGTTACGTTCGTTGCATTACCGCCGCTGTATTCGCCGCTGTACCCAAGCTGTGTCGGTCCCCCTGCGTCTAACAATACCGAGTTTTTATTACCGTCCGTCCCTTACTTTGACTAAGTGCTTTTGTATCCTTGAACAAAATATTGTTTTGGGTAATTTCGCATTCTAACAGTGTTCACTATTAAAAATAATAATTTACAATAAATTTTACATACTACCTACGCTTCTCGCACATGACATACACAGTTTTCTCCAGTTCTCATCTTGGCCAACACTCTTTTTCCAGACTCCACCAATCGCGATTCACCACAAAAATAGAAATGACAGTTCTCCCATCATCTCCGAACAGTAGGCTTCCTATTGGTTGACGGGACTACAGTGGGCTCCACACATATAGTGATATTTTCATCTTATTATTTTGGTTTGTCCATACACAGGGACCCATGCATTCAAACGTGACAATATATACTTGTAATGCATGCGTTTTTGTAAAAATACAAACCGTTCAAAATTTATCGGCAAATTGAGAAAAAAATAAAAATCTACACATATACCTTCATATTCAAGGTTTGAGACTTTCAGCATTTATTTTCTGAATTACAATATATAAATTTGACCAAAAACCTTTTCGTGTCGAAACATTACAATAGAGGCTACATATCGGGGGTAAATCTTCGACTTCCTCCATTTTCAATGGCCTGAAGAAACGATAAAATACTCTTCAAATCCATACCTTTCTCTCAGCAGATGCTTGCCAAAGGGGTATTGACATTTTTATTATTGTACGAAATCGGTGTACATGACGACACTTGACAGAAAGAAAGATATAAAGGCAGGAGTACACAATATAAAACGAATTCAAGGATGAAGAATTTCTCATGTTTCGGCACGTTTAAGTGTACATAATTAAAACGGGTGAAAATTTGTAATAGTAAAAACTATGTAACTAAATCAAAATTAATAAAATAATAATCTGGAGTGATACCATTTTCTGTTCATAATTCGATTGCTTTTCAGTTAGTAGATGGTTGAGACTATAGGGGTCATCGATATATGAGACCAATATAGGTGTTAGTGCTACGTTACAACAATTACGTTGTGAAAAAAGTGTGGATTATGTCGTGGTGTATGTGATTATCAGAAGGATCGTTGAGTGGATACCAGGGCCCAATAATCTTCCAGCTGTCTTCTATGTTCCAATGATTAAGATATCACGGTTGTGTGTGTGTGTGTATGTAAATGTAGCTGTGGCTAGAATAGGTGAAACAAATAATAAATGACTTACGGTTAATATATGTTTATTGAGGTATGGTGAACAATACAGATAAAATATAAGCAGTGAATGAGACCCACCACTTACCCAGGATCGTTATATTAGAAAAAGCTCCCATATCGGTCCTTCTCATTCGCCGCCAGGTTGAAATTTTTTTAATACTACAAAGGTGGCCGTGCAAGACGGAGGCGTGGCACGGACACCAAAACCAACACCATTCACTGTCCAATTCAGCACTCATACCCAAGAGAATTTAATAACATTTTATTGATTTATTTTACACATAAAATAAAAAAACATGTTTAAGTGCACAGAAAAACAGTAAAGGTAAAACATAATAAATCAAACCCTAAAGGTAAAAGAAAATAGTGGGGCAAGCACAAACATTAATACATATACTTCTGGCTAGAAAACCAGGACCGGCAGATTTATGATCAAAAAAAATTAAGGCTAAGGTTACGGGAACAATCGCAGCATTTGTACGCCTCAAAAATTCCCAGTGGGATACCCACACACCCACAAACACTCAAAAAATCCGAAGTTACTTTCATTCCTCACAAGGTCGTCATTCCCAACCGAACGAATCCAATCCCACAATCATAACTTCCCTTGCGTCTCTCATAATATCACATTCCCAGAGGATATGTTCTGCGGTCTGTCGCATACGGTCACAGACGTACCACGGGTACCCAGCGAGCCCCAGGTCAAAGAGTTTTGCCCGAAATTCGCTATGGCCTGAGACCATCATGTACATGAGGTGTCTACTGTTAGTCAAACTGTACGGGAAGCCGGTCGAGAGAGGAGTGGGTCTAAAAGGTCGGTTTGCTGGGCGACTTTTGGGCGACGGTGCCAGGAGAGATTATAATGCCGTTCAGTGATTCAAGCTCGCACCCAGATATGTGCGTTCAGAACCTGTTGGCGGTGTTGGATAGAGTTACACAAGATCATACCTGCAACAACACTATATATCGGTTTTGGGCAGATCTGAATTGTGAATCCCACAATCTCTAAATGAGCTTCCCTGCAACAACTTTGTATGTCATCCAAGATGGCCAACGCTCCGTCTATTTATCTATATTTGAAAAAATCGATATACGGTGTTGTTGCAGGATGTTTCATAGTTATTTTTTTTTATCTAAATACGGTCAATAGTGACAGTTATTAACTAATAATGTCCGTTAATCGGAGAAGTTAATATAGCTAATCATTAATCCACAATCTTAATATATTTCTTATTATATTGGTTTATAATAATATATAACCTCAATTTATTATTTCCGTAGTGATAAATATTAATAATGACCTGTTTACATTAACAATAAGAAATTACAAATAAAGGAATATCATTTTTAACGATGATGAATATCGAACTTTTCGTTAATGATGAAATATGGGACTCTTAATGGCAAGCGTAAACTAACCAGTGGAAAGCACTTTACTTACTTTAACTTTATTATTAATTGATTAGGAAAACTAAAACATGGAAGATCAACATAATATTAGTCTTTCTTTTCGTATATATTCCTATATTGTATTGACCATAGAGGCACTGGGTTGCAAAGCGGCCATGGGCGGAGTCCGTAGTCTGCCAATAACAGATGATGTAGTATAATTTATTGTACAGATGAAATATTGAAATAGATTATGTGGGTATAATAATTTATCCTAGATCTTAAGGCTTCTTTATATAATTAATAATAATTAATATTTTTCGAAAATGTGGATTTTTATTAATAATTTATATCCGAAGTTATAACTATAGATTATTTTTAATTATTATAGATTGAACTTTTACACATATTAAAAATTAATAAATTGAATATTATTTGCCATAATTATGATAATACAAGCATTATCAGAAAGACCGCCACTATTAAATTCATTTTCCACATGTGCCACAAAATAGCCATAATATGAACACATTTCTTCCACATACGAAATATATTTTCTTATAGTCATAAAGCCAAAATTACGGAGACAAATCAGCACTAAGACAAATTAACAAAATGTTAAAAATTAGTAGTAAAATTTCAAATTGGAGGACAAATTATCAAAATTCGACGATTATAAAATACTTTGTTTTAGTGAAAGCAAATGATTTACAATAAAATATTATATTTCTTCGCGTATTTTGAATCTTTAGCTACTATTTTAAATCAAGTTTTATATCAAAAACACAAAAATTTCTTACTAAATAATATTTATATCGATCCTATTTATGAGTATTTTTTATTGTTTTTTTTCATTTCATTCCGCCGGTCCAGAGCGGCATGATAAACTTCAAATTAGCTTTTCGTTAAAAAATGCCGAAAATATATGTTTTCATGCATATTTTAGCCACAATACGAATTAATATTGAACTCATGTACAACATTAATTACAAATTTCATTAATTCAATGTTTTTTTACTAATTTTAAGGGAAAACAACGTTTTATTGAACAAAGTAAACATTTTATGTATATTATTTTGTATGTAAATCGTAATTAAACATTTCGCATATACGTAACACCGTTGTATTTTAAACGTAGCAAAATACTACGTAATTATGAAACAAACAGCTCGCGAAACAGCAATGTGGTGTTTTAAATCGATAATCTTAAACGAAACCACAAAATGCATCTGACATAATAATTTTAAATTTAGAACATTGATTTAAGCGACCATCCAAATATTATATATGTAGGTTCAATAAATTATTTAATTTTTGATAGATTAATTAAAATTATAGCAAACATTTTATTTCATTCCATAATATTAATATAAACAAACGTGGAAGAGACTAAATACATTCGGGTTATTTTTAACACTTGTTTCGAATGCGAAAAATTCATCAATTTTATTTTCGTGTCTATCTATTCAAACATTCCTCTCTTGCTTGATCTACGTAACAAATAACGTCATTTAATATTTAGGAGTCACCTATGCAAGAACACAAGAAATGTAACTATTAGTCTAGTCTTTAAAGAGTATGTAATTCACGTAGAATTTCTCGAATTTCAAACTGGAAAAATGAAAATACACCCTTAAACGAAATTAGTTGGGCTTTGATTCGGTAGAAATTGCACTAGATTTATAATGCATTCTCTATATCACTGGTAACACTTTGACCCGAGTTAGAATAAATCTATGATTCCTCCCTCCAACTGCGGTCTTCTCGTAGATTTATAAAGTGACCTTTGGGCCACGATAAATTCCTAGCTTCATTCGCGAACCCGCTCATCTGCTCGAGCGTGACAAGGATTATTTACGACCCTTACGAAAAAAAGTACTAACAGCTTTATATTTGCAAGGAATAATTTACACCTATTAAATTGTAACTCACGTCGGATATGTAACTCATGCCGTATATTTAATTGTAGCTCTTTTCAACGACTTTAAAAGCCTTAAAATTACTACTGATGTTCATAAGTTTGTCGATAAATAATGACAGTTCAAATTAAGTTGTTATAAATTTTGAAAATTAATTTAATTATATTGACACATTTTAAACTGTGTAACATTTTAAATTTATTCTAAATAATTTGTTTGAAATTCAAAACTGTTTGAATTGTTATATAATCGACGAAAATCGTTTGTTGGAAAAATTGGATTTGTAATTTCTCAGAACGAAAGGCAGTGATAAAAGGCATGATTTGCTCAAAGACATTATTAAAGCGGAAATTCTCATTAATTTTCTATTAAAGCGTGATCTTCAATAAAACGCAACTCATTTAGGAGTTTCTTCTGATCTTTTCAGAGAATGAGAAAATAAAAATCCCTTCGGAGCAAAGCTGTGCTTGGTTTAGAGGAATTATTGTCAGCAATTTCAGGCGATCTAATTTTCTTAATGTTTCCATCCACCGCCGTTCAAAACTTTCCTGGCTTACATATTATGGGAAAATTCTGTTGAGATTCTCAAATTTAAATTGATAATTTTTAATATCAAGGAATTTTAAAATGTTCACCTCTGCCTTTCACCTTTTAGCCATTTAGCTGCCCATCATTCAAGCTTACACACGAATGAAAAGTAGAACTTATTACTTACCAAATTTACTTCTCCAGTCTCGTTCTTATTTTTTTAAGATGACAACAATCACTCCCAATGTGCTAATGTGAAAAATATTCTTATTTTTAAACGAAAAAAAACTATCAATTTATATGTTGCGCATAAAGTCATAAAATAATGACAATAAATGTTTGAAAGACTACATGACGAACTGGACTCACGTAAATAATTTGTGCATTATCAAACATAATTATTGATGCAAAAATACTTAATACCAATTAGAAATATATACAGGAAAATTCAATTTATAGAAAAAATATTAAAATTATTATTAATTTGTATTAAAATACCACGGAACTATGTTCTGAAAAACTGCAACTTCACAATAATAATGTGTTCTCTTTAACAATATGATATATTTCGTTTGAATTTTCTTTCATATTTTTAAACAGTAAAATGAAATAATAGTATTTTTCCATGACATTAAAAATTTTGTCGGTTCCGGAAATAATTAAAACGTTCATGGAATAAAGTTTTCCCTTTCTCTAAGAATTTTTTTTTGAAGCTTCGTATAAATATTTAAAGTAACATCACGCAGTAGATCAATTGAATTACAAATTATTTTATTATGGCAGACATCATGTAGATTTATTCATTATTTAAATTGCTTTTTACTCATCCGTATTTTACAAACGGTTTACAAAATTTTTGGAAATTCATAAGCTTCATTTACCCTCTTTTGGATTTTATTCCATAAGTCACATCAGGCAGGATTAAAAACATTGTAAAAAATATGAATGCATAGCGTTTTAGTAACTTTTAAAATGGAATATAGGTGAATTAAAAAAAAAGTTATAGATTACAAGATTAAACATGACATGTTTTTCATTTTTAAACAATGTGGGTTCGGTCCATCCAAGTTAGACCAACATAAATATTTATTGTCAAAATGTTTTGAGTTTGAAAATAATAAAAATGTGAATGTAACGCATTTGAAAATACGATAAAAACAATTATCGCTTCAGGGGTTATTATCGTAAATTAATTACTTCAATTAATATTACTTTATACCTACATTTTTATAAGTAAAATTAATTCGTTGCTGATAAATGAAACTTTAAATTGTTTAAACTGTGACTTTGCTGAAACGTAATGTATTTATAAAACATGGAAGATATTACGCTGACATTTCAGAATACATCATTGAAGTCGATGGCTCGATCAACGAAGCTTGATGGGAATGACTGTATGATCAATAGAAAGTGATATCATAACATGTCTCATAGTATATTCAATTTGTAAAGTAACTAATTTATTAATAAGATTGGAAAAGCGAATGTATATAAAAACCGTAGGGACTAAAACAATGTTAAAATTAAAAGTATGAAACATTATTTTCTTCAGTAAAAGAGTTTCATGAGTATCTTTATATTAATTAATTACGGATTTGGGACAACCTTTTAGCAAAGAAGTAAGAAAATAAGTACAAAAAAGGTCTGAATATTTAATGCGATGAAGAAGTAATTGTTTCAATATCGTGCACAAACATTTTTTATTTGTTACTTAGAGTTGTTCAAAAAAAGTAATTCATAATTTTTTGCTCGAAGAGCTCTTCACGAAAACGAATCAATATCAATATTTGAAACTACTTTGCAATTTGCATTTGCGCTTTCCCGTAGAGGAGAGAAGGACCTAAGGGCGGTGAAAGGCTAAGACCTCTCGAGTGAGGCATTAAATATCAGCACAGTAAGATGGGGTGAGCGGGGGAGGAGAGGGTAACTTGCCACCGTGACTGCCTCATGAATAATTCATGCACATATTTCCAATTGGAATAGCGCCGGGCGGCCCTCAAATTTATATTGTTCCTGTATAAATAAGAGACGATTATCATCTGTGTTAAATGGAGCATTTCAATTATATGAACGTTTCAAGCTCATTAATAACATCAACAAAATTTCCATCACATCTAGTGGCTTTTCTATCTATAAACAAATAAATTGTACAATAAACAGTTTAGAATTCACATAAAAAATGTTCTCATGCTTTTAGTTTTAGTTTGTGTAAAGTTTTATGACTTATCTCTGTTTGAGATTTCGGGTTCCATTGCAACGTCCACCATAAGGGTTGATATTGCTGATGCAACGCGTAAATGTTAAGGGTAAGTATCCACTTGCAATATCGTATAGAAAGCAGGTGTTACATGAACTTGGTAAACATCAATAGGGATAATGTTCTGAAATTGAAATTGTTTCGATATACGGCACTACAGAATCAGTTGAGTCAAAGATTCTGCACGCATAGTGATCCGGCAATATGTAGATGGAACATATGCATATAACTATGTATATATTATATCACCATTGCTACGATACACGTATAACAATTATATACTAATCATAAAGTTGAATAAATAAATAATTAAATAAATTTGAATATATTATAATATAATATTTACAAATGAATAGGAAAGCTTTTTAAAAACCCTGAAAGATTAATCTTGAAAGCATAGACTTAGGCAGGTGTCGAAGAGGAAAAAAAGGTGATCGTCAAAGCGAAAAATATTAATAATGTATTGATGCTAAAAGCGTATTTCGTAGAAAATCATGGGATAGATAGTGTCAAGAAGTATTCGATTATTGAGTTCGCACAAATTTGATATTGTAGTACGGAGTTTTTAAAAATCATTTTCAATATTTAAGTTGAAGTAAGAATTAAATTATGCTGAATATATATATAAATATAAACATTTCGTAATTAAAATGTGAAGCGAATCGAGCGAGGCCTTGTAGCGATATCTAATTAGGGTACTAAATGTAAATAAATAAAGACACATGTATAAATGAACAAAACATATTTTGATCCCAGCTACCGAAAAATTATTTTCAAGATTTTTTAAATGACTTTTAAACAAGTTGAATTATTCTTAGAAATCTTATATATATAATTTTGTCTATGATGTATACCAGGTGTTACTGTATGAAAAAATTATGGAGGGAAAGCGAATTATTACACTGCGGTTAGAAAAGGCTCACGTTAAGATTTTTAAAAGAATCTGTTAATAATAAAAATGTAACATATAAGCTATATTGTAACTTTTATGGATGTATATTATAATACTTCACTTTTATTCCTTAATCCTTGAGGCTATTGGATAGATTCTGAGATGTTCCTTGATTATATTGAAGCGAAGCCATCAAATTCCAGTTTTCGTCCTCGCGTACGGCGGATGGTTCTTCGAGAGAGAGATATTGTTATTAGCTTTTATGGGAGAATTGGAAGGAAGATAATTTCTAGAGAGTTTTAACATACTAGTGCCAGCAGAACTGCTGCTGAAAGTTGACCCCTCACACTATTATAAGATAGAAGAGTTGTAAAGTCGTTTCAAAACCGTAAAATATTAGAATATTCTTATTAATTAATGCAGGTCTGACTATTGACGTGATACGTGCCTACGATATAAATAATTAAGTGATTCTTTCGTTGGACAGATTTCTTAAGTATATATTTTTAAGGGATTTATCTTCTTTTTTTTATCTTATATCTTTTAAATTGATTAATTTAATTTGTATTGGTAATTATTATACCTGTAAACTGTAAGGCTCAATTTGTGCGATTGTATATATATATATTAAATATTAGTAGTTTAATATGTAAGTATCATTGGTTCACGTCGAAGAAACATAAATTAAGGTGATTTTTTTAAAACGTCTGATAAAATAATAAAATACCGACAAGAAACACAACGTACTGGCTTTTTAATAATGTTTTAAAGATTGACGATTTTCGTTTTACAAGGGGATGTCAACGAGATTAATCGCCCTGCTTTGTACAGCGACATGCAGGATTTAAGCTTGATAACTTACATACTCCCAGCGGCTGAAACAAAAAGTTTGTGAAAAAGTAAATTTCTTAACGAAAACACAGATGTTGAATACTTTCCTGAGAGGGCGTAATGAAATAAATTAATTTACTGAAATAATGAACTAAAATTAAAAAACAAATATTTAACTGGACCTTTTTCGCTCCGTTTGCATATTTCAGGCTGAAATTGAATTAAATTTTCTTTCACAGTGGCGCTTGAAGCAAGATGGCGTGGTTTAATAAATGTAGGAATTGAAACTATTGGGCAATTTTCAGCGTGAATGGAAAACTTGGGAGGAACCACTTCCCTTCATCTTCAGATGGTAAACATTTCTTAGGCGACAAAATTTCAATTGGAATTCTAATATAGTCGTTTTATTTTCGTTTAATTTTCTCACAGATTAATGAAATTCAGGGATCCGAATATGTGAAAACATAAATATGTATCTATTGGTGGACAATTACGTAACTTATAATTTATAAAGTTTAGATACATACTTTAACAGTGGCAATGAGACAAAATAACGCTAAATTCAATTTTACGACACCGTTACAGGCATTTAAATATTACATAGGCATAAACATTTATTCTTTATATATATTAAATATTGAAAACTACCAAAATTTAATAGATTTTTTTTCTTAACTTATTGAATTTATTATTATGATAAACAACCCTAATTTGAATATTTTTCTTACAAACGAACTTGTTTCAAAGTCATCGATAATTACATGGAGTTAAAATTTTTAATATGCTTAATTGAGATAAATTATTCCCAATGTGGCACTTACACTTTTTTCCAGGTTTTCATGGTTGTTCAGAATATTTTCTGTGCAATTTTTTGGGTTACTATGCCATTCTATTGGACTATCTATCTCTGAACTATGTATTTACTGACATAAAAAATGTTAACTTCAGCATTAATACGTCATAAAAGTCTTAAATGATGGACTCTGTTTATGGGATATAAAACCTCATCCAATAATGCAGTTTATCCTCAAACGATTTTTCCCCGTCTAATTTTTCTCAATTTATTAATATAAATGAAACTACTTTTTCAATACATGTTTTCAAAAATTAATATATGTATATGTGCTTAAGTAATGCACCTATTAAATTTTGTTCTGAAAATAAGTTACTTTAGTAACGTTTTTAAAAATCGGGACACTGATGGAAAATACTTAATAAATATTATATATTGCAAGAGGAATTAAAAATGTTATGTTTTTCGTTTCTTTGATAAGCTAAGTATTATAGGTGAAGTAATAAAAATCACGGGACATGCACTTGAGCGTTATTGATCTGAACTTTTTATTTAAAAATTAAAATAAAATTAAAATTAAATTGAATTAAAAAAGACCCCGGTTGGTATAAATCTCATGTTATGTCTGTGAACCAGGATGTTTTTGCAGTGCGCATTTCGCAAATGTTCATACTTAGTTACATATAATATATGCCGGAAAGCCCTTTGACAGTCAGAAATTCAACAATGTTGTACAGGTTAAGTTTTAAATTAATTATATGAATATAATTAAATTTAAATCTCACCTTTTCGCAACTGTGTTTTAATATTTTCTTATGTTAATCTGTAAAATAAATTTTCCCACTTCATCATTTGTGCTACGTAGCCAACATATTAAATAACACTCACCTGTCATTCACGGTGTCACTGCTGTCATTTATATGTACTATATAGCAACTTAAAATGGAAATATTTTGTGTTAACCTTTACCATACCGTGATATAAAATACCCGTACGCAGCCACGCTGTCAACTCGTGTTACTGTAAGATATGTAGTTGTTTTAGCCTCTAAAATGTGAAAAAATGGTTTTATTAGCTTAAGTGGTTTTAAAATTGTTAATTGCCATGAATTGCCTATTGAGCATTAAATGTGAAACAACGGCTAGTATAATATTATAATACGGACCATTCATCAAGTTCTATACAACCTTCCTTCTTATATCTCTTCATTAAATCGGTGAAAAGGTACGCAATTAAATCGCATGTTTGTTATTCTTTTCACTGCGAAATTAATATGTGATCTCTTCTTGTCTTACCACATGTGATATTTTTGCCAACATATTAATTTTACAATAGATAAAATAACATTTTTTGCTAGATTCGCTTCACACAATTGGTTTTTTACTATTCATTTCTATGCTTTTCTTAGGATTAACTAAAATATGAATATTATGTTGTGTGTATTTACCGATATATTAGGGCGGTTGACCTGTGTTACTGTATGGTTTGGGAAGGGTTAATAAATATGATTAACGTAAATTAACTAACGTATTTGACAAACGAAGGAAAATTTACATATTAATACAATAGCAGTAAAATTTCACAGACAAATATGTTTCTCTTTAATCTTTTCTCCTTACTAACCAATCAGACTCGGTTCGTAATACGCCTCCATAAACCCAGGTCGTGGATTACTCTTACAGCTGACTCCAGCCTCTCTAGGCAGATGCAACGTATCTATCCACTGTTATGGTACTCTTTTAAGTCTTCTTCGGTCCAAAGTTGTATAAAAAATGACCCAATGATGGTCTAATTTGGGCAAATAATTGAAAAAACACTTTATTCACTGTAATAGATAAGGATTGGTGAGGTTTAATTTATTGCAAGTTTAAAGCATTCGTGCGTCGTGCTATACTCGGAATATGTAACATCTGTCTCCAGCAATACATTTCGAAGATGTTTGTCTTATCAAGTCTCCGCTATATCCACAAAAATTGAAAAGATTAGAGTGTAAACCAACATAATTTTTGCTTTATGTCATAAGTTAGTTCATAGCAACTTTAGTTAGTTGTACACGTTTTAGAATATTCTACTCACTGTCACCAGTGTTCGTGATCAACGCGTCCAAATAAATTGCTTCTTGAACTATCTCGTATCCTGTTATTTAAAAAGCATATTGTGATGAATTAGCATTATTTAAACATTTCTTATGATGACAAATTTAATATCAAAAACAAAATGTGGCAAAGAAATGATACCGTGAAATTTATTATTTCGGTATACAATAGATAGTCTACCCACATTCTTTGTTGACGTTAAAATAATAAAGACGAATCGTCCCACCATACCCATAACATCTATATCTACATCGATTATTCAGATTTTGTGATTTTTTTAAAAATGAAATAAGTATATTTCCAATAAGTGTACCCTGATCAGTAATAAGGGTTTATTTTAGGGATAACAAAGGTACCATATTTATAAAAGCGTGCACTGCAAACAAGAAAAAAGCTGTACATTACCAAAAATTATGAAAAACAAATTTAAATTAAATAATCAATTTGTTAACATTACGCTAGCGCCCACAGCATATTAGTAGAATCATTAGTTGCGTAGTTTGCGCGACGCCACCGGAGCGCTGTAATCCTCTACTGGGTTATTTTTAATTTATTGCTACTAAAATGGCAAGCCACTGTTTTAATCTATCGTTCTATTCAAGCTATACAATTGCTACCTACTCAATTGAAAATTCCACTCGGCAAAGTCAGAAATCATGTTGTACGGAGTCTTTACTTATGCTGTTTCTTGACAAAATAACATTTGAAAGGTTTTTAACTTGGTTAAAAGTTGATCAAAGCATCTATTTCCTCATTTACTAATTCGAAAATTTTACTACCTTACTATTTTTATTATGATGGTTTAATTTTACCTAAAAACGTTGGTTAAACGAAAGATCATCAACCTATGTACAATATTGCATATTGTATATTACATATATAGTATTATATAAAATCACGGTAACAGCATAACCTAAGGCTATACCTACTGCATGCCACTGTATATTCATAAAACCCTGTTAATTTTTTATTAATTCTAAAATTATTCCTTTGTCTTCGAACTCAAAAGAACACATAACGTATATAAAGTGTTCCATTTGCCAAAACGTATTCGTAATAACCCTAAGAACAATGTTATCGTTTAAAATATATGTGTTGAAACACATAGCATTATTTGTGCAATGGAAATGAGTAAATTTACTGTATATTATCTTACAAATTTACCAGTCTTCGCCGACACTAAAGTTAAATTAATTCTGTATGTAAGGGGAAGTTTGATTTACAATAATAATTGTTTTCTTCATTTTCTGCTACTCAAAGATACTGTTTTCATATACACCTTATACCAAATATTCATATGGGTACAAACTTCAATTTGATATCTACTATTCTATCGAGTGAGAAACTTCTGATTAGGATTTATTGTTTTGAAATGTTAAGTTGACGTATAATTTATTTATTCAGAGGGTATTTCAGTAAAATTTGTCATGAAAATAGCATTACAAATAGTGCATTAGAAAATTTCGTATGTATTCTCAATTTTATCTTATATTTTATTTTTTTAATCTGAGATAAATACATTCAAAATTCTTTTGAAATCAAATAGAATTGGAAGGCGCCGAGTATCGATCCCGCTACCCCTCTCATGCTAAACGAGCGCTCCACTATCTTGCTACCCTTTAGACTACGGTATCAAATTGTCTTATAAGTATAATAAAAATCATAATAATGCTCATATTTTTTGTGTTAAAATTTAAGGATTATCTAATATTATTATTTATACATTTTTAACATCAAGTTTTAATACTGATATTTAATTTAGTTTAAAAATAAAATACAACTAGTAAACTTTTAGATAATCATAATTAGTAAGAAGCATAAGATGTTTGTACATTTCTATTTCCACGTGGCTAGTATGTTAATTTTTATAATAATTTTCATTGAAATTATACAAATATTTATACATGTGAAATTAATATTGTTTTTGAGTCCCGAAATAAAATATAAATCAATTATGTATAAAACCTAGTTAAAAGTATAAACTATTAGGCATATTGTATTTATTTATAGGTATATGTGAGATAACGCCAATTGACCATTTAGAAAATGTGGATTATATTTTAGAATTCTACTTTCATTATTGTCCAATCAATAAAATAGTTCTTGGCATTTATAATCTTGACTCCAAATAATTCATTAAGTGTTAACATATTTAAATAAAACGTGACGCATTTAAATCAGAGGTAATACATTAATATCAGTATGATTTAATTACTATAAAATTTAAAAATAAATTACCACGCGGTAATCACCTATTAATAAATTAACGTATTAAATTTTTTAATTAATACAATTTCCTGCTTTATATCACCAAATTATATGATAACTTTTAAACATGTATATATAAAACGCACCAAAGTATTACGTAAATATTACATAAGATAATACGACATACGACAAATCTTATCACTTAAGTTCTTGTATACGTCGTTAAGGGATTTATTTATTAGGACAGAGGATTGAGTAGAATATTTTTACTGAGCCTTGTGGTTTGACAGATACCAATTGCATAAATAATTCCAGAAATAGGCTGTATGTCTATAAAAAATGTCAAGCGAATGGCTTGATGTTAGAGTAACGTGATTTCGTTAGTGAGATTCAGTAAATACCTACACTCACGTAGTATCAATGGGTAATTGAATTATAAATGATTCTGTAATAATTCTATTCGTGATAAATCTTTCACTATTATTGATTTATTTTCACTAACACTGACGCATAAATAAATGTAGTTATTTTTCATAATAATACATTTCGAATATACAAAGTAGAAATATTTAAAATGTTCTTCTCGTATACAAATCGACGTTGGTTATGCGTGTAGTACATTAGGACATTAATAAATCCTCAAGTACCTACACACCGGGAGTAATTTAATTCTGTTTAGGCATCGACAAGGAATCTCCCGGGGGTAACAGCTTGTGTTTGTCCCTTAATTTTAGATCATCCCTAATTACTAACTGTTATTCCATATTGCGCCGGTACGACACAACGAGTCAGATAATCCAGTTAACACAAGTAATTATATTCTGGAATATTTCAAGAATTAACGCCAACTAAAATTCAAAATTATGAAACGTAAAATTTTATGTAACCTTTTTGACTAATCTTGGTTTACTGTGAGATCTAAGTACCTTTTACTTTTATCATGTACTCAAATATGAAATGTTGATTTTGGCTACACCGACATCTTTTTGATGTTTATTTTGACAATCAAATGAACAAAACTTGACAAATCAATGCTTAAGGAATAAATCAAATAATTTAATGTAAAACTTCCATGAAAAGTGGAAGCATTTTTTTAAAACAAAGTCATGCGTGAAATGTAAATTATCTGAAATATTAAAAAAAAATCATTTATTAACAATTTCATTTACTATATATATTAGATACTTAATGTTTATTCTGATCTATAAAGATAAAATTTTTCATGAGTTTATGAAAGAATACATTAAAGATGATGGTATTCTATTTATAATTTTGCGGTTTTGAGGTATTTTCACGCCGTCGAAGGTCAGAAATTATCATAAATAGACGTCAACTTGCTCCGTCTGTCTTGCTCGTCAAAGGCGCCCAACTATTTAAGAGTATCTACGCACGCAGCCTAAATTCTAATATAATCACACTTAATAATAAATGAACTCTTCAACTGGGCTAGACTCGGTATGGAGTAGTGTAAAGTAAAGTAATATAAAATTCCCCTGGAAATAAATACAACTAATACAACAGATTTTATTTCATCGTGCGATATGGACCTGTAAAAGTTTTAATTCCCTTAATAAATTTCATTTAATAAATATAAAGTATAGAATAGAGATACAAATTTGTTTACCAGAATCTACAATTGTTACATACTTTTTCAATAATTTGTTTGTTCAAATTTATTTTGATTAATTTTTTCAAAATTTTAAAGTTATTTCGCGTTTACCATAGACTACCAAACATATTTACATGAACTAATGCAAATTCCTTGTTTCAATATTTTAAACTCAATATCATGCACGCGATCAATTTGGTACGATTTACGCAATCAAATAGCTCCGTGACATTTTTAAAATATATGTCTCGATTGGAACGAAAATTTAAACGCCGACAATATAATATGCATTAATGTAAAAAATACGTTTTGTTTACACAAAGATTTAATTTTGGGAATGTAAATACTTTAACTGTTGCATACGTGTGTCATAAACTATCTGATTTATGTTTCCACAAATAATGTGTAGAATGTCCCTCGTCCTGCAACAAATGTTTCAAACCCCTCTCCTATATGGCTGGGCCACGAAAGCATGAAAGAAAAATAAGTTGTCTTAATCTAAACGTAATAGTGAAAAAAATCGTTTAATTATATGCAAAGTTTCATAACGATTAGACAATATCTTCTGTCTCCGGATTGACTTTGAAGTTATGAAAACATTAGAAAAAATGCCCATAATACATCTCCTCATACAGGCATGTTACTTAATTAAAATTTTCAATTTTTATAATAAGACAACAGTTTACTACTTACTTACTTATCATCACGCCGTTTCCCCGCGGAGGTAGGCAGAGAGAATTGAGCGCCACACTCTTCTGTCCTGACACACAATTCTCACTTCATCCACATTCCTATGTCTTCTCATACAAGCTCGCCGATTGTTGAGGCTTCTAACAGAACCATCCTCTATTATCTGGTTTACCTGGTCGTGACAAGTCTTCCATGGACATTCTCTATTAATGTATTAAAAAGAAAATGAAGTCATTACATAGTAATACTTAAAGTGATACTTTATAATTAATTATCAACAAAATCCATTTTACTCTCAAATTGTGGCATTGGCATAACTCTGCGAGATGCTATTTTTGCTTTAATGAATCCTTCTCCTGCAGTTTTCGTACAAAAAGTTGCTGAAGCTTCTGTGACAATCTTTACAGATCTTTCAACTGCTCGCGTATGACAGGGCAAACGCAGAAGAGGCAGTTCACCTTCACCACCATGTGGTATGAACGACTGAAGATTTTAGTCAGAAACTTGTTAAATTATTGATGGTTCAGTGTTGTTTTGCTGCCAGTTTATAAGATCGTAGTAAGCGATGGCTTCAAGGTTTATATTTGAAATTTGAGAGTCTGATTTTATGGCTCTCATATGTTTTAGAGGATCAGTTAACATCGCTAGCAGTAATTTTTCCGTACGAGCGAAGTAGCTATTTATTTGTATTAAGGATCTACTATAGTTTTGAGTTAATCTGGTAAATATCTGGACAACGAAATTGATTTCCATAGGTGACGGGATCCATCTTTGGATGTGGGATGACACTTTATCGCGAACTAAGTTTATAGCATAAACACGAAATTCTGTTATTCGGCTCGGCCCAATGTACACTTTATTTCATGTCTGTTCATTTACTGGTCTGTGGTGTTTACCTACTCGTGTACAAAAAACTAATTAATATATATTTATGAGAATATTAAGGCTTGTTAAATTATCACAGGGTAAATAAGATAATGAAAGTAAATAGAAAATTTTCTCAAATAAAATAAAATTTATTGATTAGATTTAAAATCTTTTACATTAAAAAGCTAATTATATTAGCCTACAAAATGAACTGAAGCAAAGAATTAACGATCCAAGCTTAGGCGTTTTAATTAAATATATAAAAGCATGATTATGATCTAATGGAAACTCCATTTCTACGCAAATCGAGTGAATGTCTGTACATGGTAGCTCTTTACTGACTAATTAAAGAAATATAAATTAGCCATTTGGAGCGCAGATCCAACACAAGGATCTGATCTTAGTAAATAAATAAAAAACATCCCGGAAAGACTTCACAGAAATTAATGGAGCGAGTTTTAAATTTTTAGGCATAACTCTCCATTTTTATTATTTAATAAATCTCTTTGAGATTGAAATCATTTTGAGTTAATTCAAAATAATTTTTTTTTTTGATCACGATGTTGCGATTTTCTTCATAATTAAATCAATGTAATTAAATATGTCACTGAACCAATCCAAAGGATAAATACTTTTTTCTATTGGTCGGATTTTCATGGGTCATCACGACTACCGAAGTAAATGCCGCAGCTGCTGTAAATTTTTACAATCCGCTTCTGTGTGTACTGAAAACAATACCCAGCCGTTTGAATTTGTTTTTTGTGTCACGTGATACAAGCCGGGGTCTCGGTGGACCTTTTCGCTAATTCACAATTGTGTGCCAAATGCAGGTCCCGGAAAATCGTATCGTTTCTATCTACTTTTATTTGGGATTAGATACTTCCATTAGAATTGTAATAACGAAGAATTTAACGAAATGTATTTCATTAAATTCTTCGACGGCGCTTTACTATTAATTAATTGTAAAATTAATCCCATAGTACGATATCCAATTGTATTTTGCCAATTTTATCAAAAGGACTTAAAGAAATAAAATTTAATCTAATAATTCAAATGATTGTATATCAAATACTTATTAAATGTATTAATTATAAAGATATACATATAATTTCAAATAATGGAACGATAGATGTATTAATTTGAAAAGTATAACATATAGATTAGAAAATTTATCGTCAATGCACTGTGTGCTGTAGCATAATCGATTAATGCACGTTCTCCGGATTAGAAGAGATCCAGTTTTGAATCCCGGTAGTAACAAAAATATTTTTCGTATATCTTTCTAATTAACAAATTTAATTTGTATTTAAAATATCACAGACCTATGTTCTGAATAATTACAATTTCACAATAAGATTTCTCCTAAAGTTCTCCTTAGTAATTAATGATTATATATACAATGTTCTGTATTTTGTCATAAATAGGAAATGTGTTATTAAAATTTATTCCGAAGAAATAAATATATAAAATTTTAGATTCACACTGAATAATTCATTTTATAGCATGCAATTTATTTAATATATTTCAAATGTGAAAAAATAATTTTTTAATGCATTCATTTTAATAAAAATAATTTTCTGGAATGGAGTTTGGCGCGGAAAATCGTCGAAAATTAAAATGAATATATTTATTATTTATGTGTGATGAATATATATTATATTTATTATTGATGAATTTCCCGATGAAATGAGTGTATCTTCTGTGTTGAGTTGAGTTTGGACTATTTTGCCGTGTTTCTGACCTCATCGAGATGATGATCTAAAAGTTTAAATTTTTTAAGTTACATACTATCGACACACTAAACAGGGTTTTTTTTAAAGAATTTTTAACTTTTCCAACACATATATTCATATATAGTTAAAATGTCAATATGTAACATACTTATTGCCGAATGCAGAGTATCGTATACCTACTCGAAATATTAGTGATATTACGTTGGAAGATGAATCAGTTACCCTGATGATACATCCTCCAAAGGGATTCGAAACGTTAGCCAAAGGAAAAACACAGCAAAATAGCCCACAAAACTCTAAATGGAAGATAAAAACGGCTATGAAAACTAGAAAATACATCACATCTATCACATTTTTCCAAATAAAATAATGACAATAGCGTTCATAATCTATTACGATATAAACAAATGTTGGTAAATTTATCAAATTAGTATATGTTTTAGTGAATTACTACGATATATGGTTATTTCCTGGTTACCTATTGATAATATGAAAGTCAATGCAGCTAGAAAAATCACCACTAACCTGGAATTATGGATGCTGTTTCTCTGCTCGTCGTGGATTGTATGTTCCGAGGTTTTAATTTATGGATGAGTATATTATGAGAAACCTTGTCGAATGCTTTGCTAAAATCTGTGTACACAGTACATTTTACTATTACATATAATTATTAAAATGAAATATATTTTCGACAGATGGTTTTTTTCTGTATAAATTTTTATTTGAATAATTTAATTTGTATTAATCAAACGTAGCTTCACCGATAAATATTTGTCACGTATTATGGAATAGTACACATTAGCAACCCTACTCTCGCTGGTGGCAGAGTGGCGTTGTGGAGACAAAGGAAAACAGGTAAAACCAGTTAGTTCCGGAAATTCTGAAAGTGTACTTCCAGCTACAGCGTGGGATATAACACCAGTTATAACGGTTTATATTTTATCTTTCATTAGACAAAGATTTAAAAAAAATATTTTTAATTTGTGGGAAAAGTACGTTGTCTGTAAAATAGGGTATTTTATTAATTTAATTGATTAAATTAATCTACTACAAAATCAATACTACAACGTAAGAAATATTTTTGCTTGAAATATGATGGTTGCGTCAAAGAAAAGCTTTATGAAATTTAATAATCTCGAGGGACAATAATTGTTTGCGAAAATACTGTTCAAAGAAAACGTTGAATTTTTATATTTATGGATTTTGTGCGTAGAGTACATACCAACCTTAATCGAATAATTCTAAAACAAGAAATCAAATAGTAATACATATACTCGTACCATTATACATATATAACACGATCATGTCACTTTATTACATTGCACTCTAGTACATATTATTAGTCGTGGACTTGTTGCATTATCACACATGCACAACCCCTATTGAATGCGTTCATATTTTAAATGAATGTTTCTTACAAATTTCAGAGAAGAATTCAAAATTGTGAAAAAAAATGTTAAATCAAATTTATTTCTAATACCATTTAAGACAGTATCTAAAAAATGTTAATAACTCTTAGTTAATTCGCGGATAATTTATTTTCTTTCAAACTTAAAGAATCATTCGGTAATTATTTTTATGCTGACAAGAAGCAGAACAAATATCACGATAGATGAAGTATACTGGTCAAGGGTAGTTTTCTGAATCCATGCCCAGAATTAATTCATAAATTTATTATCGATTTACTCGGCAAATGTATGTAAATAGAGTTTGGCGATTTTTGTATAGATCATCGTAACTACTGGGAACATAAAATTCTTCTTTTCTGATGACTACATCGTTAAATAGATTTTTTCTGAACGTCTTTCTAAGTGATTTATCGAAATATTTATTTAATATCCTTTCTTTTTAAAGTAAGCTAAGCGCTTGTTTAAACCATTCATTTTTAAAATTACCTCTATAATCGAGGGACTAAAATTATAATGCGCTTAATTATGCATAAAGATTTATACATACATAGCCCCCCAGCCACTAATATGTAGGGTCTTTTAGATCAGTACAAAGAAATTCACCGATAAAACCTAATACTCGGACACGCGATTCCATTTTAATTTTCAAAATATCAGTGCGCGAAAAACATAATTTTAATTTGAATTCGTTCCAGATCAATTAGATATTGACCGAAAAAATTGTTTAATAACTTAAAATATGCAAAACTACTATGTATTACGACATTATAAAGATGATTGGGGAATATTTATAATATTCAAATGAATTTAGAATCCATGTACATGTTAATTGTTATATTTTAAGTAACTAAACTCAAATATCTACTTTTTTTGCTATTTTCACTTCCTGACCGCTACAAACTCTTCCACTGAATGAGGTCTGTCGTCAGTCTTCCTACGTTAATCACAAGTCCCGAAGTTCCGCCGAGTACATCCAGTGTATAGTCGTTGCGGGACATCCGGAGTGTAGCTTCTGGTGTGTATGTCTATATATTGTTTAAACAAAATATACAGAGTTGAAGATTCATAAGAGAAGAAACAGAACCATGATTGAATTTTATGTAGGTGCCGGTAAAAAGTATCACTTATGATTGTGGTTTGACGTAATTGTATTATAACTATAATTGAATGAATAAGAACGTATATATCAATATAATTTGTAGTATAAATATATATTCTTATGTGGTAATTTTAGCTGTGCCAATGTGATAATCGGCTGCACCAATGTGGTAACTTTGGAAAGTATTACCATATACCTCAGGTATACTATCCTCTGATTAAGGACCAATTCCGTAATCCCGATTTCTTGTAAGTGAAACTCCGTATGTTCGGGTGACAATATTCAGTTTATTACAACAATGTATTTACAGCATAAATTACACACTTCAGTGATAGACTCAGAAGGATCCGTGATGGAAGAGACCTGTTCCCCAGAGACGGTCTCTTATAATGTTTTACCCCCACCACTCATCTTCTCACTCTCCTGACACATTCACATACATACACACAAAGTGACAGTTCTCACAACCATTTTTAGTTACAATTATAAATACATATTCTTATTAAGAATGCCAATAACAAAAAATATGTATAATAGTAAATAATACGGTATAATTACCAAAGGTTATAATGATTTGTACACACCATTCCTACAAATTGGTTTGATATCTTTTACGTCCTGTAATAAAGCGAGAATGATAATATTAAATTTTTATGTACAGTAAGTGTATGCAAGTGCAGGGACATGAATATCCTCAAGTGGTTTGCGTATTTGAGTATCAGAAACCGGGGTCGCCAAAACATATATCCGCTATCAGTGCAGTGCGCGTGCAGTGTTGCCACAGCTGAGCGCAGATTCATTCTATAATTAAACTTTTGTGACCAGCAGCCGATAATGCCCTTTTCCCTCCCATTTCCGCGGTCAGCCATTGTTCCAGAGGGGCTGTATTATCTTTATTGTGCCGGATGCTGCGCCATAGTGGATTCCGGCTTCATGCGAAATTAAATACTCGGATTGCTCATCGAAACTAGCTTTATAATCACAGTGCCCAGTGCAAAGATGGCACGTGTGGCTAACGATATTTTGGTGAACAAATCGAGAGCTGGCAAAGATAACAATACATAGTACTTACAATATTAATACACACATTCAAATACATAAATGTGCACATATATATATATATATTTGTTTTAAGGTTTCCGCGAGCATCTAGTGTATGGAACTGGCGTTTCTTCTAGATTAGACCGCATTTTTTGTAGATAGTTCCCTTGAGAAAATCCTGGTCGAAGTTTTGACATGGTCTAAAAAATTTACAGTAATTTTTTGAAGCAACGCCTTGACAATAACACGTATTATATATATTTATATTCGAAGGCGATCGGTATGAATTTATGTTGAATCCTGTAAAGAACCTTGATTGTACTGATTTAAAATCACTCCCAACTAGCATATGAAGGAAGTTACAGAGTTGGTTAATTATGCCTTGACTTCGAACTAAATTAACTCAACTGTAGGAGATTTATATTATATCTCCCACGGAAAAATACGGTTGTGTCGTAGCTTTTGACAATGGCACGTGTATTCATTATTTTTTTTCATTATAGCTATGTTGCACTGTAGAAATATATACATATTATATTCTACATTATATAGATACACTTATGTCATTATTGATTTTTGATTCATTCGAATTGCATTTTTTTATGAAAAAGTAATCCAAAAATCGGTGAATAGGATATATAAAATTGGTTGGCGAAAGCACTTAATTAATTCTACATGTACGGTGTACATATTATTAATATTAACCTTTACCATACCATGACATAAAATACCCGAAAGCAGCCATGCTGTCAACTCGTGTTACCGTAAATAACAGTTAGAAAAAATGTTTTTATTAGCTTAAATGGCTTTAATGCCACGAATTTACTCTAAATATTGAGCATTCAATTTTGAAAAAATGATTAATAACACAATTTTGAGCATTCATTAAGTCCTATACAATGTGTCATTCCTTATTATCTCTCTTCATTTAATTAGTGAGAAAGAGATAATTACATTTGTATGTTTGTTGTTCTCTTTACTGTGAAAATAGTGTGTGATTTCGTCTTATATATCACAAATTCAATTTTTACCAACGTATTAACTACAACGGATTGAATGGAAAAAATAATTGTTTTTGTACGATTCCCTTTTCATAATTGGTTTGTCCTAATATTTTCTTTAGAATTATCTAAAATATGAATTTTATGTTGCATGTATTTACTGAAATATTACAGGTTTAATTATGATGGTAGACCTGTGTTACAGCATGGTTTGGGAAGGGTTAAGCGTGAATATTTAAACATAACCAGAATAAAAACAACAACAGAAACATTTTTTTTAAATGTAATAAATTTTTAAAAAAGGTAGGCACCCGAATTTTTAGTTAACAGTAGGTACAGAGATTATAATAATTTAAAGATGTGTCGCGTCACATGGAAAAGATTAATGGAACATTGAAGAACAGCGGCGTAATTACACCAATGCTGTGCCTTGGAGTCTATGTTAGATAGAAGCTCAAAATGGTTTACGCCTTACTACAAATTTAGTTTCTATACTATTCTTAGTACGAGTATAGACTAATAAATATTGTTTTAATATCCGCCACAGCAATGAATGCAAATATACAATTATAAAAATATTTTTTCGATTGGATTACAAAAATGTTATCGATATACCCAGCTAATACGGCGGGCCACAGACCAAACAATCGTTGTAAAGCGAAGCAAAAAAAATTTCAGTTGCGGATGCAGCACATGCATGATTTCTTCTCGAAGCAGATAATCAATCAAGGGAAAGCCTTCCGTTCCTAAACAAATTACGAAACAAAAAATAAATAAATGAATCATTGATCGTACCTCGCAATCGGCGGAATTAATAATAGACATAGTTAATAAAGAATGTTTCACCCAAAAGTTCGGAACTGATAGGTCAGTTTGCATTAGAATTCAATTCTTTTAGTTACAACCCTGCCAATGACAGTGGCGGTCGTGGGAAGATTTTTTATCCAGCTGATAGTATTATATTTGCTTGCGAAGTATTCTAAAAATATTTTTTAAGATAGAAACAACCGCCTAACTCTGCTAATTAATTTGTTTTTAGCGAATCAATTGTTTTATAAAATTATTTTTGAGATTGTTAAATTTTCCTTAATCCTGTGAAGTTTGTAAAGAATACTTTTAGATTACGTAATCCAGGATGAATAAGCAATTTTTTATGAAACCATTTTTGCCAACGCCAATAAAAATCCAAATAATTCTAATTGTATAGAAGATATCTGAATGTGATCATCGCTTAGACAAACGTTATCGTGTTTTAAATAAATCAATTGGTTTTGCATTGAGTTCATATATGCATAATTAAAATCGTTATTAAAAAAATATTACTCCACATATTTTTTTTACAATTTTTAAATATAATAAAATATTGTAAATTATCCCATCATTGAGATACATCGATTTGATAGTGATTAGTGATAAAGGGTGTCCAGCGGAAAATTTTCAAGTTTAATATTAAATAAAAAAAAAACTACAACGTTATTTTCATATTTTATTTATACAAAATGGAGTTTAGCGATGCGGATTTTACGTTTCATAAACAATATCGTCTAAATGCTGTCCATTTCTCTCAAGACACTCTTGCAATCGGACTCTTAAATTTGCGAACATGCGAGAGCAAATAATCGGTTCAATGGCAGCAACTTCACGACGGATAATTGCTCGAGGATTGTTGCTGTAAACTCTCGACTTAAGGTATCCCCACAAAAAAAAAGTCACACGGTATAAGGTTCGGTGACCGAGGCGCCCAGGTATGTCTCCGTACTTGCTGATTAATTGTAGTTTCTTTTTCAAAATAACATGCACTGTTGATTTTTTTATTCCAGTAAAGGGTGCAATCTTCCTTATCGATTTACGTGGATTGCGCATAATTTCACGTCAAACTTGAGCCACAAGTTCTGGCGTCGCTGCTGACGTTGATGGTCCCGGAAGAGTTTGGTTAACCATTGTCCCTTCTGAACTTTTGAACACAACACCAGATATACTCGTCGAATATTAAAGTGAGTACAAAAAGCGCGACGCGCACGAACCAAGGAATCGCCGTATTTTAAATATTGATCAACCGCGAACGCTCGGTGCGCTCCCGACCAGTGACTCATTGCGACTGGCAAATCAGAAAATCACGCGCCTCGAACAATACCCCTGACACTTACCTCACCCTGATGGTTTACGAGCAATTAGAAAATCTAAACCATAATTCTATCGGTGGGATTATTAAAATAGATTAGGTATATGAATAAATAAAAATTATAGAAAATGTTCCGGGTACGTATACTAAATAATGTTTCGATGCATAATTTTTTTTCTGTGTATCTTTCTAATTTATTTCAAACGATTTATTAATAAAATTAGCATTTAATGGATAGAATGTTTGACCCCACAGTCACGTAGATAATACCCCTCCACACATTCTGATCATCTGAAGCATCGAGTAATCCATTTACAATTAGGTTTGAATGTACGTGCTAAACACTAAATCCTAGTTTTAAATTAAACTTTTGCCTGAGACCGTGTGTGTTTGCACGTTCGTCGGATCACCGGGACATCAACATTAAGCAGTACCACAAAAGACGCTTTGTGATGGCTTTTGTTTTTAACTTTTCACTACACCTACTATCAACTTTTTAGCTGCGGAGAGCTGCGATGATGAAATTAAACTTGATTCACACTGATGCCACAATTGTATTTAATACAAATGGTTCAAATATTATATTTTGAATGTTTGAAACAGTAACTTTTTCATTAGGAGAACACATTCTTATTGTGAAGTTGTAATTATTCAGAACAGACGGTCTGTGATATTTTAAATATGAATTAAATATATTAATTAGAAAGATATACATATAAAATCAATTTTATCGAAAAATATTGTTGTTGCACCACCGGGATTCGAATCTGGATCTCTTTTCAAACCCGGGAAGGTGCATTGTCTAACTATGCTACAGCGACAATATTTTTAGCGACAAATTTTCGAACCTATATGTTACCTTTTAGATATTAATACATTTAATCGTTCCATTGTCATTATATTTAACTAGTGTCAAATTTGTGTTTAACCGCTGTTGTTTTATTTTTTGACGCCAGCTGGTTTCTAAACGTCCGTTCAATCATCATGAATATATTTGCACTATTCTCGTCAATACTTAATTTTCATTGTCCGGAGAGCATATTTAAAATTACTATGTGAAGGGAAATCTTTGCCGTAAAACTGTTTCGCAGTTTGGCAAATGTTTAAAATTATAATATACAGGATGCATCAGACCTAGTCCACAATATATCTGACTATATTATTAGTCGAAAATGTTCAAGGAATATGTGTAAATTTTGCACTGTTACGAAAAATATTATTGTTTGAAATTTTTACAAAATTTTGTAAAGCTTTAAGTTTACGTATTTAGAAATAAATATTTGGGAAATTTATACAAAAATTGTTCGGCCACTCGAAATTCGATGATCTTTAATTTTTTGTATTCAATATATAATTTAAAATCAATAAAATATTTTAATTAATCTTTAGCTTATATCTCTGATATGGTTGAGTTTAGGCCCATATTCCTTGTACATTTTCAACTCGTAATTTAGTTTAGGTATCCACCAATAAAATATTTTGGACTAGATCTGTTACACCCTCTATGTAATCAAATAGATTTTTTTTAAAAATAGATATGGGTGCACGGAATACATATCACATCAATATTCATGGTATTTTCAAACTTAGCTAAATGCCTGTGCTGTGAAAATAGGACTAACTTGCCGGTCTCTTTGGTTGAGTTTCGAAGCCCTTATCACTAGATCACTGGGTGAGTGTTATAATCACAAAATCAATAAGCATATAATTTCAGTAGGGGATTGCTATTCGAATCACTAGACCAGGGGTCTGCAGACCGCGGCTCGCGGGCCTTTGCGACTCTGAAACTACAGCTCATATTTTCATCTACAATCATATTTGATACATGGAGTAATTTGTCTGATACTAGTATTTGTCATTCTCACAAACTTTGATTCCACCTTTTTATGTGAACAAACATTCTCTTCCAAGAATTAAATAAAAAATAATTTAACAAGCAAATTAACAGACGATAATTTACAATCATGTCTAAAATTGTAAACAAGTAGTTACATGCAAGACATGGTAAAGCTTTCAAAGGCGATGTAAGGTTACCGTTCTAACTAGTAAACTTTACAAAGCCCAAAAAGTGTTTAATTATTAAGGTTTTATTGTTTTATAAGTAGTGTACTAAGCTACTGAAGCTTATAACTCTCATATATTACTTTATAAGTAGCCAATGATGCTATTGAAAATTTGAGTTTCAAATAAAAATATTGATTGATAGCTACAGTAAAAATTAATGTTGCGGCTCCATGAAAATTAAAAAATTCTGTTGACTTAATAATCTCTTCTAGCAGAGACGAACATATTCATGTTAAACGATATTTATATAATATATAATCTTATATGTTTAAAATATATTTAATTTGAACTAAGAGCACCCAGTTATGCGCACGAAAGAATCCCGTACTATGTATTGTCACGTCAAACGCTAGAGTGACTCCAAGACCAATTTCCGTGGCCCATGGTTTGCAAATAAAATGCCATGTCTTGAAAGCATTCAATTCATTCAGAAATGCAGCAGAGAAGTTTCAACTATCAACCTTGAATATAAATCAGTGACATAACTTTGTCACTGATTTATAATCAATGTATCTTTATGTTAAATAGGGACCTAACAGGTCCTCGCTCTGCAATAAACTTAGTTCTAGTTCTTATATGGGCTGAAAGTTTCTAAAATCCATCACAGAAAAAAATTGTATAAAATAAAATAATAAAATACATGACATGTAGGTATTACAAAAATACGTGAAATATAATAATTATCGATGTTTACACAAGTATTCCTTCCCCACTAATATGTTAGGTAAGGAATCAAATCACCATCATAAAGGGATGCAAGGTTTTTTTTATTTACTAGTGCATATAAATACTTTTGTTTTTTTTCATGAAACTTAGATTATTATAGGAGATAAGAGACCAACTGTGTCTTTATTATTAGTAGAAAACAATCGCATAGTAATAATATAATTATATCTTATAATTAATACGTACTCAGGATGTTCTTCTATTTTTCATTGGAACCCGATGCCTTTTATCTGTTCTTAATTGAACTATTTTTTTAAAAATTACGTCATTGCTATAAATGCACCATTATAATATTTATCGAATCTAGGTCTCATTGTTTCGGTCGAGATTTAAATAATAATGAAGAGAGGCTTCGCCGCAAGTTTGAAAATACGTAGAACAAACTTGATGTAAAGGATTTTAATAAATAGCATTGAAATTGGCATGAATGTGTTTAAAGTCTAAGAGGGATTCAAAGACTAACTTTCATATTCAAAAGAATTACCTTCTTTCTTACATTCAAAGTAAGACCTGGCTTTCTTCAATCCGTAATTTTACCTAGATCTTCGCAGGCCCGAGTTACGCTTTTAATTCAGATTAAAATTAAGATTTTGTTTATAGCTCGCTTTCTTCAAGATTTACATAAAGATTATATTAAATCATGTTTCTTTTACAAAAGTTATAGCACGTATAATTTTTAAGCTAACGTTGTTATGATTGCGCTTGGAGTAGAGAAAGATATAGGAGTAAAACATTTAATGGTGTGTCAAATAAGACCAACATTGCAAAATATCAAATCATAAAGATAACGCACATCAGATAAAGTATGTATAACGAAATAAATTAAATATAGAAAATTTGTTTAATTTTTTTAATCATTTAGAACTTGGTGTCAAAGAATGCATGACGGGTTTTTTCGATTTTTTATATTAAAAAACTATGAAAAGTGGATACATATTTTAATTAATTTCAAATAAACGAAGAATAAAACAAGCAAATATATAATTAATACAAATTTAGTAAATTAATTAATTAATTTTATTCTATTAAATAGCATTTATGTGTATGGTTTATATCTTATTAAAAATTGTGCTTTAATAGATATATAGATATATTGTATATATTTGATAAATATATACGTTGTACATACGGTATAGTACGTAGTCACTTATTCAAATTCCAAAACCAGCAAGAAGCTCTTCCTAGTTTCATAATTCACGTGAATTGATCATATATTGTATAATACATATATTTAACATTTTAGCCAAATATTGACATTTTCCAAATTCAGTTTATAATGACAAAGTATACTTTTCAACATTCCGTATGAATGGCTAAATGATAATTTGAATATGTTTTTTATTTTCTATGATTACTTTTACATTATGGCTAACTATCATACCAAAAAGTATAGTTTAAAATAGTTACATAATTTAAAAATAAATAACTATTAAGAAAATTGGATATTTTATAAAAAAAATACCGAACAAATTATTAACTATTTCATCCTAAATACACGAATTATTAGAGTGAATAGATACAATTTAATTTTCATTTCTCAGATGATGAAATTGCAGTTGACTTCTTCTGCTCTTAACCTACAACGTATGCTACGTATTTCTACGACGAAATAATTTTTATACTAAGTAGCTTTAATAATATTATTTAATCACTCATAAAGAATAATAAAGTCAACATCTAATGGATTTAAGTTTTATAAATAAATAATTAATTTGTCGCATGGCATAGAGAGTGAAGCTTTCTATGTCGTAGCCGCGTTTTTTATTTCAAATACTAATTCCTGTCTACGGATCTACCTACGACATTAATATTATATGTGAGCACTACGCACACCGCAAATATGACAGGAAAATATCTTGCTTGGATATTAAAGAAAAATATGCTCATATTAAAAGTGAACTGTAAACGTCGGTTTGTTTCCAGTCTTAATATTCAGCTCTAATAAAATGGCGTGAAAATTCTAAATATAATAATAAAATAACGCTATTAAAAAAATCAAAAGCTAACTGATTGTGTCGAATTTGTCAATTGTTTTCTAGAATGAGAAAATAAAATTGTCATATAAATATAAATGAAAATAAATGAGAAGTTTCAAACAAAAAAATATATATTTTATTTTAAAATTGTTGGTGGGAAATGCATTATGTACAATATACTATAAAATAAATTTTTGTCACTTATAAAATCTCGAATAAACTATTCCGATGTACGAGTCTATTTTGTTAGATCACTGATCGTGAGTGATGCTTACAAATGATTATTTTGAAAAGTTAGATAAATAGAATACATTAAATGACAAACATTTATTCCGTTTTGACAACGGCTACTGGGCGATTTAAAATCACCCAATAGACGAACAGAATATCAATTGGTTAAGTGAGGTATGACACGATGAATCTCTGAGTCTTAGTGTGTAAATGGTAGACTACTCATACGACAGCCGAGTGAATCTCATGGGAGCATAATCATCCTTATCTCGATTTGAAAATTCATTCTAACTGCATCCGTAGACACGGGCCATAAATTATAGGGTTTTGTCTAAAAAAAATAATATCTGAATGTTTCCTCGGACAAACCATTCAGGGTTGATGTTTCCCCTCCCGATCTTCTTGAGGCGACTCAATTTGAAAAGTTGGAAATCTCGTAATTGAACTTGCCGACAGATGGCTTTCCTGCGGATTTTCCTCATCTGAAAACTCCTCGCTGGAAGATTACGCCAACCCGGGTGAGCCCCGCCGATGTGGACTAATATCCATTCACCCGGTGAACTTAGAATTAACGGTGAAATCAGAAAAATGGACAAATGATGGGAAATATAAAATAGCGCCCAATAATAATTCAGCTTGAAAGGAAAAAGTGGGTATTCAATTTTTGGTCTACTTGAGCCTTAGAAATACTTCAATTCAGATGTATTGCAATATTGCAAACATTTTTATCTATCCTCTCTGCCTACCCCTGTAGAGAAACTGCGTGATGGGAAGTAAGTTCATGAAAAAAGTGGGAATTTTTTAATAAATATTTCATAAATTATGAATCTTATTTATTGCGTATGGATTTATTTATTCTTCTGCTCTAAATTAAACAGACCACAGTAATTATTACATTAATTCAAAAAAATCATTGATTCAAGCAATTTATCTAAGCAATAAATCAACCAAGCTAGCCAACTCTTAAATGATGATATAAATGCTGATAAATCTAAGATTAAGATATTGAACAAGGAATTAAAGTTAGTGGTTAATTAAACAAAGATAAAAAATAAAAATATGAATCTTAACCACAAAGATAACATTGCTTATTTTAAAAGTATAATTAAAGTTCTTAATGAAAACATTATTCTACATGAAAATTATTAAGTTAAAACACATTGTACACAATTCATCTACCACTTATTAGATTAACGTAAATACTTACATGAAAATGAAGTAACTATATCAATAAAAGTTTAAAATATATATTCTCAATCACAACTCAATCGTCTAAAAGTTTTGGTGTTCAGTATTAGTGGTAGAAAACTTAACCAATATTACAAATTGTCTCCGACGATTCCGATATTATTTGTCTCGTGTGGATACTCAATTCTGAATGGCTTACACAAATACTTGAGAACTTGATATTAATTTCTTTATTTATTTGTCGGAAAATCTGAGACTCGCGGTTTTATGATATTTAACCTATCCAATACAAATGAACAGAATATTTTTAAGTTTTAAGTTTTTTGGACAAATATTTTATGAACCGATTCATGAAATGTTTCAAAATCTAATGCTAATAAAAATTTGTTATGGAAATTAGGTTATTCATATTTTAAAGACTAAATAAATTTTATAGTTTATAGTAAATAAGACATGCCAGACAAAATTAGCAATAAAGATGAATTTGGAATTCAAAGAACTCAAAGATGTTTCCATGAAAGGAATTTTTTCTTTGTCACCACAAGCTGTAAATCGTATATTATCTAAAGTACAAGTAAGTGTATTTCGTATTGTAACTTTAAATATTCAAATTATAATAAATTACGTTAATATTTGTTCGTAGTGGTTACTGGACGATTATAATATTTTTTCGAAACAGATAATAATACATTTATTAATTATAAAGAAACTGCGTTCTGAAAAATCGTAACTACACAAATAAAATGTGATTTCATTAAAATTAACTTTTAATGACTAAGGAATGAAGAATTTTAATCAATCAAAAAACAAAATTTTATTAATACTAAAATTATAAATATACACTGAGAAATTTTGTAAATAAAGTTCAAGTCTATATTTTCACGAGGGGACTTTTAAAACATCGGAGGTATCAATAAATAAATTTAAAGTAAATTATGGTGAATTGAAAAAATAGACTTTCGCGGTGTGCTGAGAAGAGAAACGTGGAATACAAATATAAAATTGTAATAGAAATACAATTTTTCGAAAGTTTTATGAAAACATTTTTTTTTTTAAATACAATAGCGCATATTTTTTCTCTAATCTGGAACGAATACATTTTGGATTGCACTAGCTGCCTATGGGAGTATAGATTTTATGCTGATAAAGTTATCTGTGTTTGTTTTCACAAAACTATGATTTTTAAATATTTATAAAATTCTAAACTATCCTATAGATACACATAAATCTAATTCTTATAGACTTGTTAATACAATATTGCGTATAAATAAATCACGATGTATGAGACTTGATTAACACATCTTAATTATAAATTACCAATTTTCTTGCCATCATTGCATCCACTCAATTACTGAGACTATTTGAAACAATTTGCATGGGTTATTATTGTGAAATGTGTGTATTAATGTGATTTAATATACAACAAACACATCATATTGATAATATTGTGAAGCTGATAAAACTTTTCAATAATTTTTGAAAAAAATTAAATAATTCTGAGAAGTCTTTTGAATTCCATATTATAGTGAATGGTTGTGAGATAAGTACAGTTATATTTATATAAGAAATTTCAGCGAGATATAAGTCTAGTTAAAAGTGTAAAACTATTTGTGGAAAAATTGTAAGTAGATGAACACAAATTTAAAAAAACCCCTTTGGTCTTTGAAAGGTTAATGCAAACTAACATTAAAAAATCTACAAATAGTTGAGTTATATATACATAAATCTCGAAATGTAAATTCATATATTTAAAATTATATTTACATCCGTCAGATGGCTTAAGCAGCGTTTGAGCGAAGGCAACTTCCATGGGAATTGGTGAAATCCTTTGAGAAGTTCTGACTGAGCTAAATAAATAATCCTAAAATTGATCCCAGATCCTTCCTCTGACTTGAACATTTAGCATCAACATACGTTTAGATTTCGCAAACAAGTTTGGCTCAACATCAAAACCAAAGATTTCAATCTTCGCTTAATAGACATTTACATAAAGCGATAGTCTGAGAGACTGGCGATTGGGTTTCAACTTGAGATAGGTTGTACGTGCTAACGTGTTTCTGATATAATGGTCAATAGTTAAGACCCTAGTTATCCGTGTTCTGACGCCGTCCGGGCTGACTATAAAGTTAAGTGTAGGAAAACTTTCAACCTTGTAACCTACAGAGAGATTTGGTTTAGGCCCTGATCACGAGAAATATTTTAGAATTACTGCACGTAATACTTAGCATTCAAAAAATGGAATCACCTTTTGCGAGGCTAAACAATTAACTGAATAAATAAACAATATTTAAAAGTTAATAATTTGTTAATAATATAAATAAACTAATCTCATTGGTATGGAAATGCAGCTTTCCTAAAAGATAGCCTTTCTATATAGATTTTAATATACATATTTTTTAACTATTAATTATTCTTGGTTGAACAACATCAAAATATTCATGGTTCTCATATTATGATATTGTTCAATTTTGGAGTGACCAATCTTTTGAAAAATAAATTAAAAATCATAAATATTTAATTATGATTGTTGTTGCTTAGATAAATAAAAATTGGTACATTTAAAAACTGTTAGCTTCTTTTGGGAAGGAATTTAAAAAAAAGTTCTTTCCAAGGATAGGTATTAAGTGGAAATAATAATCTTAAGAACCGTAATTCATTTTTCCTACTTAATATCTTACGTAATATTCGCACATTTCTTATTATTTCGAAAATGTTAATAAAATAAAATCTGAAATTTTGTGAAAATGAGACAAATCTTGGATTTTCACTCATTAAAAACACAACTTATCGATGAAAATCAAAATGTACGGCTTTATTAAGGTTTTATAATAAATACGATTATGTGTAATATTATTATATACCTAATGTAAGCCTCTAAGGTTGTAACTAATTAGATGTATATTTAATGAGTAAGGAAAATATTACGATTATTACAAATAAATAGTATTTTAAAACGCTAAAATAAATAAATCATTTTGCTGTTTAATTTTTAAAACAATTTTGAAAGATATTTTCAACTTGATTATTTTCGATAAAAAAGTTGAATTACTTAAAAATGTTGATAATTTTTTTGATATTTTTAGTTTTATAACTACGAAGAAGTCTTCCATGATTATTCTGACAATTTTATATTCTTATGCAATATGTATTTTAAATGGGTCCGTTTCTCTTACAATGAAAACACAAAAATAGAAGCAAAAAATGGTTTCTTATTAATGTTATTAAAGCACCAATAAATTATTATACTTATCATTGATAAAGTTCTAAAAAAAATTCTTTCAAGATTTGGATATCGGCAGAAAAATGTACAGTATTATTATTCGCGACGAAGTCAATGATTATGTTCAATCTAAAATTTTATTTAATAATTTTAATATTTTTTATAATTTTTAGAGATTTTTTTACTTACTATGCCTTTTATAATATTTTAAAACAAATTTTATATTTTTTTTACAAATATCGAAACAAACAAAATAATTGTGTGCAAAACCGATCTTGAGATTTCATAAAGGTCCCACCTGACGCCGATAAATTCTGTCTCCCTTCTGCTAAGAATAGATTCGGGTGCATTGTTTTTTTATATTCTATCTTTATATTATGTTTTTTAGCAATAAATAAGAAATACCATGACAAGAGCACCGAGACTGAGAAACTTCTTACAGTTCGGACCTCAGTTCGCACCCTTCAGAGTAAGGGAGCATTAGTTTAGTTTGTAAGAGTTTTCTACTGGATCAGTTATGCGAGGGGTCGAACTTGAGCGTTCAATCACTTTGAGACGTTATCTAATGCGAGTAGTATCTATCTCGAGGCTTTCTAAAGGTTCTATCTGCCTTTATAAATAGATAGGTACCGAGATATCTTATTCATGAAAGTTAATCAATGAAAAGAAAAGCAAAAGACGATTGAATAATGAATATCATCAAAACTTTCAATCATTTATAATCGTGAATTGACCCATAACAACCCAATACGTAAGAAAATAAAATATTGTAAACGTTTACTAAAGATAAAAAAGAGATGGTCAAATTTAATTGGAGACGATTTTGTAAACGTGAGTTCCTAACACGTCTACCGAGTCGTATATGGAATTAGTAATTTTTTTATCCAGACTAACGGATATTAGAAAACTCGTGGTAGCGATGCACATGGGAGGAGATTGGTTCTCTTTCCACACCACCATTCCACTTTCACAATATTCTTAGAATCCTTTGTTTCCTTCTAAATAAGACTTATAATAAATTTGTAAGCCAGAATTTTATTGGTTAAAAATGTAAATAGTTTGCTGATTTTTATTGTATTTGCTATGTTTTTGTAAAATACCGCCATATCCTCTATTTATGTAAATTATTGTATAGTTTTGGAAGATATATTTTGATGATGCTCATTTATCTTGGAAAAGAGGACATTTATATATCGAAGAGATAACCGATGTAATAACTCATTCGCACCTCCATGAAACATTTTTTTTTAATCCAAATAATAGCTAATTGATGTATTTTAAAACATTCGTAAAATATTTTAATAAATTTTTTGCTTTGAAATTCCAATTACTTTAATATGATCATTTTTTGCAATTTCACATCGTGACGAAGTCGGGCCGGAAATGATCATAAAAGAGATGAAAATTATTACTGAATCCCGCCAAATTCTACCGAAAGCATTTTCTTGTGAACCGATCCCGCCATCTATTGGAAAACTTGTAACATAAAGGTATGCATTTGGGGCGTCGCGCGTCGCTTCTCTGATTGAACAGAGGGGAGAGTAGTTTGGCCGTGTTTATGTGCTACTTCTAGCGCTTTATTATCGAAAATGTTCGCCTTTCAAGTCGAAGATAAGTGTCTAGCTAAAGTCAATTTTTCTTCATGACTTAATTAATAAAGTTCTGTTAAAAAAACCTACTTCATCCACCGCTTAATACATATATAAGAAAATGATTCAGATTATTTTTTTAAATTTACTTCAATGGCTTTGTGAAAAAAATCTAATTTTATTGTGACTAATCTATCGAGTCTTTTGTATTATTTTTTAGTTAATACTAAAGTGAAAAATGCTTCATTAGGTATTAGGTATTCATCCGGTCTGCTATTCAGCATTGTAAAAGTTGCTTGATAATGACTTTGTCGTATTTAGTGAGCAGGTTTATTTTCTGTTTTTAACCCCTATCGTTCCGTTTCTATTTTCCCTGGACAATTCTAGCTATTTTGCAACCAAACGACTAATTGTAAAACGCCAACTCAACGATCCTCTCTATCTTACGGCTTTTTCTAAAACGAAAGTCGAAAACGAAATAAAAGAATTTTTTGCAATTTCCAGATTAAATATAGAGTGGGTTATAAATTGTTCAATTCTGAAATAGTTGTTAATTATTAAACTGACCAGTTTTTCATTAGCGGGTTAACTTCATAAGCCCTAACGAAGACTTTTCAAGACCGTATATAGATGGTGTTAAATAATAACGAACCAACGTACAAATGACTAAACTGAGGTATCCTTGGTCATAGTTTGACATGGGTACGAATAACTAAATCAAGTTTCATCATCGCTAAAGTCTACGAAGTATGTAAATTCTCTTCTGAAACATTTTTTCATAAGGAAGTTTGCTGTTTCTAGTAGCATTTAGTTCCATTAACTAAATTGGTGTTGATAAATTATTTCATTCTGTCTAACCACGTATATATAAAGCAAACACGATACATTTGTTAGTAATAGTTATTAAACTTTTCATTTTCAATACACAATAACTTTGAAATGTGTTTCACGGGAGTCTTCTTCCATCTCATATTTCACTATCACATATCACCACAAATCCCTTTCAAATATGTTGTTATAAAGCTGTGGCATATTTCAGTCAAATCGAGATTATCTTCATCAATATTTTCCATTTCTGTTCTTCGATAAAGATCAATATTAGTATTTCTGTGATCAACTACCCTTACTCGTATGACACTGCTTTGATAAAATTAATACACGTCTCTGCTGGATGTGATTGCGCACCAAGATCAGAGAGGCGCTGTGCACACGTGGTATATCTTAGTAGGGATGAAGTGTGTGCCTAATCTATTTTGAGGGGGTGCCAGAGTAACTCGCTTTGTAACCACGCTGAAGTACTAGTTATTTAGTTTCGACCAATATTTGTAAAAAATATATTTTCGGTTGTTCATCATTTGTAGATTTTATTTGTATGTATTATCATATCCACTTAAAAAAAATACATGTAAGTGTATTTAAATTTAATCAATTTGTGTTTTTTAGTATCACTCTTTCATACTCATAACTAAACATCGTGGTTTAGAGGTTCCGATCATATCTCATATTATTGGAGATTGAACTCTTGCATTTTATTTTTGTGTAGTTTATCCCAATTTGTCCAGGCTGTTTCCATTTATTCTAGTAACATGCTCAAAGAACAAAATAATATTTTTTTTATGGATTGTAGATAGCCTTTCTTAATAACCAAGTTCCTGGAGAATATAGACATTCATTCGTCTCGCATTCGATGTTATACCCAGCAAACAACACCAACACAACATTATAAAGGTATCGAGCTGGTTTAGTTATTTTCCTCTCAGGGTCCATGTTCGATTTTATTCATGGTTATGGAGAATACCTTTAACCAATCGGATTTTTACATTCCGCGAAATTGGAGTAGTTCTTCCAAATTTTGTTCAGTTTCGATAAACCAGATTTAGCCACACCAATTTTCCTTCTGAACTTGGTTTCCTATCCTCCATAAAAATACAAATTTTATGTCTGATTTTATACATATGAATCAGTTTTAGTCAATTTCGTAGATTCGAACTATCGAAAACTTACACTTAAATATATATAATTTTCTTTACTAATGATCGCAAACGAATTCATATGAATAGAAACAGATTGAATTTAAACATATTTGATTGAAATATTCAAATGTATTTGAATATTATAAATGATAATAATCAATTTAGAGAACTTTCACGAGGCACTTGAGCGAATGATTGACTGTCGCATGCAAAAAAGATTTCAATAAAAACGTAAACGGTTTAGTAAAAAAAAAAAACGTTAAATAAGTAAATAAATTCGAGAAATAGCAAAAGATGATGTATCATTGTATGACGTCTTAACCAAAAAACATTACATTTTTTATGTACAATTATTGTTTAAAATCATTTAAATAATCGAACTAGTTAAAAGATTCCGTAGGTTATCGAGATTTGAGACCAAATGTGACAAAAAGTGAATCTGTATGTATAATAAAATATTTTGTCTCCAGACTTCACATCAATAAAATGCTGAACTGTCACAGAATGCCTCCGAAGAGATTTTTTTAAATTGATGTCATAATTTTAACATGATATCGAAGTAACAAAAGTAGACAAAATTCTTTCCCACCCAAAAAGAAATTTGACTGTCGATCATTTTCTGTCAATTCTGAAAGCAGACAGGTCAAAATGATTTATTCTGAGCGGGTACCGTAAGATAGATAGTTGAATTAAATTAGTTTGAATTTCGAACGAATGAATTTATTGCGTAAGACGTAAGGGTGAATATAATCATGGGTTGACAACATTTTAATATATAGTTTTAGCGTAAAACTAATTAAAAATGATAATGTTTCTTTATGATATGACTAAAAACAATATTTAATATTATTGACTTAGTTTATGTTTGAAGAAGTTTCATTTTTAGTTTAAATATTTATAAATAGTTTAGTTATATTATTAGTTAATACATTTTCTTTTATTCTGGCAAATCGGATCGAAGAGAAAGCGCGATAAACCATACATAACATAAATAATGATACAAATAAAACATATTTAGTTAAATATGAAAAATAATATATGTTCCTTGTAGTTATTGCGAATATTCAAAATGGTATGTAAGGTTCTATTACCGTTTACTACTTACCACTCAGTTTTTAAAAAAGTTTTAAGGATTCACTACTCAAATGTTTAAGTTTTAAGAAATTTGAAGATTTTTTCGGTATAACAGTTATTTAAAAAAATCATTCCGAAGATGGAAATGAATCTTTAATTTTTTAATTAAAAATAGGGTTTTTCCCTTTATAAGTGAGTAAGCTTTACGGTTAATTAAAAATGTTTATTTCTTAAACAATATTTTACTAGTTTCGAGAAAATTCTTCGCCACATAAATAATTTCATAAGTTACGATGAAAGGTAGGAAAGAAATGACTATCGGATAAAAAAAACTAAATTTAATTTTCAAGTATAAAAATAAGATTTATGTAATTTGAAAATGCGTCCCAATTTACTTTCGTAAATTTTCGCAAATATCGGAAACTATTCTATTACATTCTTTTTCAATGTTTTGCACGTATTTAAAACATGAAACAATTACGTTAGGTGCGTGTATATCAATGCGTAGAATAGATTTTTTTTTGTTTTATTTGAAGATTACAGAATACAGTTAAATTGCTATGGTAATTAATAATTTATTAACTAACAAACATAAATTGCTATCGCAATTAAGAATTTATTAACTAACAAACAAATAAAAATAGTTTTAATAAATCAGTCGAATGAAATATATTAATTCAGTTTATAAATAAATCCAATCCTGTCTTCAAAAGACAGACTTCATTTATAAACTTCTTTGTAGAAAAACAGTGCGACTGAATGATATGATCAAATTCAAAACTGACTCTCCTTTGGGTATATGGTATATCCCTTCAAACGGTTCGTCTTTTTACAAAAAGTCTAACCGCTTTCTAACAACGTGTAACCCCGTATTCTTATTGTCATCTTGACCGTCTTCTTCGCAAATCCTTTACGGCCATTTCTGCGATCTGTTCTCGATATTTCCACGTTCCGTTGAACGGACGGCCGAGTACTTGGGCTTGCAAAAGAAAAATGGTTTTCTCAGTCCGAAGGCACGACGTTGGAAAACAAAAAAATATTTTTGTTTATTCATATATTGAGATAAAGCAAAACCAACACATTTTTGTCCAGTCTTTATTTGTGTTTAAATATATTAAGTTTTATTTCTAAACAAATTAGATGGATCACTTAAAACGTTACATTATAGTTCTGGCTTTGAGTGCTGGAGGTGACTATATTTTTTTGATAGTTAGATTCTTTCTATATATCTCTCTAAGCATCATCTCGCAATTACAGAAAAAAAGGGAAAGAGGAAAGAAAAGGAGGAAGATCTGTCACTCAGATCAGTCACACCCCTTGCCCAGCGGATGCACGTGCACAGCATGTGGGAGGGTGTGCGGTTCGAGAATTGGACTCCTCAGCCACACTCAGTCTCACAATCGTAAACCATGGCAGACTTCATCCTCAAAGAAGGATAGTCGAAGAAGAAGACATCTCTTTAAGTTTTGCATCTAATTTATTTTCATTATCAATAAACAAGTGAAAAATCGTAACTTCACAAATAAAATGCGATTTCATTAGAATCAGTGGCGTAACTATTCCAATGCAGCTAATGCGGTGCATTGAGGCCCACATTAGATAAGAGCCCAAAAGTTTGCGTCCTACAATCCATCTGGCGTCGATATTTGCAAGAACCGACACCTTTTTCAATGTTAACGTGGACTGATAATGCCTTAAATTCACAACAGCAAAAATGGTATATTACGAAAACATTGTAGGTAGGTATATACAGTAGCAGTTTCCGCGAATGTTTAGGGTTAGGAACCAGACTATCGCTGTAAACCGATGCAAGTACTTTTTAAATTTCGTAAGTACTTTGAATATAAATGCCTAAAACACTTATGTTTTTTTTTGTGTTTCTTTTGTATGTCTTATATACAATACTCAATTAGTGGGCCCTTTTTCCATTCCGCATTGGAGGACAATTTTTGTAGTTACGCCACTGATTAGAATGGTTTCATTTAGCTGTTATTTTTAAAGCAGTATATAAGTACTAATAACATTTTGCATTGATTTCAATATCTTTAATTTAAAAAATGACTCACAAGTTATTTAATACAACCGTCGCAAGCTCTATTTAAAATGGTACACAAAACAAACATAAAGTTGTTCAATATGAAAGCCCAGAAAATAAAATCTAGTCACATCGTTAGGACGAAGACCGGGAGTAATATTATAATACTGGATGAATGTGGTGCATCTAATTGGAGAGATTCCTGAGTCAGTTGTGAGGTCGACCAAGACTAGTATTTAAAATAATAATAAATCGGAATACTTTAACATCTCGGACATGTAATGATACATCAGGAGAAGTGCGAGATCTTGCACCTCATAATGCAGGGAAACAATTCTGGGTCTCGGGGTCCCGGAAGAAGGAGAACATCTTTGCTGAAAAACCTGAGGCAATGATTTGGCCAGTCTACTGTAGAACTTTTCCGGGCCGCAGTAAATAAAGTGATGATAGCCAACATGATATACAATGTCCGTTGAACGGATAGGGCACAAGAAGAAGAAGAAGATTGAGACCGAGATCAGCAATATGTCAATGGTGACATAAATGAAGAAACAATAAAAGTTAATTAATGTATTGATGTTTAATGTTCAAATGGAAAACATATTATCACGTTTTCAGAAAAGATCTCATTTAGTTTTTTAGCATACATATAATTGAATAATTGAATAGAAATCATTCATAATAAATATACCTAGCGTTGCCCAGGCTTTACGCAGAGTGAGGCTTCATTTAGGGGGATGGGGGTAGTTTTTTTTAGAAATCTCACGTAGACAGTGACATTCTTCTTGTACTGAAGGTCAAGTGTGCAAAATTTTATCAAGCTCGTAATAAAACTGTAGATTTGTATAAAAAACAAATGAACCAACAGACACTCTTCTTTATATATATACTCGTAGTTATAAATCATAGAGGTTTTATTTATAAGTTTTGTTTGTTTGAATTTTTATTATACATTGCAAGTAATTCACATTTTCAATAAGAAATTAAATTTATTTCAGATTAAATCCCACAAGAATTCTTCAAGGCGTATTTGATATTTAATCTATAGAAATGATTTGTATTGATAAATACTATAAATTGTATTGTACTCGATCCTACTTCTCAAATTTAATTTAAGAGAACTGTTATTTCAAGCATATTAAAAAAACAGAGATGCGTGTATATTCTTACTATTTGTCTCGTTGCTATTTTATTATTTTAAATAAACGTGTCGCCCTTTTTACTATTTTTCCCAATCTACATAACGACCATAAAAGGGTGCTTGTCCAGATACCATTTATGCAGGAACTTGAGAAGCAAAATGATCGCATCTTGAGCAGTAAAGTCGGCAACTACTGGCGGAGTGGCCGAACGGGTGCCGGGGGCCGTTATCAGAGGTTTTACCCTCCGTAGCACTTGCCAGGAAGCCGTATCGACAATTTCATCTATACACAGCATACGTTTGCAAACGTAGATGCTTTCAGTGACAATTTGTGAAAAAAGTGACGAAATTTGTTTTTGTTAGATGGGAGTGGATTATTTTCTATTCTAACGGCTTTAAAAGAAATTAGTAAAGTTAAGAAATACCTACCTTCATTCAATGTTGGATATGGAAATTTACACTCTGGTAAGATTTTATTATAATACGCTCATCACTTTGAATGTTGTTAGGAAGTGATAGGGGCAGCGCCCCCTTGTCTTCGAAATCTGAGGTTTGGCGGTTTAGAAGGTTTTTTTGTCCCTGAAGAATGGGGTGCTTGCTAGGCACTATGGCTTTTTTATATGTAAACAATTTTTGTAAATAATTTGTAAATAGTTGTAAAAAGTTTGTAGAAGTTGTAAATATTTGTATATAATTTTTTTTTTTTTTTTTTTTTTTTTTTTTTTTTTTTTTTTTTTTTTTTTTTTTTTTTTTTTTTTTTTTTTTTTTTTTTTTTACATATTAGTTAGTTTGCTATTTTTTTTTGCAGATAGATTTTTTTCGCCATTCTTCAAGGGACGGGGACAGGAGGATAGAGAAGGGAGATGGGGAGGAATCTGTCGGGATCTGCGTCTGGGGAGTTTCTGCCTAGGGAGGAGATGGATGGGTTGGGGATGGTTTGAAGTTTATTAAAGAATCTGGTGGCAAGGTCAATTATGTGAGTTTTTAGGTGAGGTGTGTTGGTGTCCCGATGTATGACTGTGTTTCTCACAAACCACGGGGCTTGGAGAATGTAGCGGAGTATTTTGTTTTGAAAAGTGGTGATTTTATTCAAGTGTTTGGATGTGGCCCAGATGGGGCAGGCATAGGTGAGGATTGGGCGGAGGAGGGATTTGTAAATGAGGATTTTGATGTTGGAGTGGATGGGGCTAAGTTTGCTGAAAAGTGAGAAGATAGAGCCCTTGGCTTTGCTTGCTGTCCGTAGGGTGGAAGTAATGTGGGATTTCCAACTGAGTCTACGGTCCAATGTCAGTCCGAGGTACTTGACATCCTTGTGCCACTCTATGTTGACCCCGTTTAGGGTGACGTGGCCTTCAGGTGTTGCGCCAGTGCGTCGCGTTCTATTGAAAAGTATGGCGGCACTTTTGGAAGGATTGACGGCTATGCGCCAAGCCTCGAACCAACATTGGAGGATGTCTAGGTGAGACTGCAGTCGGAGTGTGATGGCGAGTGAGCTTATTGAGTTGGTGAGTATTGAGGTATCGTCGGCGTAAAGTGCTGATATGGTGTACCTATCAGTCGGCTTTGGCATATCGCTCGTGAATATATTGTAGAGAAAGGGTGAGAGTATGGAGCCTTGCGGGACTCCGGCTCTCATGAATCGGAGGGAGGAGAAGATTGTTTTGGTGAGTTTTACTCTGAAAGGGCGGTTGGAGAGAAACGACTTGAGGAGTCCGTAGAGTTGGGGATGGAGGTTGTAATATTCTGAAGCTTTGTAGAGGAGGCCGTTGTGCCACACCTTGTCAAAGGCTTTAGCCACGTCGAGGAAAATTGCGCCGGTGAGTCGATGTTTTCGAAAGCCGTCGGTTATAAACTCGACGACTCTCAGAAGCTGGTGGTTGGTGGAGTGAAGGGGTCTAAAGCCGTGCTGTTCGTCTGGGGTGGCATTTTTGAGGCCTGGATCTGATTGGAGTCTGGTGAGGAATATTCTCTCGAAAATTTTGCCGATGTTAGATAGGAGGCTGATTGGGCGATAGTTATCACAGAAAAGCGGGTCTTTGCCGGGTTTCTGGAAGAGGACGATGTTAGATGTTTTCCAGGCCGTGGGAAAGTATTGTAGTCGAAAGGCGGTGTTGAAAAGAAGGGTGAGAAAGAGAATCCCCTTGGCGGGGAGAAGTTTCAGGGCTTTAGTTGGGATCCCGTCGGGACCCGGAGCTTTGTTGGATTTTCTGTTTCTGATTATTTTTTTTATTTCCTCTGGTGAGGTGAAGAATTTGTTCTGAAGGAGGGGGGGGTTGAGATTGTTGTCGACGTGGCTGTTGATGAACGCAGTGTGGGAGGCTGTGGTGATGTCGGGGTTGGTGTCGAATTGGAGTTCGAGGCTGTCTGCAAAAGCTTCGGCCTTGTCCTCTTCTTCGTACAGTAGTCCGGAGGGGGCGTGAATCGGGGTGATGGTGGTTTTAGGTGCTCTGAGGGATCTGGCCAATTTCCAGAGCGTACCATCTTTGGGTTGAAGGGCGGAGAGTTTGAATTGCCAAGACTCAGAGCGGTGGGCCGAAAGTGCGCATCTGAGTTTGGTTTGGAGGTGGTTGGCTCGAGTTCTATCGGCGAAGATGTGGTATTTTTGCCATTGGCGTCTGGCGTGATTTTTTTCCCTTATGAGGGTTTGAATGTGGAGGGGTAGTGCGAGGCGACGAGGTGTGGCGGGGGGTGGGGGTTTAGAGGATTCTTCTAGGGCTGATTTTATCGTGGAGGTGAAAGAGTCGATATGCCTATCAAGTTCTGCAGTGTCGGTAATTGAGGCGGGGATGGTGAATTTAGTTCGAATGACCTGTTCAAAGTGGGGCCAGTTAACAATGTTGTTAGCTGGCGAAGGGGGGGTGGCGTTCTGGAAGTCAAAAATTTCGAGAAATATTGGGTTGTGGTCGGAATTTAGGTCATTCGAAGTGGTGATTGAATGTGACCATGGGAAGTTCTTGAGGATGGCGAAGTCTAGAATATCGGGTCGGTACCCGATATTAGAGAAGAAGGTGGGTTTGGAGGGGGCTACGACTGATAGGTTGTTTGTGTTCGTGTAGGCTAGAAGTTTTTTGCCGGAGCGATTGGAGGCTCGGCAGTTCCATGCTGCGTCCTTAGCGTTAAAATCACCGGCGAGTAAGGTGGGGGTGTCGCCGGTGAGTAAGGAATCTAGATCGCTGGTGTATAGGGCGTTGGGTGGGTTGTATATGCTGGTGATTCTAAGGGGGCCTGAGAGGCGTGTGTGGATGGTAATTGAAGTGGATTCTAAGTGTGTGTGGGGTGGGGTAGGGTTGGAGGAGTGGGCTATGTTACGTTTCACGTAAATAGCGGTTCCTCCTCCCCTACCCGTTAATCTGTCGTTACGGTAGCAAGCAAAGTTAGGGATTTTGAACGAGCGTGATGGTATGAGGTGGGTTTCGCTGACTAGAAGGAGATCAAGGGAGTGGCGGACTGTGAAGTCCGCCACTTCGGCCTGATCGCCCTCTAGTCCGTTAGCATTCCATGCGGCGATGATCAAGGATGTAGGGAAGATAGAGTTCGCCATTTATTCAACGGGAGGAACTGAAGAGTGAAGTGATTTTAGGGATTTCGGATATGATCAAGGTGATGGCTTCGCCGATCGAGCCGGCTGAGAATAATCGGGGGATGATTTCTAGTATGAATTTTAAGATTTCGGAGATGTTGGGGTTAAGAAATGAGCTAAAAAGTGCAGAGAGGCCGGGGTTGGGTTGAGAATGGGGGGGGGGTTGTTGTGTGTGAGGTGGGGGGGGGGTGGAGGTGGATGATGGGGCGAGGGCTGAGGCATAGGAGGTAAGGGGGGTGGCTAACCTCGAATTGAAGACGGGGTGTGCTGGCTCTCGTGGGCGTGGTCTTGTGAGGTTGGAGCGTGGTGGAGGGTAGTGCTGGCAGCCCTTGAAGTTGGCGGGATGGGGTCCTCCGCAGTTGGCACAAGTCGCAGGGCCGTCTTCTCTCTGTTTGAAACAGGTAGATGTCAGGTGGTTTGCGCCGCATTTAACGCATCGAGGGTTGGCCCTGCACATGGCTGCGGAGTGACCGAATAGCTGACACCTGTGACATTGAGCAGGCGCGTCTTTCTTCCTTAGTTTTTCAACTTGAACTTTTAGATCGAAGATAGAAGTGATATTGAATATTTCTTTGCCTTGAAGGTTGTTTTCTGTTTGTATTAAGACCAGAGGAATTGGACGCCTTTCCGGACCGGTTTTCATACGGTTTACTGCTACTAATGGGAATAGAGTTTCGAGTTCTTCGAATATCTCTTGATCAGTAATGTCGAGCGGAATGCCACGCAGAACCGCTTTTATTGTTTTATCTTGCTGCGGGGTGAAGGAGTGGAATTGTGTATTGATGTCTTCTAGGAGGCGAGTGGCGGATCGAAAACTGTCGATGTCAGCTGTGTTGATTCGGACTCCTGTTCTGATGATAGTTGCTGAAGAAATTTTAACCCCTGCGGCGAGAAGTTTTGCTCTAGTGGATCTCCAATTTGAAGAATCTCGCAGAATTATAGGAGGTATGTTTGGTTTTTTAATGGTAGTTGGATTGTCCTGAGGGTTGAGGGGGGCCTCTTCTGTGGCCATCAAGTTGGCGTTTTCGTCTTCCTCTTCCGATTCTGAGTCCGTATCTGATTCTGAGTCGGATAGCGCCTCATATCTATTGGTGGTTGGCGTGATGGGTGGAGATGGTGTAGATAGGGCTTTACGTTTCCTTGCCGGTTTTGGCTGTTGCCAGTCAGGGTTGGCAGATGGAGGAAGATCCGGGAATTCGATGGTGGGTGGAGTGGCTGGTGCAGCAGATGGCAGTTGAGTAGATGTGCTTGGAGATGGTAAAAGTGGGGTGGTGGTGCGTGATATTGAAGCAAGGTTGGAGGCAAGTTTTGCGGCTCTAGGTTTTGCAGCTAGTTGATTGCTGATAGAGGTGGCCATCTCGAATAATTCTTCTGGTGAGAGGTTGTCGTAGTCTTGTTGCTTTTTGGTTATAGAAATAGCTGTCTTGGTAGTAGTCGTTGGCGATGATGTTGATGGTTTTGACGAAAGGATTGGCGTTTGTGGTGATTTAGCGAGGTTGGCGGTTGTTGTTTTTTTTTTGTCTGCAGAGGAGGTGGTGGCGGTTGATGTTTTGACGGTTGGCATGGTGTTAAGCCCTGTGATGGGCAGTCGGAGAGCGCAGTGTGTTGAAAGAGGCCCTTTTCAGGGCCGCCAACTTGTTTTTTAAAAATAATAAAAACTTCCTTTATCAGGGCCACTGGTTGAAGCACACAAAAAAAATCGGACAAATAAAAACTTCCTTTATCAGGGCCACTGGTTGAAGCACACAAAAAAAAAAGATCGGAGAAAATAAAACTTCCTTTATCAGGGCCACTGGTTGAAGCACACAAAAAAAAAAATCGGAAAAAGAACACTTAACTAACCTTTACGGGTCAGGCGGTAGTCACTTTTGAACTAGAAATGTTGAAAATCACTAAGTTGCCTTTTCAGGGCCACTCGCGAAACTGGAAGGTGGTTTTGTTGAAAAACTGGCGGTGCACGGAAAAAATAAAACTGTGTAGGTATTGGAGGGGGTCGTCCCCGGTGTCGAAACACTGTTCACTTGGACTAGGTCCGTTGCAGGAGCCGTTTGATTCGATTTGCGATTTGTATGGGATTCACGAAATAAGCACTGGTAAGCGAGAACGAACTTCGCATAGCGGAGCGCAGCGACAAACACGACCGTGCAGAAGCGAGGTCGAGTCGGAACTGATTATAATACGCTATTTTATGGACAACAAACAATCAGCGAAGTCGTTGCTGAACGCACGCCAAGAGAGCGCAGGCGCGAGGGAAGACCAAATCAAATATTTTAATTATTCATTTATTATTGCATAGATAATACGTATGAAAATAAAGGTAATTATTTTACTAGATGTGGTCTGTTCTAAAGATATATCCTGTACAGTTTTTAAAAATTGTAATTGTTAATATACAATCGTTATAAAGTAAGGTCAGTAAGTATAATGTAATTATAAAATGTTATGTAAAAAAGTACAATCAGAAGTTATAAAATGTTATTATAAAAAAAATTATTAAAAGATTTTTGTCTATAATATAGTTAGAAACATAATGTGTAGGTAGTTAAGTTAGCACAAATGACAGATTAGTTTCATTTTGCTTTCTACCTACATCAAACAACCCTTTTGTTATTTTTGGTTTAAAATCGTTAATCACTTTCAGGTCTAGTGGCAATTTATAAAATATACGCGGTGCACAAAACAAGAAAGTTCGTTGACCAAATTTGGTATTCATTTTTGGCACTGAAAAGTATCCTAAGATTTTACTCCTAGTTTTCTTTAGATTAGATCGTGGTTGTAAAGTTAATTTTTAAAAAATGTTTTCGGATTGATCTGGTAAACAGTTGTCTTGTATCCAAAATTTGAAAGAATTTAAAGAGTTCTTCAGAGATATGTCTAAATGGCGTTTATTATTCTGATGACCCATTTATGACCTCTAATTAGAGTATCCATTGAAGTAAAAACTGCACCGCCCCATTCACTCATTCAATATTCGAGAAACTGCGTAAAACTTTGAAAATATAAATTCATTTTCTCACTTTGAAGCTTAATCGAATATCGATATGAAGAGACAATAACCAAATACGCAAGCAACATTTGTATTCAAGGTCCAGGCTTCAGCGCAGAGAAGCCGTGCCTAGTCTGACCCGATCGCTCGCCGCCTACCACCGACTCGCCCCTCTCACTCTTCATATTTCATGCTCCGCTATCTTCTGGACTCTTTCTCTCCTACCCCTGACCAAATAAACAATTTTACACAAACCGCGCATTTTATTCCATCACCAAAGTAGTAGCGCCTTCAAGTTGATGATGGACAACAAAAAAGTATGGTGGATATATATATTTTTTATAAGTTTGAAAGTAACAAATAATACCACAGCAGATGTTCGAGGATATCAGTGAATAAATTTCAATCGGCTCTTATTTAAACAATGATAGTGAATAAATTTTTATTTAGCACCTGCATTATTTTTAAAGATAAGTTCCACCTTTTAAGGAATTCTCTTTTACAATGTTATTTTAGTAAAAACGGGAGGATATTTTCGTCGTCTAGTACGTGTTGTATTTTTAAGAACATAATGATAAACGTGCTCAATAATCAGGTAGCAAAATTATAAAATCTATTGAGTATTTTTAAAATCATTTTCACCCATTGAAGATATGACTACCTTATTTAGTACGGGTGTACGAAAAGTGAAAATTAGCATTGTAATTATACGAGACAATGATATTTGTATATTTTAACTAATGGTGATTACCATAATATTTAAAATATGTTTCCAAAAATAACAATTTGATTGGTCGCCACTTGTGTATATATACAAATTTGTTGAATGCTGTAAAAACTTTTTCCTTTTTCGGACCGTGCCACTTTTAGATATTTGTAGACCTTTCTCATATCTCTCCATCCCTCTTGCTGTCAGCTGCCAGTTTATTTCTACCAGTTTTTTTATATTATCGACCCGTGGGGATAGTTTCTGATGGTGAGAATGAATCGCGTGGTTGGTGTAGAGTACTGTATTTGGTCAGCAACAGTGAAGGAAGAATACAGAAGATAGCGGAGCGTAAAATATGAAGAGTTAGAGAAGCGAGTCGGCGGCGTTTAGTATCAGTCTCGCCCAGCGCTCGTGTGCACAGAAGAATTATAGTCGATGAGGGATATCGCTGGTATCAATGTCGGCTGGGGACAGCGGTGATTTTGAATCGCCATTCCCACAGATCCATCGCTTCTGAGGTCTTCTTATCGTTTGACTTGCAGCTCGTTGTCTCTATCATAGCGATGTCTTAGCCCACCTTTCATTACTTTGAAATCTTAAATATGAATTAAATATATTAATTATAAAGATATACATATAATATATATTGTTGTTGCGCTACCGGGATTCGAACCTGGATCTCTTCCCTAACCGGGGGAGGTGCTTTATCCAACTAAGCCACAGCGGCATTATTTTTAGCGACAATTTTTCGACCCTATATGTTATGTTGAAATCAATACATTTAATCGTTCCATCATTTGACAGAGCCAAAAAAAAAAAAACTTTGAAATCTATTTATCTGTCTTTGTATTACATTTGACTTAGATTCGTGGGAATATATCTTTATTTTTCTGTACGGTAACGTAGCTAACACCCAGTATTGACTAATTCATCGTTTGTTGAGCTACTCTAAGCATGTTTGTACAGCGTTTAATTAGCGCTAACACTCTAAAGTTTTATTGCATTCGCATTCGGTGAACACCCAACACTGCAGGCGTTTAGGGATTTGACTTTTAAAAATATAGGATAACATTCCGATCCTGGTTTGACGTGGTGAGTAACTTAGGCTATCTCACAATCCTTCCCTACTTTACTTTCAATAATTTAATTAAGTTAATGAAAATTCCAACTAAAAAAAATCTGCATTATATACTTATACGATAATTCGACACAACAGTCTACTGGAGGAGTAGCAAGATGGTATAGCTCTCGCTTAGCTTGTGAGAAATAGCGGGATCAATACTCGACGATTCTCAATATTTTCATTCCAAAAAGAATTAGAGGCGTACATTAAAATATTACGAAATTTTCTAACGCAGTATTCGTGACAAATATTACTAGGCTATCGTGAAATATCGTGAAAAATACTAATAAACTTATTCTTTACGTAAATATTCCCTTACCTCTAGTCACACATACCACCGTAACAGCTGCAAAATGTGTTGGCTCTTTTATATATACACGGTATTTTTCACAATGAAATTATACATTTGATTTTCGTTATAGAATTACGACTTCGAGAACGATATCGAATCACTTACAAACGTGAGTTAGTTTTACGTACGCACATTTTCCGTAGCTTACTGATAATCTTTCACATGTGTTCGTTGTCTACTGACTCCTTCGTGGATTTACTCATATGAGTAGTTAAGATCCGTGAACAATGTAGAACATAATCACAGCGAGATATATTTTACATCAGTCGTTAGCTTTCCGATTAACCGAGAGAAATCTCAATGGTTGCTTAATAATTCCACACTAATTGAGTGCTTGCTTGCACAATAGCTCGGCTGATTAGTTTCAATCTTCGAAAGCAAACACCGCAGACCTGTTCATAGTTTAGCATGATTAAATTACCTTGTTTTGCTGAATCACCACACACGATAAACGCAACAACATTGAGTATCTACCCATTACAATAAAAACAAGGTAGAAATACTTCGGAAATTGGAAGGGTACCGGCATTCTTTTCATTATAGCTTTTTGTTTATCTTTATTGTAGATTTATGTAAATATTATTACACTCTGATTTTTCCTTTTTCTTCTTAAGCGGCTTCGTGGTACTTGAAAGGTCATGACCGCAGTGACCATCAATTTCTTGATGTCACGATTATGATTTAGTCAGTTGGGCTAATCTATCTTTTGCAGGTTCGTCTTGTCATTATCTACTCTTCTACGTCTCGGTCTTCCCCTCCATATTGATCATGTTGACTTATGTAAGAGGGCCTTATGCATATTACAGAACTCATATATTCCTGCTGCAGCTTCCTTGTTCACATTCCTAGCACATCTAAGGTATCATACCGCTTACTAAGTTTCAAGTATTTTAACCTTTTTCATTCTTCAGTTAGGACATCACGTATTGAGTAGTATTGGCAACTGACCAAGCTTCACATAAATATGTGTATAGTTTTCTCTCTCTCTCGGTTGATGTACTCATGATTAAGTATCGTGATTCTCTATTCTGCTTCCAGATCCTCGAAATCTTGAGTCTTGTTTAGTGTGACGTGTAGCGAAGCTCCGGTCATGTTTCAGACTTGGTAAGTCCACCTAAATGGAGATCGACCCCTCACCTCTGTCCCTGTACATTACGTGATCACTAATTTCTCTAGGCTATCTTAATCTCTTAGATTAATGCGCCGAAAGTATGAAAAAGTTATATTCCTGCAATAAAGAGACTTTCGTTCGTTTCGTAGTTCATGCTATTCGTGACGAATACCACACCTCGAAGGCATCGAGCATATTCCTTTCTTTCCTTCTCAGGATCCATATTACAACTCCATTTAGAGTTATGGAGGACACTAGGGCTTTACATAGTTTAGTCTTAGATTATGATAAGATATTTAAACTAACTGTTCAAAGAATTCAAAAGCTTGGTCTCACGATGAATGGCGATAATGATTTTAGCATCTGGTATTTTATTTTAGCAATATTGATCTCTTGTACCATTTCTCTATAATGCGTTAAGATATTTACTTAAATTTACATTAAGATACTTAAATTTAGACAATCAATGCAAATATCTTCATTGTCGTTTATCGCTGTTTGGTGTTTCCTTATTACATACTCCATAATTATATTAAAAATCAGTGGGGAATATTGATCTCTTTGTTGAGGACCTTTAACTGTAACTCTCACTGCTATGAGTCTCATAATTACGGAGTTTTATGAGTGCTACTATTTTTTTTGGAATCTCCATTACAATTATTACTTTAATTAGTTGTAACCTTACGAAAGTCAACGAAAATTTGGTGCAGTTATAGGCATTCTCCCATTCATCCCTTTTTTATTAGGTCTTAATATAGAGCTATTCTATCGAAAGCTATACTGATAATCTACTAATATATCTCCACAGCACACGGTTTTATTTTTTTGAGTATTATTGTTGTTAAAACTTTGCACGGCATTACGAGTAACGTGATCCTCTGTAGTTACTGCAATTCTTTTAAGTACCGTTCTTATGGATTGGGATTATCACTCTACTGAGAGTTGTTCGTTTTTCAAGACTAACAAGATGTTTCCAGATTCTAGCGTACAATCATACTAACTTGTTTCAGAAGTTCTGCGGGTACTCCGTCTATCCTTAACAAACGTAGCAACGAACATCGTAATGGATCTAAAGATCAAACAAAAGTCATGCACGATGCTGGGAGTAATATTATAGTTGATAAAGACAATATTTAAAAACGCAAAAGTATTACATATTTTAAAATAAATTAATCTATATACTACACACTCATTGGGTTATATTTGTGTCACTAAATATTATAGTTTCTAACTGTACAGTGAAAGAGGGGAGGGCTTATCTACCCGAATAGGTCGGCACCAAACTGATGTTAACTAATCATTTACAGATGACGATGAGAGGAACAGCATCTCTCGAAACTGTCGTAGTAACAAGAGAGAATATATAACTTAAATCATAATCGCGTGATAAAGAAAGATAGGTTTCACATAATATATTAAACAAAATGTTCTTAATTAATAATGTGAAAAAAGATTTTATTTTAACTATATGCTCAACCGATATTAAGTATATAATAAAGCCATCAACAAGATAGCACAACGGAATCTTTAACTATTACAGAAGAATCTTTTGTCGAAGATAGTCATGTACTGAAACAATGACAACTAGGATATATGAAATACTTTAATTAATCTTGATATATATAATACATTGGTAATATTATTTATATAATTATATATTTAGATGATGCGCGATGCCGATAAACTCGATAATTGATTACTTGCAGTTGTTTCAGATAGGTAGAGAATGTAGCTGCACTATATAAAATTACATCTCACTTTACAGCTTAATTTGTGTCCACTTATGTATGGCGAGTTTACTCTTAATTCTCCGTCTAATCTCTACAAATAATACAATACTTCCTTCTATATAATGAAAAATTATTGGCTCATTAATTTTTATTGATAATTATACAAAATACCTCGTTTAAACCACTATTTATTAATTATTCTACATGTTTCGATGCCTATGGTATCATCTTCAAGAAACAATGTATACTGAAATGAAAAATACAAGCATAGATAAAAATAAAACTATAAAATGGTGAATAAGTAAGAACTAATATGAAAACAATTTTAAAATGTGACTATTTGCAAAGAGGATTTGGTTATTTATAATATTAAGCTTGCTATTAATACTTTTTCTTATTTCTAAAATTTCAAATTTATCTAACTGTAAACCCCTAGTATTTGTATGTATAATTTCTAAACCCTTATTAATATTAAAGGAATGGTTTGTTTCCAAAAGGTGATTGGAAAGTTTTGAATAGTTATTGTTATTTAGGTATCTAAAATGTTTCTTAATTCTAATATCAAAATTTCTGTAAGTAAAACTTACTTACTTACTTAATAATTGCAATCGTTGCAAATTAATTTGTTGACCCCCATTTTTTTTAATGTCGTCCTTATCCTTGTTATTTAATATATAATTCTTTATTTTGTTATTAGCGTAAAAAGCTGGTTGTATAGAATTTGGGATATTTTTTATAATTGAATTTGTTTAAAAATTATTAAAAACTCCAATTTTTCTCCACTGCTTCCGACTATCAATAATAGGTGGGTAAACATTAATTTTTAATTGTAATCAAAAATTATATAAAATATTGACTGAAATATAAACTCCAACGCTGTAGTTACTTCCTGAAAATATGTTGACTATAGTAGATGTTGCGTCCGCATAGATTAATTTTTCGGCAGTCTGTATTCGTCCCAGTTTGACGCATCGTAACCTTGGAATAACAAGGTATCATCTGATATTGTGGTCAAAACTGATTTGTTTTTTTATCAAAATTCTGGCAATAATTTCACAAATGTATCAAATTTCATAGTAGTTTATTAGACACCAGAAAAAAACTTAAATAATATTTTAGTAGCTCGTATGATATATTTTTTAACTACTATGGATTTATATATTGTATAAACTTGGTTTTATTAACAGGTACTTTATTTGATGTATTATACTATCACTATACTACATATATATTATATATAGGAGTAATAATTCTATTTAAAAAAAATACTCAATTATCAAAAATTTTTTTTTTCAAAATATGCGACGATCAATCTTCCTGGGGAACAATTGTGGCTGGGAATAATCGTGTTTGTATCGTACAAAAATAAAGTTTTAACATCATTATAACTACACAAATAATGCATCTATGTATTCCTGCATATTAAATTAATCCAATACAAACAATTAATTTTAGGCGTATTAGTGTATGTAACTTAAAATATGAAATTTTTCACTTGGGCCACTCTGCCGCTGTGCACCTCGATTGTGGTCGAACAATAATTATATGAGGAGAATGTTCTCTTAAACTAAAAAGCGCTATTTGTCTAAAAAAATCTTCTCATGGGCGACGAGATGATCAGATGATACCTTATTGTTCCATGGGCATGGCACGGCTCATTAATTGGTTTTCTCTGATATATATTGATTATATACCTAATAATTTAACCCTTTCTATACATTTACATTTACATGTATATATCATCAGAGATTTGAATAAAATGAAAGTAATTACTGCGTATTTTTTATGTTAATTTTTTTTAGGTTTCGTTCTCTAATCGGACGATTTTTTATTTTGAAAATAAATAATATTTTCTGTATTGAGTAATTGATTTTAATTTTCGTTAAGAGTTAAAAGAGTTGATATTTAAAATTTCAACTGTACATTATTATACTTGCGCATTCGCTACCTGTCAACAGAAGGATGGCCTTGAGGATGGTCTTGGTCATGGCCCGCAAGCATACTGTAATCATGAAGCTTATTTTATATTTTGACGTAAAAAGAAAAAAATAAGTAGGAAAAGGAATTTTTTCGATGGTGTTAATAAAATTGATGAATTTGAATTATTATAAATTTCATTTAATATGCCAAAAATCATTCAATAATTTTTCATAAATAATAATTTTCCTTTGCACTACATACATTGCTATATTGTATGAGTTATAAAAACTGGTCCAGCTGTAACACTATTGTCTAGTGATCAAGCGATCAACAGTTCATGTCTCATCCTGGAAGATTGAAAGTTACTCCTACTTTTCTTTGCGGGGTACCAGGAGTCGAAGTTTATTAGGAGGGGGGCCATCAATTCCCGACATTGGGTAGCTCACTGAAGAATATTAAGTCTTTATTTTATGTTACTCATCCACGTCGGTCCCTCATGACCGAAGATCGCGATCTCCAAGAACTCGTGGCCTCTTGATTATGCTCCTCCACTTTTCTCGGCATTCTGTAGATTTTAGGGCTCTCGCCAGAGAAATCCCTGTTACCTTTTTCACATGGTCGGTCTAACAGTTGGGGTTCTTCCTCTTTCTCTTCGTCTTTCGACGTGACCCATCACAACAAGCTTCTCCATGCAATCTCCTATTCTCGAAAGATGCCCAAAAAGTTGAAGGATTCGTCTCAGGTAAATGGTTAGGACTCTAATTGAATTGATGTTTGTAGAATAGAAACATTCGTGCGTCTCGCTGTTCATGATATGTGCACCACATCTCAAAAGCATCAATCCGAGTTCTCTCCATTGATTTCAGGGTTCTTGATTTCACACCATATAATAATACAGAATGCGATAGAGACTGTACAAGTCTGAACTTAGTTGTCTTCAAAAACCGCGGTCTTACATATATTCTTATGCGTCATTTAATTTTTGGCTCGTTTTACATTACTAACATTGCAATACAGAAATATCAACTCATTTGCGATGCAGCAAAATATGAACGTCGATTTTAGGTCAATACGTGAGTAGAAAAAACTACGATCAGAAATAATGGGATACTTTGGAATAAAAATTCAGAAAACCTTTTTTTAAATCGCATGCTTCAATATTTTTTACCTGAGAGGATCACGTCCGAACGACAAATGACCTGTAGATGAAAAACGGTCGCAAATCTGTAAGGAAATAAAATAAAGAAGAGAATGATTGGCGCAAGGGAACGTGTTATCTTCCTATTTTGCTTATCTGATAAAATAAAATAAAACTTCTCTCATATCTCATGTTCAATTTTTTTATATTTTTGTAAATTGTACAGAACAACAATATTTTCATGACGTACATATGTATAAAATCACTTACAAATGCCATAATCACAATTTAACATCGTACCTACTTATGTACAGGATAAATATTATGTTCCAGGCCGATATTGTTTTTGAATAACTAAGAAATAAAACATAATATTTTAATTTATCAATTATTTGGTTTATTACAATTATGTATAAGTAGCCGCCTACAGCAGCGACACAAATGCGAACTCTTTTAACCATATTTTTCATAACATTCTTACACACTTCATTTCGAATATTGTCCTATAGCATCGAAATTGTTATTTTCCTTTCAAGTACCCTCACAGAAAATAGTAGGGAGCTGTCAAATCAGGTGATCGAGGAGGCCAGTCAATATCACCACTTTTTGACATTATTCAACCGGGAAAATTTTCTCGCAAAATTTCAAGCGTAGCTCAGGCTGTGTGTGAGATGGCACCTTCCTGTTGAAATCACATGTGTTACAGATCCAATCGATCCAATTTGGTCACCAAGAAGTTTTCTAACATGTGACGATAGCGATCACTATTAATGGTTACAGCATTGCCAATATTATTTAGATAAAATATTTTAATGACTTCAATACGTTTTTGAGAAATTAGATACTTCATAATAATTTGTAATTAACTATTCTCTACGATTATTAAATATGAACTGATTTGTATATGCCAAATCAATATGGCAGCTAAATAAAATCGGCCTGGAACATAATATTCACCTTGTATAATGAGCTTTAAAGCTTTAAATAATAATTTTACGATTTTTCAGTAGAATTCGCCTCATTGCCCATAAGGTGACATTGTTCGCCAAAAATTATTGGTCGACCAAAATTGTTACCCCACAATTGTTTGCCCACGATTGTTCTCGGCCACAATTGTTCGCCAGGAAGATTATTCATTGAAAAAAATATTTTTGATAATTGTGTACTTTTAAAAATATAATTATAACTTCTAAATATAATATATATGTATATACATATAAATTTATAAAAAAAGAGTAGCACAATAGTATGATATATGAAATTAAACACCTGTTATTAAAACAAAATTCATATAATATATAAATCAACAGTTGTGGCTTAAAAAAATATTACAAGTGCTGCTAAAATATTAAATTACATTTTTTCCTGATATCTTCTAAACTACTGGGAAATTTTAAACGTTTGTAAAATTATTGTCAGAATTTTAATTCGTCTACAAATTCTCTCATATATTTACAATTGATATTAAATATATAAAAAAAAAAATGATTCGATGAAGATCTGAATAATCAAAATAAAACATTTATTTTTCAATAAACACACGAGTAAACTTGGAATACGGATAGACTTTTTAGACTTTTTTTCCAACGACAAATGCTTATGTACATAAGATAACAAAATGTTTTTCATTTTTCACGATACTAATATTATATAGCTTGCTATAATTTTATTAAATTTTTTATTTTTTATTTATTTGATAAGAAATAAAAAAATGTAATAAAATTTTGGCAAGCTATATAATATTAGTATGAAATTATTGTTGTGGATATTTTTTAGCGATCTGGTACTTGCATGAAGCGTTATTTCAGATATTATTTGAGTGTCGACTTATTTATTAAGCAAGCCTTGATGATAAAATATCAAAGATCATTACCTGTTTTACTTTATATATATAAAAACCCAATGTCTTTCTGTGTGTTATACGTTGGAAAATTGATACATTTATTGGAGTGAAATAAGTGTTAATTTCCTTTGAATTGTAGAAGTATATGATAAAATTTTAAGTTACAAGTAGGTAAGTTCAAATAAGTATTCAGAAAAATGATGAGCTCTACACCAGGGAATATGCAAAAGTATTTTCTATTCAAAACTATTAACCTTTCTCATACGGTGCTAAAATAATAACGCGCGCTAAGGTGCTGAAACTCAGTGTACATGGAGACATTTTTTGATTTTTAAGTCTAATAAATATAAATATTTTACATTTATAACTTATATTAATCATTCAAATAATTGTTGATATATATATAACCAATTGGTAATCACGAACGACAGCGTAAAGATACATAAGATACGTCTAGTCACACTACACATACAGTGGCGAGTGCCAATCGGCATCTGACTATCCACGTCCCCCGCGCACTCTCCTCCAGCAATACGCGTTTTACTACACGGTGTTTCAAATAAAATCAATGTGTGCATAAAATCAAGTATTTAATTTTGTAATAATAGCTTCACAAAAAACACATTTCGATAGAACAATATGTATCAATTTAAAAAGAAAACATGAGTGTGTAATAAAAATATAAGTTTTATTTTTGTAACAATAGTTTTAAAAACATACACAATATTCATTTTGATAAACCTTTTGTTCGGAAAGTACAAAACAGTAAACAATGAGGTCTATTGTCAGAATATTTGAAAATTAGAGTAAATTAAAATATATTTAGAGTAAAGTAAAATTAGCTGCTGGAGTGTAGGTAGGTGAATATATAATTTAATGTAATATTTCTGATACGAATATTATGTAGGGAGATAATTATTATCATTTCAAAATATTATATTTTTAGTATATAATTAATTTAAAAGAAGATTCAGTATAGAAAAAATGATGCTTAAACGATATTCTAAGATTGGTTTTAGATGAAAAAACCAAACTTCAAGATTCAGTTATCTCCTATATGCTTCGGTTTCATTAAACGTCGTGAATTTAGGAATGATATTAGATATTCCCTTTGCATTAGACTAAATTTCAAAATTCCCTGGAATTGTTATTAGGGAGCTATTCCTTGATATGGTATTTTTAATTCTCACACATCATTTTTTAGTTCTCTTTCGCAGTATGGAGAAAATATGAAAGTCTCTGAGATTTGCAATTTTATTATCTTTTTACGGTACTTTTTTTCTTTTAAGAACGTTATAAGTGAATTACTAGACCATTTGGGTTCATTATCACGCGTTTTCCTTTTTGGTTTTTCGATAACATACCAGCTGTAAAATATTTGCGAGTCTGGAATAAGTCCTCCCACAAGTTGTGATAATTATATAACTCTTCCTCTTCCCCGTCGGCATCTCATGATTGAGAATCGTTATATTTATGAACTTCTGCTTTTTTGACATACTCTTTTACTTTTTTGTCATCTTGCAGATCTGAGAACTGTCATCAGAGAACATCCTTTTCCGCTAGGTCGGTCGGGCAGATCTTTCTCATCCTCTTCGTCTCTTTCTCTAAGATATGTTTTCTTCTTGCAGTATGTCTAAAAAATTGAAGAATTCAACTTAGGTAAAAATTTTCTCTTGCCTTTAGAGTTCATGATTTAACAACCTTGCAGAAATACTCTATGCATCGGAGACTGTACAAGCCTGATCTTAGTAATTTTAGTCTAGCCAAGTTAAGTCTGGACATGTAATTTGTAGTCAGTAAAAAATATACACCATACAGAAAAAGCAATCAATTGTAAGTATATGTAGATAAACTCAAGATTTGAATGTAGATAGCCAATACCTCTATGTCAATGTCAAAATATGGCTGGTATTGGTCGGGTTTAGTGAGTGGAGATGAAGGTTGAAACTAGAAGAATAATCTAAAAATTATATTTAAAAATATAATATTGAAAAAAATGTTTACAAAGTTTATCAAGTAATTTGGTTTCGAAAGACGTTTCGGAAAATTGTTTTAAAAAAAATACAAGAACTTGATACAAGTTATAAAACTTTTCTTATTAAATAATTTTCAGTTTCATGGATCAAATGACTTGTTATTGTAACGCGGTACAAATATTAATATAGAGCAAGAAACAACGTCGTGTATATTATGTAGGAGTATTGTATTTATATGGAAATAATACCTCGTTATTGCCTGAAAAGTTAAAAGCGAGCCTCTTGTAACGTCTCCCATGCGAAGGAATTTCATTTGAATTTATCAAAAACATGAAAGATAGTTATTTTTTATCCTTTTCTAGATGTTTTCGTGTCATTGAATGAATTTAGAAATTCCATTTTATTTTTATATTCAGAATGTCAAATTAAAAACCCCATATAGAAGTATTGCACGTAGGCACCTGCTAAGGAGGCACCCTTATCTGAAAACCCACATAAGTGTTTTAAACATATGTAGATATTTTTAGGAGAACACATTCTTATTGTGAAGTTGTAATTATTCAGAACATAGTTCTGTGATATTTTAAATATGAATTAAAAATTACATATAAGGCCGAAAAATTGTCGATAAAAATAGTGCCGCTGTAGCTTAGTTGGATAAAGCACCTCCCCCGGTTAGGGAAGAGATCCAGGTTCGAATCCCGGTAGCGCAACAACAATGTTTTTATTTTTCGATGAAATTGATTTTATATGTATATCTTTATAATTAATATATTTAATTCATATTTAAAATATGTAGATACTTACTGAAAAATAATATTATTTAGAAACAAGTTTGAATGTCATAAATTGTTGGTTTAAGCGGTTCCATCAAATTAGATAAAAGGAAATGTAGATTTAAGATTTGTCGAGATTATTGAAAAAGAGTCGCCAAGATGGTTTGGGCATGTATAAGACATCGAGTTTCTGGCGTAAAGTTACGGCTGGAGCTCAACACCAACTCTCTAGTGCAAGCGGCGCTCTCGTGGAAAGCTGGTTCTCTGATCGGAGAATGGCAACGACTACAGAATAAATACAATAATTCTTTTTTTTTGCTTTTCTTTTCCTAAACATAAATATTATTTTGTTAACTTAAACGTATTATCTTTAAGGCGAATCGGGTAGTCATAAGATAAACCCGATCACGCTGGAATAAACGCATTATTTTTATTATTATAACGTTCGAGTGTGAGAAGAATAGTAAATAAACTATGAGTATACGAAGCGAGTGCGTTAAACAGTGACTACTTGGAAAACAGTGCATAGATTAACAGTGAAAACAAAAATCTAGAAATTACATGAAATCTTATAGGGGAATACGTCATCAAATGGAATGATTGTATTTGGGTAAATACGCAATGGCGTAACTAGACCAATGCGATGCATTGGGGCCCACATTAGATTGGGGCCCAAAAGAACTGCGCTTACTTTTGGTATCGATACTCAACTCAGTATAGACATTTAAGAAACGCGTAAACATTATAGATGTATACTAGTGATGGTTAAATTGTTATTTAAACCGTTATTTTAACCGTGATTGTGACTGTGATAATTGATTAACCTAAATGTTCAAACAATGACTGGTACACTAAAAAGTAAGCCTACAACAGTTAAATTTAACTTAAATATCATCATTAAATCTCAGTTACCAATCAGTGATACAATCACAGTCACGTAACGGATTATCATCACTAATATATACAGTAATAGCCTGACCATCGTCCAAAAGAGAAAATCGCCGTAAATCAAGGGTTTTTGTAGTTCCAAGTGCGTCTAAATATCTAAAACACACTACAGTTTTTTGTTTCATGAAAATTTGTAGACAGAGATGAGACCAATTGTGTTTTTATTATTAAAAATAGCGTAATATCAAATATTATATCTTGTACATGATTTAGTTGCAGAGGAACCTTTTCCCGTTTTGCATTGAGGACCAATTTTTTTTATTTACGCCACTGATAATGTCTGGTCGCAGATACAGCAAGTTAACTGAAAACGATTTTGATGAAATAAAACTGATGAAGAGCAACTCTCTAGAGTACAGAACTTAATTGTTGAATACTGCAAAAAGTGCATTGAAGTAACAGAACATCATTTTAGACAAAAATGTTAAATACATTTTTTTTGTTTAGAATTCGATATAATATATATTTTTTAAATATGAATTATATTAAATATATTAATTAGAAAGATATACACATAAAATCAATTTTATCGAAAATTATTTGCGTATAATGCACCTTCCATGGTTAAGAAAGAGATCCAGGTTCAAATCCCGGTGGCGCAACAACAATATTTTTCGATAAAATTGATTTTATATGTATATATTTAATTCATATTTAAAATATCACAGACCGTCTGTTCTGAATAATTACAACTTCACAATAAGAATCTGTTCTCATAATAATATATATATATATAAACATTTACAAGCTTTATTAAGAACACCTGTATGTGCATATAAATATTGGCCTTGTGTAAATATAATGTACAGGGATAATGAAAAAAAATATCACAAATGTTTTCCATTTACGTGAGTACATGAAATTTTCATTTTCGTTAAAGCTTGTATAAAATATACACACAAAAGTAAAATATAAATTTTATTATCACACGCTGTTGTTATATGTATATACTATCACAAAGCAAACTCTGGTGACGTACTTTCACCCAGTATAGTTATGCAATTATTATTAATGCTGCATACTTGCAGAACTAGGTAAAGTTAGACATAAAATATACGGTTTAGATTTTAACATATGTTTATTCAGAGCGGGTTCCAGAGTCAAAATAGCATGTTAAAAGATTACGTAATTTTTTTATATACCTTTATTTTAATTTCACTGTTACCGGTACCACGATAGACACGAGGCACCGTAAAAATATTTTTGAAAACAACGTTTTGGCGCCGGGTATAAATCTCGGTACCTCTTAGATGCCATGTAAGTGCACTATCACCAGATATTTTACTAATAGACTTTTGTGCGCTGTATTATAATTACTTACTTACCATCACGCCGTTTTACCGCGGGGGTAGGCAGAGAGTATAGAGCGCCACACTTTTCTGTCTAGACGCATAATTCTCACCTTATCCACGTCCATATATCTTCTCATATAATTGATTATTGATTTTATTTATTTATAATTGAATGCACTAATTTATATATTTGATATGATTTATTATTTAAACATTCTTAACATTTAATAGTTTTTAATATTTAAAAATATTACCCCTATTGAATTTTGTACGAAGCTAGTACAGGGTTATACAACAAGCCTGATTGAATTTTAAAATGGAATTAAATTTTGAAAACCAAGTATGATATTAATGATTTTTTTTAAAATTGGTTATATTAACTTTGTGGTTGACATCTTGAACAAGAAAATTATATTTTTCGAAACCGGTAGATGTATGTGGTTAATAAAACAAAGTTAACAAATAAAAATAATGATTTGTTATTTATTCGAAAGATTATTCGATGTCATATACAACGGAATATAATTTCATTAAAATGTGTAGCACAACTACGTTTGATACAATGTATCTTCGGATTCAATATTTTGCCACTCTTTCACATAAATTTGATGCAATTTACCAATACAGCGAGTTAAGTTGTTTTTTAATTATTTAAACTTTTGTTGGTCTTGCACTAGCTAGATCTTATAGGGGTATAGGCCCTGACCTATACGCAAAATACACCATGTTGTGCCATATGATAACCCTAAATGTTACCAAGGTCGAGGAATCGATAACTTTGAATCATCCTTTACACTTTTATTTACAGCGGTAATATTGGCTTCACTCCGGAAATTTCTTCGTCTTACCGGTGTCCTGACATTATGTATGGAATAATTGTTTTAAACCTTTTCACAATTCGACGAATAGCATTCTCAGATTAATGATTATGACGATCATAAAATTCACAGAGTGCACGTTAGATTTGCCGAGTCGACTAATTAGACTGATTTGGTTAATGAGTTTTAATAGCTTGTATTGTAAACGTTGTTCCAATGTGAAAAGCTCCATGGTAAAATGACAGACTATACTGAATAAAAATAATAATGACAGCTGTCAAATTTAAAAAAAATATAAATATCAAATTTTTTAACGTCTGTTTTTACTTCCCACTGATTTCTCACTAGCGTAATGGCTATTATTGCCGCATGTTACGCGGAGGATCGCGGTTCGGTTCTGTGTCAGGGAGTTTTTTTTTTTGTTTATCTAACCGAAATTTTTGAACTTGAAAAACATATTTTACGTGGCGATGTTATGAAATTTATAATGTTTAATTATTTGAAAAATGTATAACAAATTAAAAGGCGATTATTTGAAATTGGTGTGCCTAAATAAAATTAATGAATATATTATTTATAGAATTATAATTGTTTGGGATATATTTATAGTCATATAAATATATTAATTAATTAAACTAAATAATGCTTTGTGCGGCCATGTATCGGAACGGTTCGAAGACCGTTATAAAAAATCTGAGACTTCACGTCTATACTTTGTTTGGTGGAACCTTTGACGAAATAGTGTCTGTGAAATCTTATACAGTCCTCTTTTAGAGGTACCAGCAAAACTAGAAACGAGTGATGAATCCTTTTTTTTCTTCCGTATCCTGATATTTCTAGCATCAATGCTTGGATATCCAATAATAATAATTCTAAATGTCAATAATACACATTCATATAGTTTATTTTAATCTATTTGAATTACGATTTCATGGAATTAGATTTGTAATTTAATTCGGTTTTTCAGGTTACGATAAAGCATGCTGCGAAGTTAGTGTATTTTTTGTGTATTGGAACATAAATTTAAATTGCATTTTGTGTAAAGGAATCGTAACAAATAATTATTTTTTCTCATGTAACGTGAATTCCACTTTATCATTGACTGGATTTCCTGTATAGATATAATCAGTATTTTATTCATACTGGCTGGTATTAAATTTTGACCATTTTGTTGATAATAGTCTAGCAAGTACGGGTAACATGTACAAACTTATGGATCTTTTATGCAAAATCAGACAGACGTAAGTAGAATTGAGATGTTGACCCTAAACTTGTATTATGGAATTGTGGTGAATCAAATATCTCGAAGACATTTTGGTGAACTTTTAGTTTAAGATAATCTATTCACACACAAATGTAAAAGCATTTAGCTCATTATACAAGTGAGTTTCAAGCTCGCAAAACAGAATCTCGACGAAAACTGATAGTTTGTGAAAGAAAATCGTCAACATTTTGAAGTCAAAACAATCTCCGTCTTCTATAGTACTTGCAGAGAAACTTGATGGCATTTAATTAAGGGATGAAACCCCAGAATAGTTAACCCCGTTGGGACGAGGGTGAAATGACTGAGATTTAGAATGTCAACGAGTAATTCTGTTTAATGTATTGTTTGTCTTTCTAAATAAGAAAAAAATTCAAAGTAGGGGCTTATTTGAAACAAACTGTTTAAATTATATAAATGTTTATGATGATACATTTATAATTTATTTTTATTCATTTGCATAAAGTTTACGTGAGATAAAAGAGATCTACATTACATACTCAAGCATTAAACAATAATTTACTTGACCATAGCATATTTGCATTGATTATAGTCGCAATGAAGTTGGTTATTTGGTATTTTTGTTCAGTTATCTTCTTCCGTTGTTAGATAAAAAAAACTTATTCGCTGGTTTTTGGTAACCAGAAAAGGATGCCATTTGCTGTTATTGATTCAAAGAAGCGTAAATAAATAAGAAAAATATATAGATATGACATATTATAAGTAAGCAAATGATCTTTAAACATATTTGATTTATTAACTCGACAGAAAATAACAATAACTGTTTTTGTATATAATAATTATAAGGTACTACGAAAAAATATTTAATGATAAAATAATTAATTTTTTTAACTACTAGGTAGTGATTTGTCATTGTTTAGGTAGTAATTTTTTTTTCAGATTCGGTAATGATTTTTACTGAATCTAAAAGACACTTTTCGTTGAATTCACTAAAAAGTTATTTAAAAAATTAAGCTTTGAAGTTGTAATCGCGATGAGGGGGTGAACAAGAATGAAAGCTCTGAAAAGTTTAAGTGCGCTTTCTTTGTTTGTGACTTCTTTCATATCTCAGCTGGGGGCAGGAATTCGGTCGGACTCAAAGAATACCGACACTTAGTTATGGCCGAGGGATGAAGGCTTTACGACTTGACTGTCTTTAAAAGTATTCTGACTTCTCGGCGGATAGAGTTGAGTATAGCACAAAAAATTCAAAGTAAGAAGGATTTCCTCACGAATTCTTAGCAAATAAAGAATATAACAATACTCTAAATCTAGATGAAAAGACACTGTAATACGACATTCATGAATGAAAAGTAAATTAAATTTACTGCCAATAACGTACGGATAATGTTTTCTCTATTCTATTCTAATACAACAGAAACAGAAACATAATTTTGATACAAATTAAATTATTCATTTTTATTCCATATTTATACAATAAATAGATTTTTTTTGTATATTTTTCTAATCGATAAATTTAATTAAAATAAAAATACTACAGAACTATGTTCTGGAATTGCAACTTAACAATAAAAATGTATTTTCATTAAAAATAAACATCATTATCTTTTTTTAAATTTAAATCTGTTACTATTGTGTAGATGCCCAAACCCAAACAAATATATTGTGCATAATTAAAAGCAAATTGATTATATAATTTTATGAACAATATATATTAGATTATTTTGTTTTGTTATAAGATATTACAATGCGCTAAAAAACAAGCACACAGTTTTGATAATCTTCTGCCATTGTTCGCATTATTCTTCTATATTTATTCTCGGAATATTTTTATTGGTTATACAACTACAATAAAATGTTATTCATACTTTCAGAGATAGAAGAATATTAAAGCATAATATTAAACACACATATAAATAAAATATAATACTTTTATTATTCACACGACGTATTGAATTGAGTTTATTTGTTCAAGTTTGAAAATATCTGATAAAAATAGAAACAGGTTGATGTTAAAGTTTTTACCATTTTTGTGTGAAAAATTATTTTTCTAGACTTTATTGAATTAACCAATGATATCATTTTTTTCATTTAATGTGACTGTATATGTTTATATAATTGTATATATATTTAATTTCTGTTATAGTATTGCATTTTGTAACGACCTGATTAGATATAAGTCGGAGGGCGCAAGGTCAGGAGAATACGGTGGGTGCTTAATTACATTCCAATTAACTTTTTTTAATTTATACTGGGTCTCCATTCCTTAACCTCATTCAATACATCGGGTTAAACGCCGACAATTGATGCGAAGCTCATTTGACTATTTTAATATTTTTTTATATTTGGAAAAGAAAGAATGATTAAAAAACAAAAATATGTCACGTCATGGTTTATATCCATTTTTAACGTGATATCTTTGGTGTTCCGACAAGGATATATGTTAATTGTCTTCTTTATTGTTTCCTTATCAGTCTTCGTCGCTTGGTATGAGTTTCCAATGTTGTTGGAAAACCCCAAATCGAAACATAAACAAAAAATCAACATTGGGTGGATCGGACTTTAATTGCACTAGAAAAAATGCCAGAAACATTTTTGGTTGCCACACTCGTGTCATTGCCTTTAACAAATTCATCAACAACGACGTAAATGCACTCAACTCACTGCAATTTAAAAAAAATCGAGGGTGTTTTACTATTCAATCACTAAAAACTGAATAGAAAGTGATCAGTTCGGAGGTTTTTTGTTTTTTGTTTCATAGTAGGCACCAACTATATAAGTAAATTTAAAAATGTGTTTTTTTTTATTCCTTGCTTATGCCTTGTAACTATTTAATGGATAACAATATTATATTATTAAGGAAAACACATTCTTATTGTGATGTTGGAATTATTCAGAATATAAGTCTGTGATGTTTTAAATATTAATTATAAAAATATACATATAAAATCAATTTTCTAGAAAAATATTGTTATTGCGTTACCGGGATTCGAACCTGGATCCAATTTTCCAATCCGGGGAAAGTGCATTACCAACTATACTACAGTGCTAGTAATTTTGACGACTTTCAAATTAATACATCTATCGTTCCATTATTTGAAAGCCATCTACATTGTTTTTACAGAATCTCAAATACTTTTGAGTAAACCGATAGCAGACGCCAGAATTAACAATTCATTTTTTAATAAATTTTGGACACATTCATACAACTTATATTTTATTAAAGAGAACACATTCTTATTGATATTGATATTGTAGTAGGTATTGATTAAGGTATATGATGTTTTAAATACTAATTAAATGTATTAATTATAAATATGAAAAATATTATATAATTATTAACGCTGTAGCATACTTGGTAATACACCTTCCCCGTATTGGAAAAAGAGTTCCAGGTTCGAATCCCGGTAGTGCAATAACAATATTTTTCGATAAAATTGATATTATATGTATATTTTTATAATTAATACATTTAATTAGTATTTAAAAAGTATTATAAAATGTCTTAGGTTAGGTTAGGTTAGGTTAGGTTAGCGATTACAAAATATTTAAGATTTTTAAAAATTAGTGAAAAGGTCTCGAATGTGTTAGTGAAAGATGTGAGGGGAGGCTGTTTTGCTGAGTGATGGATTAGGCTGAAAACGATCGACACCAAACCACCATGATTTCATTCTGAAATTTTCTTTTATCCTGAGTTTATTCAAGTAAAAGATCGTCTAAATGAACTATACTTGGCTTTTCTTCATTTAGTGACTTTTCCTCAAACATCACATAAATTCTTTATTGTTATATTTTTCCTCTTTTTATCTCCCAAATAAAACACTAAGAGATTAAGTAAATCTTTTTATTCATCTTTCACTACATAAGATCCCAGGGTTGGATTTAATCTTCGCAATGTTTACCCCTGGCCGTTCTTCTCCAGTTCATAGTTCTTCCCATCTTGCTCCAGTTCTCTTCCACGCAGTTATCGCACTTCTTCCATGTTCTGCCCCTAAGTGACTTCTGCTAGGGTCTTTGATGTCCATCTGGAAATCATTCAACACGGGCAGCTCATCGCAGTTTTTGGGACCTACAGAATTGTACAATCGTTTCTTGGTTAATTAAATTTTTAATCTCACGGTTCATTTATATTCTGTAAGTTTCATTTTCTGGTGCAGGTCAATACATTTGTCTATGTATTTGCATTAAAAAAACCTGCTAATTTATTTTATTCGATTTTGATTAGGCATCACGTTTCGCAACTATAATATTATTGTTTTATATATTAGCAGTTTACATATTATATATTAGCAGCTACTTACAGGCATCAAAGCGTATATTTTCAGCTGGAAGGCGGATTTTCAATTAATTAATTATTTTATTTAACGTGTTTAAGTTGAAGCTCAGACATGTAAAATTATCAACCTCTCCGTATACATGAGACCCCCTCTGCAACAATAGTAAATATCGATTTTTACAAATGTTTAACATCGATCATCTTGGATGATATACAGTGTTGTTGTAAGGAAGTTCACTTAAAAATTGTTTATTATTATTTATTTTATATGGTTGCTTAATATATCTTTCGATGTCCAAGAATATATATAACGTTGTAGCATTCATTACTCAGATCCGCCAAAAACCGAAATATATATATATAGTATTGTTGCTGGGGTATTCTCATATGTTGTCCTACGCAGATATCTTAGGGTACCTCCTGTTCACGCGTACTGACAGTGTACTTCATTTTTTTACTTGTGCCGTGTACTTTCGGAAAGTAGATGAATTATTCCATTATGTAGATACTTTTTTTTTTAAATGTCCTTAAATTTAAACATGTTTCGCAAACATATAGTGGTTGAATTTTTCAAATACTCGATTATGCCACAAAGTGGCTACGCTTTCCGGGATACTTGTGCCGAGATCGCGGAATAATTCCATCACCATTACATCGTCCGACGCCATGATGAAGAATTAATTTCGGCGGATAGCAAAGAAGGAAATTCCAATTCGCACTTCAGCCGATTGGGTGAATTCCGCTTTTATGAACTCTGGCTTTCTGCTGGCCGAGCCCGGATCTGAGACCCATACGTAATACAGCCCGAGAATGAGCATAGGTACGGTTCGCGCTTTAATTACAGCTGTAAATCGTCCAGAATTATAGGGTGGGCGTACCGCAATGTTAGTGCGGCGGCACCGCGGGCTGATGGGATGTTACCGCCTAGTAAACTGCGCCGCGAAACTCTCCCCGTGTGAATGTTTTAAAACCCTTAGCTACGGCGGATATAATAAAATTTTTGAATTTTTAATCTTTTAAACAAACAGGTGTAAATTGAACAATTTAACCGTTTTGCTTTAGAACATGTATGGTTCATAAGCATGGGCGTGCACGGCATGCATCTACATCGACTAGTCAGATTTTGTGATTTTTTAAAATGAAATAAGTATATTTTCAATAAGCGTACCCTGATCAATAATAAGGGTTTATTTTAGGGATAACATGGGTACCATATTTACAAAAGCGTGCACTGCATACAAGCAAAAAAGTTGTGCATTACTAAAAATTCTGGGAATCAAATATAAATTGAATAATCCATATGTTTATAAATACGCTAGCACCCACCGTGTGTCAGTAGAATCATTAGTTGGGTAGTTCTGGATGCTACTGCGCGACGCTACAGGGGCGCTGTAGTGCTTTACTGGGTTATTTTTCATTTTTTGCTACTACAATTGCTAGTTATTATTTTAATCTATAATTCTATTCAAGACATATAATTGCTACCTATTGAATTGAAAATTACACTCGGCTGAGTCAGATCCATGTTGTACGAAATTCTTAGATATGCTGTTTCCTAACAGAATGAAATTTGAAAGGTTTTGAATTTGGCTTAGAGGTGATTGAAGCATCTACTTCCTCATTCACAAATTCGCAAATTTTACTGCCATACTGTTGTTTTCATGATTGTTTTTTTGCGTTCAAGAATAATGTATTTATATTATAACCTACCTACTGTGCAATGTAGCATATTGAATAGTAATATAATATCATGGAAACAGCATAACCTAAGTCTGTACCGACTGCACGCCACTATTTATAAGTCACTTGACAAATTCTTACAATCCTTTAATTCCTTTGCTTTGCCGAAAACATATTTTACATCTCAAGGTTGTCACCATACCTTTATGACTTTATTTAAAAGTCTTTTTATTATTTCATAATTTTGTTTACAAACTGCATTTGCAATGATTTTAAGTACCTTCAAATTGCGAACTTTCAAGTCATGAACGTTCGTGTATTATTAATTATTTAAGTAAGTGCCAAATTCAAAATTGTACCGAAATTTTAGTAATGTTTACAGTAGTCACGCGCGGTCTTCTTTAACAAGTATGTAAGTGTTTTTTTATTTTTTTATTAATATGCGATTAATTGAAACCTCAGAACAGACGATAATGATGATTATTATAGGCTAACTTTGTTCGACTTGCTAATAAAGTCAACTTGCGATCGAACCGTCGGAGGTGAAATTGTTCTTGTATAGAGAACGTACTACATTATAAATGTAAACAGTATTGTGAAAAATACACGAAATATCTGGATTAAAGCCAATATCGCGTATTTTACACATTGTACAACTAAGTTTATGGTCCATCACCTGGGAATTACCCATCAATAAAATACTTGAAAAGTATGAAAGCCAACCGTATTATCAAAGTTTGAAAATACGATGTATTTGATTCGAGAGGTTTTCAATGAAAGCAAAAAAGTGACGTAAAGGCGTCAGGTTGAAATATTTACAGGCGAATAACGTGGACAGGCTGAAAAATTAGAAAAAAACACATTAGCTGGTCTTAATTTATTATTGTTGTAAACAATTAGAACCTTTTTATATCTCATATCAACTCTTCTTCTATTTATTTATTTAAAATTGTATTACGTTAAATATTTAATGTGTTCCTTGCCCATCTTACTAGATCAGAGTCTGTATCGAGATGGACAGTATTTTCTTTGTATCATTTCAAATAGTTTGGTTACAATGTCTCAAGCAATATGGATATATGTACAGTATTGAACATGACAAATCATTAAAAAAAATAGAAAATTAGAGTAAATAGAACAGTTACACAAATATAAACAAAAATAATGTGGATACATAGTGTTAAAACTCATCCACCTCATAATAAGGGTCAAACGTAGCTACGAACGTTCTCGACCCACTTCTATTAGTCATCTAGCATTGAACAGCGATCCAAATCTTTAAAAAGATATCGGAAATATTGTCGGGGTTTGTTTCGTCATATGTTAAAAACTGAACAGCTGAGTTTTTCCGCGGACAGTAGAATGTTAAAGATGACCCTTGCAGTGAAACGCCTGTTCTGGAATTATCAGCCCCTGATAATTCCAGAAAATGTCAGCAAAGTCAAAAACTTGGTTTTACAGGTTGATAAATTACTATTAAAGGAGTAGCAGAGGTCCTAAAGATCTCATATTAATGAATGAAATTCTTCTTAACTTCGGAATTGGACTTGAAGAAGTTTTCTGAACAAAAATTTCAGTGTCCAAACATCACAGGATTTGGCGATATTTGATACTATTCCAACCTTTTTTTGATACGATTTGTGACTATTAATCCACCGATACTCGTTAGGTCCAAATAATAATCTAATCAGTGGCAGCATAGTAGTTTGGCATAGCTTTCGAAGGCGTTATTATTATAGACAATTTAGATATGGTTAAACACACTAAATAACGCTACCATCATACCTAATACAATTTAAAATCAGGAAAAGAAATACGGAATGCTAACAAAAAGTATCATTTTTCACCCGGTCAATGCGCCAGTTACGCAGCACGCCACTGGCTACCAATTGATGAGCCATTCGCTTTATTTATCTGAAGTGGCACCATTAGAATTCCAATACCTAAGCAAAAAAAAAATCTCAGCGGGGTTTTTTTTACTTGAACAACGCTGTCATACAATGCTCTTCTATAAAACTGGAATACCGGCTTTGATGCACTTTAAAAAAGTGTATTTAGCTACAGAGAGATTATATTGAAAATTTAAAAAAAATTCAACAGTACTCGAATACATTTTTTCGAGGTTGTGAATTTTTCAACCTACCCTTGGAGTTACCATTATGAAACTTTTTTTTTTCAGGTGTTTTTTTAAATCGACAGGTTTTTTATTTATTGATATCGGCTTTTTACATGATGGTGTAAATGTGTTGTATTTTTAATAGTATGTGAAGTGCTTGTTTGGTCTAACGGTAAGATTCTCTCTTAGTCATCTAGTGGTTGGGGGTTCGACACTCTTCCTAAAAGACCACCAAGTTCGACAAAATTTATTAGAACAAGCGCATGGTTTATTGCAAAAAATTGCTATGACAATATTGCTTGTACATAATTCTATTGAAAAAATAATAAACTACTAAATTGGCAATATTTTTTTTTTTTTAGCTATTTTCATAAAAATCTACGTTATTTCATGTTAGATGTTGTATTCTTGATGAAGTTAGTGTGCGAAATGTTACTTATTTTAAATGTTAATAAGATTATAATTTCTTCTTCTTCTTTTATTAAACAGGTAATCCACCCTTCAAGAGTGATTTGTGCCATTAACTTGATTTTATAGAAAAAAGTACAATAATATTATAGAATAGAAGATATTATATTACAAGTCAATACCATTGTCGTTCAAAAAATTTGTTATTATATAGATTAGATGTGGTGAGTTAAGGAAAAGAAGATGACACAAGTTAATCGGGAGTTGAAAATTACTATTGACGAGATTACTGTAAGAAAAACCTGTGATCCGTAATGAAGAGCCAAAAAAGATATGGTCAAAGGTTTCCTCCTCAGCACCAAACTCACATATTGGGGAATCTATTAAGTTCAATCTGAATAAATGTGAGGCTACCTGGCAATGTTCAATCCTCATTCTAGATATAATCGATATTGTTCTTTTGGGGAACCAGGGAGTGTGGGAAATAGATCTTTGAATCATTTAAAGCCAATTACAATATCAATTCATACTATTAACATCCAATAAAACATTATGCGCATTGAAAAACGCAGTAAAATCAATACATTATACTACTCGTGATGGGGCTGGTTTACAAATATCAAGGTTTATAACATAAGCGGCTATTAAAATTATTGTCATTCAATTTAATTGTAACATTACGTCGCCTGTTATAGCGTATAATTCGCACTTAATAAAGTGATTCTCCGATGCGAATTGAACCCCCGATCTGGCACGTGGCAAGCCGTGCTGGATATTGCGAAACCGCTGTAACTACGACAATGCTCATTCACCGTAGCGGTAACGTCACGGTTTTACGGCGCTTTGCAATCTTATAACTAAGCGGAACCTCATATCAAATATATATTTTTTTGTAATGTGCATGTTGTACATTGCTTTTTCATGACGCTTTTAAACTTAAAATTTAAATTGTTTGAATAGGTACACGCGAGTATTTTAAATCAAATTACAAAATGAAAAAAAAAGATGATACACGATGTATTGTGGTAGAGACGCGTTGTACGCGTGTACGCAGTGAAATTTGATTAAGCTGATTAAGCCGATCATTATTTTTCAAGTTAATTGCTCTCTGGGTTGCTTCGATGCAGATCGTATGAACAGTGAAAATTACGTCAAAAATAAAAATTGACAGGTAATTATTATTTTGACAAGGTTTTCTTATTTATTTTGCTCACAATACAATGAGAAGTAGAAAGATCCGTCAACAGAGAACCGAATAGAGTATATCATCTGCGAGTCTCTGTGACTCAAGAACTGTACAGACTATAAGAAGAAATATTTTAAGTGACTTTTAATGAAAGTATACGAGATGCGTAACTTACACTATATTGTGTGTACACTTTTCCCGTGTATAAGTTATTAATTAAGTATACGCACTGGATATGTGCACAAAATAAAAAATACAATTTCACTATGAAACAAAACATTCAATGTTTATATTTTTATAATAATAATAAAATAAGTTTAATTGTTATATTTATACATTTTTTACATCAAATGTGGGTGAACATACAATAATAAAATAATACTAGCAGATAAGCATGTCCGAGCTTTTCCTAAAATAAACCACACGTAAATAAAATCTCGATGTAATTAAAATTATTCCACCTTTGTAAGTCTAAACGAACAAAAATAACACCCAGATGATGTTTAAGAATTTCAGATAGATAATAATAAACACACAAATGCTATTTTATTTGTGTAATGTTTATTTAAGTGAAGACGGACTCGGATGAATCGTCAAAATTCAAAAAGGAAGGTCAATTGCATAGATAAAGAAATAATGTACATCTAATTTCAAATTTAATGTATATTAACGTACTGTTATTCAATATATAAAAGATCTGTCCATTTAATCGAGCACTAAATAGCCATATGGATCCAATACATCCTAGACACAATTGCTATTAATATTTTTATTTATTATCTTTGTTTCATTAACCACTTAATTGAGTTAATTAAGTTAATATTGCTAATTTTAAAAGTATTAATTGCTATTAAGTTAACAAATTATTTTATCGATTGGGATTCAGTAAATAATATCTCTGATAGATTCAGACTAGTTCCGACTTTTTTGCTAGATTTTTATCTGTGTTAAGTATCCAGTGTAAATAAGGTTTTATTTTTAAAAAGTATTATCTGAAAAGTTGTAAGAAAAACATCGCTTCTATTTTAGAAATGATGACTTTGCTAATTTGGTCATCGAACTTTTGGAGTTTAGAATAAAATATTAATCATTGGCTTCGGTTACATCGAATTGCAACTTCAATGCATGAACAGTACAGTCAGTATATGAAATCGCAATTGAAAGTTTAAAACGTCTCGAAGTTGGGCCATGTCACGCTTTCATCTCAATCCTTTGGGAGTATGCATACTAACTACTCTCACTACACTTGACAATAAACTCGATGAAATACTGTCGCGCTATTTACGAAAAGATTTCACAGGAAAGCTGCATCTTATTTTGTAGTTATGTGGAAGTTGGCATTTTTGTGTAATCGTGTATTAAGTAAAATATATTAGAAAGAAGAGTACAAAAGGTAGCGGAGTATAAAGAGTTAACGGAGCGAGTCTGGTCTCCGTATATAGATGTCGACCGCGTCATCGGTCAACTGGAAACAACGATGAAGACGATGAATTTGAATTGCCGCTCCCACAGTTATGTAGGTTAATTATTTTTTATAATGAAGAGTAGAATATTTCACTCTAAAATATTTGTAATGTACAGAAATACTTATGCCTATGTAACACAATAATTAAAAATTCTATTAAAGTAAATACAAAAATCTACACACTTGTTCAGTGTGCAAGCACACAAAATGATTACATATTAGATTAAATAAAACACAGTCAAACGCCAACCAGTTTCGCTTAGCTCAAGCTTTGTCAGGGTGCATTTAAAACTAACAGATACGTGTGTTTTATTTAATCTAATATGTCAAACCATAAAGTAATTGCTTCCTACGATTACATATATGAAAAGAGACAACATTATTCATTGGAATTTTGAGGGTTTTAAACGTTTATGCACGATTCTAATTACTTTTAAGCAACATTTTTTTTTCAAAATTAGTGATATTTTAATTTAAAATTAATGATAATGTGTAAAAAATGATATTTATGTAATTTTATAACATATGGAGAGATTGAAGACAATAAAGGCAAGAGAAACTCTTTATATTCAGCAGTGCCGAATTAACGATCTTGTTCCATGTCCTTGCTAGATCTAGGTCTCAAATAAACTAAACGAGTTGAAGAAAAAAACAAATGTTTTATTTTCATACATTTGATAATAGATTTCTACGAACTTACCACTAAAAAAGTAAATATCAATAATTATTATTGTTAGTGTTTCGAATTAATAACTTGTTATTTCGATGTTCACATGTGCTATTCTGAGAATAATCCGTGCCTAAGTATTCGTTTATAAAAACTCACCGTAAATATACAAGTATTTTGGTATATATTTTACGGTACAAAGTTTATTATATAATGTATGTAGAGAAGATCCTGCGGCTTACATTATTTCTAGACGATGTAAATATTTACAAAAGCATATTTTTTGAGGAACTGGTGAAATATTAGGATCCACACATTGAGAATAGCTGTGTTATTTAATGAGCTGTATATAGCATTTACTATGGTATTTTAGCAGAACACACAAAATTTAATGGTATCGCCTGTAAATGCTGACAGTGCAAAGGGTAAAGACCCTCGACATGAAATTCTCATAATTGGAATAATCATTTACAAAATTTGAAATATAATATCAATTTTGTTATTCGCTACGCATGTATCCAAATATTTAGCTAGAATATCTTATTATTTTATAAACGAATATCTTTAACTTGTTTTATTGCAATACTTTTCTAAAACTCTATACAAATTTTTTTATTAATTTTTTTTATAGAAATGCGTAGATGGACTTCAACATTATTAGTATTGTTCAAACAAAACTTGGAAAAATATGACTAACTCGGTAGTCTAAGCCCCGACCGTTTTGGTCACAGGCGATAATCTTAACGGTTATAACAAATAAGTGCGTTAACAAGCGGTACGTACGTAGGGTATGAATACCGATTGTGCATTCAAGTACCGCTATTACCGTTTTTTTCGATATTAGTAAAAGTTTATAAATTACGTCCGTATTTCGTGTTTGAGCTCAACCAGCTAGGAATCAGATTTCATATTTGTGTGGTATAATGTGAAATAAGTACACAATAAATTATAGTACGATTCTTTTTTGTTTTTTTTTGTTTTGAATTTAAAGATTTCATTTTGTAGGAAAATCTCATTCTCTTCTACACCCGTCACTATTTTCTTAATTTAAGACTAAATTATATTTCCAAGAAATCAAAAAAATTAATATTCAAGAATATGTTCTTTTTGAAAATAAAAATAAATCGTAATTTTTTAACATACAATATGTTTATTCAGCGGGTACCCTAGAAGCACGAAAACTGCGTTAAAATTTACACTTTAATGAATATAATAATATTTTTATATGAACTCATTTTTAAGTTGTTTTTTATTTTATACATGTATTGGGATCAATATTAGGCGTTTACAAAATGTTTTCGAAATTAACACAAGCCGACGCTCTACTAACTTAATCAATCACCTAATGGATTGTAGTCTCAAATTGTCATATAAGTATATAATGCTGATTTTTTATGTCAGAATTCAAAGCATTAATTTATGTTTTTGAAATATGTACTTTATTTTTCATACATTCTTTACATCAAATTAAAGTTTAATTATATTTAAATAATTGTTACCCCTAGTAAACTGAACAACAACCTAACAGTAGATAAAAAAGACGTTTGTAGTTTGTTTTCAGTCTGTGTTTCGTTTGTATGCATAGTAGTGAAATGGTTTGCATCTCCACCAGAAAATTACATTTTATGCAGGGGTGCGATGTTACATATGTTTGAGACATTTATTATGATTTAGAAGTGAAACCATAGATCACCAAATAAATAGACATAAACTAACGCAAATTTCTTGTCCCGACATTTTCATTTTAATGGCACCCACATGATTACTTTGGTGTCACTTACGCATTCAATGAGCTCCGCGGCTTTTTTAAAAAATATGACTCGATTAAAACGTACGTTATACGTCTTGTTTACACAAATATTTAATTTCCGAACAGTAAATAGTTTTACTGTAAATGTATCATAATCTATCGGATTTATGTTTCATCGGATAAATGTGTATAAAATATCCTTCGTCCCGCTAATAATGTTTCAAATTCCTCTCCTATATATACGCTTCATATCATGTCTATTCATTTTATAAACTGTGAGTGAAACTAATATTTTATACTGATTGGCTATAATTTAGTCACAACAAAGATGAGTAAATATCATCGAATTATATTATAGATGGGCCAAACGTCACTTTCTTATTTAAAAATTGAATAAATTTTTATTATTGTTTTTTTTTTAATTCATATTTTCTTAGCATGAAGATTTTTATATTTAAAATATGAAAAAAAAAGTAAAAAATATCTCTACATATTTTTATTGTTTAAACGATAATCTACATAGTATAGAAAAGTTCGCATTTGTGAAGATGAAAATGAGGGTTATTTATATACAAGATATTACATATTAAATATAAGCAGAAAAAATCTAAATTACGTAGAATATTATGTTAATGATAAATAAAGAAATAAAAAATTACAGAAAAAAAAATAGTAAAGTAATATTTGGCCCACCTCTACAATCGTAATTAAGTAAAATCACAGACCAGTAAATGAATATACATGAAATATAGTGCACATATAGGAGAGGGGGCTTCAAAATTATGTTTACTCCATAATAATATTTATTTTATAATTATGAATAAATATTTACTCTTCAAAGATTGAATCTTTGTGTTCACAAGACTAATATTTTACTTTAATGCATATTATATTGTCAGCGATTAAATTTTCGTTCCAATCGAGTTATATTTTTAATAAAAGTCACGGAATTATATGATTGTGTAAATGGTAGCAGAATGATCAAGTGGGTGACACCAAAATGAAAATATTAGGATAAGTAATTTGCGTAAGTTCATGTCTATATATTTGGTAGCCTGTGAGTAAAATTTTAGAATTATTCGTATATTTACAAGGTACCGACGTTTTACAAGCTAACCAATATCATACAATAAACAGTGTAAGCAATAATCTATACAATCTGCTGATATTATGTATATGATCTACGAGATGAATTCAGATATAATCCTAATAAATTAGTATTAGATAATAGGTACCATCATTGGCAAGAGGAGGGGGGCTGGCAGAACGTGACTTGTCATCCTCCCTGTCCGAGTCGTCCGAGTCAGAATCCTCCTGCTGGCGAGCTTTGGTCTGTTTGCCCCCTCTGCTGCCCCCCTTGGGCGATATCTCACCTGGCTTCGTCTTCTTCTTCGCCAGATTCAGAAATTGCTGCGAGAAAGGTCAAAAACATTATATAACAGTGACGCTAAACCCCTGAGTTATGACACTACTCCACCATACCAAATGCAATAACAATTTGCATCCTTTACACATGACTAATGTATGTGAGAGTGTCAGATAAAAATAGAAGTTAACCTTTTACACTATAAGTGGTAACATCTACAAATGGGACAGGCGGCCTAACGTTTGATGATTTTTTAACGTTTCCATGGCATTTATGATCATGTAAATTAAAAATACTCCCCAATTTGGTCGATATTTGATTTACTTTTTTTACAGTTTAACTACGTATACATTATTGTGTTCAACATAATAAGATCGAATGTACTTATTCGATGACTAAACAAGCGTGCAAAAAGTAATTCAATGCAGCACAGGTTGTGCGCGCATTCATTAAATAATGGACGCCCCGTACTGCGCTGCTCATTGCATCGGGACGCTGGGAGGGTGATGGACTCGCGCGATATTTTGTTACTAGGCATAATTCGAGAAAAGTCTTCGATCTTCGCGATATTCAATTGTTGATTTATTACACCGAAATAAGTAATATCCTAAAAAAAAAACCTTTTTATATCGATTTTATGTATTTTATAATGAATAGTGTTTAACCATTTATAATGTATAGTGTTTTTTAGAGTTCGTACCTATCTTCAATTCTAATATTTCACGATACTTCAAGTGATGTGTTTATTATTTCATTAGAGACAATGTGTTTTAATGAGCATTTTTAAATATAAAATCCCAATGCCTTTCAAAAATTGATATATTTCATCGGAATGAAATGTATATTTTCTTTGAAACGTAAGTAACATTTTTGTGCTGAAGTTACATTTAAAAATATATTAAATAAACCAATGTTTGTTAGTAATTTGTAAATTGTAATACAGCATTGTTGTTGTAGTGTAGTGTTAGAATTAATTAATTCTAACCATACTTTTAATAAGAATACAGGGCACAAATGTTACATAAAAATAGAATAGGTTTAAGCCTAAACAATTAAGAAGCATTAAAAATTAATAAATCAAATAATAATAATAGCCAGATACTAAATAACCAAATAAATTTATCTAATAGTCCGATTTTAAAATTGTTCCCGTGTAATCCCAACCTTTCTCTCCCATCTTCTACCTGAGACTCTGTCCCACTCTGATATGCTGTTGCTCTGTCTTCTTAATCTCCTATTTAAATATTTGTAAGCTAAGTTAGTCAATACTATATTGTTTTGAAGATGGTTGGGTCCAACTGAAACTAGTTAACTTTAGTGTATGTACATAATAAAGTAATTTAAAACTCAATATTTAATTATTTAATTAGAAAATATTTATTTCATAACGACCATCTTGTTCATTTTTATCTTAATCAGGTTGGGCGCCTACCACTTGGACGACACTTTTCCACCACTAATAGTTCGTATACTACTTGTCACTAATAGTTCCATCTTTCTTCGTAGTCTCTTCCATTACCATGTTTTCCTGGGTCGTTCGACAGGACTTATTTCCTCTGGCACTGATGAGAAAACCTTTCGTTACCCATGCGCAGGAATGTCCAAGCTAAGTTAGTTGAGATTTTTTTCCTGTTTGGAGCAGCAGCGGGTTCATCTCAAGGTTTTCTCAGACGATATCATACTCGAATTTCATTATGACATTTTTTCTAATATAAAACATCAAACTACTATTCGTGACGCTTCAAGACATTTGAATTCGAACTGTAAATCCGGATCGACAGGATCTAAATGAAAGAATTGCGCGTTCCGAGAAATGGAATACGACAATTCCGGTCGTAAATCGGAATCACCGCAAGGTATGGTAGGGAAGTAGAGAAACCTTGGTACAGGATAAGGTCGGTGTAGGGATAAAGGTTCTAGTCGAAGGACTAGTGATCTCGGGAACCGGGATTCGGAAGCACTGCTCGCCTTACCTTATATATGACACTTCCGTAATCCCTGCAGTCACTGCCGAGATTACACAAATGACACGCGGATGAGTCGATTTCCGATCCCAATTGAATACGGCGATGTCACAAGTTCATCCACGGCACACAAACAACAGAAAACGCAATATCACAAAATCTAGTGGTGGTGGACTAGAGCTAAAAGGTCCACACCTCGAATGCTATCGCGATGCCGAGATCGAACAAATATCAGTCAAGTGAACGTCTGCTGGTGTCAAGGTCACATTTCACACTGAAAAGACGAGCATTAGAAAATATATGGATGGAAATTTGGACGCGGAAATGTGTCAATAACAGTGGTCACGGCTGAATCGAAAGACGCGCCAAAAGTGTGTTTTACAAATTCGGAACGACATTAATTATTAAAAAATGTTTGTGGTATGAAAAAGATAAACAAGGACCGGTATAAACACTGGTTTAATAAATATGTAGCTATTTGAAATGGTTTTAAAAATAAATATTTTGGTTAAGACCAGAATGAAGTAGGTATCGTGTATATTTATCATTTAATGTCTGTGCATTAAAACCGGGTAAAAAATAAAAGCTATATACCGTTAACGAAATAATAAAACTGAGTGCAGTGGTTAATACAGCTCGGCGTTTATATCTGTCCACCTTCCAAGGCTACACAAGTTTGCCGAGGGCTTGCACTATTATTTCAATGTTTTTATGTGCTGCAATAAACAATAGCCCGGACCGACCTGGTCAGTGATAAATGAGCCTCGGGAAATTCTAAAACACTTCCTCCCCACGCCCCGCTCTTCAACCCCTGCCGCAGTACTCGGACACTCGGAACACCCTCCCGTCCCCGGGAACAGATTACTACAGGCATATAACATAGTCTGTCTTGCCATATTAATTTTATCTTAATTAAGAACTAAAAAATTATTTCACAAAATAACATCTCGCCAACAAATTTACGAAAAGTGAACAATGAAAGGCGGAGAAAATGCGGCCGTGAAGATGAATTGAAACATATTATTTTTCGTGAAATAATTTTACTTTTTTTAAAAGATTCGAAAACATTTATCAAATATTTTATATACTCACTCACATAAATAAATTTTAAAAAAAACTTACAATTTCAGAACATAGTTCTGTGATACTTTTAATACAAAATTTAATTATTAAATTAGAATTGATATCCAAAAAATCTATTCATTAAACAATTAATTTTGGTTGCTCCACGGAATTATTACTTTGTTTTTAAAAATTTAATAATACATGTATCAAAAGTACAGAATATAAGCTCAAAATTTGTCAAAAACGTGATTGATATGTCGAAATGGTAACGTATTTTCCCGGATATGAAAAGTTACGGGTTCATATACCGGTATCAATGAAAATATTTTTACGAAAAATATTTTTTTTCTAAATACTAATTTAATGTATTTATTATAAATATATACACATAAAATCAATTTTGTCGAAAAATATTATTTATGCTACCGGAAATCACAGACCTATGTTCTGAATAATTACAACTTCACAATAAGAATGTGTTCTCCTTAATAATATTTTTTTTTCTGTATATTTTTCTAATTTATTCATTTAATTTGTTTTAAAAAATATTATTGTAAAATTAAAAATTGGAAAAGGACCTCCATTGACATTTACTGTTTATGTTAAGTTAATAATAAATTAAAATATAATGTTTAAATTATCAATGTTTGAGTACGGAATGGTGAATTTGAGGATACCCCAGTAGATAAAGGGAGAAATTATGATGGAAACTTTTTAGAAACAGAGAAGTGAGTGTATTAAGAGGAACTTTTAAATGTTTTTAAATATATACGTGCAAAATAAATGATTTGTTCAATATATACGCTTAAAATACCAACTCTCATAACAAAAATAAACAAATAACAGGTGCTATTTTTTGTGATTTTCTACTGTACTATGAAATAATATACTCGTTGAAAACATATTCTAAAATATATATTTTCAATACTAATAATAATTGATAAGTATTTTAATTTTATTTTAATGTGTGATTCCTATATTACTTTTAGGTAACCTAGTTAATTTTTTTAAAAACTTAAAAATCGGTAAACAAATATTAACGAACTATGTGTCGGTGTGAGGAAAAATTTGAGACCAAAGTATGCATAATTTGACAATGTAAAGTTATACAATTTTTACGTAAATTTTTGATAATCTTTATCATGCAAATTATACAATAATAAATGTTGTTTTTGTCAGTGTTTATTAGTTATTAGAATATTAATGATTTCCTACTAGATACGATTCGAAAAATATATTTGTCGTATATTCAAATGATAATCTCTTTATTTATATGAATTGATTTATTTCAAGATACCATTAGTATTTCACGTAGCTGGTTTTATTTTAGATCGTTTAAAATTATTGAAGAATTAGTTACTTCATCTCAAATCTCAACTAATATGCTTTCCCATGCTTAATTTACCAATTATATTACACATCCGCTTTAATAATGCATAATAATTATATTCAATATTGTATTAATCATGTAAGATACAACGATATTTAATATGATTGATCCCTCCAATGATAAACAAACATATTATTTTTCCATGAAAACGTTTATATTATTAATCAATTTTCCATTTCCATTAAAATTATTAACCGTTTTGAGTCGAAATTCGGATTCTTCGTATTGTGTAGAATAACAAATTTGTTTCCCAAATGTTGTCTTAAGTCATATTTCATATTTATAGGCAAACAGATCGAATAGCTTATTAGCTAACAGAAAAAACACGAAATATACATTACAAAAATTTCCAACAAAGTAAATTATTATTTATATATTATCTTAAATATTATATATTATTGTATGTTAGAAATTCTAATAACAAGCTTGTGTTTTATATTGTTAATATTACGTAATGTTTATTTTATACAGGGTGGGATAACTTGGACTGACAGATAATTTTAATATTTTAACAAAATCCGTCTTAGCGATGCCCGAGCGAGTAGCACGTTGACGAGTAGATACAGATAGATCATCGTTAACACTCCATAGCTTCTTCATTGCGAATAGGTTTATGAATATTTAGTCGTGGCTGATCGAATACTGCACCCCGCTCCTCAAAACGAGTGATTTAGTTTCTAATCATGTTTCTGCTGGTAGCTGTTGCAGCATTAAAATTCTCACCGTGTTTTCTTTGCGTTGTAACAATAGATCGTCGGGAAACATCATAAAATTCAATAATTTTGACCCGTTATGTATGACAGGATATGTAGCCATTATACAATTTCACAAAATTATTTAAACATAGAAAAATTTAAAAACGCAACAGTTACAAATATTTAAAAATAGTAATAGTGTAGAATAAAATAAAATATTAAAATTAATGGCAAATTATTAAAATTCTGAGCTCATCACTTTTCGTTGCTGAATGATTAGCACGCGTCGCCCTTTATATCACACACACACACACACACACACATCTATACAATTCCAAGGACATCGCAGTTAATAATGTTAAAGATGTACGTAAAGAAGAAAAAACATAAATTAACCCGCTGATAAGCTCCTAGAAAAAAGCTTAGCGGCTCTAGTTGTCAAACATTATTATTATAATTAATGATACAAAAATATAATAAAATCTTCCACATAAGCGCAAAACAAATGTCTTTCCATTCTTTTTACGTAGGTACTAGGTAGTCGTGAGAGTTTTGGAAATGCTTAAAATGTCTTAATAATATATAATACTAATAGTAATTTATTATTTCGTTATGACATTTTTTTAAAAATATCTCATTCTTCTTCATTCCTCCTTCATATTGACTCGATTTGTAATGCATCTTCACAGGTTTCGGTCCTGGTTTGCCTTCACAGCTGATTTCCGGATCTTCCCAGTAGATGTAATGCTTCTATCCACCGCTGTAGTACTCTTCTATGTTTTCTTATTGTGCTCAGGATAGTCTCTTCTTCTAGGCTGTCATTTTGACGCATAATGTAGCCAAAGCATTGGAATAATATAATATTTTATTCATTGTTATAGATAAGGCTTATTGTGGTTGGATTTAATGCTAGATTAAGGCACGGGATAAGTAACATAATTCTCTAGCAATACTCTTTAAAGGCGTCTATTTTGTGCTTGTTCAAGTCTCCGCTGCTTACATGTTAATTAGAAAGACAAGAGTATGAACCGACAAAATTTAAGTTGCTTACTTGATGTCTCAGTCCTTCCATATTATCGTAAGTTGGTTCATACTAACATTAGCTAGTTGTATGCGTCTTTGAATTTTATTCTCACTGTCACCAGTGTCCGTGATAGCGCTCCTAAATAAATTGCTTCTTGAACTACCTCACGTCCTGCTATTTGGGAAGTATGTTGTCCGCAACTAATTCACGCTACGCAAAGTAACTATAAAACCTGTTTTTTTTTAAAATACTAATTAAATGTTTTAATTAGAAAGATAATCTAATTAATACATTTAATGTTGCTACCGGGATTCAAACATTAATCTCTATCTAATCCAGGGAAGATACATTACATATATTTGCACAACAATACATTATTCGATATAATTGATTATATATCTATCTAATTAATACATTTAATTACTATTAAAATAATCTCACAGACCTATGTTCTGAATAATTACAACTTTACAATAAGAATGTGTTTCCTTAATAATATAAAACCTGTATTTACATTTAAATTATTATGTCGTATATTACGATCATTTATGTGAAGTGAATACCTATAATCCGTGTAAAATGGCTTTACAAAATTAATCGAGAATGTTTATATACGTAATATAGAAGACTAAACGTTCATCTTTGAAGAGGATACAAACGATCATTAAAATGATATCAAATAATTCATTTGCTAAACAGATGGTTGAGTTGAGAAATGGATTGATGGTGAGTGGCACTGCCTGACAGTGTATCGGTGGGTACGATACTACATTAATTGGATTACCAACTTACTTGAGTATTTTACAACAAATTTAATTTGTACATCCTTCATTATCGGTGTTCATCAGAGCATTAATGTAATACAATATGTAAAAGTAATTTGCCAATAAGATTCATCGCCAATAGTAGAGTTCTCTCTCCGTTCAATATATTACGCTGGCGTTTATTTTTTTTAATTTTATTTTTTTTATTTTTCTTTATTACATATATATATTCATTTTAATTTTATTTTTTGCCAAACTGCAAGGTAGTTTTAAGGCAAGGATTGCCTTTTACATTGTTACGTTGGAAAAAATTTGATTAAGAGATGTTAGATGAATTACTTAGAAAGATATAAAGAATTAAATATATATAAATATATATATATATATATATATATATATATATAAATATATATAAATATAATAAATATATATAAAGAAAAAAATCAATCTATCGGAAATACATAATTTTTACAGGTGTATCAGACCTAGTCTAATGTAATATAACAAGGAAATTAAAAATTACATCAGAATATCTTGTTTTACTTTGTATTTTAAAATTGTCACTGCGGACTCATTTTTAAAATGTTTAATAGGTCTTTACTGATTTCGTTAATTATTCTTGGCACAATACATTCTCTCGTTCTCTCACCGTACACACTGTTCGCGATCGGTACTCTCATGGTTCGACCCGACGATATGGTTGAATAACTATGGTGAGGATCAGTATTTATATTTACATTATTTATCAGTTCTTCGAATATAATAGTTGCTTTTTTGTCAAATTGTAAGATTTAGCATATTGTAAATAATTTACCATAATCATTTTCATATATATATATTTGTACAAGTAGACTAGAATTAAATATAGATACAGTAAACGGTATCCAAATACACAAATTCTAGAAAAAAATATAAAATAACATTAAAGAAAGAAAGTAATCGGATAGAAGGTTTATTATATTTATTAGATTGAAATTTTTTTTTTTTTTTTAGGAGAACACATTCTTATTGTGAAGTTGTAATTATTCAGAACATAGGTCTGTGATATTTTAAATATGAATTAAATATATTAATTATAAAGATATACATATAAAATCAATTTTATCGAAAAATATTGTTGTTGCGCCACCGGGATTCGAACCTGGATCTCTTTCCTAACCGGGGAAGGTGCTTTATCTAACTAAGCTACAGCGACATTATTTTTAGCGACAATTTTCGACCCTATATGTTACCTTCTTGATAAAATTGATTGAAACATTTGAATATTTTCCACCTATCTGAAAGAATTATAATATCCTCTCTTTGGTGATATAATGCTCGTCAAAATAAAACAGTCATTGTCAAATGATTGGATGCAGGAGACATTTATTATTGAGATTATTGAAGAAAAAAGTATTAATTATACGAATTTTAAATATATTATATTATAATGGTTAAATAATAACATTTAAGAGTGTGTTTTGTTGTGCACAGAAATTTGATTTAAGATATGTTTTTAAGACTTAACTCTTCTAGATTATTATTTGAAGCGTTCTATGCATGTCACGTACTATTTATAGACCAACTACATAAAATTACAGTACGCTATTTTTACTGGAGAGAGAGGAATGTTAACAAAATGGTATATTTTCTCATATTTTAAACACGTTTTCAGAAATATTAATTTTTCATATTATTATTATCTACATAATTATGTTATGTGGATCAAAATAATATGTATATTGCTATTCGAAATAATCAATATAAAATTAAATAATTAGTTAAAGTACCTACGTAGAACTATATTTTTATCATCTATAAGATAAACTGTTAATGCGGAATAAAAATTATTTCTATTTTTTCTTCTTTAGTTAGTCGTTGATAAATTGAATTAATTCATATTAGGGCCAAAGTATAAAATTTACATAATGTGAACATATATTTTATAAAAATATATCTCTAAGAAATAGCTTAGCAATAGAGTTCACGTCAAACCGTGACCGTTCTAACTGCTATATAGAAGCCAAAATGACAATAAAAAAAAACTTTATTGATAATATTATTTAGTATTAAGTGATTTGTCTTTAGAAGGAACATTTAAAGATTATATATATTGTATACTCCAATGTTTTGGAAAATCCAGATACTGAAAAAAAAATTTTTTTACAATCTTTGTAAAATGTATTAGTGCTGCTTTAGTTTATTTATATCTTTTAAAAAGAAACAGAGCATATCGATGCCCTAAAGTGTAATGTTTTTAACTCCATATTTCTCAACTTTACAGAAAGGACAAAAAACTGTGTAGTTTTTTAAAATTCATTTAAATTATGTTTTTTTTCTTTGTTAACGATTTGTATATTATAGGAGAACGTCCATTAGATTAACATTCATGATATTTTTATCGGTTTTTTTGAGAGTTAGTAAATTTGCATTTATGTGAAATGTAATTTGCAAATTTACGCGTTGAATGTTTTTAATATTGATTCATGACAATAAAAACAAATTAAATAATAAATATGTTAGGATATACACCTCATGTTATAAATTAATAAGAAAAAAATTAAATTTTGCTGAATAAAATACTCACAGAAATGAATTAATATGAAAAAAAACACATTGAAACGAATTAGTATGAAATAAAAATATATAAATAGATTAGTATGAAAAAATCTTAGAAATGAATTAATATAAAAAAACGGAATATTGTGATAAAATTCATGGTAATGTATAGGCGTGGATATTTTGAACTCTTGTAGGTCTGGGTATTTTCATGAAGATATTTTTAATCGCGTCTTATGTAGGTTGGCCAGATTAGTGATTGCATTAGCTTAGATATTTTTTCTTCTTTGAATTCATTCAAGGTTTTCATTTGCTTCAGCAAATTGATTCCTTTTGGACTTATTTCAAATTTGAGCCGTAATTTTTAACAGATTTCCTTGCCTATATTTTGTGTTTATAGTACGATTCTCTTTGCCTTGCAAACAATCTGCTTTTTACAATTTAGTACTATTATCGTATTTAAATCGTGTAATCAAACAATGTTTTGTATTCGCGTTATGAGAAAATATACTCTAGAATAAGATCTTCTAGATTTATCTCGATATTTTCTATATCTTGTTCTTTTCATTGGCAAAATTTTAATAAACTCATCCACATAGACTTTACTTTTATTCCAGCTAATGTTACTGGTACTTAAAATTATTTATTTAGTTTTATATATTTTTTACTTGCATTTTTGTTTAATCTTTTGGTACTGTTCTACGAGCCGTCGACTTTTTCCGGCCAAAATATTTTTTTACTTTATTTTAAATTTTTTTACAGAAAACCACGAAAAATTATTCAAATATACTCAAAACATTCATGGTCACTCAGGTTTTTGCTTCAACACCGTCATCATGAGAAGTTGATATTTTAATAATTCAGCATTAGAAAACCTGTCAATAGAATTCGATACATCCACATTTACATTTGTGGTCTTTTCAGGATCACTGTTGATCAATACAATTAGCATATTTATAATTAATTTTGGATTATTTTGTGGAAGCTCAAAAAACATATCAGCTGATTACCATGATTTTACCTCTGCAAAAAGTATTTATTTTTCTTCTGTTACAGATTAAGTTTGCATATTTATATATAAATAATATTAAAAATAAAACTGTCTTGTTCATAACATTTAAAGTGACATGAAATATTCTTAAAATGTAGTTGCATTAAAACATAATTCATAATACTGTCTAATCCGCTCAGTAACTGAAAATATTTTTAAAGATGGGTATATTATTGTTTTTGGGAATGATATGAATAAAACTTAAAGGGTTATAAAGTTTTTGAAGCAGTTTAATATTACTTGTAACATGATACAAAAAATTGCTAAATCCGTTATATGATTAAAAGCGAATATTTTATGAGAAACTGTATAAATAAGCTTCTATAAATAATAAATAATAACAGTATGTACTTGTGGTATCAATATTTAAATTTTTATTTATTTGCAGCAATTAAACTCACATTTTAAACGAAGTTCTTGAGGAGCTGATGGCGTAGTTCTAACAAGTCCGCGAACGAAACGGTGAAGTTACACATTTTGCAGTGTTACTCGGGAGTTAGAAAATTTTATTGCGACGTTTTTTTAGAATAACTTAATTATTTTTTACATGTCAAGTTTTTATAGGATATGTATCAGAATGGTGGGAGTAAAATTGCATTATTAAGTCATTTCTGACCAAAAGTGGAGTTAGCCATTTTACATTTTAGGGCATCTTTTGATATAAATTAATAAAAAATGATTTGATATAAATTAATGAAATCAGTGAGTATTGAAAGTCCTTCAGCTGTAATCAGACTGTTCTGCAAAGAAAATTATGTAAAATAATTATAAAATAGAAGACTTTTCATGAGAACATCTTATATTTAATGCGTCATATTATGATCTTAATTATATACTTTAAGTTAATGGTAAAGATAAGAAAAATATTATCAAAGAATAAATACTTTTACTTAAAAAGTTTCCATTGATTGGCTTCTGTTTATTTGGCAAACAGACGGGCAGGTACACTGGAAATTAAAACGTCTTGACCCACGGTGCGCCGGTATTTGCTGAAGGAATATTTTTTGTTTTGCAGAGGCCCTTTAAAAACAGAAACGCCTTGAAGTCAAAAGCCAGCAGTACTTGCAAAGTTGAAATAAATTAGAACGAGAAAATCAGCCCCTATTGTTTAAAATCCTCATCAAAATGTTTTTGAAGGTTTCTTTAATCTTTATGAAAGTCAAAATACCTACCAATTTTTATATTGGTTAAAATATTCATGTATTTTTTATCTACAATATAAAAACTAACCCAAATTTTTATAATAAAAAAAATCTTTATTTAAAATACCTCCTATCTATTTTGATAGCTACAGTATTTTAAAATTATTTTAAAAATAAAAACACTATTTACTTTCTCTGATTTGTTTTATTATAACGTTTTCAATGCTGACGCATGTTACTAGTGGAGTGGGGGTTAAAGTTGAGTAGGTGTAGGGGCGTAGTCAACAAGCGCAGGAGAGGGGACGTAATATAAGATGATGACGTTTTTGTTGCAATTAATCGTTGGGTTTCCAAAATATCTAGATTATTTTCTTTTTTTAATTTTCAAACTAAACTAAACCCTCGTACTATAAAAATAGGACTCATTTTCTGATATCCTGGAACGAGGCGCAAACCCCCGACCGCTAGATCACTAGGCCAGCATTACACCAAGAAGCTACACAGTGTTTCACATACATAGTTGCATTGAATGATCAGGAAAATTTTGTATTTTATCGCTACACATATCTGGTGCTACAATTACTAGTTTTTTTTATTTTTAGGAGAACACATTCTTATTGTGAAGTTGTAATTATTCAGAACATAGGTCTGTGATCCCGGTAGCGCAACAACAATATTTTTCGATAAAATTGATTTTATATGTATATCTTTATAATTAATATATTTAATTCATATTTAAAATTACTAGTTTGTTTAAAGTAAAGTAAATTCTTCGTGAAAAAATATAGGTTGATTGTTTCACACAAAAAATGCTATTTTCAAAGAAAATTAAGATAGGTACTTAAAAATATTAACAAAAATAATACGATGTTGCATCAATTTTTAGTGGAAATTTGAAATATCATAATTGTGACTAAGTACATTGGCGCAAAATGTAAGATGTCAAATCGTATTATATATACTCGTAAAATATGGTTCATAATCCTTTCGCCATGCATGGAGGGCGTTCATTTATAATATGTAATAAAATAGGTAACAAAGTTTAATGTATGTCCGCTATATTGACATCAAGGCAAGGTGATGCTTATTTAAAAAAGAATGCTGCTAAAATCAACGAAAAGATCTACATATCGCTGGAAGCATTAAATTGCCATATCTGCACCAATATGCATTTTTACGAAAAAATAATTGTAAACTTCGACGCATTTTTTATTTTTTACGAAGTAATAAATACAAAATGCGACCGTGACATTAATTAATCCAATTCGAATTATTATAAATAATTTCCGAATAAACTTAACGTGTCAAAAATCATTCATGTAGCGATATGATGGGATTTTACATTGAAATTTATTCACGTATGTTATTTTTTTTTTTTATGAATGGATTAAATCGTGAAACACCAAATTGCTCTTTACAGTGAATATGTAAGCAGTCAGTTAAAATTGACTTACTGTTCCATGTTTAGGGGTAGCGAAAAAATCCAAAAAATTTGAACAGTGGTAATATACGGCATCGAAAATATTATGAAAATCCCTTACAAAATTATGCTTTCCCGCGACATAAAACAAACATGTATAACAATTTTTTTCTTTTGTCTGATTGCTGTTCATCGCTGCATGTAGGCCTCTCTCTTTGTTTCCACAATCCTCGGTCTTATGTTGCTCTCCTCCAACATAAGTCGCCAGTCTACCCACCATCGTTAGTACAGCGCATCATCCCCCAGTTATCACCTTTTATTGCGAATGGTTTTGAGTTATATACGCTAGGAGACGCCAGAGATAATTCATATTTTATATTTTAATAAATTTTTGGATAAACTTTAATATATATTATATATATTTTAAAGAGAACAAATACATTATTATTGTGAAGTTGCAGTTTTTTCAGAACAGAGTTCTGTGATATTTTAATATAATTTAAATATACAAATACAGGAATAGGGAACAGAACCAGAAAACACGAACAACCTGTGAAATGTTTCTTTCGGTATCTTCTGGCATTGGATCCACAGATATTCCGGCTCCAGGATACGTACAATACTGTTCAGCGCGAAGTACACTTCGACATACTTCTTCAGTGATCGCGCGAAAGTGTCAATACATCACCATGTACAATCGCATAATTTACAGGTTTCGGCACGCACGGTAGCGAGAAAACAAAACACACACAAAAACTATAGCTCCATACACCAGGATGATAATTCGCAATAAATACACCATATAAAAAGTCGTGTTCTGGTATAAGAGGAGGGGGTAGTGGGTAGGTATTGGAAAAGAACACACAACATATAGCATGTTCACACATGGATAATCATAAAAAAATCGAACAATACGTATGTATATCTTTCTAATTGATACATTTAATTTGTATCTTTTTAGTTTTGTTTACATGTACAATGTGGCCTAAAAATTATAAGAATTAATCGTGTACTACCGTGGTTGGATTTCTTACAGAATTGAGTCAATCGTGCAGTGTGCTGTTCCTGAATACATAACATCCTTCTATAGTAGATCTATATTTTACGTTTGTCGCTATTGAGTACTATCCAAATTTCTGCTCAAATATGATAATTGGAAAAACAAAAGTATAGATCTTAAACAGTACTTTCGAATCTAATGTGTCTTGACTTAGTCATATGCCGTTTTCTTGGAATTTATCAATCAGATTCTCACCCATTTCTATTTTCCTTCAACATTGAGTCTCACAAAGTTCGCAGATATCTTAGCTGTTAAACCTGATTATACGTATTTTAGTTATTTTTATTATTTATAATTATTTCAGTTAAATAAATCAATAAGGCCTATGTTTTTTAAATAATTCAGTGAATCATGCAGTTAATATCATCATTTTCTTACTTATTAGTTAATTTAGTTTTTACTTAGTAACTATCTACATTTATATACACTGCATTATTCACATACACTCGTGGGATTTGAGGAGGGTCCTCAGACTCACCTTGAACAAATCCTTATTATATTTATAATCTACAAACATCAGTCACCCCATACTGGTATTTTAACTCATAAAGCAAAGCAAACTCATGCAGCCCCTACATGTTCATATCTAATGACTGTGTCACCACACTTGCTGCGCGTACCTTAACTTATCTTAGCGTGAGTGCATTCATGTTAATATTTAAAAAAATAGTAATTTTTATTATTCTTATAATGTATATACATATGTATGTTATTATTCTGTTAATGTACGCCCAAAATATTTATCTTTCTATATTTGACTTATTGTATAATGATTTTAGGGGCGAAATATTTGATATCTTGTTAAACAATGAACAATGAATGGAATAATATCTATTAAATAAAATAACAATTACTTTGTATGAAACTAAGAAATTTATTATACGTCAACCGATTTCGTTTATCTCAAGCTTCATCAGGACGTATTTGAAAATAATCATAAATTCAAAAAGAGTGCACTTATGTATACATGAATAGGTAGATAGAATATAAAATTACATGTGAAAAAGAGACAGAATACATATATAGTTAAATAGAACATCAAGAGAGACAGAATATAAAATTAAACGCGAAAGAAAGAGACAATACATATACAGATAGACGGAATATTAAGGGAGTGGAAATACAGTGTTGATAGATATTAAATTGTTTTTAAAGGAAACATAGTGTTGCATACAGGATTCCGCATCATTATTCATTCTCACTCATCATTCCTTGTGATATTATTAAAAGAATGACCTTTTTCAATTATATGGTTGGAAAATTCTGAGAAACCATTACTGTTTAAATATTTAAGATGTTCTTTGACACGAATGTTGACATTACGAGCAGTTTTACCTATATAGAATGAGGGATAGTTATTGCACGTTAATTTATATATATATACATACAGACTAGCACTACACAATTGAGTCTTGGCACCGACAATGATGTATGGAAGTGAGGCCTGGAGTTGGCAGAAAAGGTACGAACGTAGACTGAATGCAGTGGAAATATGATCTCTTAGGCATATATGTGGCAGATCCATTCAGAATGAAGTAATAAGTAGAGAATGTTAAGCTGATCTTGATTTTTTAGAAGCATCAATAATCGTATTTTTATTTGTTAACTTTGTTTTATTAACCACTTATTGAGTTTAAATACATCTACCGGTTTTGAAAAATACAATTTTCTTCTTCAGGATATCAATACTAACTAAACATATATTGTTTCTTTACCAGAATCTATTTTTTAAAAAAAAAAAACAACAATTAGTACCTAACACAAATAGTTACTTAATACAAATTTACTCGAATAATTTTTAGGAAAATGATTTAGAATGGGACTCGTAGTTAAATTTAGTTGGTTGTTTATAATTTTTTGATTTGTTTTACACGCTTTATTTATCTCCAACAATTCCAAATTATTTAATTTATGACCAACACCGTTTACATGTAAAATTGACAATCCCAATTTTTTATCAAAACCATGACCATTTTCCATCAAATGATTAGAAAAGTCTGAAAACCCACTATTGTTTAAACATTTCAAATGCTTCTTTACTCTTATATTAAAAAATTTACCCGTTTTACCAATATAAAATACAGCACAATCCTTGCAACTATGTTTAAAAACACCAGAAATGTTAAATTTATCATATTTGTCTTTAGAATTTATGAGTAAATTTCCTATATTATTATTTGTCATAATATTTGTTTAGATATTTGATTCGAAAAGTTATTTATGTTTAAAATCCTACGCCAATAATCATTATTATCATTTTATTTTATCTGTGATTTATATAAAAATGGATTATTATATTCTTTTAATTTATTTTTTAAAATAGTGTCTATCAAACTTGTATTATACTCGTTATTAACTGCTTTTTTAAATTGTATTCAATCCAATATTGAAATTGAATGTTGACATAAGAATATTCACTAAACGACGTATCATGGAGTGGAACTCTGAATGTTTGTGTGATAATGGATGATTAGATTCATTATGTATGATAGTATCTGTAAAAGTTGGTTTTCTAAATATTCTGAATTTAATTTTATTATTATTTTTAATCAATCCAAAAAAATTAGGGTCGAATTATTTTCCATTTGTAATGTAAATTGTATTTTATTATTAAATGTATGAAAGATGATGAGGTGATAATTATATGTCTGCCCCTGTTTAAAGTTTCTCAAATATAACCGAACTCAAGTTAAAGGAATGTGAATTATTTATCAGTTAAAATATGAACGAGCGAATTAATTGAACAATTACCGTGAGAAGTCGCGCGTCCCTAAATTTTAGAACTTCCGTGAATTCTGTGAAGCGTGAAGTCTTTATGATTGTTTTTCTCTGATCTCGTCGTACACTGCGTTACTCTCGTTGCAGTTCACTAACGTTAATATCGCCCAGGTTAAATGCTTCCAGAATTTGTAAACATACAACTGTTGAAAGACAAAAGCTTGTTGTACTTGTACTCGTTCTTTCCGGTAAGATAGAGACGAGTTGATATACTGGAAGATATTACTGAAGAAGATATTGCTTGTAGCTCTAAGTGGAGCGGCTGCAGCGGTAAACAGAAGTACGCCAGCTTTTCATACGAACGCTCGCTTTGAAACGTTGACTGTGCGACTGATTTATATTTCATTTTGGAAACTTACTGAGAAAGAGAATAAATTCTTGTTTTATATTAACATTTAATGAAATATTTACTTATACAAATGAAATAATTCAACTATAAAGATATACATGAAAAATCTATTTTTGGAAAAAAAAATTATTTGCTTCCGGGATTCAAACCTGGACCTCTTCCTATCAAGGAAAGCGCGTTCATCGTTTCGCTACAGCAATCGAATGCATTTTCGACAAATTATGAACAAATATTTTGAAATCTTTTAAATTGATACATCAATTATTCCATTTTTAACAGCATCTTCACAACAAAAATGTATTCTCCTTAAAAATATATAAATTATACCAAAGTTTATATAAATATAATAAAATGTATAAATTAATTAATTCTGCGAGTTTCACTCAAAGGTATTTGAGATTCACCGCAATATAAAGTTGATTGCTTTGATTGGGTGCTCTTCGAGAGCCTACAGTTGGATATTTCTCCGACTGTATTTCGAGTGAAGAATGAAGGAACCTTTTTGTCAAACGGATGATAAATCCCGGTAGCAACTAAAATATTTTTTCGATAAATTGATCTTTGTAGTTGATACATTTAATTTGTACTAAAATATATTGAATTACGTGATTAATATTTCTCATAACGTACCAATCAGAGAAAAAAAAAACATTTCATTCACAAAATTTTAATGTTGTTTAATGTTGATGGGTGTAGGAAAATATCACTAACAAAAAAACTTCTAAAAATAATTTAAGATATTATACAAATTTTTATTTTATTTTTTAATATTATGCATGAACCCTTGAAAAATCTTATGTATTAATAATATACTTGCTGATTAAGAGTACTTTGCGGATAGCTTGTACTATTGTGTAATTTTTATTAAAAATGATATTTAAATAATGAAAACAAATGACGCAGTCTAACATCAGTATGGGACTTCATCTTCTCGGCCTCACTAGCCAGTTCTTTACTCTAATACGCTGGCTAATCCCTCTGAAAATGGTGCATGTCACGATACGCCCAGCCAGTTAAAACGAGGATGTGCGTCAAAAGGGGATGAGCTTTTTGGATTAGAGTACTTCTTATTCTATTTCTGAATGTCACACCCGTCCCCTAGGAAACTTATCTCTCTGGCTTTTGTTTTCGGAGAACCAAAACGTGGTAGAATATTATCTGCCAGAAATTTATTTATGTGAAAATTTAATACATTTTTCTCTGGTAAATTAATTTGTACCCCGATAAGTCGTGATATTTTTTATTTGTTTAATTTATTAATGTATATTTTTTCTGTGTATCTTTTTAGTTGATAAATTTAATTTGTATTCATATTATATATTATTTTTATTAATAAAACCTGCATCTTAATATTTAACTGTCAGAGTTTGCGATGTCTTGAATCCAAATTAAATTGTACAATATATCTATTTTATCGTTATCGAAAACGTAATAAATAGTATTATGATTTGAAGATCCCTGGTGTTAGGGTTTTCTCTCTTAATAATTGGGAACACCTGCGGTGACCAAGATTTAGGGGAAGTCAAGTCTGAACATTGTTGGGTGTTGATAAGGGAACCTTGCTTCTCGTATATTTCGTATCGGCTTTGAGTTTAAGGACTGGTGACGTTAAGGCGAGGGTTATTGATTAAAAACTACATCCCTTTGCAGAACACAAAGGATTTTGACACCCTTGTAATAAACTTGATATGAAATTATTAGATAATCTCTGATTCCGCATGACAAATTTAATTTATTATATACTAGTGGGCTGTGTCCAGCGTTACCGGGTTTTATTCATTCTTGGTGTGGGATCTTTTTTGCGAAGGATTCTAAAGACTAACTCAGCAAAATTATGAACGGATGACATTTAATATAATACGGATTTATAAATTCCAGTCCATTCCAACCCAGCTTTGTCTTGCTAATACGATAACATCGGATGTACTTCTGGTTATGGAAATTTGTTAAAATAGATTATGTAATTATCAAATTGTTCAAGATTGGTTCCATTAACATAAATATCCTTCGAAGCAAAAAAGTAATTTATCAATAGTTTTATCTTCGAGTTTTTTTTATCATTAATCCAGTTTTAACCCTGACTGTTGATACTTCCTGCATTCTGAAGGTTATTTGAATCATTTACAAAATGTACACCGTTCAAATACTCGCCATTTATGTAAATGCCTTTGTCCTCCCACTCCAGTTGTCTAAAAATGTTTTCAAAAGCAGCCATAAATAATTTAGGTGAAATTGTTTCACCTTTTTTAAAATATGAAATCTACGAGATGGCGTTGAGTTATTACATTATATACATTACTGATTACATTTACGTAACGTTAAGCTTTTTTTCGTTGTATATTAAACATATAATCTTGTTTGCTAAGATCATCTGTGAGACATTCTTCATTAAATCGAACGCCTTTTCGTAAGTTATGTATCTGATTTAGCAGCGATCTATAATTTCTTTAACAAACTGTATGCAATCCCTAATTTTGAAACTTTCCCTGAATCTGACATGTTGCCGTATATTGGTAACAGACTGATAAAATATATTAATATTGTATCTATATTTAAACTGTGTATAAACCACTGTGAGTTATTTTTACGTCAATCTGTTTCGATACTGACGAATCTTCGTCACGTCTGGCGTACAACTAAATGTTAAAATAACTCATAGCGGTTTATACAAAGATTAAATATACATACATTTTTTAATTATGTCTAACCACAAAGTTAACGCTGCAAACATCAGTAATGTATATTAATATTTTCACAGGCGTTCAGAATCTTCTATGCAATTCTTCTGCAATGTGTTTTCTACATCTTTGGGCGATGTTTCGGATTTTATCATTATAGATTCCATCATCTAGACTAATGTTGCTAATCAAATATATATTTGTTATCCCTAAATGTATGAAATCGCTTTGCACATACCAGATACCTAAATAGAAGATTATAACATTCAGAAATATATATCATTAAAAATAAGCGAAGGTTTTTTGTATGCTATAAAAATAAAACATCACATTTAAGTCCATTCGGGTTTTCAGAGTTGATTTAGGCATGTTTGATTAGGGTCTGACAATTCAAAAGAAATAATTTTTGTTTTGACATGATTAACATTTAACTGATTAATTCAAAACTATGGGCAAACGCCGAAAAATAATTATTTCAGAATCTTAAAATAATAGTACATTTATGACTTAAGCAGTGGGATATGAGGACGTACAGCCTCTGGAGTATCTTCGCGTAGGTCGTCCTCCCACAATGCTCTATTTCATTACCTCTTATCTGCCCCCCTATTCCGAGAAACCGTTACCTAAATTATTGTCTGATTGTAACTGTTTTATGCGTAATCTGCTATAAGATAAGTTATTTAAGAGATTGCGTCGTGAATTTTGATGGTTTTGAGCAGCTACATATTAATCGTTTTGTTCGCTAAATTTGATTAATGCATATATGTTCTTTCACTTAGTGAAGTACATTTATGATTCGATTCGACAAATTAAAGATATTACGTGGGTGGTATCCCTAGTACCATTTGCAATAAAATGAATATGTAAAATGTTTTATCCCCATAATAACATTATGTTTTTGTGACATGTAAATTTATCGATGTTTTTCGAGGCTTGCCTTGAAGTATCGTAACATTGTTTTTTTATGAGGTAGGGTTGTTGGTCCCACACCTAACCCCCAACCTGGGGGATAAGGGTTTTTCTGTTTAGGTTTTCCTTCCCTTGGGTGGTTCCTGACTGCAATCTATAAATACGAAAATCTTAGTACGTTTATCATACAAGTACTTACATATGTGTCATATCTCATGGACACTATCTAAAAATAATGAGCGTGTACTGGACGTTTATGAAAGAAACATTTTGAGGTCTATTTCTGGGACGAGTTTAGAAAATAGATTTTGGCATAGACGCTACAAAGTTTCCAAAAATTTATAATAATATGAAGACGTCAGTAGTTAGGCTATGTGAATAGGATTATCAATCAGTAAACACCCAAGTCACTGCTGAATATCATATCAACAGAACGCAGGAGATTGAAGAGACCTAAGCTAAGACGTAGCGATAGTTTTCAAAGTCATATATATCTACTTAAGAGATCTGTGGAAGTCTATCGCCTTTACTCTTGCCATCACCGCCTAGTGTTACTGGACGCACCCTGAAAATTCCGATGCATGAAATCAAACTCCTAGTAGCCGTAAAGTCTTCCAGTATTGACGCCAGGTAACAACAATCGCGGCCAACAACAGTTGGTAAGACTGATTAAAGAACCTCACCCTTTCGTAGCCGCCTTCAGAGCAGCAGCTACACGATTCATCTCCGTAAACTATTTGCGCGTAGTAACTTTACTGTACAGTCAAATGATTCTATACTTGTATTCTGTGCATATTGTAGGAGGAAAACTCTTAGACTAAGGAGCCATTAGCGCAGCGGTTGTACAGACAGTAGTGATGATAGTAATGGTAAATTATTTACCGATTATTCTTAACTATTTTTAAAATATTATTATATATATTAAATACTATTTTAAATAGATTTTTTAATTGTTTATACAAAATGGCCGACAAATTGCATACAAAGTCGAAATTCACATTGGTATTATTTAAACTTATTATAAATTACAACGTTTCATAAAGCTTGTCTTCAAATTCACATGTAAAATGTTATAACTTATAACCGTACATATGTAAATTCTTATTATTGTGTAATTGTATTTTAATATTAATCCCTCTTATTGAAATACTTTTTCGTTTACATTATAGACGATGACTAATTAATGACCTATTTCAAAAATACGTTTTTAATTAATCAAAATATAATTCAATGCATTGAAACTGACAAATTGCTTTATGATCACGCGATTTAATGGTGGTTAAGGGTAGTTAATATTATAACATGAGTTCAGAGTCAGGTAATTAAAATTCCACGGTATTTGCTTTTTCACACAATTAAATTTGTTACTAGGGCAAAGAGAAAATTCAGCTGTCCGTGTTCATATATTTCACACAGCGAGATAGGGTTGACCCACGCTCTGAAGTGAAATTCGATTTTAAAACCGATTCGTATGAGTTTTTTTAATTCACAAAAGACCCGTTAATGGCACACCCAAATCACTTTGCGCGGTACTTTTAAAAGCTTTTACCCCTGTTCAGATTTTTTTAAAAACCTTAAATTTTATTTACTGAAATACGTGCGACATTTTAGTGTAATTTTTCAGAGAGCTATAATGTTTGCAATTCATTCATTGATTGAATGTGCGAATGAACAAAATTCCCTTCCTTGTACACCTGATGTTTTAAATTATGTAGATTTTCTTTAGTACATTTATTTTAGAGCACCGTTGTGGGTATTTTAACAAATTTGCTAACGTTACTTTAATCTTAAATAAAAAGTACTTGGTGTATAAACATATTTTATATGATACGTAGAAGCCATCGATTTATATCAACCAATGAAGGAAGCAAATATAATGCATAATATTATACATAATTTCTATGCATAAAACACTAGTACATGCGAAAATCGGTAGTCAATAGTATACTAGAGTGACGATAATGCTAGTAAATTGCTTAATTTTCGGTGCATCCATAACGTATCTTCTTTCTTATCCTGAATTAATATTTTGACACGTTTTTTTGTGTCATGTCGTCGTCAAAATTTCTCAGACATGCTTACTTTTTTATTTACGCTTATCTTTTCACGCCATTTCCCTGCGGAAGTAGGCAGAGAAGATAGATCGCTACACACTTCTGTCCTGAGACACAATTCTTACTTCATTCACATTCATACATTGTCTCATATAAGTTCTATTCTAATAGGACTATTTTCCAGTATCTGGTTAACCTTGTCATGCTAAGTCTTCCGCGGGCGTTCTCTATTTTTGGTGCCATCAACACTTGCGTCATATATCTTCCTTACCATTCTTTTCTCATTCATTCGTTCCTTATGCCCAAACCGCCTAAATAATCCCTTCTTAATCTTATTCAGACATAAGCAATAAGCAGTTTACACTATTTTTCTTAATAACGTCATGTTAATTAATGAGGGTCACACAGATAATCTGTAACAAATTACCTACTGTAGTATGAAAACTCGGACGACTTTTCAGGTTTTCTTTATGAAACATTTTTGTAGTGTTGTAAACATAAAAATTTGTCTAAAAATAATTCTAATGTCGGAAATAAAAACGCCAACAGTAATAAATGATAAGCTTAAGTTTTACATAAAAATATTAAAATTTATTGTGTAGTATATTTTTTGCTAATATCCCACTAAACGTAAGATGTTGAAAACAATTCCACATAATATTTAAACAAATTATAGCAAGGTTTTTATAGTGATAGCATTAAATACTTTCTCAAATCATTACATTATATATATATTGTCACGGTACAATTTATAGCGTGTTGAGAAACGTGACGTTAGTTCCTAAATCTTTAATGTAATCACCGCGGCTAAATATTTGTATGCTCAGCAAGGTCGCTTGGTGGGAGTCTTAATACTGGCCGTGTAGATCGCCACGTTCACGTCGCGTCGAGAAAGGGTCGCTAGCGGTGGGCTACCTCATTCAGGTTACAGCTATATGCTGGTATAGCTGCGGTTCTGAGCCGCCGACCAATTTAAATCCGCCTACTCTTTTATTAAAATAATTGCATAATGAAGACCTTTGAGAAGTAAGCATGAGAGGCAAAGGCTGTCGCCGACGAGCAACGAAATTTGATGGAGCGAGGCTCGAATATTTAAAGGGTAAATTAATAATTTTATTGATTATTGAGGCACTCATTTTCTAGTATTTCAAATCCTAATTGTGTAGTAAAGATTTATCTTGTTCTAGAAATACCATGTATTTCCTTTTTTTATCTACCTGAGGCGACGCAGGCGACGCGATGCTGTTTTTTTTATTTTATTTAAATTATTTTACACTTATTTTAAGATACATATACACAAAATTACCCAACTCAATTCAGAAATCAATTCCCGTGTTTGAATTTGGGAGTATTTAAGTTTTAAAATAATATAAAGAAGAGAGATATAAATATGAATTAAATTATTAAACACATATATATATATATATATAAACATAATCAATTAGAACTTGTAATTGCTGTCGGAGTTTTCTAATATTTGTTTGATTTGTGATTTGAAGGCTTTATCATTTTTTTCCTTTTTGATCTTATACGGGAGGGCATTAAACATTTTTATACTTTGATAGACGTAATGGTGTTGAGAAGCGCTGGTTTTAAATTTGGGGATTTTTAAGTTGCTACGTGATCTTGATCGGTTACTTAGTTTTGTGAAAATTGTTGAATTGAAATGGTCTGTGTGAATTTGTAGCAATGTGTTCTTTTTGAAGATTTTATTTATTCTGAGAATCCTTAAAGAGTTAAACAACTGTGAAGTTGGAAATATTGATGGTTTTCGAAGGATAAGTTTCAAAACCAGCCTCTGAACCTTTTCTACAGGCAAGAGGTTAGTCTTGAAAGTCCCGCCCCCCCCCAACCGTATTTTTATCTATTTATTTAGGCATATAACATTTGTACAGCTGCAAAAAAAATACAGTTTGTAACATGTTTTAAATGCATTGCCCAACTAGGCAAGCCTGTTTTAGGGCAAATTGATAAACAAATATATTTTACAAAACCAAAACTCATCGAAGGCACAATAAAACACGATAAAATAATAAAATCGAATACATAGCATATCATGTGAAAATATTAAAAACATTAAATTAATATATATATTAACAATAATAATAAAAAAACAGTATTAAAAAGAGAGAGAAAAAAATAAAAATGTACAATACATTAGAATATAAGCACATATAAGGCAGATGGAAATATGCAAGACCAAAACACACAAAAGTAGTTATAAGAATTATTACATTATGTAAAAAAAAAGTTTACTCTCTGTACCTCATCTTCCTAATTGAAACAACCAACTTTAAATATCCATTTTAAAGGCCTCAATGTCAATTAAAGTTTTAATTTTATTTCCAACATTCTGGGAGCTTGAAAGGTGAACAATCTTTGACCAAAAGTCAGTTCATTCTCGGAACTATTTTAAGCTTATTTGGTCTTGTGGGATAATATCTTTCAATCCTCACAGATGAAGTGCTCACTTTCCTATGAAAGCTTATTAGTATATTCACCACATATAACTGTCTTACATCCAAAACCTGAAATACCCTAAAAAGTGGCTCTGAAGGATACGAAAAGTCACAGCGGTGTATTACTCTGAGAATACCCTTCTGAGCAATGCTTACTTGATATATATGTACACCAGATGCACTCCCTCAACTATCAATACACATAGCTCAAGATAGATTGGCACAAAGTATAGTACACAGTACTCATCTTCTTTTTATTCGGAATATTTCTAAGTATTCTAAATACGAGTATATAGATTAATTTTCACAATCTTTTAGCTAATCCATCTAAATGAACATCCCATCTCATGTGCCTATCAATAACTATTCCCAAATACTTTATTCATTTACCACTTGATATACTAAGACAATTACAGCCATTTATATATTTACAAGCACTTAGTGTAATTTATTAAGCGTTAATAGGTTTTTATCCAACTATCTATTGATAAAATGTAGGTTTTTTTCAGCAACATGATAAACATGTTCCCATGTTTGAATATTAATACAGTGATATCAGCAAAAGTTATGATTTTACCCTCAACTTTAAAATCACTTAGATCATTGATGTATATTAAAAAAAGCAATGCGCCCAGTATACTTCCTAATGAAACACCATATTCAATCTTTTTTTTGTCGCTTACTACATTTTAACCAATTTTGGTAGTTTATTTTCTTTTATCCAAATAACTTTTAAAGAACTCAAGTGTCATACCGCGTATACCTAATAAAAACATTTTCCTCAGAAGTATTTTATTTGACATCGTATCAAAAACCTTAGTAAGATCTAAGAATATTGCTAATGCCTTTTCTCCAGCATCCACAGATTCACAAATATATTTATTTAAGAAGTTTAAGGCATCTTGGGTACTTTTACCCATTCTGAAGCCAAAATAATTTTTTGACAACATATTTTGTTATTCTAGATAGGAATATAGCCACTTTTTCATAGCTTATTCAATTATTTTATACAGTGTACTCAAAAGAAAAATTGGCCGATAATTACTCACATTGTTTTTTTCTCCTGATTTAAAGATGGGTCTAACAAATGCGCTCTTTAGAACATTTGAAACTTTTACTTTGGAGAAACACACATTTATTATTGTAAAATAGGTTGAGCAAAAGAGTTATAAATTTTTTAAATCATACTAGATGACAGGATATTTCTCAATCTAATAAATGTGTAAATAAATTTTCTTACTCTGGTGACCAGATTGTGTATGTATTTTATTACTTAATAAGATGACTGAATAAAATGCTGTAATCTGATGAGGAGAAAAGTCTAGGCCGGTTACACGGGCCGATGCTGGATGATCCACCTGGGTCACGATATTTTTTCCTTAGCTAAATTATTTTTGTCGTCACCGCCTTTTTTCACCAAATGTGTTACCATAGTTTGGTGCATTATTAATAATTAATCTGTTATTCATTATTAATCTGCTTTTAGTTTTTTTTTGTATAAAACTAATTGTACGATATTTTTTACTATAATTGTACGAATGATTTAGTGATCATTTTTTATCATATTTTCTATCATCCAACCATCAATTTTTTTTTATAATAAATTGTAACTAATTAAATCTAACTCTTTTATTATGAAATATCCTTGCACATGTAATTATTAGAATTTACACATTCAGTATTCTTTAGAATAATGATTCTAAGAAGATGGTAAAAGTATACCTCAACATTATGGTGAGTAGGTAGGCTCTGAGACACGTACTCACTCTCATGCACGCCACTGATTTGGGAGGTGGAGTATAGTCCGCCAGACTAACTCACGAAATATGTATATATAATTTAATTTTATTCTAAGTATAGAAGAAGTCTGTAAATATATATTTTTTATTATTCTTTTAAGCTTTACTTTAATTAAAATATGAACATTTGTAAATAAAAAATAAATATAACCAAGGAATTATTTTATCACAATAATTTATTGTAATTTTTTATCATGCGATGTATACTTTGTGTTAAAAATTATATATATTTTCGAGTGTCTTATATCTATATGTACATGTGATTTTAATTTTGGACCTAAAGGTGTCACGCTATAAAAATCGAATCTACAATCTTTGGGTCTAATTCGAAGGTCTACTCTGCTGGTCACTTTAAATTCGGGTTTTGAGAGGTCACAATGTCGGTTTGCCGAATGTTTTACTGAAACAAGTGACATATGACAAAAACAAGAGACAACAAACAACACCGCAAAGTTACGGTAAAGTTAGTCTTACTTAACAAACCAAATCATTATTTCTTGCCGTCACAATCTGATGTAAAACCTTCAGTCGTGGAGCCGACGAAGGGACCAGTTGTCCGACGGTAAAAAGCGACATCTGTCATAAAGCCGCGACGCACCGCTCTGCGGAGCTTTGTGAAACTTTCGCCACCTTATAAAAACAAATTGTGCTTTCGGCGAGCAAACATTTCGAGTGGCCGCTAATATGCGAGAAGCGATATTTGAGACTGTTTTAGATTTTTTCAAACAAAAAACATACGTCAATTATTTTAATTATATTAAATAAACTTTTGGTTAGAAAATATATTGCATTTTTAATATTAATTTTATAAATAATTTATTTACTTCGTTTTAAACCACTGTTAGTTTATTATATTTAAAATAGGTTTGTGAATATAAGAAAAACTCAGGGCGATTTAAAATAAAATAAATTAATAAGTTATTACAAAATATACTGCTTTAGATAGAATCGTAATAGTTTATCTGGTTTACCTAGTTATGAAGATCTATAATAAATATTACTAAAAAATTCAAGTTTTCTTTACCGATTCAATCAGTTTTCAAGTTAAAATATGAACTAAAAACAATAAAGTGTTATTATTTTTAAAGACTTACAATCCTTATCTAAAATTAAAATACTTCAGGTATCATATTTTTACTAATTTTCTCAACGTCTGCAAGCTGTAAGATGATATTTATATAAATATTTGAAGTGATTAAAAAATGTATTTTGATGATTATTTTTTTTTTATCATTATTATTCATAGAATTAACTTTTTTTGCTGCACACCCTTTAGTAAATTTAGCAAAATAGTAATTATAAAAATGGCAAATAGAAGTAGTTTAAATTTAAAAACATCATTTTGCAAGTAACATTATTCGGGGAGCGGCTACACTAAAAGCGTGCATTACTTGTAAATCTAATTAGTTGTCCCTCAAAATTATTTGCGTAAGAGTGCCTATCTATTAATTTCACGGCACAGATTGTATTTCCTGTTTAACTTTTTTTTTTTCTCCATAAACTGTAGCTCCGATTTCAGTCATGCCTCGTTGCGGTCGCACCATTTATCGTGGAGGCGTCGCGACGCCCTAACCACCGTACACCGAGTCGTGAGCGAGGTTGTTCAGAGCACAAGACAGAGGAGCTTCGGAGTGCCGGATGTTTGCGGAGATAACAACGCGCGTCACAGTGAAGCAGAATTTGAACGACCAGATGTTTAGATGTTGCAACTTCTGACGTACACTTTGTCTCGGAGATTTCATTATAAAGGCGATTGTTTCATCATCAAGATATAATTATTATTTTAGTATTCTGTATTCCGTTAACAGTGGTTCCGCACGCTTAATAAAGGAACATTTAAAATTGATTGTGGGATTATAGTTGTTAATATAAATGGATAAGAAAATGATCCTTTTGTTATTAGAATCAAAAATTGATTTAGTTTCAAATATTTTCAATGAAATAAATGTGAATATTTTTAAGGGCGAGCTTTCGTTATTCCAGTTTGAAGTTTGAAAAATTCTACACGAAAAACATATACTTTCAAGATGAGGTTAATAGTTAAATTCTTATAAGTATCACAGAAATAATTAAAGATGTTATTTGTTACGTAAATCATTCGAGCGAGGAAGGTTTGAATAGAGACAACAATAAAATTGTCGATTTTCTCGCATTCGATACAGGTGTCAAAAAACTCGTATCTGGAGTCTTTTTCATATTAATATATGAAATGAAATAAAAATGTGTGTAGTCATTTGAATTAATCAATCGAAAATTAAATAATTTATTGAAGTACCAACTCATATATATGAATATTATTTGAAATCAGACAAAGTACCTACATATATTTAGATGATCGCTAAAATCAATATTCTAAATTTTTAAAAAATATGACAGCTTCAATTTATTATTCGATTTCGATTTAAAATGCCATGTTGCCGTTTTGGTGATATGTTTGTTACATAATTACATACTATTTATGAAACAGACAGCTAGTGTTTATTAATTACGACTTACATAAAAACAACACAAATAAAATGTTTACTTTGTTCAAGAAAACGTTGTTTTCCGTTAAAATCTGTTAAAAAAATCTAATTTATGAAATTTGCTACCAATTTTATGAATAAGGTCAACATTAATTCATATTATGAATAATATAATATGCGAGAAAACATATATTTTCGGCAATTTTTAAAGAAAATAATGACAGTCCGGATTCGACGTCTGTCATGACTAGATAGACCGGCGTATTGAAGTTCGATGGATAATTAAAACTATCGTCTTTTATAAGACTGAAAATATATTATTTAATAACTGATTATTGTGTTTTTGATACAAAACTAATAGTAGCTGGAGCTTCAAAGCATGCAAGTAAATAGAATATATTATTGAAAAACGTATGTTTTCACTAAAACAAAGTATTTCAAAAACGTCGAAAATTGAAAATATGTCCTGCAAATTGAATGGTTCATAACACTATTCATTTTTAACATTTTGTTGATTTGTCTCAATTGAGACTTGTCTCCGTAATGTTGGCGTCAAGGTTATAAGAAAATATATTTCGTTTATGCAAGAATTTTCCATATAAGGATAATAATGTGGTACGCGGAACGTGTATTGTCGTAATTATGGCAAATGACATTCAGTTTATTAGTTTTAAATTAATGTAAAGGTCATATCTAAGTAATAGATAAAAAAAAGTCTAATCTAGTGTATAACTTTAGATATAAATGAATAATAAAAACCAACATCTTAGTAAAAAACGCGAAAATTTAAATTATCAGTGACGCCTTAAGGAAAACACAATACTATTGTGAAGTTCAAGTTTTTCAGAATATAGTTCTGTGATATTTTGAATACAAATTAGAAAGATCTACAGATGAAATCAATTTATTGAAAAAATATGTTGCCACCCGAATTCGAACCAGGAATCTTTCCTATCCGGGAAAGTGAGCTGACTTATTACACCATTATATGTATTTAATTTGTGTTATAAATTTGAAAAATTTATGAATTTAGTATCATTCTTACGATTGCAGTAGTTGATTTAAATAAATAAAAAATTAAATTCTTCATTACAAAACGTATTTTCGTATTATATTTGACTTCAACTGCAGAAACTCCCTTGAAGCTCCATAGTTGTCGAGTTATTTTCCCATTTTTATTCAAACATATAACATACAAATATTAATGTTTAATACCGATATTAAATCTCACGTTTGAAATATTTTGTCCCGCAGACTGATTTGTGTCATTATTATAATCACACTATGCATTAGGTACGTAACATTATTGTCATTATGGTGTTGGTACTATGAAAATTATTTTAGATATTTATTTAATTAGCTCTATGTAATAAATATGCATAAATACATTTAAAAAAAACATGACATTCATTAAAATTTGAATTAATTTACTTTGCATCAGTCTACAGGTGAAATTATAATTTAGACCGGTATTTTAGCATCCTCATTAGTGAAATACTAGACTTACTTAGATACTATAAACACGATGGTCTTGGAGCATTTGAATACAAAAAATCAACATGTCTTTTTAAGATAGATAATATAAAACTTTGTTTTTAACCACTTTATGAGTTATATTTATAATTAATTAACCAACTGGTTTCGGAAAATATTATATTATATTCTTCATCAGGAGTCAAATTACGTCTTACTTATCATCACGCCGTTTCCCCGCTAGAATAAGCAAAGATGATAGAGTGCAACACTTTTCTATCCTAACACGAAATTCTCGCCTCATCCACATTCAAACATCTTCTAATACAAGCTTTCTTTCCTTCTTCTCGAATGCCATCACTTTCGACTTATTGCATTCATAATAACGTCACTTTTCTTGCATATATCGTACATATTAACTAACTAAAACCATACTTGTCAAATTGTTCTAATGTTTTTAAAATTCTATTTTTAAACAAATTAATTAAAAAATATTTTTTATTTAAAAATAAATCTAGTACCTAACTTAAATAGTTACGATGATAAAAGATGTGGAAATTGTCTTAATGATACAAAATTATTAGAAAAAATTTTAATAATTAATTTGTGGTTAAATAAATATTAAAAATATACTTTATATCACTGTTACACTTTTAAATTATACAAAGATAAATATGTACCTGGACTATGAAAGGAACCAAATGGTTCATACGATTGAGTTTTCTGACAGTTACATTAGTTTATATCTCAGCATGTATTTTGTATTTTGATTCACAAAGGGAATAGCACAAGTCAAACAGTTTTCATCCGATATCCGTATATCGAAAATATTGTTCCGAATTCGAACAAAAGCTTGTGATCACATCAAGAAATTTGCGAATGCAAGCATGGATTGCTGGGCTTGCAAGAATTATTGATTAATATTTGGAAGAAATCATTGTTTTTAAGACGGTATTGTTCTTAAAAACTGTTTAATGCTTAATGTAAGATCTGACACATAACTGTCGACTCATTTTTACATGGCACCCCGACAATTGCGCGCATGTCAACTGTGCGTAAGGCTAAAGCGCGCAGTACAACCCCGACAACAGTTCGCAAGCAAATGCGCGCCGACAATGACGCGCAGAACCAAACTACAAAATTAAAAGTAATGAAAAAAAATAGGCCTTGTATTGTTTTATTTATTACGCAGGACTGCTTATCTATAGAAATTTACTAAGGCGGTCGGTTTTGGTTTTCCGCTTAATTAAAAAAAATCGATAACGGGTTAATACATTTTGTAAGCGGGTTTTGAACCCTAGAATTAATATAAATGATGACATTTATCCCTATGTATTGTATTTTATATCTAATAAAAATTAAAACATACTTATAATATGCATAAATCATGAATTATTTCAACCAAAAATTTATACGAAAAAATTAAAACATACTCAGACAGTTTAAATATCACCAACCTAATTAAATAACTTTTTTTTTATTTCATTAAATTTTATAGTTTGATAAAAAAAAATGTCTTTTTTTCCGAACGATATTTTTTTTCATTTAATGAGTAGGTATATTTTACTTTCAAAATACATGGGAATAAATGTCCTCATTTACTTTTATATTGCGCGTTATTGTCAGCGGCAGTTGTCTTGCGCGTTATTGTCGGCGCGCAGTTGTCTTGTGCGCAATTTTTGGGACACCCATTTACATTCATACACCTTTTTCATGCAATAGGATTATCTTACCTGGTTATGCCATGAGTCATCAACACTCGCATCATATAATATTATCACCTCATTTGACCGAACCATCTAAGATACCCTTTTTTAATCCTATTCGCTGTGCTAAGATCAGCTTTACATTATTTTCTAACTTGTTTTTTCTTTATTCTATCATAACGGATTTGCCGTATATACGCTTAAGTGATCTCATTTCCATTGCAGTCAGTCTACGTATTCCTTTTTTGCCAGTTCTTGGCTTCATTTCCATACAAGCTTAAAATATGTCGGTTTTAATGCTTTTATAAAATGCGGTTTTATAAAATTTAGTATATATTTTTAAAATTACAATTGATTTCTTTTTAAGTGTACCTCCCGAATACAATATGGGCCAAAAGTTACATAACCATTTAAATTTAAATAAGTTTTTATATTTGAATTTTATTTTTAATGTTCTTTTTGACAATATTTCATAAAGAAGAGAATTTGTATTTATTTATACATATAGCTCGCATTTATGAAGATAAAAATGGAGTAATTTTCATCTTCAGAAAAATATAATATATTATTTTTCATGGAAAATATCCGCGCTAAGAAAACTATTGTTTAAAGTTAATAAAAACTGATTATTTGTTATTTCATAATTAAATGATAAAACGACTTTTAGTCCACCTTGTACATAACGATATGCACGTAGTTTATTTACCTATTATTAGTAAAATAATATTTAATTACTTTTTTTAGAATTCTATTTACCATAAACTTTTTTTTGCATAGAATATTTTTTATCGGAAGTTTCTCTACGTCGTTAAAAATAGAAAATTGAAATAACAATAGAAAATTACCTAATATACCTATCAGAGTATTGTTACGGGTATTTGGAACTTTTATAGATGCCAACGAGAAAGAAAAATGTAGGAGAAACCGTGTTTTATGCATGCTCGGTATGGTACATATCTTCAAGGCATGTGGCGATTTTTTTGCGTAGTTACCATGTTTTGAAATTGAAAACATCAATCGCGATACTCATACACAATAAGAGCTGTTTTAACCACTTGCATATTTTACCACAAAAAATATGAGTTCTAAGATGTTATAAATATTCTCTTTAAATTTTTAGTTTTTCATTTTACAGTCTTAAAATATTCTACTAGCGAGTTAGTCGGTAATTAACTGGGAGCCTATTTTTCTGCTTTAACCTCACCCTAGAAGATAAATTGACCAATCCCCAGAATTTAATACAGGAATCTCGAATTGCTCAATTATAAAAAGGTGTTATGGTCTAGAACATGATATCATTTGAGTAAACTTGTAAACATTATATCGATGGATGTTGACACAGAAATAATGAATAATTATCGTGTTTATTTGTTTTCATTTCTCACTTTTGTTTTAAATGAATTTTAAAAAAGTGTCACATTATTTATTTATCGAGGTTCTGATCAGATTTTAAAACATTGAAAATAAACTGTCAGTAGTGGCTGGAAATTAGTACTTTTATAAATTTCATTTATTTCAAAACTCAACCGAAAATACAATAGCAACGTTATTTATTTTATTTTATTTGTTTGATACGATAACCGCACATATACTAATTGTTCCTGTGGTTAAGATACTCGCCTAGTGATCCAGTAGTCGGCTATTCGAGCGTCATTCCAGGAGATCGAGTTAATCCTATTTTCATAGCACAAGTGTTTATCTTAGTTTGAAAATAGTAAGAATATTGATATGACATGTTGTATTCGGTGTACGCATCTCTATTTTTTTTAAAGAATAAATTAAGAAATTAAAATGTATATATATTTGTTTTATGTTGTTATGTGACACAAACGAACGCATATAATTGAATTAAATAAGTCGGATACAGCAACTTTTTTGTAGACCTACCTTATCTGCTAGTACGTACCTGAGAAAGTAAAATATAAAAATGATTAAAACATAATATTTTATAGCTTAATTTATTCCTAGTAGTATATGTTAGTAAGTAAACATTTATGGATCTTCAATAATTATTAAACCATGTTAAAAATATTGAATAAAAAACATGAATGTAATTTGACCAAAAAAGTCAATATTCAGTAGTTTACATAATTGAGATGGGTGTAAATAAGATCGCTTAGGCGTATGTGCGGCAGATCCATTTATGAATGAAGAAATAAGGAAATAATTTAAAACTAATCTTAGTAAAGTAAATAAAAATAAGAAAATATCACTTAGGTAATTTGGTCATATGGATGAAGAGAATGATAAGATATAGACGCAAGTGCTGATGGTACCATAAATAGAGGACGTCCGCGGAAGACTTGGCACGACCAGGTAAACCAGATACTGGAAGATGGTTCTCTTAGAAGCCACAATAATCGGCGAGCTCGTATGAGAAGATGTATAAATGTGAACGAGGCGAGAATTGACAGAAGAGTATGGCGCTCTATCATCTTTACGCCTGCCCCTGCGGAGAAACGGCGTGATAGTAAGTTAGCTTAATTGAGATGGGTGATTATTGAATTGCAAAGTACACAAAAAAATTGGGAATTTATTTTTCAAATTACAAGATAATATTTATGCTAAAAATATAAAACAAATAATGAACACAAAATTTATGTTTTATTTATACACTATGTTTAAAAACTGTTTGAAAATAACATATCTTACTTTTAATTTTGTTACTTTACTTTTAATCATTAAACGCCTGAAGTTATAAGACTTTTATATAACACATGCGAGAAAATATGGTATCACGTTGTTCTTAAGAGATTCTAAGATATATTGGTACGAATAGCTAAGTAGCATAGATTTTAAAATGAAAATTCATTAATTAATTGTTATTATTTGTTTACGATAATTTAACTACGTGAGACAATTATTTTTATAGTAAAGATCTATAGACATATAATGTAAATGACCTGAGTAGGCTACAATGATATTATTAAATACAGTAAATGTATAATAGCTATGAATAAAAGACGATTAGTTACTGATAATTATAATAAAAATGTTGTTTAACAATGTCTTTCTGTTAAGAAAAATTCAGATAGTGTCAGTCAGACAGAAGTGAAGTGTCAAATTCTTTTGAAGTGTCAATATACGACCTCTTTGTTCTGAAAGTATTTTTTTAAAAATAGTAATCAAGGAGGTTTATTTTCCGAAATTTATAAATTGGATCATTGCAATGCGGCTATATGTGGGTTATAATATTCGTAGTATTTTTTTTAGATACGTAATGATTTATTTCATCACGATCGATTTTCATATGTAAAACGTCAAACTATTTATCTTGATGTTTCATTTATTAATTTATTAACAATTGGTATGTATCTGTGATATGGTATGTAGACGACCCAGTTCTGAAAAAGCGAAGCTAGCATAGAGAAAGACGAGTTTGAAAAAGTATCTAACAACATTTTCAACATATAGAAAATTATTATAGAATGACAAATCAAAAGAAATAACCGAAAACTTTAAAACACGAGTTTGGTATATTATTTAATTAATATCTATTGAAGAAGGTCCCGTTTAGAAAACGTTTATCTTAATCGAAGTTCTACGACGGGTTTTAAACACTAGTTAAGAAAAAAACATGAATTAAATTTAACCTTTATATAAAAATAAAGGTTAAATAAAATGAAAATACAACCATTTTCCGAATAAGTTAATCGAGAAAGAAGTCGTCACCACGCCCAAAAAGATTTTTTGTAATCTTTGTTGCTGTTTAATGGTGACAAAATGACGAACGATAATTAAAGCGACTTCCCCGCGGCTGTGTATATCACTCAATCCCGCGAACACACTAAAAACATTGCCTCGTGAACGGTCCCTGGGGGTACGTGGGGTAGGGGATGCGGGGCGGGGCGTCCCAGCAATGGACGCTGCCTGCTGCCAGTCTTGGCAACCGCGCGAGGCGCTACAGACGCCCGTAGCTCGCAGCTACGCCGTGGCCGCGTAGACGTTCCGCGTAGTGCGCTCTACGAAACTTATACCGTCGCGTCAACTTTATGTTCTCGGGCGTTTTATATCTCCGGGTCGGAATTCGCTCCCGAAGAAGGAAACTTTGTTTTTAAGTTTGGTAATTCGTCGCCGCGAGATTACCGTCCGTATCGGTGGATCCGTATCGTTCGTCGCCGGTTACGATTCATTCACGTCGGGATATTGGATTCTAATAGATGAACAATTAATTATTAGAATCAACGTGCGCGGTGTATCGATAGACACGTGCAATAGAACAGCTCGTGTATTGTGTCTACTCGAGGAAATAGTTTGGTCACGAGTGGCGACAATATTTCACCAAACATATCATTGAAACATTGAATTAGCTTTATATCGGACAAAATTTAAAAATCTTTCCTGAACTCGTCGATGAAATTTGGTAATATTGTGTTTTTGTCATTAATCAATTTTACAATAATATTATAATTTTATTCTTAACAGCAATGTTTTGAGGCTCCTATATTACTATTATTTTTGTAAATAGTTTTAATAATGCAACATATTTTAGAGAAATAACGAATTATATTTTTTATTCAAAATTACTAATATATATGGTAATTTTATATTTAGTAACAGCAATGTTTTAAAGTTTCTATATTCCTGTTATTTTTATAAATAGTTTTACTATGGCAACATATTTTAGAGAAATATTAAATTATACTGTTGGAGATTGTACGGTTAAATATATAAAATGAAATGTTAATTTATTTTAAATAATCTATTAATGACGCACAATTCAAATTACGGAAATATAAATGAAACATTGTAAATAAATATTACATATAAATGTATAATGTATATTATTTTGAATATAATTTGTTGATTTTAACTATAATATATAACCAACAGTCTTCAAATTTTTATATTTATTATATTATTATATTGTATTACAAATGTTGTTTTTGAAAAAAAAAATATGATTTACATATATAAATCGAAATATGGATACCTCATTAAACGATAAAAGTATTTAGAAATGTAAAAAATGAACTTAAATGAACAATCTTTAAAAAAATATATGTATGCTTTATGCAATTTTTCAGTAAAATTTAGTACCTACGTATCTACGCTGATTTTAAGGAATGAACTAATTATTTTTCAGACCTTTTATTTAATGAATGAATTAAAAATAACAATAATAATTACCGCTAAAGTAGATTAAGATAATTGTTTTAAACTACACATTATTGTACCAATTTTGCACACTTACGGATAATTTGTCTTTTTTTTTTTGTTGTTGTTGTTTTTAATTTAAATGTTTGTGTACAATCATGTATCATATTTATAAAGGTAAGGGTCTCCAAAAGAAACAAATAAGTATACCTGAAGTATACGCCCAGCAAAGAGGTACGCATTTACTTTCCGTTAATTGCGGCATGAATTTTTTTCTTTGAAATAACTAGGCTACTGCATAAAATTTCAGTTTGCTTGGTTCGTTGTTGATAGTGAAAGATATTTTAAAGATTAATAAAAAATATATATATATTGTGCGAATACATAAAACGATTAAATAAAAAAAACAGTTTAGTTTACAATTTAAATTTTATCCAGAACAAATATTTATAAATAAATTAGTTTAAAAAAACACTGAACAAATGTTGACTGTCCAAATCATGAAAAGTTTAATTTCAAAAAATATTTGCAACCTTTGCCAGTAAATGTCCTGGTATTTCTGTTTATACTGTGACCTATTTCATATGAACACATTCTTTAAATTCTTCCATAAGTAGCAGTAAAATGTCACATATATCATGCATATAAAAACTCCAAATCGAGAAATATTAATTCTAAAATTACTGTAATCTGATGATTTAATTTTTGTAGTATGTTTATTTACACGTAGATTATTTAAATACACTAGAATATATTTATAGATTAGATTTAGGACATAACCGATTTTAGACATGTTTGAAGCGAGGGTTAATATTTCAATTGAGGGCAACTGTTTCAGAAATGAGTTTTATTCGCCCGTGGTCGAGTGAAACAGAAATAAAGATCGGGGATCTGACTCACTAGCGACCAAATGAGGTAGTTCTATTTTCACGCTAGGTTTATTTGAAGTGCGTGGCTAGGTTGTAACCAATACGGGTTTTCCAAGGTTGTACGAAAATAATTACTACATTCTTGTTAATTGTAACATTCTATACCGACACATTGTCACTTAAGGGATGGGCAGAACGCACTGAGCGCCACAAACACACACATCCATAGTTCGTCTCATACAACTTATTTTATTTGTAATAACTTACTAACATGCTTCTTTCATTTAATTCTTTGATGTCCTTTATTCCTTGCTCCCTTTCGTTCAGCAATGTACAATATATTTCACCTTCCTTACATTCGCATTCTTTCTTTATTGCGACATTTTCACTTTATTCATCAACTTTTCCACACATTCTTCTCAATGATCGCACGCAAATGCAATATGAATTTAATTTAATTTAATAATTACCTCACTCATCAGTGAGTGTGGTTTGTGGTGAAAAAATAACAAATCTTTAGTTTAAAAGATAAATGAACTATAACTCACTACCTTACCATCACGTCGTTTCTCGCGGGGGTAGACAGAGAGGATAGAGCGCTACACTCTTCTAACCTGACACAATTCTCGCCTCATCCACATTCTTGATAGTCTATTATTAAGGCTTCTAACATGACCATCTTCCAGTATCTGGTTAACCTGGTCATGCTAAGTCTTCCGCGGACGTCCTCTATTTCTGGTACTCTCAACATTTGCGTCATTTATCTTTCATATTATTCTCTCCTAATTCATCTGTTCCATGGTTTTGGTCATCTAAACAACTAAGATAAATGACCTAATTTAATATAACAATTACCTACCTTCCAATTAACGACTTCTTTTACTTTGATAGCATGTGTTCCAAAATTGAAATTCTTACTTTACACAGTAGCTTCGATTTCATTTTCACTTCACGGTCACAGTATGTTTAGTTTCATTTTCGGCTATACAGCAAGTAGAAAAATTATTATTTAGGAAAAAATCAGTTTATATTCTAATAATAAGATTGAAGGTTTATAATGGGCTAACAAGCTCCAAATAATATTGCCTTAAGAAGAAACTAAACAATTTCAAATGCTAATGAATGTGATGTTTTTACTGGGTTAAACATTGTCTGTTATATTGTACGTATTTACACCAAGTTTGGTTACTTTGATCGTTTATCTCTTGTAAATATATAAAGGTATTCTATAATATTCTAAATATCTTGTAAATATTTTTATGAAATATATAACGACTTAACTTAAAGACTATTGAGTCAAATTAATTATTTAATCAAATTAATTTTTATTATTTTTTTAGTCATTTAATTGTACGTAATCAAATTTTGAAAGACATTTATTTGTTAAACAATTTTTTTTTCTATATTATTGATACTAAATGTCCTTTTGTCTAATTATGAGTAAATATGAGATTTTATGCATTAAGTTAACCTTTGCGCTATTGCAATACTCTCACTTATTTAGCATTAAATCTCGATTTCACGGGATATAAATTTCTGTTTCAGTAAAGGATGGAGAAAAGAAGACGCAGAGCGTATTTCTTAAACCTGCTGTACTTACAGTATAGTTTACATATATAATTCACAAGTGTAATTTGAAATTAAGTCAAATGTACATGTCCATTTTGGGTTTTGACATAATGAAGACTACGATAATTATTAGGAAATCTGAACAGACATAATTACATAATTAATATTTTAATTTCTTGAATAATCTCTGTATATGGTTAGAATCCTTCTATGAGTAAGTAGTATATTTAAAACTGTGAACTTAACAGTTAAATAAATATATGTATACATATATGAAACTCCTCCTGCAACTAAACTGTGTGTCGTGTTTTACAAATGTTGATAGATAGACGAATCGTCGGCTATCGTGGAGGATACACAGTGTTGTTGCAGGTAAGATCAATCAACACATTCATACAAGCTCGCCGATTATTGAGGTTTCTAACAAGACTATCTTCCAGTACCTGGTTACCTGGTTGTGTCAAGTCTTCCGCGGATGTCTTATATTTCTGGTGCCATCAACACTTACCTTATATATCTTTCTAACCATTCTCTCCTCATTCATCCGTTCCATATGATAAAACGACCCTTTTTAACCTTTCTTATTTATTTTATATGGTTGTTTAATATAAAATTTGATGCTCAAGATGATATACAACGCATATGCACTCATAATTCATATCTGTCCAAAAACATTGTAGTTTTTGATATTTCCGGTGTACAATTTTTTCGGGACACATTGTATACATTTTATGATAATGTAATGTTGAGACAATTTTATTTAATGTTTCACATGATATTAATTTTAATTAATACATTTATTTAGACTTTAACCCCCTATATGCCTACCTCGTTAAGATATATTAAAGTGTAATGGTTTAAAACAAAATCAGTAATTTGATATTGACTGAAAATAATGTACCTAAGTATAAATTAATATATAATATTAATTTTTTTAGTTTCAGCATCGATATCTATATAAAATAATAGCTTACATTAAAGACAATAGTAAACAGAAAACATCTCATATTCAACGATAAAAATATTCGAAAGTACACAACAGGCGGCTAAGCCTCCAATCTATCGAAGTAGGCTAAGATTTTATTAATAAATATTGTGTTACATCCGAACATATTTACGCTTCCTGCGCATGTAATAAAAACAGAATATATTAAAGCAACATAAAAGTGAGTCAGACAATTACGGTCTTTAACGTGATATTTTTATTGAAATGGATACTGAATAAAATTCTAATAACCTGAAGGACACAAAAACTAATATAAAATTCTCATTTTTATGGAATAATAGAGCGATTTCGCCCTTCCGCTGACCACCTGCGCTTTTTGTCGTAAAATGGCTGAATCTTTTTAATATTTATTTGGACCAAAGTGCAATCGTTTCAACTGTCTATATGTTTTTGCGACTATGGGTTTTATGCTCCGAATTAAGCGGGAAAACTTGCAAACCGTATAGGTATTTTTTTTGTTTTTTTAATCAATTAATTCAATTCATAAGTAGTTTTAGTTTGTTATTATAATACATGATAATATTTTAATTTCTCTACAGTTAATAGATTTATCATTTTTTTTATATTAAAACGTGCAAAATTGACCTGAAATGCCCTCGGAGCCGATTACAATAAAATGTTAATAATAAATTATTTATTATTACACTGCAATATAAACCTAATCTGATATATTATATGTTGAACAAGAAAAAAATAATTATTATAAATAAACAAAATAATACTCGTGGAATAAATAAAATAATATAATTTAAATTGCATGAAATAGTCAATTGATGCAAAGGACAACAAAGGTATGCAAGAATATATAAAAATATGTAATTTGCATTTATTAAGGAGAACACATTCTTATTGTGAAGTTGTAGTTATTTAGAACATAGGTCTGTGATATTTTAAATACACATTAAATGTATATCTTTCTAATTAATATATTTAATTTGTATTTAAAATTGTTTTTTTTTTAAAAACCGATAAATATTTGTCGCCATAGTTTATATAAATAAGATAAATCCTTTACAATTATTTTAAAATCCTTCCATATGATGGTGGGTTTTGAACATAAGTTATACAAAACATCTATATGCGGCAGATTCATTAATGACAGAGTAAAAAATAATAATAAAACTGATCTTAGTATAGTAAGTAATAAATCACATAGGTGGTTTGGTCATATGGAATGGATGAATAAGGAGAAGATGTTAAGAATATACATGACGCAAGTATTGATAGCACCAGAAATAGAGGACGCCCCTGGATGACTTGGAATGACCAGGTAAAACAGATACTGGAGGATGGTCCAGTTAGAAGCTTCAATAATCGGGAGCTTGTATGAGAAGATGTATGAATGTGGCAAGAATTGTGTGTCAGGATAGAAGAGTGCGGCGCTCTATCCTCTCTGCCTACACCCGCATACGTTAGTTAGTTCGTTACTCATACGTGTACTCAAAAAGGATAACCCGTACATTTACATTCCTGTTCCGATATATACCTCTCACTTCCTATATTCTTGGAATTTTTTACCTAAGCTCATCGGTTTTGAAAACTCTTGACATTTTGCTAGTTCGTATCATTCTCTATTGGAATAGAATCTACTTGATATAATTTATAAATATATTATATATTATGAAATTTTGCACTTTTTACCTTAAATTTTTTATGTATAGCTATAATATTTGTATGTATGGCTTACGCGGATTGAATAATAGATGTCTCAATTAAAAAAACTACATACATACATATGACTGAAATTTGTCGATAATAATTCAAATACTTAACATTTCATAATGTTAAAGCATTCTACCATCGAGATTTTTTTTATAATTGTTGCATTTAATTTATTTTAAATAAATATAATAATTACTTGTAATATTTCTACTAGAATCAAAAAAGAGAGAAATATTTGAAATTTGGAAAAAAAATCTACCACAGAATGATGGATTGTTTAGATTCACACCGCATGCCGCGCCGTGCTGGTTACGCATGTAGAAATTGATGGAAAAAGGGTTGAAAAATATAAAAAATGGAAATAATAAAAGAACATGAATAATGTTTGATCAACCAAAATTACAGAGCGGTCGTTTTGTTTTTGAACATCCATTTTCGTTGAAAATTAACTCGGGTAACAGATTTTGTTATCTTGTAATTAGTCTTGAAATACACATGAAAAACGTGTGGAGCTATTAAAATTATATTTCTACTACCATCTAACCTATAATGTTGGTTCAAAATTAATCGTAGATGCTCAGATTTGAGCCATTGATTGATGGTCAAAAGTCATTTATGATATAAGCTCAGCTTTTAATGATGTCACGTACAAGTAAGTAAATAAGAAATTATGCGAATTATTGTATATAGATATAATCGTAGGAAACATAGAACACTCAGTCATGGAAATATTGTGCAAAACATGTATTGTACTGGCAATAATTATGCCTGCGTGAAATATAATGGTATAGTTCAGTGGGCTAAAAGTTACTTATTATTATTTTTTACATAGTATGGACTATTTACTTCAACATATTATTGTGTGTTATTTAAAAAAATATTAATTATTCCAATTTCATCTTCATAAAAGTGAACTTCATGTAGAAATAAAAATAATGTCAGTGCTTTGTAGAATATCGTGTAAAAGTAAATAAAAGTATATAAATTCAAATACCAACTTTATTTTTAAATAATAAAATATCTTATACATGGTAATAGATATTTTAGTCGATAATATTTTATATTTTTAAGGTGAACACCTTTTCGTTGTTAATATGCAGAACATATATTTCTGTGGTATTTTAAATAAATTAAACTAATCAACTAGATAGGTTTATAGAAAATATCTATTTATCGAAAAAATATTGAGTTCCTACCAGAATTCAAACCTGGATTTCTTCGATATAGCAATCGAATACATTTTCGACAAATTTTGAACTAATATTCTATAATCTTTTCAGTTGATACATCTATTATTCCATTTTTAAAGGCATAAACTTTATATTGCGGTAAATCAAATACCTTCGAGTAAAACCCGGTGAGAGACACCAAAAACAATTAATTAATTATTTTATATTTACATTGTTATAAAAGGATGGTCCCAAAACATTTCGGAAGTGTTATACAATGATGCGTTTTGTACTGGGGTAGCTTGGTAATGGTAGCTTGGTTGGTAGGTCAATGCAAGTAACATCATATAATTTATGAAATATACGACACTGAAGCTAAAGCTGAAGTGTCAAGAAATTTAATCACTATAGATAGAAAAAATAAATTAAATATCTTTCTTGTAAGACAATAAAAATAATAATATTTATTATTTTTCCAAGCTATCCATTAAACAGTAACTGAAATTGTAGACCTATTTGTCAAAAATGACTGCTTAAGCAAGAAATGCCAAATACCTTATAAGATTTTCTTGGAAATCAACCCGAAACGATCAAATCAAATTGTTTTACAATATGTAGGCATCTATTTAATTTATGTGACCTAATTATCGTGAATATTGTTTTAATCATTTTATTTAACACGTCGATAAAGTAAGCAATATTTATTTTTAATTTTATAATATTGATGGTATATACAATTAAAAAATAGTATCGTTTCTTTTGGATTATTCTGCCACTAAAATGTGATCCATAACGTCGGAGTCGACAAACGATGACTAGAATAATCCAAAGGAGATTTTTATTACGTTTTTTATGTCGTTACGTTAAAATGAATACCCATGGACTCGAAAATAAACAGTTCTTAATGTGGTATGGTGGGTGTTTAGGCAGTATTTCATTTCGAAGGATATATTCAAGCCAGATTAATTGAGAATTTTCTGTTTACAATTTACTGTTTCTGGATACCAAAATATCGTTGCTGATTTGATCTTTTAAAGTCACTCCCGCTACTATTCTTAGATATCTCATTTCTGCAGCCTGAATTCTCGACCGATTTCTCTCTGTCAGTATCCAAAGTTGATGGCCATAGGTCAGGCTGGGGTCATAAACTGATTTAAAAATCGCCAGTTTTGTCTTAATTAAGGTTTTGCTTTCAATGACCGCAGAACGCTGATAGCCAAGCCTATTTTTTTTTATCAATTTCCTTATCAAAGTCAAAAAAATAATAAAACAAGATTACAATATTGCTTAATAACTAATTATTAACAAATTTTGGCTTTAAAAATTACAAAGATGATATTATAATTATAAAATGGAAAAAAAGAAATGACGATCTTGGAAGACTTTTATGAATGCTGCAAAAAAATGTATCTTTCAACACGAAAAAATGCCACATCATACGATTCACTCGGAAAAAAACTGAGATTCATGATTAAAAAATCAGTGACACCTTTCTCAAAACTGTCACACAAGCTGCGTATTTTATATCTCTGTCTTTTCCATACAAAATATTGTTTTACACGCACCATAACAGCATAATAAAAAGACGTACACCAGAAATCAAGGATTATTTTTTACTCGGGATCTGTATATTTCAAATATGTAAGAATACTATAGAAATTTCGCATAACTCGTATCTTAGTAGTCCATATTTGGAACCCCCCAGTATAATATGATCTCTACAAAGATAACATTTAAAATCATTCAGTGAAAGGTCATAAGATCTATAACTACGGTCTCAAGTAATATTCTCTCTGAGTTTAGATCACGGTGTGTTCATAAAAAAACTTTTGTAATAATCTATGAACCAGCGCTGTTATTTATGCGCTGGGAAAGAAAATAAGTAAAACATTACTATACCAGTACAACGCTACTAGGAAGACCTGGATTGACCATATTACTACTGAAGATGTAACAATATGTATCAATAAATAATGTTTAATCTTTAAAAAATTATGTGCTCTCTAAAAATGTTAAATAATCTATTTATATGTACCTACTGTTAATTATATCATATAAAATTTTTAAAACGTATGTTCATTCTACAATAGTAATACAAGCATAGTGTACTAAAATTATTCCATTATATTAATTATCTGAGAGCTGCTGAAATTATTTGTCTGGTTTGAAATTTAAAAATCACATTATGCTTTAGTAAAAATACTAGTATATATTCAATATTCCACAATACCGATAGCGCCGTTACACAAAAAATAAATAATTATAAGTAAAAAAATATCCGAACACATTGGTTGATGTTTGAATAAAAGCACACAATACAAAATATTGAAAATTTGAAACATTACGATTTGCGCCATTGTGATCTCTGTATCAAATATCGCGTATAAATAGCTTTGTGCTTAAAGTTTCTTTCTTTGCAGGTAAATTTGAAAGAAAACTATCATATACATTACATTGAAGTTAAGTGTCATTTTCCATCGAAATACGAATTGGGTGTATATGTGAACTTTTAGTTTTGGAGATATATTTCCCAAATGAAAAAACGAAAAAAGATTCTGCATTTTACATTTTCATTAAATCTTTGTGTGAGTACTGTGGTTTTTTCCTATTTTAACACAAGTTTTGTTATTGTACATTTAAAATTATTCGTAGTATTTCGATTTTTAATCAACTTATCTGCGTTCAGTGATAAAAACGCAGTAAAAATAAGCTTATTTTTTACAGTTTTTTCTTTCAACAGTGTGTTAATGCTATCAATGTTGCCCTACAACTTACATGATGATATCTAATCATCTCGTTTTAAGACGTGAAAAAGACTAGTATGCACATATGAAAAGTTCTAAAAATGTTTTCTTCTCTAGTAAAATTACAAAGTGTGTTTAAATTATCTATCATAATATAAAGAAAGATCCAGATTGCAGAAGTATTCAATTATTTATTTTACGCATAAAATAAAAAGTATCTTAATCATACTGCTTCATAATTGAATTTTAAACATAACAAAATTTACAAATAAATGATATGTAAATTTTTTTTTATTCTAACTCATAAATGCGTAAAATACTAAAAAATACACTTTTTTAATTTTACTGAACTTTTGAAAGATTTTTGGCAAAACCAAAAAGTCTATGTTCGAATCACTGGACTCGAGCCAATAAGCGATTCTCATACCTATTCGGTTTTCGCCGCTCAATTTTCTACCTGCCTCGTCTAATAGTGGCGGTTTATAAAAAAAATCTTATTTAAAAACTCGTAGTCTATAATGAAAACATGCAAATATTTATCGAAGACGAAATCGTTCAACCAATTTTTAAAATTAGTTTTTATTTTTAAGTGCATTTCAGAATATGGTGAACAACATGTAGGCCTCTGTCACGTTTCTAATTTTTCAAGGTAAATAAGTGAGTTTCGCCTACAGTATTTTAGTTGCCTGCCCGGGGGACACCCGAAAGCTTGTGATATACATTTGAAATCGCAAGGGATGTTAAAAGTGTGCTTGGAATATATCAGCAAAAGGCTGGCTTTTGCGAAGTTCATCTAACTTTTTTATTGAAAATATGTTATCTAAAAACTCGTATTTGAAAGTAGATATTAAAAGTACTTATAAAAATGTACACATCTGCTGCGAAACTCTAGGGAAATAAACTCCAACACTATTCTACATGTGTAGAACAAAAAAATATTAAATATTTTTCTATTGTTTACTTTCGTGATAACTTATTTATTAAAAATATATATACATAAAATACATGTGTGTATTATAATATATCAAAACTGATCAGAATCTGGGGAGAACTACGTAAATTATTGTGTCAAAAATACGTTCTAGCAAATTATAGAATTTTGGAACCAATAATGTTATATCAGGTTTTTCATAATAAATATTTCAAATAAAGATAATACATATTTGTTGTGAAGTTGCATTTTCAAAACATAGTTTTGTGGTAAATACCTTAGAAAAATATTTAATTTAACTCATTTTTGTATAGATGTATCAATTGGAAAAATAACAGAAAATTAGTTCAAAATTTGTCGAAAATGTATTTGATTGCTAAATGGCGAAATTATGAACGTGCTTCCTCGGGTAGGAAGAGGTCCAAATTCGGATCCCGTTAGCAACTAAATATTTTTTCGATAGATAGATTTTTTCTGTATATCTTTCTAGTTGATTAATTTAATTTGTAAATTAAAATATATACATATATTTATGTTTTCAATTTACAAATTTTAACTGCAATATTTCTAAAATTAGTGCAATATAAATAAAGTAAATATTGATATGTTCATTGTGGAGGTTAAAGGATAGAGAAACTGGACAAATCTATTTTTGTGGTTTAGCAAAGTTCTCTTAATGTTGAAATTTTTAAACATCGGTTAAATATTTAACTAATGCATTATCATAATCATCAGCTTTTGTCGTTCTACTACCAGATATAGCTCTCCCCCAAAAATCGTATATTTTCTCTGAGTTCCTCAACTTTTTTATGTCGTCATTTTACCTCGAGGATGGCCAACACTCTAGGACTTTCTTCCCTCACTGGCCATCAGCTCTTCGAAAGAATGTCCATTCATTTGTCACTTAAGAATGCAGATTTCCTGAGACACATGTAAATTTGGTTCTCTGATGAATTCATGCATTTGTATTTTGATAGATATTAAATACATACCCTTTTCCATGTATGTATGCATAGAATTAGTTATTTAAAAATGTATTATATTTATTTATTAGGAGAGAATTATTAGTAATGCACATTCCCCGAATTGAAAGAGATCCCGGTAGCAACAACAATATTTTTAGATAAAATTGATTTTATATGAATATCTTTCTAATTAATACATTGAATATGTATTTAAAATATCACAGATATATGTTATGAATAATTACAACTTCACAATAATAATGTGTTCTCTTAATATAAAGTTGTATCAATATGCCAAAAATTTAATAAAATTGAATTGTTAATTCTTGCGTGTCCTATCGGATTACTCAAAGGTATTTGAGATTCTGTAAAAATAAAATAGATGGCTTTCAAATAATGGAACGATACATGTATCAATTTGAAAAGTGTAACATATAGATTTGAAAATTTGTCGTCAATGTGCTGTGTGCTGAAGCGTAATCGGTTAATGCACGTTTTCCGGATTGGAAGAGCTCCAGGTTCGAATCCCGGTAGCAACAACAATATTTTTCGATAAAATTTATTTTATGTGTATGTCTTTCTTTACATTTAATTTGTATTTATTATATTTCATTTTTCTGTTCAAGTTTTGCAAAAATAGGTATAGTTGTCGATAAAATTCATCACTATAATCATTATTAGCACTTTTCTATCCACAACTGTATATACGCCTCCCCAGGTGTATCCCGTTCTTCTATCGCTGCCATGTATTTCCGCCGAATTTGATGATTTCATCAGTTCAGCGGCTTTCGGGGTAGCCTGTCAGTCTTGATTCCCCAAGAGTACTACTGGTTTACTGGTTTACTGCATTCGTCCAATGGTCGTCTGTCCTTCGAGCGATGTGCATTGTCATTTAATTTTCGTGACTTATTCAATTATACGAACTACTCGTATCTGTTCCATGTAATGCCTAACATATATCTTTCAATGCCTCTTTGTAATTAACTATATATATTTCCTGAAAAATAAAAGATTGATACGAATATTATGATTTTATCCAGATTCATCTACGTATATTAGATAATATATCATAAATTATTTTTGTATTAATTTTAAGGCGAACTTAAAAATGTATTTCTTATTTATTTTTATTAACGTAATATAATATTTTTATTTTCTATCTTTTGAGCTGTTTTGCTAGATATCTAATACTGGATAAATTATTTCTTGCTAAATGCTCAAATGAGAAAATGTCTGATTAAACATCCCATCGGTAGGAGCCAGATGGCGTTTGAAAGTTTGAATATTTCATACAGAATACACAAATCTTAATCAAAAGTTTCTCGGCACTAGGCCAGTTCTGAATGTGCTTTTCGAGAAAAAAGGATTAATTTTTAATGCAAGGAGAAATTACTTTTAAAGAAAATATTTTATGGAGTTTGATTTGTTAAGGCTGAAGAAATTATAATTTTTTTACATCCAGCAGGTGAAAATATACCCGATAATAAGAATGTTGAGTATTACACAATTTTTGCACGATTTTACAGTTTCGTCCGAGTTTGTGTGGCCTTTTACGTTTACGAGTTGAAAGCTTTTCCAACTTTCAACAGAAAAAGGCTTTGCAGGTGTCCAATTTAAGAAGCCTTAGCCAGCATCCATTGTCTTCAGCGTTCAGTTAATCTAAATAATTGTTTCCATTTCAAAACTTTCATAATTATTTACGTATTAAAATAAAACAATAGGCGACAACAACGCAGCACTATTTGTTTCATACCGTTTTGTGAGACTTAAACCCAACTGAAAATATTTAATCCACATGACTTGTCTTAAATAGGACAAAAGCTTTCCGTTGCATACAAAGTTTTAATTAAATTCACGACGAACCGACAAGATATTGAAAACGGGATATAATAGAAACTAGAGCTTTAATTTCTTCGTCTAATTCTATTTGAATTTAGTTGACAGTTTTGTGTAAATGTAATTTAGGCTTACGAGATTAACTAATGGATAATAATGGTTTATCTTGAAAAGATTTTAAACACGGATAACCTACAGAACAATATAGGTCATGCACTCAACCATCTAGTGGAGCTTTCATGTGGTCAGCCGAGTTTTTCTATTTTTACGGAAATTTTCATTTCGAACACTCAGATCGTATCTCCGCGTATGATGCGGGGAGGATAGAGTTTTAAATTAACTCTGTCCGTCATGTACATCTTTACAAGGGTCTATAGTTTCCTAAATAATAAGACTTATGGCAAATTAATGTTTGCGTATTTAAATAAATTATTTATTAAATATTAAATAAATACATGGTGCCAGAAAATAGAACACAACACATAATAAATAGCTTAAATTATTATATACCTACACCGTTTTTTTATTACATGTTATATATTATTTATTTTTTCCGTCGCCGTGTATATGTGAAGAAGTAGGGTTAAAAAACAAGGATAATTGTAGAACTATTTATTTATTGGTAACAAACAGTTTATGTGTAAAGCGCCCTCGAGGTGAAAGTTTTTACGAAAATGGCGCTATATAAATTATCTATTATTATTATTATTATTAAATATATTAATGTACAGAGAAAAAATGGTTTATTAGAACATATAATGCTTTTTGGAATATTTATTTTTAATATATGGCTGTTATCGTATAAGTACGTAGTAAACCAACAAATGCATTCAATTAATACAAATATAATTGATTTAGGAAATTAGAAAACTATACAGATATAAGACATATTATATTGCACCACTTGGAGAACGGATGGAAAGCTGCTGAGTCATTTCGCGATTTCTACAATTATTTCGGCGAAGGAACGATTAGCAAAAGGGCATGCCGTAAGTGGTTTAAGTGGTTTAGTGATTTGTCGTCTAAACTAGTGATACCAGCTTAGACGGCAAGTCAGGAAAGAGATGATCTTCGAATTTTGATGACCAGGTGTTTTTGGTGGCTGTGGAAGAGGACGAAAGTTACACCACTAGGACACTGGCTGACGTGGACAACTTCAATATATATCAGTCCGCGATTACGGTGACTATGCCCCCGAACGATAATTACACATAATGTGTTTTGAGTTTGTGTTCGTTTTTGGTTGTTACAATATAATAATATAATATAATTTATGTTACAACATAATTTTTAAAAAATGGCGGAGAATTATGTATCAATGAATATTGAATGCTATCCATTGCAAATTATGCAGTTTCTTGTTAATATTCTGCACACGATACCCTCCCTTTCACTCTGGACAACCCACATTTTCCATCCGGTATATATGCCTATTACATTGAATGCCATCCATTCCAAATTGCTTAGTTGCTCCCTAGGATCTTGGTGTAAATATAGTCACTCCACTCCACCTATTCGGGATTCGTCCTCCTGATAGGATCAAACTTTTTTTTCTTAAAAATAAAAATGCGTACACGGAATACATAAATATTCTTACTATTATAAGAACACATTCGTATTATGAAGTTGTAATTATTCAGAACATAGGTCTGTGATATTTTAAATATGAATTAAATGTATTAATTAGAAAGATATACATATAAAATCAATTTTATCGAAAAATATTGATGTCGCGCCACCGGGATTCGAACCTGGATCTCTTTTCGAACCGGGGAAGGTGCATTATCCACTAAAAATAAGGTAGATGGCTTTTTCAAATAACGGAACGATTAAATGTATTAATATTAAAAAGGTAACATAAAGGTTCGAAAATTTGTCGCTGTAGCATAGTTAGATAATGCACCTTTCTCGCTTAGGAAAGAGATTCAAGTTCGAATCCTGGAGGCGCAACAACAATATTTTTCGTTCACAATAATATATTTAATTCATATTTTTAATATTCTTACTTTTTTCTAATTAAACTAAACGTTTATTCTATGTAAACTTCATGGCTTCCTGGAACAAGGCTCGAATCCTCGACCACTAGATTACTAGACAAGTATCGTAACCACTCGACCACAAGCATGCTAGTATATTATTTTAAGGGTCTGCGTAAAGCAAAGGAATCCCCATCCCCCTAATGCTTTATAACTCAATCAAAATTGCGGACGACGCCGGGTACGGACCGCTATTTAAAATGTGACTGCTACACTCAGTTAGTTACTGTAATTAGATATTACGTACTCACCTTGAATCAATGAATTATTTCTTGTTGATTTTATATTCAATGATTAGTCCGTTATATAATTGTCAATATGGTTTCATTATTTTATATTTTAAATTATGTTAAACAGTGTGTTATGTGTATCTTTGCAAATATTAAATTAAATATTATAAAATTACACATTGAAGTAAAAAGATTAATGCTGTCATTGTCTTACAATTAAATATTTACTGTATTCACATTAATTGATGTATACAAATTTTCAATTGCTCCTTTACATAAAAATTATTTTCAATGGCATTAAACAAATTAATAAATACATTTTACATTTTAAAAAAAATTCAATCGTTCTACGAGTTTCTAGAACAGTGTTCTGAAATACGGCTGAGCAATTAATAATAAAAAAAACGAGAATTTTAAATCGTACTGCGTATCGTGTGTAAAATAAAAATCATATACATAGTTTACATTATGCACGATGGAAAAATGTATTAAGTAGTATAGGGAAGTATTGCGTTGCAAAAATATTTCATTTAAAATTGGAAATACCAATTGATTAAATCATTTAATTAAAATTTGGTTTTAATAAAAGAAGATTAAAAGTAAGTGTTTTAAAAGATATCAGATTTGCACAGCTTTGACTCAATTTTATTATACATTTTTGATAACGTCTGAAACTTTCAGTTTAAATTTGATGGGATTTCGATTTTTATTTCAATTTATTTATCGTTGGTTCCAAAAATACGTACCTAAGTTAATAATTCATAAATTTCAAATAATTGAGTGAGGTATTGAAAATAAATTATATATTCTTATTAAATATTTTCTCGCATATCGATAAGTTGTACTAACATATTGATAAGTTACCAATGTTGATAAGTAGTTTCAATGCAAGAGAGTTTTATCATTAAGTGTACACACTATTTCATATGAAATTAGTATTTAGTACTTGCTTGTCTCTATTAAAGTAATACATCGATACAAAATACTGCTTAAATAAATATATTAAGTGGCTAATAAATAGCAGACATAAAAGACATCAGATGAATTAAATATTCGACTTCTGCTGGTAATATAAACTTCTAATTCTTAAATTAAAAGTCATGGAAGCAAATTGCTGATATACAAAATTATAGTTAACCCAAACCAAAGAAAACAAGTAGCAGTCTTTAAGCGTTACATATTAAGAAAAATTTATGGACTACACTAGAAAATTAAACTTGCAGAATAAAAATGAACATTTGATTAAGCAAGAAACAATTTTAAGATTCTGTAGGTCCCAAACACTGCGATAGGCTAGTCTTGTCGAAAGAATGTCATATATCATGGTTATCAGGATACCATGGATCATGACCAAGTGGATACCCTAGTGGAAACGACCTACAGTCAGACCAAGGAAGTGGTGGGCTGGCTGTATGGAAAAGGACTGGAGCAGGATAAGAGGGTTTGGGAACTGGATACGAATGACCAGGGATAAGAGTTGGTGGATAGCACTTGTGGAGGAAGCCAAATCCCATCCTGGGATGTAGTGTCAAAGAAGAAGAAGCAGACAAAAGGATTGAGTTTTTTGTGGTAGACAGTTGAATATGATAGTTTTTCCCTATTTCTAGCACCGTCAACAATTGCATCATATAACTTTTTTACCACCATGTCCTCATACGTTTATTTCATATAACCAACTAACCTAAAGGACCCTTTCTAAGTCTTGTTTAGTTATGCTAAGATCAGCATTACACTCTCTCTAAATTTCATTCTGTAAAATAATATAAGTCAATAAGAATTTAAGGCTGTTAAATTATTTGTAATAAAGATATCTTTACAATTAATTTATTTTACCTCTCGCTACGTGGATATTGTGTGAATCAAGAGAGAAAGATTAATACGTGAGTAAATCAATAATTTAATTTGAAACATTTTCCATGTGACAGAATTCAGATTAATTTGTCAATATAATTTAAATGCCGATATTTTTCTACTTTTTATGAAAACATCATTTATGGCATGGTTATTTCTTGGATATTATGTATAAGTTTTGGTAGTATTTACCTATGTGGAATTTATTTATGAATATATAAAGCTGAAAACGATTGTTACCTTTGTATGGAAAATGTGTAAAGCAGCCTGGGAGTAAATTTGACATTTTAATAAGTTCTATGTGTGATTTCTAAATAACGTTAATAGACTACGATAATTATTTTCACAATATGAACAAAAACAAACAATACATGCATAGGTACATATACGTATATAAAGGAAATATTATTCGTTTTTTTAACGTTTTTATCCGAAATTATTATTATTTTTTTTTTTTAACGTTGGCGTGATGTAGTGGTTTTATAAGCGTATATTTTATTTTAGCTATTGCGTGGTTGTTCAATTTAAATTAATTTATGAATAAACCTTTTCAAAAATCAATAAAAAAAAGAACAATTTGAACATACTTACTTGGTTTCTGCACCGTTTTTACATATTACATACAATTTATGTTATTAAATGAAATTTTTCAACTGTATGTTCAGTATATTTTTCAAAACCTGAGAGTTAAGCGTAAATGTAATATCGTAACCTAACAAAAGCGATGTGGTAGCTCAATTTTTCCATTTGAAAATTACTACTAATCGCTGGAGTTCGTTCTTAGACTTTTGTTAAATTATTTTTGGAGCGATCGGACCAAATTTTCTGCGTTCGGCACGCCAGTCTCGACTGTCAATAGATTCTTTTTTGCCGCCCCCGATCGTTAAAAACCACTCTTCTCAACGTCTCAAACTTAACACCTCTTTCACTGCTACTCACAACTTTTGATTTGATTGTATGATTTTCTTTGGCGTTTTAAGAAAGAATATACCCAATTTTAACCACTACATTGTGATAATGAAATACAAAAATATGATATTTGAAAAAGATGTTACAAATATTCTGTGATATAACTTTGTTATTCAAATGTATTGAATTTAGAGATGTTATGTCATATACAATCAGGAGTGTCTATCAAAATGATATTATTTACAGGGTCTTTAAGGAGCATAAATTGTTGAACAATAGATTGACTACAATTAATCGTGTTTTAACTTTTATTGCGTAATTAGATACTAAATTTATATATAAAATTATAATATAATAAAGAGCAAAACGAAGGAGAGTAAATGCGAAATTGAAAGAATGAGTTAATATTTCTTAGTAAAATATACAATTGATTTAAAAACGAGTTGCGTACAACAAATACATGTCATATCTATATTAATACAATTTTCAGACTAGGTTAAACGCATGTGCTATGAAAAATAGAACTGTTTTGGCAGTATCTCTGACAGTCTTGCTCGAAATTGAAATAAAACTCATTTGATATTTTCACCCAAATGGACCAAAGGTGTATATTGAGACAATTCAGGAGAACTATAATATTTTTTGTGTAACGATGTCAAATATTACGAAATTTAAATTAGGTATAAGTATGACCAAATTTAAAAATACTCTAAATATCATGAAGTATGCAGTGGTGCATAGAAGTGATTAAATAATTGATTCGATTTAATAATGATGATATCTGAAATTGACACCGTATCTGATATTGATTGCGTATTGAAATATTTTTATATATTTTGATGAAATCACATTTTGTTGTGAATTTACGATATTAAAATATGGTTTAATATTTAAAACAAATTTAATTTAATTTAAATAATTTAAAAAATATAAAGACTAAACTTTGGTAGGTATCTATCAAAAAAAAATTTGGTATATATTCAATGATGATGGACGAGACGATGATGATATAGAACGATAGAGGAGACAGTTGAGCGTTCGTGCAAATATGTTGCCATGGCGTTTCTACCGATCCTGTTTAAATCGTTTTTCACCAGCATGTATACCTGCGAGCTCTGGTCGAAATACAAGCAAGTGACGTAAAACCGTCTCCGAATTCATTACAGCAACTCATACAGAATACTGTTTGGATTGGCGCATTATTGCAGCGCATCTACAATGTTTGCCGAAGGCTGTATACATTGATTTGTTCCGCTTCTGAGACATCGAGTTGCGGGCGTAAAGCTGCGGCTGGAGCTCAGCACCAACTCTCTGGTGCAAGCGGCGCTTTCATGGAAAGCTGGTTCCCTGGCCAGAGAATGGCAACGACTACAGAATAGCTACAGATACAATAATAGCCGTGACTGAAGTATTTATATTTTGTTTATATTTATATACATATGTGAACTTTTTATTTATTTTATATATTTATATTTTTTTTGCTTTTATTTTCATAACATAAATAATATTTCATAACTTGAATGTATTATATAATAAAATATGTATTATCTTAATGACGAATCGGGTCTTCATTAAAAAAAACTGATCACGCTAGAATAAACGCATTATTATTATTATTATTATTATTATTATTAACGCTTCCACCCGGTTTGTATATTACGGAATCGTATCCCTGTATTAACCAAATATTTTTCCGATAGATAGATTTTTTCTGTAAATCTTTCTAACCGATTCATCTCGATTATCATCATCGCTCAATTAAAAGTGTAAATTATGACCACGCATTTAGTACACTACACACATAACCACACAATGTTTTGAGCATATAAACATGAATTATTATTGTAATCTTCTTTATAAGTAAATCAAATAAAATAAAAACACGTTTAAGCACACATTTTCATTCTGATTTTTTATTTTTTTATAGTACTTTTAATACAAAAGAATTTGAAAATATTAGTTTGAAAGACACAAAAAAATTTAGTAACATCTCTTTTTGAAAATACTAGTATGGCCATTTTTTTAAATGAGTGAAAACGAGAAGTAATATTTATTTCGAGAACATTTTGAAAAAAGGCATGTATATGAATATAAATGAAATGTGAAGGGCAGATCAATGATAAATGTAATGCTCAAAAATCAAAATCTCATAAATTGTTGGAGATTTATGTGTGTGTACCGTAAACAGATTTAGTCGTTTTCATTCTATTCACAATGGATTTATCCGATTGCTTATACGAATACCCAATCATGTATGATATTAAAATTTAATGTATGATAAAAAATTCATGCCATTTATATTTTCTGAAAATGATGAGACTTTACAATGATGATTAATATTATTTCAAAAATTAAATAGTGTATGTATCTTATATGGAAGGCGAAATGGTTAACGTAGCGTAATTGTAACAATAGAAAAAAAATCCATAGATTTTTTTTTTATTTGAAATTTTTTTACGATATGAAATATTAATTAAGTATTGAACATTATTAAAATAACATGTTTTTTATTCGCTTACCTCTCCAAAAAAGAGAGTAGCTCTTGTGCGTGGAGGGAACAATGGGATCCTTCTGTTGAAATCAAATGACGCAATGAGCAAGCTTGTGCAACTTTTATCGGCATGAAAATGGTGTTCTGCAGTCATGATCTCAACTTTAGATTACGAATGAGAATGGTCAGATGCCACGTGTTCTCGATTTTATTTTATAGAATCGAAGCATTGACACTTACAGAAGAAACTATAAGGCAACTTGAAGCATTTGAGATGTGGATCTAAAGAATAATGCTTAAAATAAGCTGGACGGATAAAGTTTCGAATGAAGATGTTCGGATGAATAAAAAAAAAGTAATTAAAACAATAAAAATCCGAAAACTTATTAATAATATGTATAACATTTTAACATACATGTAGTATTATATATAATACTTGTACTATACTACGAGAAAAGTATTTGTGTCAGTACCGCAATAACAAAGTTTTCTTTATAAAGGTTAAGTCTTGAATACAACGCGAACGTCATTTTTATTCAATTATTGATGTTAAAAACATCGCATTATATTCGGGTCAATACGGTATATAAAGCGAGTGTTAAAATAATCTCTTGAAAGATCTGGCATGATCAGTTTAACCGAATATTAGGGGGCGGCTGTTTGAAGCTTCAACAATTGACAAACATGCGTTAGGAGATGTATGAAAGTGAACGAGACAATAGTTGTACGTCAGAATAGAAGAGTTTGTTTAAGTATTTAAAATATCTCGGACATGTAATGAGACATCTGGGGAAGTATGAAATTTTGCATCTCATAATGCAGGGAAAGATTACTGGAAGTCGGGGCTCTGGAAGAAAAATAGCATGATGGCTGAAGAACCTGATGCAATGGTTTGGACAGTCTACTGTAGAACTTTTCCAGGCAGCAGTATATAAAGTCATGATAGTCAACGTACATTGAACAGATAGGGCACTAGAATCTATATATATCTAGAATAGAATCTATATATATCTAGAATAGAATCTATATATATCTATATAGAATCTATTTATCTTTTTTAATTATAATTATCATGGAACTGTGTTCTAAAATTGCAACTTTACAATAAAATATGTTTTCATTAGAAATTTTATTATATAAATAATCAAAATACTGTGCATCACTAGTGCAACGAACTGTTAATATATTAACTAATATTCAGAAATAAAAATGAGATCTGCCACTGCCGAGGTTGCAATACTCTGATAATTTAAAAATATGATAAACTAGTGTCGTGGGAAGACAAAATCTCTTGCAAGAGAAAGTTGGTAGAGCAGAAAGTTATGTAATGTATCGTATATTTTGGAAGCAATTTTAGTTTAAAATACAACGCGATGCAACTTATGCAGTATATTCATCTGAAAAGTTATAAAAGATTTTAGATGTTCAACTTTTTCTAACCCTCTTTCTTACAAAATATGAATGGTGAATTTTAAAAATGTGTACATATCTAATAATATATCGCTCGATATCCAATAAACGAAAAAAAAGTAATATACACATATACATACGAGTATGTAAGTAAATTTGTGTTATTAATAAGTAATGAATATAGTTTTTCGTCGCTCGTAATATTTTAATTATTTATTCATCTTTGAAATAAAGCATTTAAAAATATATATTTTATAATAAATGTGTTTTATAATAAAAATCATCATTATAAAAATTGTATGCGAAATTAAAAAACTTCGTACGATTTACTAAGCTTAAAATAAAAACAATCAGCGATACTTTATAATATCTATGTATAATCCGGCTTGCGAAATTGCAATCCATTTTTTTTCTGTCCACGGAATCAACTACATTAGAAAATAATTTCTCAAAAACTTAATATAATAATTACTATTAAGGAGCATTTACAAGAATAAACTTGTATCTACAAACAATCTCGAGATTAAGAATTCTGTATTCCCAATTTTTTTTAATTCCCGGGACTCGAGAGTCAAAACTTTCATGTACCGGGAATTCCCGAGAATCGGGACCATGAATTTTATTTAATTAAAAAAATATATTTTAATAAATATTCATATGTATGATATACAGTACATATTATCCGTTTTAAATAAAACAAAAATTGTTTGAACACATAATGTTTAGTAATTTTTTAAAGTGAAATTATCCTTTACATTTATAAAATGATTACAAAAAACAAATTCATCTATAAAAATTACCAAACACGTGCAATTTTAAAAACATGTACAAATAATACTATTCATCAAGAAACACGTCGAAAGACAATAACGTGTATGTAAATATTTATTATATATTCAAAATCAATGACAAATTGAAGTCGCCTAATGACCTTTTTCAAATAATTTCATCGCATCTAAATTTAGTTTTGTCAAAAGATGAGACGATTTATCGTAAATATTTACATCACATTTCACAAGGAAACATAATCCCCTGTTTGAGCAAAGTGACAACATTCTCTATTATCAACTATTCTCTTCAGAATCTTTATAGCTCACCTTATATTTCGCTTTGTTAGTAGTTAGAAGCTATAAGAATTGATACACGTGCACGACTTGCCGCTAGGCCGTTACCGGACAAGACCAGATATTTCAATTTTTATGATAAAAATAGTTTTGTATTGCAATTTATAGACTATATGGAATCTTTTAATAATATAGCATACTTATGACAAACTAGTAAGGACAATAACAAAAAATAATTTTTAAAATTTATCAAAAGCAAAAATATTCCATCTTTTTTTAAAAATATTCTTCAAATAGAGTAAAACTCACATTTTAGATCCAGGAGTCACATTTGATAGAGTATTCCGAATTAATTTTCCCTTTGAACCTACAGCCATTAGGGCTAAGGAAATTCATTGCTTTGTAATATGAAGTATCTTTTCATAGATACCGAGAGTTTTTATTGCATTTAGTCTCTCAAGTTACTTCACTATAGTTTAGTCCAAGGGGTTTCTAAATCAGATTACCACAATATTATATTCCATTAATTTTTCACAGTTCATTGTAGTTTTTCATAAGATATTTTAATTACTAATCTGGCATCGTGATTGAAAACTTAGATTGTAATATGTTAGTGTCAATTTTTTTGTGATAGATTAGCTGTCGCTTATTTTAATGTAAATTTTATAATGTTATTTAACTAAACTTTGTACTACACATACGTTGAGTTATTGTTACTACTATAGCTGGTCAGCGGGGTAGTTACAAATGAATGCCGAATAGTTGAGTTAGGTTGACCACTAACTTAATCAATTAATATGACTCCAAATATCAGAAAGAATTTCGGTTAACCGAACTAACTCATACCTTGGGTCTTGTCTCGATAATTATTTAGTCGCTCCAAAGTTTATTAATCACTCGCTACACGCTGTTACTGACCCTACTATCCCAGCTAAACCTAATTCGCCATGCGGGCCACACATGACATTGCCTATCAACCTCATTACAATAGTTTTAAGAGGTGCAGCCCTTCTCATCATTAGGTGATAACAAATCACAAAATAACTGTAATATCAATTTACGATATTCTGCTGTCGCTTAATTGATTGTATAATATAAAACTATCCAGCCATATCACTGATTGTTCAGATTTTTGACAAATTGTCACTTTCCGCTAAGGACAACTCTGCTTAAAATTACATTCTATATGGATAGTCAAATTCTTCATTTTAGTCTTCTTTCAACAATGCCTAGGATGCATAAAGTTGGAAACTCATAGTCTGAGTTCATTCAACTGCACGCTGACTAGATATGGTAGAGGGATTATAGTTTATGTGTAAACTTAGTGATTTCTAATATAATATCTTTATATTTTAACAATATTGTATAAATTTTTTCTGCAAATGTTGTTTTCATACTTCATTATTTTTTTACATTAAAACAAATATAAACTCTAAAACGAGTCAATTTAATTCTAGATTCATATTTAAATATTAAACTTATCAAAATGATCGATCAAGCGAAATGTATATAATATAATCATATAATAAAGTGTGTGAATTATTTACTTTTAATTTATTATACTTTTGGACCAAATTCTGACCAGATGGATTAATCTGGAGTTGTTAGAAAACGGGGTGACACCAGGTAACATAAGTCAGGTTTATACAAACATAGATTGTCCGCATAAAACAACAGTTTAAAGATAATTGGAGGGTGAAACTAATCGAATTGATTTCGTTGTATTTTTTTCTTACTGGTACTTGGTATGAAAATTCTCGACGTTACAATTTACAGTTAAAATATTAGCGGTTAGTGAGACGTACACGAGACGAAAATATTTCTGGGAGAGCTTGGAAACAATCAAATTTTGAGTTTTCTATTACAAGTGAAATTTAAAAATTCTGTAGTGAAAGAAAAAAAAAACTTACATAAAATATATCTTTAAAAATCAATAATATAAAATTTAGTTTTCTCAATGTACTTGAACTACAATACTAAAGTTTTCAGTATAAACATATCCGGACGGGATAAGATAGATACTTTTCATATTTCCCTATCGAATAAAATCTCTGGTTCAGGAATACTTTGGCTTGGAAAACTTTTTCCATTCAACAAAAGACATTTCAAATTGTTGCCTCACAAAGTCGATACTGAAAGAAATCACAATTCCTCTGTAACAGGAGCGTTGTTATAAACAGTATCACAATCATATCATCTGTTGAGAACATGGTCTAGACATAAATAATTTAATACTTTTAAAATTATAAAAATTAACTTTGTTGTTAAAATTCATATTTTTATTTGTTAACGAATCAAATATATAAACACCTACCACAAAACATTAGACCGGAATTTTATACAAATAAAAATATAGAAAATTTACTCATAAATTCTAAAGATAAAGATGATAAATTTAACAATTCTGGTGTCTATAAACATAGTTGCAAGGATTGTGCTGCATTTTATATTGATAAAACGGATAGAAATTTTAATATAAGAGTAAAGGAGCATTTGAGATGTTTGAACAATAGCCGGTTTCCAGAATTGCTAATCATTTGATAGAAAATGGTCATGTTTTTGATAAAAAAATTGGGATTGTCAATTTTGCATGTAAACGGTGTTGGTCACAAAATAAATAATTTGGAATCGTTGGAGATAAATAAAGCGTGTAAAACTAATCAAAAAATTATAAACAACCGACTAAATGTCTACGAGTCCCATTCAATTTTTTTTTCCTTATTACTATTCCTATTATTCGAGTAAATTTGTATTAAGTAACTATTTGAGTTAGATACTAAACTTATTTTTAAATAATTGTTGTTTTTTAAAAATAGATTCTGGTAAATAAACATTATTATATGTTTTTAGTTAGTATTGACATCCCGAAGAAGAAAATGGTATTTTTCGAAGCCGGTAGATGTATTTTAACTCAATAAGTGGTTAATAAAACAAAGTTAACAAATAAAAATATAGAAATAATTTAAGCTAGATGTTTTTTTATAGTTATAATATTGTATAAAAAAAACAACAGATTAATAGTCCAACACGCCGACACAGACATATCATTATATTAATAAACAAAACAAAATATGTATTTTAAATAAATATCTTAATTATTAATCTTAATTATAAAAATCACAATTACACACATACATATTATAATATAATAAATCAAATTACAACTTACGTATATATAATATAAACTAATGTTATTTTAATAAGGTTTGTAACAAAGATAATAAATCTAAAATTTATAATGTAATGGAATATACCGCCCCGTAAGGCAATACTTGATTTGGGTAGAATGGTAATTAAATTCAGTCTTACATTTGCATAAATACGATGACTAATAAAATATATATTAGTGTGGCTTAAAATGTTCTTGTGCAGTATGATTTTCATTTAATGTGGTTTTAAAATAATATTAATAAATTTTGGCCAGTGAGTTGTAAGCTCAAACATAGACACAAATAATCCTAGGTTTATGATGATAATTAACGATGACAAGGTTATCTCAAATTTAATTTGACAGTGTAGTTATTAATTAATTAATCATTTTTAAATCATAATTTACTTAGCGTGTAAATAAACCACAGTGAAGTATAATACTTGAGTCTTAATTTCAAAATATAACGAGCACACATCAACATCTTGTCATCCGAATTTTTGAGCTAACACTAAATACAAAACTTACAAATATACATATAGAGGCTAATTCTACACATGTTTTTAACTGTTCAAAGTATAAAATTATAATTATTTTCTTAGTTAAGCAATTACTATTTTATTTTATTAAATTTTTATTTCAATTTTATAACATAAAAGGACAATGCAAACGTTTTTGATGGCGTTCCCTTAGATTGTCGGGGCACCAGTATCTTATGTTCTGTTTATTAACATAGTCATCGATATAAAAATGTGCTTCGTCAGTAAACAATATATTTCCAAGCGTTCGTGCTATTCTAAAACGTTCCAGTATCGTTCTCGCTAAGGTTTCGCGTAAAGAATAGTCATTTTCGTTGAGAAACTGCATGATTTGCATTGTATGAATGAAACTGTAGTTTGTTTTCCAAAATAACGTGCACTGTTGATTTTTTTTTAATACGGTAAAGGCTGTAATCTTCCTTATCGATTTACGTGGATTGCGCATAATTTCACGTCGAACTTGAACCACATGTACTGGCGTGGCTGTTTACGTTGATGGTCCCGGAGGAGTTTGGTTAACCATTGTCCCTTGTCTGAACTGTTGAACCCAACACCAGATAAGTTGCTCGGCCCATCACTTACTCGTCGAATATTAAAGTGAGTACAAAAAACGCAACGCGCACGAACTAATGAATCACCGCACTTTAAATATTGCTCAACCGTGCAGTGCGCTCCCGACCAGTGACTCATTGCAATTGGCAAATCCGCAAATCACGCGCGTCAAACAATATCCCTCCCATTTACCTAACCCTGATGGTTTACGAATAATTACAATTAAATTTTTCCACTGGACACCCTTTACATACATAGATATATATATATATAATATTATAAATTTTAACATTTACCGAACTGCAGAATAGTTTTACGGCAAGGATTTCCCTTCATATAGTAATTAACAGTGTTTAATTAATATTATTTTTTTAAATGAAGTACAACATATATAAAGAAAACAAATAATTTATATGATTATGTATTCTTTCACTTAATATTGTAGGGTGTCTTTATTTTTTATGAAATTAAATAAGTCTTTTAAGTATGGCTGCAAATAGGGTTCAATATCGTTAGATGAATTTGATTATTTTAATACGATGGTGATCATTGAAAAATATAAATAATCAGTTTAAGAAAGTAGCAAAATATACACAAAACGTATCAGCTAAAGATTAAAGTGTCCTAGTAATAATGCCTGTTCTACTTTGCAAGCTATCCAATTTCATTATTTATATTCATCCCCCATGTTTTCCAAAGCCATTTGTGGCAGCGATGGATAAAGCCTAACATCACACCAGGCCACTAAGAGTACGTGAAATGAGACAATGAAGGGTCTTTAGAAGTTCCTCATTATAACGATGTCTGATAATCCCTAGGATATCCAGTTATTCCTCTGCCCGCCAAGTTGGCTGCTCAGCAGTCTCCGTTTCAGCCTATAGATCTTCGTCGGATCAACCGAACTTTTATTTTGAAAAAACTGTAAGTAAATTTTCTATAGAAAAGTTTGTGGGTTTTATAAATATAAATACTCATTGAAAGTGGATTAAATATTTAAAAGATCATTATTTAGCTATAACATATTTTAACATTCTTCAAAAGTTATCAACTTTTTTTGAAATGTAAGAAGACTACATAATTTTTCATAATCTCAATGGTTTACAGCGAAATTGGTTACACAATTCCTCGGCAAGGAAAAGTTTCGGGTTCGAATTCTGGTGGTCATCAAATATTTTTCAATAGATAAACTTTTCTGTGTATATCTTTCTTATTAATTCATCTAAATTGATTCAAAAAATCATTGAACTTTGTTCTAAAGATTGCAACTATACAAAATAATGTTTGCTAACTAGTTAGGTATTATATATAACTTTAACTATATTATATATAATACATACATGTAAACGGTATAATTGAATTATTTATAATATTAATGAGAATGCATTATTATTGTGAAATTATAGTTTTTCAGAACATAAGTTCTGTGGTATTTTTAATATAAATTAAATTTATCAATTAGAAAGATATACAGGAAAATTCAATTTATAGAAAACATATTTTTCTTGTTACCGGGATTCGAACCTGGATCCTTTCCTATACAGAGGAATGCGTTAACCGATTACACATCAATAAAGTAAGTTGACGACAAATTTTCGAACTTATATGCTGTAGCTCTTTCAAATTGATACATATATTATTCTAAATTTAAAAATTAATTCAATAAATGGTATTTACCTGTATCTTTCTAATTGATACATTTAATATGCATTGTTTATAATAAATAGCTTGTTTTAAGTCAGATCAAATGCACATGTTAAGTGTTTATAGTTAAGAAAAAGAAAAAAAGTTTTGGTTGTAATGATTTGTCTTTTTGGTGTATTGATTGATTAACTTGAACAATTCGGCAGACTTTCAATTCAAACGGGATTCCACTCGTGATTGAAGCGTTCGCAGAATAGATTGAAACTTAGTCAATCGATGTTTCGGTACAACTTAGTTTTTATGGATATAAATGCCTTAGTAAAATACAAATACTCTAGGTGGTGAAATAAATATATTTTTAAATAATCGGATTGAATGCAATAATAGTCCGTAATAACGTGACGCCGTTTATTTTGAGAGTGATCGGCGACCAGCCGCACCTGTTCCGGTAACAAAAGTCAATTTGTAGCACGTGACTGTAGTAATGATAAATACGCGTGTAGTTAGCGTGGAACGTTTTGTAACCACGTTATGCGATGTTTATCGGGCCTGAAATCCAGTTTCCATGCGAGGCCCGAACTTCGGCCGTGAGCTCGTTGTCTACTTAGAAGATAATTAAGTCTAACAATCTTGGGATTAGGTATCAAGCCGTACACCCAGCCCGTATTAACCCGCAGTCGGCCGTGTTTCCGGTATAGACGGCCGAGTTAAGCGGGGTTAATTTCACCCTGGAGTTTTCTCTTTTGTTCTCATTCTACCATTTTCATATTGCGGCCGGCAGGCAGCAGCTGGATCAAATTAACAAATTCGCTCTTTTATGAATATGATCACAACGCCGCAGAAATTGAACTCTGCCTAATGAAACTCGACGAGTTAAATACTTTGGGATTGGAGATATTAATATCCGTCGTTAACACTTGTATTACCTACAAATGATAATATACGTAACAAATAATCATAAAAATTCGTGTAAAAGGTGATATTACCCCCATGATGAGCCGTGAGATAAGTATGAATGTCAAATCTGGGTATACATATGCGCAACATTAAACATTGGAAGATTACTAACTCAACTAGTATACAGTAGACAACACGCTAGGTGCTTATTTTTACATTGCATATGTTGTATATATATTTGAGGCGCGATTTATAAGTGAGTACCGGATTTTTTTCAAAGAAACGCAACATCATTTTTACAACACTTTCTTCGGACGCTACACATCTTAATTATTAAGGCACTTGTCATAACGGGCCACCAATTTTTGTATATCTTCGTCATGGAACGACGCCGCCCTTGATGAAAACCATGTCTGTACTCCGTCTTTGAGTTCATCATCGTCATCAAAACGCTTGCCACCAAGGAACCACTTCAGACGAAGGAAAATATGGAAATCACTTGGCGCCAAATCAGCATAGAACAGGACACAATGAATGTCAACTGGTTTTATGTTTCGTGCACTCAAGAAAGAATCACGGACCGTATCTCACAATCGGCGGGTTGATCTATTGTCTTAAAAATATCAACCACTCACCACAAGATGGCCACACTATGTGAATGTCTTTAACGTTGCATGTTGTGAGTCAACAGATGAAGGAAACCATTTCACATGCGCAACATCCGGAAATATCCGGCAACGCTACTTACTCAAATACCACTATATATATTGAACGATTCCCATTGAATGAAAATAATTATTTTAAGTCGATGTATTTGAATATAATGAAAAGTCTCGCATTACGAAATGAATAATTTATGATATTTTTTTGTAAAAAAAATCATTTTAACGAATTAACAGATTTTTTATCCTTAAGTATTTTATTTTACATTGAAACGACGTTTCTTTTCATACCTTTGTATAGCAGTAGTCTTTAATTAAATAAATTCCCGATAAATTGACGGATTCTGTTTCACCTCAAGGATATACATCGAACTTTTAAAATCTATTTTCTAAGCTAAAATGTTATTTGTTGTATATTAAGTCGAAAATATTTTATGGCTGACAAAATTGCGAATCGAAAGTATTCAAGAAATATGTTCAAATTCTCTACTGTTACAGAAAATATTATTGTATAAGATTTTTGTAAAACCATATTAAGCTTTAAATCAACATACTTTGGAATTAATATTTGCGAAATTGTTATATTCTATATTTTCATCTAAAAAAAAATAGTCTGGTCGGTCAAAGTTTTATTTTTTGTACTTAATATTTTTAATAAGGCCAGTTAATTGAAAAAATCGCGTTACTACGATTTAAAAAAAAATGTTTATATCTTACAGCTTGAACATTTTCGACTCATTTATTATATCATATATAGATAATCCATAAAATATTATGCACTGAATGTGTTATACCCAGTGTATACATATGTGCTTGTTTCGTGATTTTAGGATTAATAATACTCTTACAAAGCGAATCATCGATTTATAGGGAAATAAATCATAGTAAAGCACGTTTTTTTAGAGGTTTGTTTTTCGAATTGGTAACACTTTTTCCAGTGACAGACAATTTTACAGATGACAGCTGATTTATGCTCAGCTTGGTTTGCTATTTCACCATGAATAGACTTACGCCAGAACAACGCTTGCAAATTTATTTAGAAAACCGAGGTTTAGTTCGTGAATCGTACCGATATGCGTCCCTAGCTGCTCCAAAAGGTGGTAGACAATTGTACTTCCAGATTGAGATTTATTTGAGCCAGCCGCAGTACCCATATGCACGAAATCATATTTAAATACTAATGGCATAAACTTATCTTTCCAGTAAAGCCAATACCATGGCCATTACAATGATTTTTATGTTTTATTTCATTTTAAAGTTCTATACTTCTAAAAAAACACCCTTTAGAATTAAAAACGTATATTATTCATGATATTTTAAACTTATAAAACTTATGGACAAATAAATAAAAGGAAACGATAATTTTACATGCATTTGGTATTCACGTATGGTATTATGTATGGTTTGATTTCGTCTGAAATTTCGACATGACATTAATGTTTACATCGATATTATGTAAATATCCAAATATTTACAACAGTTTGTATACGCTTAGTGGTTCTATTTACTGACACCGGGTCCATGTTAAATAATTGGTTGAATGTATTTTATTACAATGACAATTTTATGTCTTTATGATGTTGGTTCTCTCAATGGGTTTTTTTAAAGGTATTATTTAATAACGTATTTTATTGATTTAACTTTTAAGAAATGTTACTGTTACATTTTCTAGTTCCGTTAATAACATGGTTCGAAAGTTAGTTCAGAGCGTGAAGAATTTATTAAAATATATATCAGAGAAGAATATTTCTTTTTTTATACATGCTATAATTCTCCGTACTGACTTGTAGCTGTCAAAATTGCTTCGAAATGTTATTTCAAGTTATAAATGCCCAGTTACTAATAAGTGTAAAAAAAAATATATTACTCATTCTTATTTTATTTATAAATAATTTTGTTTACTATAACAAGTCATGAGACCCATTTATTTTTGCGAAACAAATCTCAAAAATATCCGGGCATGAAAATCATATACATGTATTACGATTTTACAGAAAATCTAACTAAGAACCCCCGGTATGAGAAGCTAGCACCTTCCTTACTGGACTACGAATATCAAACAAGTAACCATTATGAGGATTCTAGAAAATTATTTATTTCATTAATCAGTTTGAAAACCTAATTTTGGTTCACGCGAAATCAAGATACGCTTATCCGTTTGGAATGTATACTATAATCTATACATCACGCAGAATGTGAATAAGTTGTCAAACGAGTTGATTGATTTCTTACATTATCAAAACTTCTTAAATAAATCATTTATGTTCAATCTTAGGCTTTACGTAATATTAAAATAACAAGCATTTAGTATCTTTAATTAAAATGAAACATCGCAAAGATCATTACATTGTTGAATTGATTATTAAAGAGGTAGAATGTAATGTTCAACGTACTTCAACATGATGATTCGCTTACGTACTTGCCTGGTGTTTAATATTACGTTGGCAGAATCCAAAAAAATATTATCCTAGTTGCGAATTTGCGTGGTTTTGGTTCTATTTTCAATAATGCCATAAAACTATTGGCATATGTTGATGTCGACATTATTGGTCGATCCGGAAACACTTTTATACAAACTTTCTAGAGCGCAGCCGACCAGAAGAGTCTCAATATAAATATATAGAGAACTTAGTTTGTAAATGCATGTAGAGAGACCTTAACCGTAGTTGCGTATCTATCATCATCATCATCATCATCATCTATGTCAGTCCTTCATTACTGACTATCGTAATCTCATGCCCTCTTGACTATGGACTAACGCTGTCACCAGTGAAATGCTTGTTGCCCTTTCACCTTGATCGGTCTAATTGGTGGGGGGTCTTCCTCTTCCTCTTTATCATTCGACAAGGCCCACCACAGCAAGTTTCTCCAAGATATCTTATTTTCTCCTAAGATGCCAAAATAATTTAAGGATTCATCTTAAGCAAATAGTTGAGAGTGTATAACTAGTAAATTAAAAGTTATTACGGAGAACACATTTTTGTGGTATTTTAATTCAAATGAAATGTATCAATTAGAAAGATATATAGGAAAATTCAATTTAACGAAACAATATTTTTGTTATTATCGGGATTTAAACCTGGATCGTTTCCTATCCGGGGAAATGCGTTAACCGATTACACCACACCAACATAGTAAATTGACGATAAATTTTCTAACTTGTATGCTGCAGTTCTTTCAAATAGATACATTTATTATTCAAAATTTAAAATTGAATTTTTCTGTATGTCTTTCTAATTTATACATTTAATTTGTATATTAATAGTCTATGATCAACTAAAAAAAACCCCAATGATTAATAAGACGGATTCTATCAACCAATTTTGATTTGTTGAAAGAATAGCTTGAACCGTAACCTGGAGCGCAAAACCCTCAAAAAGATCTTTGATCCGGTTTGCGAAGATAATATTTAGCATCGCCGTAGCAATATTTAAGTTTAAATGCTATAAGATGAGTTCAACATAAATAATCTGAACAATAAGCTATTTGTATATAACATTTCTTACGAAAGAGAGGAGAGAAGGGAAGAAAATCATCGATAGACCACGAAACCGTTAGTTAGATGGGGTCTAAAGGGACTTATGTACTCTCGAGGTTTGGCGAATTCAACAGAGGATTTGAAGGAATTTTTTGAAGCAATCAAGACTCATCCCAAACTGTCATGTATTTATGAATATGTGAAATAACCAGTTTGTATGCTTAACATATTTGATAAAATCCGTCTATATTTATGGATTGTGAAATATATTTACAAGTAAATTTGACCCAAGAGACAGGGTGCAATCGACTGTATTTATTAATAATATATGGATACAGTTTCATCAAAATGTAATACATGTGTAAAATTAAATTTTGTGGAACATAACACAAGGATATTTCCAGGCATAATTTGTCCATTCTGCGTAAAATGTTTGAACGGAAAAGATTTTCCACCGGGATTTGTTGTAAGTTATAACATCTCAGCGCAGTGGGGTTAAATGAGCCAAAAGATACTTAAGAAAGTGTTATAAATTATCAGAGACAAAAGCTCGAGAGCATATTAGGGATGAGGGAAGCTATCAGCATGAGAGGAAGTGTCCCTAGTAAAGTTTCAGAGTAAAAAGTTGAGCTTGAAGCTATATTCCACACCCTATTTTAACCCCTAAATACTAAAAGATAACTCCCTTATATTTTGGTACAGATTTATTCACAAACTCTTACGTAACTCTAAGAAATTCAAAACTCAAACGTTAATATTTTTATCTTTGTTGGTAAACCAACTAAATTGCATTTTTTCTCGGCAGGAATGAGTAAAAAGGATAAATCGTGACACTTTTTTACATTCGTACCTACATTTCTCATACATCCTTGTTGATTGTTAGAGATTTTGCAGGTGTTCTCTATTATAGTGTGTTCAAAACTCGTCTTATATATTTGTTTAACTATCCAGTACTCACACAAACGTTCCAATTGCCTTTTCCTTAAAAACCTTTTCCTAATTCTTTCGACTTTGTTATAAACAAATACAAAATCATTCTCTTCACTTAATTGTATAAAGATTTTCTACTCACACGTTTGAGCGATCGAATTCCGTCCACTTTCATTCTTCTTAAACTAACTTATATAATATAGTTATTTATTTATAAACGTTGAACCTATTTCTAAACCTTTTAAAACTTATGCTGAGTTAATGTTTTTGGATTTGAAATAAAAAAATATTTCTCTCTCTCCATCCAAATATATTACACCGCAATATCCACTATCGGGTAATATGAACTCAGCCCTGTCTCAAATATTAAGTCTTCCAAAAAGCTCTTTTAGAAAATTTCGACTTTTATATTGCCTCGACATTTACCTGTATTTTATAACATACATATATGTAATATTATTTTTCTGATTCGTCCTGTATTATTTTAAAAAACATTAATAGGATAATAAAATAGTATATTGTGTAAACCATAATTTTATCTTGAATTAAATCCAAAGCATTATGTTCCAGGCCGATGTTGTTTTTTAATAACTAAGAAATGAAATATAAATTTTAAATTTAGTTTTAATTTTGTATGACATATGAAATTGGCAAAGTGGCCGCCTTTGTCAGCGGCACAAATGCGTGCTCTTTTAACCATATTTTTCATAACATTATCGCACACTTTGCGTGTTATTTCAACAATTTCATTTCGAATATTGTACTGTAGCATTGAAATTTTCATTGGCTTATTAGCATATTAGACCTTTCCTTACTTCTACAAAAAATTGTCGGGAGCCATCAAATCAGGTGATCTAATAGGCCAGTCGATATCACCACCATTTGACATTATGCGGCCGGGAAAAAATTCAAGGCAGTGGCACCGTTCTGTTGAAACCACGTGTATTGCAAACCCAATCGACCCAAATCGGCCACCAAGAAATTTTCCAACATGTGACGTCAGCGGTCACCATTAATATATTGCCTCTTATATCTTGAAAGAAATAGGGCCCGATGATTCCGCCGGCCCATATGGCGCACCATACAGTAACTCTGCGTGGGTGTATCAATTCAGGATTTTGTATTATCAAATAAAGACTACACTTAAGGGACGCTGGAAGGTTATTTGCACATTTTTTTGATTTAAAGTCGCGTTTTTATTAGATTTGATGGGTGGGACCGACAAAAAAGCACTAGCTTCTAAATAAGTCCCGGGTAAAGGTGGGTACTCATCCCCCCCCCCCGTTTCAGCTGGTCTCTTTAGACCGTTATGGCGTTTCTTCTCGCAATTACCGATTAGTGTTAATTCAGATTTGTTATCATAATTTATACAATTTCCGTCATTTTTGTTTTATATCGGTTTATTATGAGGTCCATTTCTTTACTCACTCCTCAACTGGTGAGAAACTCTTCAAAATTTGTTTACCAATATTACAAAAAAAACGTATTATTTCTTTAAAAAATGTCAAAATTTTATTAAACGGATAAATATAATTAAAATTATTATAAGATATATAATAAGTCCAATTTCGTGAACTCAAAACTCTTTCTTTAATAATTCAGGTACCATTTGTATCTGTTCACCCGTTAAACATAAATAATTATGGTTCAAATAAGAAGATATTAAAAAAATATTTTTCTGTAATTTTACGAAATGATCCAATTTGTTTATCATTCACACCTGTTACATTGAAGTCAATATTTTTTTTTGTTTATTAATATTTAGTATCTATCTTTTTTTTTTTCTCTTGCGACTTTTAATAATCTATATAAGCATTATTTTTAAGTAATATAGGGAAAATAATCACAGACCAGTAAATGAATAGACATCAAATCAGTGTACATACAGAAGAGGGGTTTGGAACGTTAGTTGTGGGAGACAAACATTATTTGTAGAAACATAAATCCGATAGTTTATGACACATTTAAGTAACAGTAAAAGTATTTACAATTCGAAAATTAAATCTTTGTGTAATCAAGACGTATTTTTTTCATTAATGCATATTGTGTTGTCAGCGTTTAAATTTTCATTACAATCGAGTCATATATTTTTAAAAAGACGCGGAGGTATTTGATTGCGTTAGTGGTACCAAAGTGATCACGTGGGTGACACCAAAATTAAAATATTGAAACAAGGAATTTGCGTTAGTTCATATCTATATATTTGGTAGTCTGTGGAAAATATTACACAATTTGTTCATTGCCTACGGATTTAATAATATATATATATCTAAATTTTTCGTTTGTTCAAAACTTTTGAACACTACGATATACCAATTATGAAAGTTGGTTGACACTTGAATAAGTTTTCTATAAAATGTGATATTTTATAGAAACAAAACATGCTACTTCTCCATTATAAATCAAAAATGAATTCATATTACGTATATTTGAGTAGAAAAAAGCCATTGTGAATTGGTTTTATTCAAATAATGAAAGCGATAATGGTCCTGTCTTACATAAATTATTCGTGTTACGTGCAAACGACTCCCCTCCAAATGGGTAGTTCAAGCGAGCTTTAAACAGGCCACTATCTTTTAGTTAGCTTATCATCCCTTACAGGGGAAAGGTAACTTGATAATACGTTGGGACTATCGGTAAAGTTCCTGTTATTATTTCAAAGAGCGCTTATAAATTCAGAGGCGCTAATATCTCATGGATCGAGGAAATGTATTTTTTATTAATCTTTATAATTTAACCTAAAAGCTTAAAAATTATGACATTTTAATTTTATCTATTATATTATTGTAATATATAGACTTGGCACGACCAGGTAAACGAAGTACTGGAGGATGGTCATGTTAGAAGCCTCAATAATCGGCGAGCTTGTATGATAATATATATGAATGTGGATGAGGCGAGAATTGTGTGGCAGGACAGAAGAGTGTGGCGATATTCCTCTCTGCCTACCTCCACGTGACGGTAAGATAGATAGTTAGTTATAATCTAGAAAAAAATGTGGATATATTTTAAATGACGCAGGATGCTTAACTGAGGAAATCAGGAAATGAGAGTATTGTGAATAAATTATATGTAGAGTTCAAGCATATTGGTGTTATCCGCTTACCTTAACCTGAATACTCAAGAATCAAAGGCGTAAGAGGATCCTTCAGAACAAAGGAGCGTTCAAAATAAGTTACAGGGATATTTAATGTTCAAGACCTGACTGTTCTCTGCTTCTCGTGTGGGCTGATAGCCTACAAATATGCATGATATGAGTACTTTAAGAGTTTCAAAATATTTTAATAAAATTTCATAATAATATTCTCCCTAAGTATATTCTCAATTTTTTGTTTTATTAACTAAGAGCTTTCCTTAAATACAACTATAATCTTCCTGTTCTACATTTATTGCGTTACATTTTTGTTGTAGTAAATACATATATCAAAAATAATATTTTTTATCTATATTGACAACTCGTTGTGGTTATTTATTCATTTTAATAATAAATAATTATTTACTTTGTTTTTAACTACAAAAAGTTAATTATATTCACCAATCGGTTTTGAAAAATACCTTTTCTTTTATCAGTGTGATAAAAAACTGATGTAGTAAAGGGTATATTTCAAAATCGGTTGGTGAAATAATTAACTCATAGTGGTTAAAATAATGTTAATGAATTATTTATTATTAAAGAGAACACATTCTTATTGTGAAGCTGTAATTGTTCAGAACATAGGTATGTAATATTTTAAATACAAATTAAATGTATTAACCAAAAAGATAAAATCTATTTAATCGAAAAATATTATTGTTATTGTATCCCGGTAGCAACAACAATATTTTTCGATAAAATTGATTTTATATTTATATCTTTCTAATTAATACATTTAATTAGTATTTAAATTATTTATTATTTTAGTAAAATATCCTATGAAGTGGATAAGTATTATATAAAAAAAATCTTATACAATAAAAATCCGGACACAATGTCTGCTTTTCATAAAGATAAAAAAAATATCTTTCTGATAGTCTTATGACCTTGGGAGATTCGAAGATTGTTTTATTTTTATTGAAAACAAGAAACTGCGGCGATGTTCAAGTCAAACGAGCGAAAACAAAAATTGAATAACCCAAATTGCCTAGAAAAGCCATTTTTGACTCGCTCTCAATGGGTAGTCTTCCTGGGACAGATATTTTTTTCCATTTACTGTTTATTTTACGTTTTACGACCATATACATATTAGAATAGCCCTTTTTCCAGAAATGCTTGACTTTCACTGCGACGGTGACGCAAGAAATTTTTTCGACGATTATTGTTTTCCAGGTGAATCTATTTTCATCTCTACAGTATCATAATGGTTTGATTTATCTAAATTTTAGTCTGCCAGTGACACTGCGTTGAGTCTATGTACATTAAACTTTTAAACGATCCCTTTTTCGGGCATTACAGTATACATAGAGTGGGGTTCAAAGTATGCTTGAAGGTTCCGTACCGGCATTTAAGGGTACTAGATGCAATCTCTGCAACCTCCATTTATTTTTATTCGGAGATAAACTTATAGGAGCTTGAAGAGAAATAGATTTTTTAATGCACTTATTATTATGAATGTTAATCATTATAATCTGATTAAAAACACAACATCTTTCCAAACCAAGCTAGTTTCTATACTGTCTGTCATTAAAATATTAGAGTAGCGAAGGCTGCTATTGGTCGAATCCTAATATAAGTGGCGGCGGGTGAAAGCAACTGACTTTGCAACTAACATAGATTTTGAGTAATTAATGTACGTTAAAATGAGACAACTTTAATTTGTAGTGTATTAACATAATGCGTAAAAGCTATATAAGAAGAAAACTACATAAAAAGTTAGGAAAAAAATAATATTGGAGGTTGCTGAGTTTGTAACTACTACACTGAGCCATCTATGTGCAAGATTTTTTTAATGAAAGACAACAGACTTTAAATCAATAGTGGTGCAAATAAATTAAGGCAACAACAGAATTTTGGAACAGCTGTGCAAAAAACAAAAAAAAACACTAGAAAATTATTAAATCATGACACTTCAAGAATGTGTTAAAGAGTCATTATTATTATTAATATTGTTTTATTAATAAACAATTAAATAGTACATAGATTTGTTTAATGTTTACTTATTTTATAGATAGGGAATGAAAAATCATTAATCACATCTTAATAATAATAATGACGCTTGAATACATTCTTGAGGTGCTATGACCAAAAAATTTACCTATAATAAACTACTTTTACAAATTGTCAGCTTTTAGATACACCGACAGCAGGCAAGTTTTGTAAAGAACAAAAAAATTGAAAAAAAAGATTTAATCGCCAGTCGTAATAATTTCACTACGTACATATGAGTACACGTATAAATTACTTCATTAAATGAAAGATATAACATCTTATGCATTTTATTCGCAATCTTTATATCAAAAGTATTTCGTTCAGTAAATGTAATAATTGGAGGTAGAAAGATTTCCAATCTCATACACGCAGACGATAGAAAATTGATCGTAAAATCAAAAGAAAATTAACTGCAATGCTACATCAAATTGGAGAAGAAAGCATCAAATTAGATCTTACGGTAAATAAAAAAACAACAAATTTAATAATCATCGATCGTAACCAACTTTCCCTGACGAATATCCATCTGAATATCAGATATTGAAATTATCTCGGGTCTATTGAAAAAATAAACCAGAAATCAAATGATGAAGGCAATGAGTTCAGACATGATAAGATGTAGACAGATTGTGGCACATCTAAAACAACTAAAGTTAGGCATGGGAAGTTCCTGGTACTTTTTGGACTCTAAAAACAATCAAAAGCAGGCGGATTCATACTTTTGAGATGTGGTGTTGGAAGCATATGCCGCAAATAGTGTATTCACAAGAATCTCTGTTCTGCAGAAACTGCACTTGAACCATTTGAGGTATACTTGAACTTTTTGGACAACTTACGAGAAGGAAAAATAGCTTGGAGAAGCATGTTGTACTAGGTCACTCCGAAGAATGAAGAAAAAGAATAAGATCCCTCATCTGTTGAACTGACCAAGTGGAAAACGTAACATGCACTTCTATTATGATAGCCTTCAGGTCTGAGGGTATGCCGATAAAAGTTGAGGAGTATGGCCAAGAAGGTGAGAGTTAATGAAGATTGCGATTCTCATTTATTAAGGACTGATAAGGAAGAATAAGTATATGTATATAAAAAAAATGTAACAGATACAGTTTACATAAAAATTTACAATTGAAACATAAAAAAAAAATTATTAAGAAGTTCTGCATGGCTTCGATTTGAAATTCTAAAGAAAATCCATTAATAACTTGTGTGGCGTTTTTTGCAATTTCTATTCATTGGAAAATATTTCATCGTCATCGTCTCTACAATCTCCAAGACTAAAAACATAGTAAAACTTAAAATAATTCATCGCAAGTATTAATTCGTTTGACATTATAAAAGTGAATAAAATAACATCATTAAAATTCTAGTGAAACAATAAATCACAATCAAATAGTTAAAGTAATTTTAATTTAATATTTTTTTTTATCTAAACCGCTACCATATCAACCTGGATTTTTCTCGTTTTTTGATTAGCGATAATATGTCACCGGAGGCATCAATATCAATCTGCCACAAGAAATAATAAGAAAAGTTCTTACTTCCCTGATCGATCGACCGTTTGTGTTATCTGCGAAGTTGTATCGGGCCTATACTTACACTTCCTACAGCGGTTCCGTTTTAGCGCATGACTTACGCCCACTTGGCCGGCGGGTGGATAAGGGTTAATACAACAAATAATACGAAATGCTGCAGCAAAAAGTTAACGGTTCAGAAATCAACCAATCATCGCCGAGAACAGTATTCTTGCAGCTTCATCAAAACAATCTTATTTAATCCTAATTATAATTTTAATTATGTAAATATTGAGTCACATCTCATTTGAAATATTTTAATATGTTATTAATATTTAACGTAACCACGTTGTGGTTACTCATTTTAATAAATTATACATTAACTTTTTATTTAGCCACCGTGAGTTTTTTTATTATATAATATATACTCGTACACCAAACGATTTGATGATTTACTTGATGACCACCAAGTCATTTTTGTTCATCAGATTATTTATGATACTTTTGTTAATTTTACACGTATTACTTATTTCTAACGACTCTAAATTATTCAATTTAAGACTAACAATGTTTACATGTAAAATAGACAATCAAAAAAATGTATCAAAAGTATGATCATTTTCTAATAAATGTTTCGAAAATTCAGGGAAACCATGATTATTTAAACACATTTAATGCACTTCAATATAATAAAATTTCGACAATTTTTTCCAATATAGAAAACGTACAATCTTTCAAATAAATTTATAAATACTGGAATTGTTCAATTTACCAACATTATTATTTGAATTTATATAAGTTTTTCTGTATTATTAATTTTCTAAAATGCAGATCTAATGTTAATGGTAGATGTTTAGATATTTGATTCGATTTTTTTTTTGAAAATAAACATTAAACTGTTTAATGTATTTATTATACTTACGGTGGTTAAATACAAAGTTAATGCAAGACTTATTATTTTAATATACTTTTTCAAAATAAGCAAAAGTGATCATGTTTTGAAAATAGGAATAATATTGATGCCCTCAATTTGTGTTATCAATGGAGGGAATCCTGACCATTACGTCTACCAATACCAGTCTATATTTATGTACGCGGTTATTTTTAAGTTAGTCTTTGTTCAATTGTAAATAAATGTAATTAGATCCTATCTGTCACAAACAGGAATAAATTTTCTTATAATTACTACTTTAAAACAAACAGTTTAAATGAGGCTAATTTCTGAAACCAAAATTAACTTTTAATGTTAAGGTTAGATTAAATAGATGTAGAATTTTATATTTTAAAACAAATACTATAAATTAAATACATAAATTAGAAAGATATACATGAAGATAAACTCAACTTATCAAAAAAAAATTTAGCTGCCACCGAGATTTGAACCAGGATCTCTTATTATCCGAGAAAGTACGATAAATCAAATTTAATTTATATTAAATATCACAGAACTATGTTTTGAAAAAATTATAACTTCACAAATAATAATGTGTTATCTTTAAAATATATATAAGTTGTATTAAAGTATATCCAAAAATTTAATAAAATTAAATTGAAAAATCTCTGGTGTCTCCTAGCGAATGTTTCTCAAAAGGTAATATAATATCTTTTAAATAAATGGAATGTAAGATGTATCAATTTGAAATATATGCGACATACAAGTTAGAAAATTTGTCGTCTAGTTACGAGGCTGACATAGTGTAATTGGTTTATCGAATTTCCCCGGATAGTAAGAGATCCTGGTTCAAATCTCGGTGGCAGCTAACTATTTTTTATTGATAAGTTGAATTTATCTGTATGTATGTCTTTCCAATTGATGCGTTTAATTTATATTAAATATGTTACTTGTTAATTTACATCAAAAGAGTTATAGAATATTTAATACAATTAATTTGAAGTAGAAAATTCTAAACTTTTAGGCCAATAATGTTGACTATTTTTAATAAACTATAATTGTCACGCGAATGTTTATTACTAACTCTGAAAATGCTTTCCACTTTACTAATAACTTCAATTCTGTTACCGCCATTAGCTATTTTCATTATGGTCAGCTGAAAGTACATTATTTGAACGAGTCTCGACCACGGTTGTTTCAATTTTAGAAAGAGTAAATAAATTGAATTTCTGCCCGCCGCGCTAAATTTTCGAAGAAGTTTATTTATATTGAGCCTTTTATTTTATTTTTGGAAATATTTTTCTATTCATTTGACAGGATTGGAATGGAGCTATCGGTACCGTAATCTTTGCTAGAGATCAGGCAGGCTTTAGGTTTAGAGCTCTGCGGATTTGTTTATTCGCTAGGCCTAACATTGTTAACATCAATTTGTTTTTTTGGATATCAATCATCTGAAAGAATTGTAATATTTATTTTATAATAAATTTATCTTTTTTTAATATTTTAAAATACTTTTGACACTGACCCATATAAATTTCGGAGATTTAATTGAGATAATTTCTGTACTAATATTATGTTAACGTATTTCGTTTTGGTCTGGAGATAATCTCAGAGATCAGCTTGAAATAGGAGACAAAAACTCAAACCCATGTACACGATATTTGAGTTGTCAGTTTTGACGTTTAATATACAATAAGTATGAAGTTAGACATGAAACGGGAAATCTTTGAGTCTATGAGCATAATCCAGACCTGAGAGATAGTCTCGAGTCAGAAATCTCACTAAAATCTTATCCGTAGACCATGTAGAAAAGTATGTAAGATAAGCCTATCAATCCTATGATTTTATAAAAAATCACCAAATAGCATGTTATTTGTGATAAAATATAATAATGATTACTTTTGAACTTTAGTAGGTTAGTTTTCTTAGAAGAGTTAGAAGAGTTAACGCGTCAATTGTAAGAATTAAAGTGGTTTCGATTCAAAAGTGATGAATATGAAAATCACTTCGAAATTGAGCAACTATCATAAATTAGAGCAGTGGAACATCAAAACAACAATAAAGCAATTCATCACCAGAAACCTACAATCAAGACACATTAATATTTCCCATCGAGGGGTGCCTTTGTAAAATCAAAACAATGCCTTTGAAAAAAAAATCCCCGACTGTAATCGGACGTCAAATCTGAAATCATAAATCTTAGTCTAGTAGAAAATTCAAATCACCTATATCCATGCTAAGCTGTTCAAATACTATCCACACGAAAACCATATTGGCCTTTCGAAATTAGAAGTCCTCAGGCGAGCTTTCAAACCAAATAATAGTTTTTCTCTCTCTAATATTCAGATTACTTGGGAACTGGGTGGGTGCGTAATAATATATTTAAAAAAATACTTATTATCATGGAATATAAATAGTTTTGTAAATTTAAATGTACATAATTAAACAATCAGCCCTTTGTTTATTTTCGGGATCTTGAAAATTATATTATACTATACCTATGCAAATGTTTAATTATTATTTGTTTTCTAGCAATATGTATTTCTTTTTAATCATCCACACATACTTTTTTATGAGATTAATGAATTGCCTCCATACATCAGTTCATCGTATATTATTATGTTTTAAAGAGAAAACATTATTATTTTTAGGAGAACAAATTCTTATTGTGAAGTTGTAATTATTCAGAACATAGGTTTATGATATTTTAAATATGAATTAAATATATTAATTAGGAAGATATACATATAAAATCAATTTTATCGAAAAATATTGTTGTTGCGCCACCGGGATTCAAACCTGGATCTCTTTCCAAACCGGGGAAGGTGCACTATCCAACTATGCTATTTTATATGTATATCTTTCTAATTAATATATTTAATTCATATTTTACATTATTATTTATTCATAAATATGCTCTGAAAAAAATACAACTTCAGTTGTAATTTTTTCAGAACATAGTTCTGTGATATTTTAATATAAATTAAATGCATCAATAAGAAAGAAATATCTACATACAGATAAACTCAATCTATCGAAAAAATATTTTAGCTGCCACCAAGATTTGAACCAGGAAGAGATCCTGGTTTAAATCCCGGTGGCAGCTAAAATATTTTTTCGATAAATAGAGTTTATCTTTCTAATTGATGTATTTAATTTGTATCATCATATTATGTGTTCAAATTACTTTAATATTCACCATTGTTTGACTATTTAAAGTGTATTTGGTCAGTGATGATGCACAGTGCTTACTTGAGATACTCTAAATTTATTGTCCGACTCTAAATTTATTGAAGTATGAATAACTACGAAGCGGAAAGTAAAGTACGAAGTTATGGCGAACGATTTCATCAGGCTCGGGTTCGAAAATGACGGCTCAGCAGGACGCTCGCATTACAGCCCGCTGATGGCGCTAGCTACGTCTGCCGTGTCGTCAACGTAACTTCATAATAAATAAATGGCGCCCGCATGCGTTTTACTACATATATTTTAATACCATTATGATTAAATGAGTAATTGATAAAATTTATTAAACAAATATGAAATTAGTATTTTGTCAATTTAAATGTTGAAATTAAATTAAAGCAATGTGCTTTTTCAGTCAACAAATTTAAAAAAATACATTTATACAATATTCATATTTTTGTGATATAAAAAATGTCAAATAATGGTTTTGAACTTGTTTTTTGTTTCCGACTTTCCTGACCTATATTATCAATTTTATTACAACAGTAGCCAAAGTTTTGATGGATACAATTACTTACTCAAGTGCTTAATCATAAATGTCTTATATTAAAACTCCGTTTGCCGCTTTACTGGAAAACAAAGTGTTTTTAACATCTCTTTACGTAATAATTCAAAAATTATACTTATGATATACTCACAAATATCTGTATGTATATTACGTATGTATAATATATTCGCTAGATTAAGAAAATACATCACATTATGGTGCGTAATAATATTTGGAAAACATACGTTTTTTTATCTTCCATTAAAATTTACTTACAACATTCCAACTAAATTCCGAGAAGTGATGAAATAATTTAATATTTATATAACAGACTAGAAGTTAGTTGTCTTAAGACGTTATTCTAATATTATATAATCTAATTGATTTGTAGGATATCATTGTTCATCTAAATCTAGAAGACAATAATTGATTTATCTCTATATATATCAACTATTATTTTAATGATTAATATAAGCAATAAATGTAAAATATTCATATTTATCTGACTTAAAAATCGCACAAGTCTACTTGTACAATGAGTTTACAGCACCGGAAAGAGCGTTTTTATTTTAGCACCATAAGAAAATGTTAATGAGGCTTTGACATTCATTTGTGAATTGTGTTTTAGCAGCAGGTATGGTTATAATGTTTATATTATACATAATTTCATACCTGACTTCTGTAGAGTACCGCGATGACGTCAATGTAAAAGACAAATATCAACATTTTTGATAGGAGACCAAATCAAAAGCGTTAATGTTTGTCTTTACAATGAAAATCTTTTAATTGAAATTTGCCGTCCTCTACGTAAGGTGTATGTTGTTTTTAAATACCACAAGACCCTCGTGCGAGGTATGACAATTTAGGATTTTAGCAGATACAGAATAAATATTATGTTCTAAGTCGACGAATCGATTTCTCGCAAAATTTAAAGCGTAGCTCGGGCTATGTGTGAGATGGCACCGCGCTGTTGAGACCAAATGTGTTGCATGCCTAATCGACCCAATTCGGCCACCAATAAGTTTTCTAATATGTGACGATAGCGATCACCATTAATGGTTACAGTATTGTCTTTTACATCCTGAAAGAAATTGGGCCCGATGTTCCGCCGGCCCTCAACACACAGTAACCTTGCGTGAGTGCAATGGTCATTGGCGTATCAATTGTGGATTTTCAGAGCCTCAATAACGGATTTTTTGTTTAATAATGAGCTACGTCGCTCATGATGATTTTTTTCCAAAAGTCGGGGTCATCAATATTGAGCTGTAAAACATGTGCGTTCCAATTTCTTCGACGTTAAATACTTCATAATAAATTGTAATTAAATACTCTCAACGACTATCAAATACAAACTTACAAATATTTGCCAAACCAAAATGGCGGCTAAACAAAATCGGTCTGGAACTTAATATTCACCCTGTATAATCTAATTAATTTCTCTGGTGCGGAAAATGTATCCTCAACCCTTAGTATCACCAACATGTGAGCATGTGGAAGACCTCGTTTTTGGAAATTAATTGCATAGTACCAAGGTCTTGACTTACCAAATAAATTATTTACTGTGAAATTATCTATTTATGGCTTTAATTTGGTTCTGAAGACAAGTGTCACCAAATCTAGGCGATCTGCCCACCGGATGTCGGATACCGGATACTAATTTCCGACCAATTTGGATTTGCGGTGAATGTAATTAGGAGATCTAGTGCGCAATGTGGTGCAATGATGTAATTACTTTATAAAATATTACTGAAAATAAATTATTTTTCACTTTTGAAAAATACAAATTTCAATGTTCCCTCTAATTTTAGATTACGTTGTGCGCATGAAAAATCTTTTGTGCAATTTTGAGGACCAATGCTATTATTTGTGCACTGGGGAAGAAAATAAGTATATATTACCATACCAGTATAAGGTTACTGGGAGGGCCTGGCTTGATCACATTACTAATAAGTGAAGAGAACTAAAAATAACTATCAAGAAAAGTTGTATATTTCGGTCACATTCTCCACAATGAAAAAAATGATATTTTATAACTCGTTATGCAAGAGAAGATAGAAGGCAAAAGAGGCGTAGGTAAAAGTAGATTAAATTAGATCTTGGTTGTATTACCTCAGAAAGTGGTTCTATATCAAAAATGTTGGTGGTCTTACACAGAATAAATAATCAACATAATTTCATTTTTCATTTTCAGTGCCGATAAATATATTTTATTATTTATTTTTATATTTTTAAAATAACATTCCTTTAAAACTTGCATTAATATAAAAATCCTTAAAGTAACCAATATACCAGAAAGTACACTTATTAATACTACATTACATTTACACGCAAGCATGTTGGCCGCTTCCTACCTTGCTAGGTACATATAAAGTACCTGTTCTGAAGTAGGTAGCCATTAGGTTCCATAAGCTAGAATATAAGTTGGAACGAAGGCAACAATTTAAATTAAATGGATAAAATAGAAAAATCAAAAATCAAAAAGGAGACGTAGAGAATAAATAAAATGAACAAAGTAAAATTTTTGATACAGACTAAAGACATGTAAAAAGTAAAAGAAAAGAAACAAGCAAGGAGCAAACAAAACATGATAAGTACGAGGTAGGATGTAAAGACAAAAAAAATTACATAAAATGAGTAGCTTTGATAATTTAAGGAACTCTTCCAGCTGACTTCTTCCAATTTTGAAAAGCCATTCCTTTATAAGCACGTAGAATTTAGGATACAATACCATTGCCATCTTTTGTAGTAGCTTATTGTATATCCACGGTTATATAAAACATGTATGTCTTTGAGCAAATGAGGTTTTCATTAACGGGACAGCTAGTTTTCTTTGAGTTTTTGCCCGACTACACTTAGAATATGTGATGTGCGCAGGGTTCTGATTTCATGTATGTCTTTGAGCAAAATCTTTATGAATAATTGTCTGATGGTTTATCACCTTGTGTTTTTGAAATAGCGGCTCTGATACGTGCTGAAAGGATTTATTGAGAATCATTCTAATTATGGCTATTTGAATTTTAATCATTGGGTCGAGTATTGTATACTAGCCTACTATACCATATACTATGATGCTATGACAGTATGCGGAATATACATTACGTATTACGCATACTGAAACATGTTTGCCAACTTTGATAGAAGGCGAAACATGAAGAAGTCTTGTTAAAATTTTTGTGCGCGCTAAATTTTTTTGTGTGTCCTACACCAAATCGTGTGCGCGCGCACACCTGCACATCGTTGAAATAACATTGATCATAATAATACCACGTATAAAGATGTACAATTTTGAAACAAATCCTATTATATTAATTTCTTCAATGAGCAAAAAGGTTGTGTCCGTTTAATTCGCATTTTAATGGAAATTGACACTTGACCCCGATGTAATGAAGCCATCCTTTTTTTTTCTCAATGTTAATTTATTATAATAATCAAAATATCTTATTTAACCAAGCTTCATCTATAATATATATACGTGTAAAATAATTCCAGCACTCGTGTATTTACATGACAGCAAAAAATTTTGGCCTATTTTTCATCTCAGTTGACAGGAGGTGAAGTCTTAAGGTGAGGACTGTATAGAAGATCATTAAGATAAATCGTTCATCTTGGGTTCTATCCACCAAGATGAAATTAACTTACCAATACGTAATTAAATTAATATCGGTAGATTTATACGATTTATTATCTCGCAACAAATTTTATAGGGGTATTAATATAATTACCTATAAAGAGGTTACCCTTAAGAGGTTTATTAATTTAGAAACATACTCGCATGTTGCTTACCGCCACAAAGCTAGAAACTGCTCTCCGTGGAGCAATTTGAACAGAAAATAACATTTCATAGGCATTTAGGACTATAAATATTCTTAAAAATAGAGGTGTTAAAATAAATTAATAAATTCATTACGTAATTATATGATTTTTCTGTTTCTATGAAAAAACAGATCAAATTTTAACATGAGAGTCAAAGAGAATTTACGATGTTAAAATATTAATGGTTTTTCAGAATTTTCATTTCATTCATTTATTAGAAAATAATCATATTTTTAATAAAAATTTGAGATTGTCTGTTTTACATATAAACAATTTTGGTCTTAATTGAATAATTTAGAATCATTAGAAATAAGTGAAGCTTGTAAAATTAACCAAAATATAATAAATAACCAACTTAATTTTTATTTCCACATCTTTCATCACTGTTACAATTTAAGATAGGTACTAGATATAATTTAAAATAATATATTTTTTTATATAGAATTTTAAAAACAATATAACAATTTGATATATATATATATGGTTTTAGTTAGTTAATTTCACATCCTGATGAAGGAAATTGTATTTTCCGAAACCGGTTGGTGTATTTAATATAACTCATAAAGTGGTTAAAAACAACTAATTTACCATCACGCCGTTTCCCCGCGGGGGTAGCAGAGTGGTTAGAGTGCCACATTTTGCTGTCCTGACACACAATTCTCGCCTCATCCACATTCATACATCGATTATTGAGGCTGTCGTGCCAAACCTTCTGCGGACGTTCTCTATTTATTATGCTATCAACACGTGCGTCATATATCTTTCTTATAAATAATCTATGTAAAAATTAATAAAAAGCACAGTGTAAAATTTACAACCAATGTAAAAAATATGCAAATAATTTGATTTTAAATAGTTTAATGGTCCCAGGAAAAGTACTGACTTCAATAAAATTGATTATTGTACGGTGAATCAAAATGTACATCAAATGTTGATAATATATATAGTCTCATTCAGAGTTTTAAACTATATTTCCGCACTCTCACATGCTAAGATTAAATCAATACACTAATAATACAATATATTTTTCGAAACGTTTATTCTCGCATGAAATATCATTTTTCTTCTCACATGTAAGTTACCATAATTGTCGAAATGATTAAATGAATAAATTGAAATTCAGTTTTTTCTGAACCGGCATATCTGCAATGTTTTGTAATGTGGTCATAAATTGTGGAGAAAACTTAAGTATGGCAAAAAAAAGATTCACAGGCTTCGCTTACGTTCTCAGAGAAAAACCACGATAAATTTCATTCTATGCAAATAAACATTATATTTTTTAATACATTTTATGAGTCAGAATATTTTATAATATCGAATATACATATATCGCTTTAAATAGGTAAATTTTATAAACATTATTATGTAGTAATGATATAACTCAATAGATGATTCAATTGGGTAGAGAGATAACAACATCAACATTTTTTTTATTGTCCCTAATCTTACTCTTTAATTTTTATTAAATAACAAGAAAAAGAACTGGCTATTTTAACACACACCATTTAATGTATAACGCCTAGAAAAGTAGCTAGGACAATGATTTATACCTATTGCATTCCATTCAGTAAACTAATAAGTGTTTTATATTATTGTATGTTCATTTCTGATGTTCTAAAAATGTATGACAATAAACGTTTATCTTATCTAATTCATGTAATTTCATCATGAAGATATTGATTTATTAAAAGTAATTTTAATTAGGTTAATTTATTGAAAAATGCTCGTGCTAACTTTCAATATTTCTTTTTTTTTTTAGTAAGCGGATCTTATCTACATTTAAAGGAAAACAAAAGGAATTTTGCAATTTTGTGTTAGGAAAACAGGAAAGAGAATGTTTCCTGCTAGAGGAAATTATGGTTTTCTTGCTCATTAAAAGTGTAAATCGACTGCTGTTAAAGTGATTTTAACTGAGGACTGAAAAAAAACAATTATCCAGTTATCCACTTACCATCCGAAAAGGCGTTCGATAGAGTTTAGCCGGATCCTCATACATATAGTTCTTTATTTAAAAAATTGTGGATAAATAATAAAAAAAAAACAATTATTAATATTTATTAAGTTAAGAGTCTACAAGTATTTATTCAATTTGTCCTTCTGAAAAATAACTTTCTAATAAAGAAATCATTAAAAATAATAATGTAATTTAAAAAAAATGATTTCTGAAATTATACGCTTTTCTGCGAGTTTTAAAAGAAAAGTAGTTTCCAAAATGGTAAACCTACCTCAAAAGAAAATTTATCAGAAATTGAAAAAAAAAGTCAATTTTGTTTTTAAGAATATGTGCTATTAATATAATTATAAATATTATACACATTAATAGTAATTCTAAATAAATATTTAAAAAAAAAACACTTTAAATTCTATAATTATATTCATTTACGTTTGGGTGAAGCGAAAAAGCTATCTATTGTCATGGATATAAATATGTATACTGTATTAGAAAACAATAATTTTATCAACATGATTTTAATTTATATATTCTACAAACGTTTTATAATGTGGTTAACCTCTTGTTAAAGACAATGTATTCTTAGACCAATTTCGTTTACATATTATATATGCTTATGTATAACTAGATTATTTAATTATAAATATATTCATAAGTTAAAAATTATAACATATTTTTAAAATAGCTAATGGAGTTACAAAACATTGCTGTTATTAAATAATTCGTAGACTTTAAATTTTGTATAGAATTTTTCTTGTTTACTAGAAATATCCTCTAACATTTGTTATTTTTTTCCAGGTGTTCTAATGAGACTTTAAAAAAAACAGGAAGTGCATCCTCACAATGATACTTTAAAAATCTGTGGAATCTTTCATCCACTTAATTGTTAAAAGGTTTCTTCGATGTTGTTGTATTTAGTGATTGTCGATTGATTATATTCAGTGAGTATTGGTAAATATTAAATTATGCCGAATCGTCTCTGTGGCTGTTAATCGCTATGTTATTATTTAGACACATATTGATGGCGTAATAAATGAAGAACCAAGCTCCTCTTCAAATGAATCAATATAATGATGGATAAGGGTTTGTTAGACAAACAGAAACGCTGCCTTCAATGTGTTTACTCCAAACCACACGTTTTCCCTTTTAAAAATCGAACGATGGAGATGACGTCATTAAACCCTTTACATCACAAGGCGGGATTCCATTAATAACCTACTAGAATCTCCGTGGTATTGTGTTTTAAAGAATAAAAAGTTCTTCCAAAAGTGATTGGTGGCTAAATTTCCAAAATGGCTATGGTACTATCTCAAAAAACGAAGATGGTGTGCGGTGCATTGTTGACTTTCATGTTGTTGGGAACCGTGCTAGTGACCGGTTCGGCACTCGGGTGGTTTAGCCCCGGAGGTTCGGGAGAGACATCTGGCGAGCTGGCTGCGAAGCTCAGCCAGCGGAGGCTTTACGGAAATCAGGTTACTACTTTATATATTATTTTATAAATCTAGTGTTAAAAATCTAGAAAATAAAATACATGACGAAGGAGCACACCACGTGTAATATTATAAGCAGCGACGGCAAGCATGTAATATATATCTATTTTTATGTATAAATATTTATGAGAATATTTAGATTTGAATATCTACAAAAATAATATTTAAGTACTACTATTAGTATATTCGTATTTCATGTTTTATCAATATTTTTTCAGAAATTGCATCATATTAAAAATGAATATTTTAAATATTAACTTCTTAAGATGATATTATGCAAAACTATAATCATTGTTATATAAGGTTCTTAAAGATTTTATTCTTCAATCTCAATATAATTAACAAAATTTTGATAGAAATAATGTGTTATTTTTCTTCACATATACATAAATGAACTTGAAACTCACTGTACCCAGAATTCTGTATACAGATGAATAGTAATTATATAAAATACTGAGACATTGAAAGATGTACTGAATTGTGTAGTAAACGGGATGTCAGAGATTTGTCACATATAGTCCATATTAGGATTTTCCACGTCAAATGACTATAGAAATCAATCTATACACATTATACTAAATTGAAAAGTTAAATAACTCGGGTGCTTTAATTTTAAATGCTTATGTAAGAAAATTGTTAACAATTGATTCTACAACCTGGACACTTTTAGACTATCGCTTCAATATTACCAAGCTCGAATGTATCGTATATATAACTTCTATTGTCCAAGCGATCGTATTGATATTTTTTAACGATGCAAATACAATACAGTTCTGTATAAAATTTATTAGTCAAATTGTAAACAAATACTGTTCAATTATTATATTTTATTCAGACATCGTTTATTTTATGTCATTCAATTTTATTTTTAAGTGAACGTTTGTAAGAGAAAATTTATTTGATAGTGAGTGTAGGCCAAATGACACGACCTACAAGAACCTATCAATCGACCTATGCTTACAATATTTTTCCGTGGGATTATCGAACCAAATACAATATTCACATGCAGTGAGTCAAATTTTACTTTTAAATATATTTTTATTTAGATATTTGAGTAGATTTTTTTTCTCTCTTCTTTTATAATACTGAGGGTTACAACAACTAGTCAAAATGCTGTGGACATTATTTGAATATACCTACATACATGTATGTATATACATAATATTATTTTTAAATTAATCAAAAACTTATTTTGTTAAAAATGGAATTCCCATTTGTGAGATATTTCAACATCCAGGGAAACAACCATTGTCAAATAATTCAATTTATTTTTATTTGTTTGTTATCATATCACTTGTAGACTCTTGTTATGAATTATACTAATCTTTAGCTATTAAAGAGATAAAAATATTTAAGCTTTGAGCTAACACCTTATATTCAATCAATTCAAACCATGTGAGTACAATCTGATTTGTAATTTTTGTTCATGTACTTACGATTTCGGTAAATACACATCTATTTTTCTAGCTATTATTTTTATTTGAATAGATGTACAACACTATTATTTAAACGTTAAATGAAATTTGTATTTTATCAACCTCTTCATAATGTCAAAATTTAATTGCCATTTTATGCAATACAATATACATACTAAAATATAATTGACTGTTTCGGTAATAAATCTTCACGTCTGCTTAAAGTTAATAATATAATTTACTTCAAATCGCATAGATTTTGTTATCCAGACATTTAAATTTATAAAGATGTTGATCGTTTAGTACGCACTTTTAGTACGCAGTATCTAGTTCCAATATCTATTTATAATTACCTAGGTCTGGATGTTAAGAACACCAGAAAATTTCGTGAGAACGTAAACCACACGCAAGTATACTCGAATAAAGTAATTCTATAAATGTCTGGCAAAAATCATCTTAACTGGATATGAAAAAATATTGCGACATTCTAATTCATAAAGTCCCGTTGCCAAAAGTTGATGAATATTATTTATTGACAGATAAAAATTTTATGAAATTGAAAATTTAATAATTATAATCTATGAAGATGGCATCAAGTGAATAGTGTGAATAGGTTTGATATTTTGTAAAACGTAGATATTAAATATATTGTAATACAACAAGTTTTAAGAAGCTATATTGATCATTTAGCACGAATTTGATAAAAATATCGAAACATTTTTTGTTACAGTTCTCCAGCATTGTAACGTGAATAAAATACTTTCATAAGTCTGATGATAGCTGGTGGCGCTATCTGTACTATGTATGTCTATTATAAATAGGTATCAACTGCCCATGTGGATAGTAAATTAAATTAATATCAAATCCTACCAAGTACTGCAGTAAATTTAAAAATAAGTTTTTTTTTCCGAAATATCTCCTTGTTCTAAAATAATACTCAACATTTTTTGCTGACGCTGAGGGTGATTAACTTTCCTGCCACCCACCACAATATTTTATTGCTTTCGAAATTATTCAAAAACATTTTTAGATTTTACACTTCGGGCATGCACTTTCGCAAATTGTGTGCATTTCTATGTATCAGAGTTGCACCGAGCCCGCCGCGCCGCGCCGCGCCGTAAACCGGCGTAACTTTGTCTTCTGGGGCCGCCGCTAGCGAGCGCAGTTCCCGTGAGAGTACGCGTAAGAAAAGTGCATTTTTGTATTTCATTGCATCCGTAACACATCATTACTTTTTTTTTAAACGCTTTGTGTGCGGTTTTTCAAAAATACGTACATTTTTTGATAAATTAAGTAATGCTAGTAATTGAAGAGCAAATTTTCAAAAATTTCTATGACAAAGTTCGGAGATAATGAATTAATTTTACAACATACATGAGAACATTAATTTGTTTATGTTTTATTTTTATTAATATTAATTAATTATTAATCTATATTATAATAAAAATAAACTTAAAAATCGCTATATCAATGATGCGGAAAAGTTTTTAGCGGAAATTTTTTATTTGCTTTTGTATATCTGCAAAATGATAGAGTTATAAGAGAAAGGTTATGAACGGTATTCTCTGATTATAGGGTAAATAGTAACCTTATACACCCACGCATCGCTATGCGAAGGAAGTTCTGCGTTTGTTAGAATCAATGGATTTGGAAATGACCAAGGGTTTAAAATAGGGTTGTGTAATGTCTCCATGGCAGTTTAACTTGTTTATGGATAATGTGCAAAAGAATTGGAATGTATGAATATAGGAGCAATAATTGGCGATTTGATTATATGCTGTTTATTGTAAGCCGATGGTGCAATATTAAAGGCAAATAATGAAAAATAATTACAGAGTCTTCTAGTGAGTGGAATGTATGATCTACGCAAGGAAAGTGACCTTATTATAAATGTCAACTAGTTGAAAATGATGGTATTCAATAAAGAGAAAAGCAAAATACAGTGCAAAATACTTGCAGGTAATGAAGGTTTGAAACAAATAGATGAGTTTATGTATTTGGAAAGTATGTTTGATAGACTCGAAAATGCTGAGAAAAATATCGAAAGGAGGGTGACTTTAGGAAATAAAGTAAACGGTGCTTAGAATTATTTATTATTTTTCCGGTTTAATTTATATCAGGCTAGTTTTCTGTTTATGAATAAACAGCATCATTGTGTTATTTTCTATATCCAGATAATGATAATTTAGAGTCGCATTTTATTATTCTGACTTAGTTGTTTCTCTTCTTACACTTCTATTTAGAGAACACGTCAAGGACGTGAAAATAATGTAGAAGGTTTAAATTTCTTGTCAGTGTAACATAAGTAAATGAAAAATCTTTATTAAATCTGTATGTGTAAATATAAACATTATCACTAGAAATGAAAGATATATTGTGGACATATTATTTTCCACAAACATCAGTTAGTCCTAATTATATTTTAAGTTGGTACGCATATGCCTAAACAGACTATCACAATAATTCATAGAATACCTTAGTATATAACCACTAAGTTTTATATAATAAATTAATCGGTTTCAGAATGAACTATTATTCCTTCGTGCATGAATTGTTAAAATATCTAATCACAAAGTCATTGTTTCAAGAACATATTAGAAATAATTTATACAAAACATACTTGATTGAAATATTTTTTAAATTCAAATAATTTAGCAATGGATGAGTTTGTGTGTACTATTCATACAATTACTTTTAAAAATGTGCCAAAAGTGTTTTAAAACCAGGTCATCATTTTTCCTCTCGTTATTACTGCGGTCGTCTCCCTCACACCTCGGGCACCCGGAGACCATCTATCCTTCTATCAAAAACTCCAAGGCAAGAATCGCTTTATCTTGGTAGCACTGGTGCGACGAATTCCCATTAGGATAATTAGTTGGATGACGGCTGCTAGCGCCATCTGTGACCAAACCTCAAAATCTACGTTGGCGGTAAAATATACATTTATCCATTGTTTAAGCAGATAAAAAATCTTGCGACACTTTATCCTGGAAAACTTCACTCGTTATTAGATTTATTCGTGATGAGACTGCTTTTCGTAACAAGTTTTTCATTCGTTATTTCTCACGAACTGTTAATAAAAATTTACGATAGTTACTGTGTATCAAATCATTTAAAATACTTACAGTAACCAAAAGTATTAAAATTATTTACAGAATATTATTAAAACAAATCAATAATTTATTTTCAAAAATAATTCTGACACAATTGACAATAATTTTATATATATTTAATAAGTTATTGATCACTCTGATGAAGGAAAAAGATTATTTAATATATATGGAATTTATAACGTATAAAGTACACTGTATAATTTTATTAAAACAAATCTGGTATATCGTATTGGAAAAGCAATTTTAAAAGAAAATAAGGTGAGTACATTTTTTGTTTTCAAAAGGGTAAAGCAATAAAAACGTGGTTGTGTCACTCTTCACTCAGGTCAAAGGGTGTAGCAGAAAAGGCTACCACGTGTTTCCAAAAAATAAATATAAAAAGAGCCTCAGGATAAACCGAGACCATATGTCAAGGAAAGATAAAAACATTTTTTTATTTCTTGAAAGTAACATTCCTCATAGGAGCGTAATAAACAAGGGCCATCAAGGCTCCGCGTAGGTACCGGAGTATTTCACAATTTATTTTCACCATCAAATTTGCGGGACTACTTTATTTGAACAATGTGATTTGAGATAGAAGCGTATTTATCTTTCTGTGTATCAATAATATCACCATTGAAATTCCTGCAGTATATGGAATTTGCAACATTCAGGCATTCGTAATGATTCAAATATCTATTACTTCAGAATCGTCCCCAAAAATTATTATAACTTGTATATGTTACACTGATTTCTGCATTAATTAGTATCTGACAATCAACTAACATTAGCAATAACAAATTTACATTATGTATACTTTAGAATCTGCACATAAATATTTTATAACAGTAACAATTTTAGTGATATACAGAAAACATCTGTTTCTATCACGAACATAGGTATTTAGTTACTCGGAATTATTTTTTGTTAAAAATTTAAGATTCCAAAAAATTGGAGACAATATGAGGGGTATAAAATCAAATACAACAATCTTGGAAAAATTGATAAAATATCGTATGAATGCAAAAATTTAGCCAAGTCACTCCACAGCTCGTAAACAAACATTTGAATCGCATTATGCAATAAAATATCATTTTTAAAGTTCACATGAAAGCAAAGATTTTAGAATTTAAATTCTCATTTCCTCTATATACATGACTATTAAAAAGGTTTTAAATTAATTTTGAAATACATTTTATAAGTTTAGAAAGTTTTTCTATAAATCTATTGGTAGAAGACTGGCTTTGCTTCTAAACCCCTCAAAAGTAGCCTTTTGTAAATGATAGATCTATCATTTTGTTTTTAAAAAGCGAAAAAGTATTTATTTCCCACCGGGGATACTCAAAAATTTGTATATTGTATGGAAGATATTCCAGATTAAATAAAATGTATTGATTTATCCTGACTTCGCTTAGCATATAATACTCAAAAGGTTTTTGGGATTCATGGCTTAAAATAAAGTTTCACGAAAATTTATCCGGATACTTTTGATAAATTTGTTTGAGTAATTACACATTTTTTTATTTATTTATTTTTATTTTATAATTAACAACCTACTTATTATTTTTTTATTTTGGTCAGATCTTTTTAATTATAGTTACTATTTATTTTAATTTTCTTTTGATAATTTCCTGTGTTTATTCTACTCCCAGTATACACATTTGTATAATTAAAATGTATTATTATTTACTTGCATATGTAGTTTACTTATTTGCATATATTATTTACTTGCATACTATTTATCCATACTAATTAAATTTATTAATTAGAAATATATACATATAAAATTAAAATCAATTCGAATCTGGGTCTCTTTCCAAACCGGGATATATAAATATAATATCACAGACCCATGTTCTGAATAATTACAACTTCACAGTAAGAATGTGTTCTCCTTAATAATATATAAGTTGTATTAATGTGTCCAAAATTTAATTAAAATTAATTGTTAATTCTGGCGTCTGCCAACGATTTACTCAAAGGTATATGAGATTCTGTAAGAACAAAGTAGATGGCTTTCAAATAATGGAACGATAGATATATTAATTTGAAAAATGGAACATATGGGTTCCAAAATTTTTCGTCAAAAGTACTATCGATGTAGTATAGTTGGATAATGCACTTTCTCCGGTACGGAAAAGATCCAGGTTCGAATCTCGGTAGCGCAACAACAACATTTTTCGAAAAACTTAGAAAGATATACATATAAAATCAATTTCATCGAAAAATTTTGTTGTTGATACCGGGATTCGACATATTTATATGTATATCTTTCTAATTAATACATTTAATTAGTATTTAAAATATTACAAACCTATGTTCTGAATAATTACAACTTCACAATAATAATATGTTCTCTTAATAATTATTTTTTCATTTTACTATATTAAGACATTAAGATTAGTTAATTAGAAAACGACCATGTTTTTTATATTTTTATAAGAACATAATTACCACATATATATTAATTATAATGAGTACTTACCTAATAAATTATAGTATTTACAACAAAAAAAATTTCATAAATAATAATATGATACCTGTAATGTTATATAGTATAAACAAATATTATTAAAAATTCATTCATGCGTACAATAGAAGGGCCATTTGTGGTTTAAACTTGTTCGGTCCAGAGGGTGGGTAATCTTCCCCTTTCTCTACGTCTTTCTATGTTGCCAACCGCAACAAATTTATTCAGGCTTTCATCTTGTCGCATCTAATTTAAATTTTAAAGATTGTAATTTTTTTTTTAAATCTTCAAACTGACAAAACAATGTTTAATCTTTTTGTTCATGTCAGCACTGACTAACTTATAGTGGGCTTAATTAAATGAGACTTGGCCTGTGATGCATCTCCACAAGTCTTTGCAGCTGACGCTAGGGTCTCTCCAGCTAGATCCAACATATCTATCGACCACTGTGACACTTTTCCATGTCTTTTTCGCTCCAAAATTGTACCCAAGATAATCTCCTTTTCTGGGTTGACACTTTGACCCATAATGTGGCCGAATCATTAGAATACTATTTTATGAATGGATTTGTTACAAGATTGAGGCATTCGTGCCTACAGAGTACGTAAACATCCTTCTTTAGTATTACATTTCGAAGTCTAAGTCTCTATTGTATACATGAACAATTAGAAAGACGAGAGTGTGAACCAACTTAATTTTAGGTGCTTGCTTGATGTTACTGTCTTATCATATTATTTAGCTTTAGCTTATATACATCATTGAATTTTCTGAGTTCGTTATCAGTGCGCCCAAATAAATTACCTCTTAAACAGCATGGAAAGCATGGACACTTAGCGAAGAAATAACATTAATATTAAATAAATAAATTACAATATAATGTATATATAAACAATGAAGCTAAATCACAATTAACAAATTAAGGTGACATTTAAGTAAAGGATAACAAAAATAAATAACATTAGCAGAAACAAATAAACATATGTGTTACCAACATTTGAATATGTCCAAGAACCCACAATTACTGGATTTTCATCTACAAAAGCGTTTTTATTAAATAAATATAAGATATATCATAAAGACGAAGCTATTATTTATTATATTTATTGGAAAATGTATAGAAATATGAGGTAATTAAATATAACAAAAATATCTTCATCTCTATGAGATATCTGATATTTATTTATCACATATCCAGGTATTTGGAAAGTTTTCTGTGATTTGTGATGCATTAGTATGATCTAAAATTTATTTCTGAACCAAACTGCTTGCTTACTAATTTTTGTAAAATGATTTCTAGTTTAATCTCTGTTCTGGTCATAAACGTGATACCATTTCTTTACACGAGGGGGTGGGGAAAATAAGGGATGCAAGAAGGGTGGAAACAATTCGGAGATGGACAGGAATAGGGGGCAGGGGGCGATCACCCAGAACCAGAAAACACGACACACTTGTGAAATGCTCGTTTCGATATTTCTTAAACTGGATCCACAGGTCCTCTGGCTCTAGAACACGAAGTACACTTGGACATACACTTTGGGTGATTGCGCGATAGTGTCAAACAATACCTTATGCAAGATGTGCATCACTAAATCGGTTCGCACTGTAGCGAGAAACCGATTACATATAAACATAGCAGGTCCCACATCCCACATAGCAAGATGATGATTCACAGCAGTCAACGCACTCAAATGGTAAACGCTATCCCGACAGTTCGAAGAACCACCATCAAATCTAGAACCACGGAGAACACACCATAGAAAATATCATATTCTGGTTGTAGGTGGAGGGGGGTAGTGGATAGGTAATAGACAAGAATTATATCTACGCGTTCACGTGCGCGCAAGACGGCGATCGGCGATCCACACATCATAAATACTGCACATCATAAATGATTAACAGTAACTACAAAAAGTAAAAACATGTAATATACCAGTACAAAATTTTTCAATGATAATCGATTATAAATTGTATTTTTACCTATACCTGTATATATATATATATACAAGAGACACCCACCTTTACCGTTATTCATCTTAATTGAGAAACTGGGAGTGCTTTTGCTTCACAACTAGGGGAAAAGTGGAAAGGATAGTCAGGAGGAGCTTTTAATTCAGAACGAAGAAAACGTACCATTAAAAGGGTTTACGGAGTAACGTGTCCAGCATAATTGTTGAGTCGCTTCGTTGTATGTTTAGTCATTACGCTGAAGTACTCTTAATGAGAAGCACAAGAAACGTAGTCCAGGATTAGAAAGCGATTGGTGTACATTTTTATTTTCAAATACAGTGCTTGCAATACGAGTTTTTTCCAGCATATGAAGTCATATATACATTACAACATGATTAAGTATAAAAATAATACTTTTATTATAAGGCATTAGAACAAGTTTATTATAACTTTTTTGCATGTGAAGTAATGAAAGCTTGTATTTAAATTATATTTTATACAGAATATTTGGTTTGTCCACCTTCTGGTATCGAATCAATTAATTATTTTGTTTGATACTAGAAGGTGAATATTAACACAAGATAAATATGTCCATTGCGGATCACAGGTTTTTTTTTACAATAATCTTGTCAATAGTAATTTTCAACTCCCGGTTAACTTGTGTCATCTTCTTTCCCTTAACCCGCCACATTTAAGCTATATAATAGCAAATTTCTTGAACGTCAATGGTATAAACTTGTAACGCAATATTCCTTATTCTATAATATTGTTGTACTGCTGTATGTTTTAACTTGTTTAATAGCACACATCACTCTTGAAGGGTGGATTGCCTGTTTAAAAGAAGAAGAAGAAGAAATAGATACCTACCTATATCGATAAACGATTGATTCATTTGAAAATAGATTGTTCAGTGAGCAATATTTTTTAAATATGAATTATAAAGATATACATATAAAATCAATTTTATCGAAAAATATTGTTGATGCGCTACCGGGATTCGAACCTGGATCTCTTCCCTAACCGGGGGAGGTGCTTTATCCAACTAAGCTACAGCGGCATTATTTTTAGCGACAATTTTTCAACCCTATTTGTTACCTTTTTGATTTTAATACATTTAATCGTTCCATCATTTGACAGAGCCATCTACCTTATTTTTACAGAATCTCAAAATACCTTTGAGTAAATCTGATAGTAGACGCCAGAATTATCAATTCATTTTTATTAAATTTTAGGACACATTGATATAACTTTATTATTTTTTAGGAGACCACATTTTTATTGTGAAGTTGTAATTATTCAGAACATAGGTAATATCACAGACCTATGTTTTGAATAATTACAACTTCACAATAAGAATGTGTTCTCCTAAAAAAAAAAAAAAGGAATATTTTTCATATCAAAGTGCTAGACGATTATATAAGATAATTACAAATTAAATGTGTAGATAAAATCAATGTATTGAAAAAAAAATTATTGCTACTAGGATTCGAACCAGGAACTTTTTACACCATGTCAACATAGTAAGATAATGACAAATTTTTTGAACCTACATGTTGCATTTTCAAAATGATATGTTTAATTTGTATAAAAAATATCACAGAACTACAATATGTTCTAAAAACCTGTCGCTTTACAATAATAAAGTGTTCTTAAAAAAAAGATTATATATTTATTTAACGCAATATTTAATGTTGATATTACTGTTAATAATTTGATACTCATATTTTATTATCGATGTTATTAAACACGATTTCAATTACTGACTGTTGTCTATATCGTAATGATTTGACTGCTTATTTTGACCCACTGAGAAAAGATTGCGAGATAGATATATGTGCTTCAATCATTTCTATCGATTCTATCCAAAAAACCTTACGTTTTATCACATTTAAATAGCACAAAAAAAATCCCAACATGTACCAAGCATCCTAAATACGTGCTGATTTCTTATGCTGTTCGCACTGGTGTTACTTTTATTTCATTAGTCATTCGCTTCACACGGTCTGCCATCTAAGCTAACCCTTTTGCTTGATCCCTATTTGTTCACCTTATATTGTTTCCTTATTATCTCATTTCGTTCTCGGTCATTCATCATCTCACACATTTATCTGTAGTTACTATTCTACCGTTATTTCTGATATATAGTAAGGCCTGTTATAAAAATCAACTCAAATTTATATTGTGTCTTTTCATCTTAAAAATAAATAAATGATGATATCTTTATTGTTGGTTAATTAATTATTAAAACATCCAGAGCATTCTGATACTCATCTGAAATTACAGAAATAAACAGACAATTTGGATGCCAACATTTATTTCTTTGTCCTTATCTTTCAATCTATTTCTTTATATTTGCCTAAACAAAAAAATTACCATGTTTTTATTACAAAATAAATCGATTTTATTGCCTTTAAGAATGGTTTATTTTGTAATGAAATGGCGACACAGTTTTATCTACAATAATTCACGTAGAGCTTAAACGGCCTGACTCGTGAGCTTTTAACAGGCATTTAAACGGAAAGTAAGGCTTTGGAAGCATTAACTGGAATCGGGAGTCAAGAACAAAGGGATATAACACGACACATCCGTTCACTAGAACAACAGGCTAATATTCAGATATTAATATTATATATTTAAGGGTGTATATAAAAAACAAGAAACAAATAAAAAATGACAATGTTTCATTTCAATTTTGGCCGAAAGATTCTTTAAAGTGATTTCATTTATATCATGTCACTATATTAATATATACATTATTCTAATTGGTTAAATCGAAAACATTTTGGTTCACTGGAAAAAAATTAGATATTTATCTTTCATATCTTCAATAATAGTGTCAATAAAAAATTAACTGCATTTTAGTAAATGAGATATTCTTAATTTAAAAAAAAAATCAGTTATTCCCATTCGAGTATTTCTATATTATAAAGACTAATTGATAAAATTATAAAAAATATTGCCTTTTCTCCTAAAATATTTTTTTATATTAATATAATTCGATATTTATTCCATATTTTAATATTATTTTTTATTTATTCAATATTATCTCTCCTACAAAGTTATCAAAACCCCTAAAGGTTTTAAAAAAAGGTTGCCTTATTGAAATCATACATTTTAATATTTGTTATACGTAGCTAGCTATTCACATAATATTTATTTATTAGTAATACATAAATGTTAATGGAAAAATAAAGAATAATAAATTTTTCAAACATGGCATAACATAAATAAAAACAAAGTCAAAATCCTTACGATCCGCGATAATGATAGTTGGAAACAAAATATTAATTTGATATGTAAATATTTTTAAAATTTTGACAAGTAACAATTTTAAAAAATATTTTAAATTTTAGTAAAGGAAGCCGAATTTTTCTTCAGTGGAGATCAATAATATTTCTTTATTATTAAAATTCGTCGATCTCAAGAGCTTAAATTATACACAAATCAAAGTACGATAGTCGCCACAACGTAATAACACTATTTTCTATTATATTGTACGAGTATTTTTATCCTAAACTACTTTTTCCAATTTACATATTGTATTGTGATGGCTTGCGTTCATCGTATATTTTATTGATTATATACGATATCAAAAAAAGAAATCGATTCATGAACATCTACATAAATAGATTATTTTCATATTTTGCATACTATGCGAGATTTAAAGGTTTCATTGTAAACACAAAAATTCCAAAATAATACATTTACGATTCTTTTACGGCTCGATTGTTGTCGATTTACAATTTTGTTTGCCGATTTCAAGACACGTTATAAAGATTAAGGCATTAAATCTCAGCGGAGGCGCAAGGGCAACATTAAGCGATACAATCGCAATTTAATGTATAGTGCGAACAATTATTTATTTGAAAGGGGTGTGTAACGATAGAAATAGACTGACCAGGGTGTAAATGATAAGAATAATATAAAGGATATAACGCATTTAAATAAAAAACATTTTTATACAATGTTTTTGTTAGAATTGAAACTGAGTTACATTTTTCCAATTTTCACTCTACGTAATTACTATTAAATGTAATCAATAACATTGATATTTTTAATATTTATAATGTCATTCGCTTAAGTATTGAATTATTTATAACTTTATTTTTAACTACTTTTATGAGTAAATTATTACACTCAATTTATTAGAAAATGATCATACTTTTGATAAAAAATTGGGATTGCCTGTTTTACGTATAAACAATGCTGGTCTTAAATTGAATAATTTAGAATCATTAGAAATTAGTACATGAATAGTATGAAAAATTATCCACAATATTAAAAATAAACTAAATTTAATCAATAATTTTAAAACATTAAGTTAATTTCCACAACTTTCATCATCGTAACAATTTAATTTAGATATCTACTAGATTTATTTTTAAATAACTTTTTTTTTAAATTGAATTTGAAAATATTAGAACAATTTCACAAATGGTTTTAGTTAGTTTATTTGACATCAACAAGGAAATGGTATTTACGAAACCGGTTAGTGTATTAAATTTACTCATAAAAGTGGTTAAAACAAAGTATATTCTGTAAAATTGAAGCCGGTAGATATGATTATAAGTTTTTTAATTAATATTATGTTTTTATTTTATTAATTATTATACATCATCATTTCAAATCCAAATAAGCCATAAATTAAGTATATTTTGGTTTACCATGAGCAGACAAACGATCGCCCAAATTTCGTGTCTACTACAAGATTAAACTATATAATCTAGGCAATTCATGTATAAATAAATATCTTTGTCAAATAAAAATCTTGGTATTTATGCAATTGAGTTTCATTAATGGGCTGTGGACTAAGGATAAATTGTCTACACGAGAAAAATCGATTAGTTCATCTCCGCTGAAATTTCAGCGTTGAACACAAATCTCGTGTAGTCTAAGGTAAAAAGTGAACGTGAAGGTGAAGACGGCAGAAGTTTCCAAATCGTTTCATCATGGAAACCGTGTCAAATTATGATGGTTGTCCTTTGTATGACGCCACGGTATTCAAGTTGATGTTAAATGTACAATAATGATAAATATCATCTACTGAAATGCAATGCAGACATAAATGTTAAAATCTGCAACATAGACACGTCAAAAATGAATCAACACAATATATATATTATTATAAAAATTCAACTAACGTCTCGGAACATTTATGGTTTAACAAATTTATTTTTAAAATTTTGTGATTTTGACAGGATATTTATTTCTGTGAGAGATCTCACACATAAGGGAAAAATTTTTCCCTCAGGTGGCGGAAAAACTGCCACCCCTACTAAGCCTTTATTGTCGGTAATAAGTTACTCGGTTTAGTAGTGCCCGGTACTCGCGGTTCTGCCCATCGTTGAGATTAATGAACCATCAAGCATACAAAGTTGTTATTAATTTTTTTTCTGCTTAAATTGTCGAAATAACAGTGCATTTTTTAAACATTATTTTCTTGTCTGTGCATATATTAAATTTAATAACTTCACAATTTATTTATGTGAAATTATACTTTCTATAAGAAAACGTTATAAATAGTTGCCTAATAAATTTTCGCGATCCGTGGGATGAATCTCAAATTTTTCTAATCTCTTTGAAGTTTGTCAAAAAAGTTTTTTCATCTCCGAATATTAAAAACTGTAAAAATAAAATACTGCAAGTTTTAAGGCTTAAAAATAGATTTTTTTTTTGTTTACTCTTCTTTTATAGTATTTTACTCACTTTCATAACATTCTTCGTTCGAAAATTATTGTTTATCTTCATCACTGTCAACGACAAAAAACATTCCCCGTTAAATCTGCGGCTATGAAGTTAGTCACTAAACTTTTGGGGCAGATTATCACAACATTACTTAGCTTAATCAATCCAGTAGACAAACTTGAGACATTATCACCAAGATGATGCCAACTTTTGTCGTGCAAACGTCTAAAGGCTATTGGTCTAGATCAGTGATGTCCAATCTTTGCCAGCAGGTGGCCAATATTTTAGCAATTTGATGACGAGTTTTTTGCGATTAAAGTTTATTTCATTGTTAATTTATGTTAAAGCGCAGCAAATTTTTTTTCTTACATAATTTTTAAATTTTTTCTTTGGAAACCAATTTAAACATAATCACAATTCAATTTTAGTTAATGATCTATGACCAAGAAAAACACCTGCAGATCACATGCATGAATGAATACATGTTTCGCATTTTTGAACAGAAAAAGACAAATAAATCAAGCAAGTTTAGGATGTAACTATAAACATTAATTTTGTAAAACCCTTTTCGCTGCCTCAATAATTCTTTCTTAACTACATATCGTACAAACATACTCAAGTCGTTAAATAAAAACGTGTTTTTATGAATTATGTAAATAAAACAATAATTCTTATTAGGAGAACACATTCTTATTGTGAAGTTGTAATTATTCAGAACATAGGTCTGTGATATTTTAAGTACTAATTAAATGTATTAATTAGAAAGATAAAGTGAAATATATAGGTTCGAAAATTTGTCGTCAAAAATAATGTCGTTGTAGCAAAGTTGGATAATGCACCTTCCCCGGCTTGGAAAGAGATCTAGGTTCGAATCCCGGTGACGCAACAACAATATTTTTCGAAAAAAAAGATTTTTATCTATATCTTTCTATTTATTACATTTAATTAGTATTTAATAATTATAAGGTTCATATTACTTACAGTTGTATTAATGTGACATTTATACACGCATAAATTAAATATTAGGAAAGAGTTAGGTCACAAACCAGCTGATTTAATAGCGCTGGAGTAGACCATGAAAAGAATGAAAGTGTGATGAAAAGAAAATATCACTAAATCGATATTGGATCTGTTGACTTGTGGTTTATCTATCTACCATAAATATATGCCATATTTATAATTAATGTATTTTAGCATTAAAAATTACATATTTTTACAATTTCCAAAAAAAATAGCTGAATGTAGAGATTTAGTAATCAATTTATTTAACCTAAGTATTTTTATTGGAAATTATGAGAAACGTTTTGTAGTTTTACCGCTTGACCCTTCTTACTTAACTAAGGGTTCTGCTTGAGATGAAGTTCCCATACAAATAGACAGATCTTAATGCTCCATGCCCAGCCTCCGAAATCCAACGGAAACAGCGCTGGAAGGATGGTAAGCGAACCTTTTATAATTAACACGAAAATTTACTTAGTACGGTTTGAGCCGAGCAGATGAACTCACCTCGTGGAGAGATTACGAAAATTCAAACATGCGCCGAAGCTTTAAAAATAAAGGTTTAGTATACAACTTTATATAAACTGATGAAGACTTAAGAGGTTTCCAGTTCCGGTTGCTATTCCTAGATTCACATTTAGGTAACTTATTATTCACAATTTTATTGTTCTTGGAATTGCTGCTATTACGTTTTTAGAAGGGCGGTTCTGAATTTTGATGATGCGACGCTGTTTTTAAAAATAAAAGGTTTGTTGATGTTGGTATAGATAATTCTTTGGTGGACAACAAACATGAATAAATTTGTATTTTAAATCAGCTTTCGTATTTTGTATCGATTACGTTTATTAAATTCTTTCCATAATTGTGTAATTAAGTCGGGATTATTAAGATTTTAGAACTAGCGATGATCACAATTATTTTTTGAAGAGTTTTTTTAACACACTTTACATTATAAATGACAAGTTCGGTTATATATTTGGTTAAAAATATTATTATTTTTATTGTAAAAACTACAGACTCGTTTCGTACATCAGGTTAATATTTTTCGTATTAAAAGATACATAAACAAGATTAGAGTGAGATATATAAGTTTTAAATGGTTCAACTTGACGGGAAATATAAGGGATGAAATTATTAAAGTTCCACAAAATTTTAATCTGACTTCTCGTGCGTAACTAACTGCCGCTAGCGCCGCTTCTTCAATGGACGCCCGAATACTCAGCATTATAATTATTTGTGAATTTTTACATTGGGGAAATAATTTCTTAACCACTCCAAAATATCAGGAACTTTTAAAATAACCGAGAAATATAAAAAATCTCTGATTTCGATAGATGTAGGTCAAACATAAACGTTTATAAGCGATGCATGGAAGAGTGGAAGCCATCACAACTGTGCTGAACCTCGTTATTCATACGAAAAACGTTTAGCAGTCTGCGTCCACAGAATGAAACACGGTGAGGAAAATCTCAATACCATGGTATGTGTTGAAATTTCGAACTGAAGATAAACTCATATCTCATCTAGATATTGGTAGAAAGAGACAAAACTAGTGTAAACGTCAGTTAGATTTAATATGTTCACACAAATGTTACCTAGACCTCTAGATACTTATTTATTCTGAATGTTAGACAAACAAAAGATACTAAATTATGATTTATTCCATTTATCTCTCGAGACAAAATTTTCATATAAATCTAATACGTAGACACAAGCCATATGGATGACAAAAAATAATTAAGGAGTTAAAAAGGTGGTTTAGAAATAGTGTAATAATTCTCTTTTAACGGGTAGCGTAAGATATTTCATAAATTAGTATTATAATACAGACTACCAAATATATACACATGAACTGACGCAAATTCCTCGATTCAATATTTGAATCAATATCACTTACGCAATCAAATAGCTCCGCAATTTTTTTTTAAATGTATGACTCGGTTGAAACAAAAATTTAAACGATGACAATATAATATGCATTAATGTAAAAAATACGTATTGTTTACACAAAAATTAAATTTTTGAAGATTAAACATTTTTACTTTTACATAAACGTGTACTATTGGATTTATGTTTCCAAGATTCATTTAATGATCTGTATATTATAATAAGAAAATAACATGCATTTTTCAGGTTCATAAATTTTAGGAAGTGATTCAAAAATTTAGGTGACGTTTTATTAAGATAGTTATTTACCAGCGTCCTGAAAACACTGAAATAATCTGCACAGTTTTTAAACAGAATTATAATAATATGATTGAAAATATTTTTTAATCATGGATACCTAAATATTACTTGTGTGAATAATATAAATAATAATTTAAAAAATTTAATTTAATAATTAAAATTTTTAGTTTATTTTACCTTTTAACATTTTCAATTTTAAACAACATTTTTTTAAATGGCAGTGTGCGCTCTTGCAATTTGATAAAACTGGTCCTGTACTCCGGAAGATGCCGGCCGCATCTCGACGCCCCCTCAGAGCAGAGGACTAGAAGTAGAACTTTGAGATTTTTAAACAAGATTAAAAAGACTTCCACTTTCGCGCTTTCGTTCGCTTCCTCCCGCCATACATCAAAGACATTACACCCCGTCCCCCCGGCAATGGATCGTCTTCTTATTTTTATTTCCCACCACCGGAACAAGGGAACTACAATCACTCTCATTAGTTGGGCCGGTCCGGAGATTTACGCTTATCCCTAGGGAACCCGGAGAGAAAGGTTTTTTCCTCATTAAAAAGGTAATGAGGCATTAGCTCGATTGGTGCGGAATCACAGAACTAAATGCTGGACTGTAAATCCCTCTCCTCATGGTTTCCGAACCGTCTCTGATACCTTAATCAGAGTTAAACTATTTATCTGCACGAAACATGCTTTGTTTTTGAGTTCACCTGAGAGGATTATCGATGCATTAATTTATTCACGCGGATCAACGATTCTTTATATTTTATTTTAACGCCAAAAAGTGACGTTTTTTTGCTTTTAATTTTCATCACTCTAATATAGTTATAACGAGTGCAGTAAATTAACAATACAATTTTAGCATTATGTGTGAGTTGTTTTATAATATATTATGCTTATAATACGTTATGTTATATATTCTGTGGAAAACTTGACGCACAAATGTCTCAATCCTGCAATAAATCCAACCACGGTAAACCTTATCTACAACAGCGAACAAGAGATTCTTCCAATTCTTTGGCCACGTTATTCGTCAAAGTACCTAAAAAAGGAGATTATCTTAGGTACAACTTTGGGTCGGAAAAGACCTATAAAAGTACGGTGGATAGATGTATTGCATCTGGTTGGAGATACCCTGGAGTCAGCTGTGAAGGCGTCCCAGGACCTGAGCTCGTAGATGTGTATTACGAGCCGAGTCTCATCTGATTAAGGCCAATTTATGTCTTATACCACTAAAATTGAAGATATTAGTTGAAATTAAACAAAAGAGGCATGAAGGCACGGTAAGAAGTTCATGAAGCATTTAAAAAAAAATATATATAGAAGTAGACATTTTATCCAAGTTTTAAATTTCAATGGGAAATATAATATACAGGCTTAAAAATTGAGAATCACAAAAACTTGAAAAAAAAATTATAATGAATTTATAGGTTTTCAGAGTACTGAATCAAAACTCAGCTCAATTTTTTTTAGTTTCACAATCTGTATTGGCATTTTTAGCTAAAGCGTTTTTGAAATGATATGAACAATTAATAAAATAAAAGTTGTTTTATGGCAAACGCTAGATATTTTCAATTCAACTATTAAATTATCTTTATTAATAACTTAATCGACTTTATACAGCTTCGCTGGCAAAAGTTCGGTGAAACTGCGTACTGTGCTTTTTTCTTACATGATCTTTATAAAATTTCGCGAATTAGCATACAGCAATAATCACCCATCATGTTGACATTTCACCTACCTGAGTACATCTTTTCCATCTCCAAGATATTGATGAAAACGTTCTCCTTGTTCGAAGCTCACCGCACGATTTTCAGGAAAAAGGTATGTATTCAAAAAGCAAACTTTTATGCTCATTAAACAGCTCGAGGGTTTAAATTTTGCTGTTTATTTTCAACGATGTTTACATAATCAGGTTCTTTGTTGTTCCGTAGAATCTAAATATCTACACTTTAACAGGCGGTTCAAGCCTCTTTTTCAACTTCAGACATCGTACAGAGAATGTTTTGATCTGACATTGGTCTTCGTAACCAACAAAAAATACTCTATTTTAACTTCTGATAGATGAGAGAATTTCTTGCGTCGATAAATAAAACAGTTTTTGGGAAAGCTTAAAAAAATAAGCCTATTTTTATGTTTAGTAATGGAAGAAATATTTTGTTTGCTTTGACAAGACTTGGACGTAAAATATTCTTATTCCATATTTAAGGAACCTCTTTAGTGACATTTGTTTTTGCTTTCAGTGTAATTTCTTTCTCTGCTGTCCTATCATGGAAATATGTCAACTTTGTATTGCTAGCCTGCTGAGCATAAAACATGCTCAATACCTTCAGATTTCTAAAAATTATCCAATCATGATAGCTTCAGTTGATCTTGACTAATCGCATAGTAAAATGTATCTGTGATTTGTGGTATAGGGTAGGTGAAGACGTTTCACGATAGATAGCATTCTCGTACATAAATGAGAACTAAAATGAAAAAAAAACCTTTTTTATATAATGACTTGTATACATTTTATAACGAGTATGGAAACGACAAGGACAATATGCGTCAGTTAATAATTATGCTTTGCGTTTAAAGTACAGTAGACAACGTATGCGAGCTTGCTCCAAGCTCAAATCTGTAATATCCGAGCCAAAGTTTCAGCCATGTACGCGCGCCCTTAAATCTTGGTACTATCACTTTCATAACTTGCCATGAGATGGAAATGTTTAGCATAGTTTATTCATGATAAATACATTCAGAAGTTTCAATAATTACATTTTTTTGTACACAAATAAATAGAGATGCGTACATGGAATACATTTTACATTAATATTATTTTTTGTATTCTTTCTTCTCACCTGTAAGTCAGCCAATTGAGGTCAGCAGTTTGGATACACTGTCAGTCAAATAACCGCCAGTTGAGACAATCAGCGATTATTAAGATGAATTGAAACATATTCTCCATTGATTTATGATCCTGTGTCTTCTTTGTTATATCACAGTACCTACTGGGAAGCTACCAATTTGTACTTTTATTTATTTGACTCACATGTTACATTTTTTATGATAGAATGTCTTCTTCTGTTTACCTCTTTCATATTAGTATTAACATACAGTGACCTCAATTAAATGAGATACGTTTTATAATGTATCTCTTCAAATATCGGTCCGAAGTTGCCTTCATAGTTCATTCGAGAGTTTCTCCAGTTAGATTGTTCTAGCAAGCTCCTTCGATTGCTTGTGGTTCCCGAGTTACTATTGATAGTATGACCATTCACACAGTAATTAAAATTGCCACTAACTTAAACGGACAATCACTGTATTCCTCCGCTGATATTGGGTTGGTCCGAAGTATTGTTCTGGATCTCCAATATTGTATGTTGTATGCCGCCGGTCTCCGCGTATTATTTACTGATCTTAATTTAACTCTGGAGCGCCGATTATTGAGATATCTTCATTGGATGATGTACTGGCCGCAATTGCCCGTCGTATAAAGCGGTAATCTTTAGACCGTATGGATAAATCATACCAACACACAAAAATTAGGAATGCCAGCCTAAAGAATACCTAATAAGGAACACATGTCTTCATCATACTCTTCTAGGTCTTCTTCTGCCTGATTTCGTGCCCAGTATAGGTTGTCCCTTTGATGTATAATGTGGCCGAAGTATTGGAAGAATATTTTATATATAGGGCTTGCGGTGAAATGAGTTGTTTCTGGGTGTCCAAGGGATACGTAACATCCTTCTTCAGCAATACATTTTGAAGAGGTTAATTTTACGCTTGTCGATATTGCAGACTGTCTAAGTCTCTATTGGATACATGAAAATCTCTTGTTCACTGCTGTAGATAGGGCTCGCTGTGGTTAGATTTGTTGCAGAATTGAGGTATTTGTACATCAACAGGTTACGTAATATCCTTCAACAGCAATACATTTCGAAGACACAATTTTTCAATTAATGATAATAAATTGTATTTTTTGATTTATTGTTAACACAACTAGTCTAATTATTATTCTTTTGAATTGTTTTATTAGCACAATATGTGTATAAAATCATTTGTGTAATGTGAAAAATTTAATTATTGTTAAAATTGATAGAAAGTAGTTTAATGATAATTTTAATAAATACAACCAAACAAATTAGTTTTCCTTCTTTATAAATAAATATACTCGTATAAACAAATGTTACTCGCTATTTTCAAACTATTCGTCCTGCCATAAATCATTGAGTTCTTAGGTCGCCTTCACGTGTGGCCTTAGGCTTTTTGCTGGCTACTAACTTCATTCTACTAAGATTAATTTCGATTTAATTTCAGAAAATGAGCTTTAAATCTCTGTACACGTACGTAATTTTATATTTTCCTTAAGGTTATTTACAGCACGAAGTGGATTTATTTGTTGCTTCAAATTCAATGGTAATTATTTTCAACCTTGCGGTAGTGATTTAATTATAAGTTGCAATTTTAAAGCGTTAAAAAGTTTCTACAGCGTGGTAATTTCTAAGTATTGTCACTGCTTGGTGAATTAGATTTGGAGTGAGGAGTGAAGAAAAACTTTTTCTACCTATTATCGTCTAATATTATTATGTCCATTCTGCCAACCGGTCAAAAATTTGAAAATTAAATTTTAGCTTGTGGCATAAAAGTTTAATGTGATTATTTAATGTTAAATAAAATTAATACTTTTTAAACATCCAAACGTCTAATGATAAAATAGATATTTTTATTTTGAATCAGTAAATTTAAATTGAAAAAAAAACATTACTCAAAACATAGTTGTGACAAACCTTATTCGCTAAAATAACTAGGTACCAGCTTGCAAAGAATTCTAGGAGAGCAAATTGAATCACGCGTTTCGTGAATATGAATACTTAAATGTTTTTTGGCACGCGAGCATACGGAATATATGATAATACACATGTTGTTTGTGAAGATGGCAACAATGACTGAGAACGCTTTAAATGTACAGAAGAATTTATACAATATTATTCTCTAACTGCTTTGTAAGACTTCCCACGCGGTGCACGGAGTGAGATATTGGATTTCTTGTCATTATTATTTTCCGCTATTTGTACATGCATTACAAAAATGTATATATAAGATGTGGTCTGTAAAAAATGATATTAATTTCAATAAATTTTAAAAATGCGTTACAAGTCTCAAATACATATATCATACCACCATATCATAAAAAACGCATTTTCTTGACGGGGAACCGAACTACTGCCGAATTAACAAGCAATATAAAAAATAGCGCTTTACAAATAGCTTAAGCTCTTTATTAATACTGGCTTCTTACAAAGTTTAACAGGGATAACTAAAATAAATTAAATATTAGAATACAAATTTGATAACATGATGTATATGTAAATAATAAAGTATACCTAAAATATAAATCAGTACATTTCATTCTGACATAAAAATCAGCATTATATTCTTAAATGACAATTTGACACATTAGGGAGTAGCTAATATATTAGCGAACTGATTTAGAATAAGAGAGGTACCAGGACCAATACTCAGCGCCTTTTTATTTCGAAAAGGTTTGTTTGTTTTAAACAAAAGAAATTGAGCGTATTAAAATATTACGAAACTTAAAACACGCTATTTCTAACGCAGTTTTCGTGACAAATTTTACTGGAGAGTCCGTTGAATAAACATATTCAATGTCAAAACATAAATGTAGAAAACATCATAATTATCAATATAAAAACAGAAAACGAATTATTAAATAAACGTATATGATTATTTTTCTAGAATTATTATAACTGATATTAATGACACACATTCTACAAATAATTATAATCTAACTGCATATTTATTTATATCCTGAATATATTGTGTATACTATTTAAAATTATTTATATTACTTCTGAAGGTCCTTTATCTAACTTTAAGAGACAAAAAGTATATATTAAGAATACCTTGATTGAGCTAAAAAGTACCTTATATTTACAAAAATAGAATATAATGAACAGTTATTTATAGACACCTAGCGTAGGTGAGGTGATGTGACTATCTGACAATTAAACTTGTTGAAGTGTGAAAAAATTCATAACGACAACTTTCAATTTCACAATTGCCACTGATTGATAAAAATCCCCGCTATTTCAGAGGTGACACAGTTTCTAAATCCGCCTCAAAAAGTGCCTCTACGAATATTAAATACGGACATTTTTTACACCTGTAACATTGAATTGATTCATCAATGGGATCCCGTGTCGAGAACGTCTCGTATTTAAATCAGGAAGCGGATGCTTTGAAAATATTATTTATCATTCAAATTATGCGAATCTGATAAAATTGATTTACGCGCGGAGCAAAACTTGTTGACTCGTTTCTACTCCGAGTAAGATTTCAATTTCGATGCGCTACGTCGAGTCGCTTCCTCTCCCCTGAGAATTATGGAGGATGTAGAAGCGGCCCACTCGCTTTCTTCAAGTTTCTGGATGCTTTTGCAGACTCGGTTATTATTTTTACGTTTACAGCATCTCACAGCATTAGTTCACGTCGAGATGGAGACAAGGCTCGATCAGATCGTCCGCCATCACGCGGCAGTACAAAGAGAATATTTAATACAATCTCTCGGTTCATTTTTCAAAATTAAAACAACCTACAGCAACTACCTAGGTATGTACTTAAAAAATAAAATTTAACCATTTAAAATTTGAATGAAGATCTTGTTTGGCAAGTACCGTTGAGATACTCGGGCTTCTTCATTGTATGAATTATTTTAATAAATTTCTTGAAAAAGTTAAACATACTTATTTAAGGTCACTTGGCTTCAAAAAAATTAAATGTAAACTGAGTGCCTTGAATGTCAGCCAACCAATAAAATACTAATATTGTTAAATATTCGGTATCAAGACTTTGAGTTATCGTAACAACCATGTAATATGAAGTAAAGCTGTGATGTCATATAAGCTAGAAATAAACCTAATAAATCACTTTAATAACCAAAGTTTAATACCTATATACATTTATGTGTATCAATTTGTAATTGAAAAACTAAGAAATATCTTACTTCAATACACCCCATAGATTTAATAGAATTCACTATAATCAAATATCTTTTCTAATGCTGGCCTATTTTTTTCTCACAAACCGCAGCCATAGAAAAAATAATCATTGAAAACTAATAGAAATTCAAATTATTATCAATTATATTCTCCTTACCTTTTTATAAATATTCATTAAATTCATAATTTCTTTATAATTTTTATATACATTTATTTATAAAAACACATTTAATTAAATTTACGTCTAATTAAAATATCACGAGCGAATCCTACGTCAATATACAAAAATACTTAATTTATCACATTTTAATGATCCGGAAAGATGAAGATATTCTAGTTGATATTTAAGACAGGTTTCAAAAACATTGTCTTTTTCATTGACCATCATGTGCAATCTGCAGAATGTAGAGCGAAAAAAATATTTTTTAATGTTTTAATGCATACAATGAAATAATATAATGTTGAAAATACAATCGTTTAATTATAGAAAAGAGGAAGTAACTTCTAAGCATTTTATCATTTTTCAATTTTGATTTTGATTTATTTATAGACTTTTGAGACAATTCACTTTCACTCCTGGCTTGTTTTGTATTAGTTAGACATACATAACATATTTTTTATAATTTGTAAAATATATTCCCTTAAACAATCTAAAAAAATGTAAAACAATTTAATTTACTAAACCTGCCATATATTTTGAGAATGAGTAAAAAATTCATTCATATTGTTGTTAAAATATGCGTGAAATTATATTTTATGAGATTTAAAAAAAAAAAAATAGGGAGGCAAAACATTTAATGGTGGTATTATGTGACCAATAAAAAGTACACGTAAATAAGATTTATGAAAACATTAATTTGTAACAAATAATTTCGTTTTTGATTTTCAAATAGATATTGAAGTATTGAAGTATATGTATAAATATATAACAATACATATTTATTAAGATTATTTTCCCAAAATTCTAAATCAAAAATTATATATAATTAATTATTGAATTATAAAATTAAATTCATTTTTTTAATTTAGTGTCATTTTTTTTTCGTTATCTTAGCTTCAGGTTTATAAGAAAATATATGTTGTATAAATAAAAACATAAGACTATAACTAGAAGATTTTATGAAATACTTAAACAAATTTAAAGATCATAAATCTTTTGAATAATGCCTTTATTGACTTAATTATTACAAATATTGTACAGATTGTTAGTTTTAAACTAGTAAAAATATTTTATCTAAAATAATATTAAAAAGAAACTAATTTATTGTAAAATTTCTCATTTAAATTGATAATAAAAACACAGACTTTCACAAGAAACACAAAAGATGAATTAATATTGAAAGTAACTCTTTAACGAACAAACTCAAGGTAGTAAGTTTAATTTATCAAAATTATTTATTAGATAGCACAATGGCGACGATAACTTATAATTAACGAGTCTAGGTCGTATGAGAACTGTATGTAGGCAAAGTGTGTACATTTATTGCGTATCAAAAATATTCAATAATAGCTACAATGGAACTGCCGCGGTGTTATATCCGGCAGAAACCATATCAGTGAGCACGCAAGCCGAGTTCAACACCATAATTGGAACTCTTGATGAATGTTAAGTGAAGCAAGCAATTAAATAAACATCTCAATATCGCACTGTTTACAGTCGCTGTTCAGTTGAATTGGCCGATTTGAGGTGCAGAATTTTGCGTTCAAACATGTCTTGGGGAAAACATAGAAAATTCATCTGATATGTTTACCGTAAGCATATTCAAATCAGTAATCAACTGTTTGTGAAATGAACACGGCTCGAACACTTTGGAGATGACATCAAAATATTTTAAGTAAATTATTAAATAATAATTAATGGACATGCCTATAGCAAAACTACATACTATTGGGTTATTTTTTTTAAGAATACGTTATCACATCAATATTCTTACTATATATTTTAAAACTAAAGTAAACGCTTGTACTATGAACAATGGACAAACTTGATGGCATTTTGGAACGGGGTTCGAATCCCCGACCACTAGATCACTGGGCGAGAATCCTAACCACTAGACAACAAGCACGTTTAATAAATCTTTGCGATTTTAGTAAATTATTGTACAATATCAAACAAAAATTACAACACTTCAATCAATGATGTATTCTCCATTGTAGTTCAGAATTTCATCCCATCTTTCAACCAATTTATCGATGACTTTTCTATAAAAATCAGTTGATATCGAAATAATTTTTGAGCCAATTTTTGAGGTCTCCGTTGTTGTTGAAAGTAACGCCACGCATTTGACTGGAAAGTGATCGAAAAAGGTGATAATCTGACGGAGCGAGGTTAGGGTTGATTAAAGGCGAAAAGAAGTATGCGTATAAAATGTTAGATTTTTTCAAATTAACACTATTATTTAAGCCAAAAAATTAAGAAAAAGTACAAGATATCGATATTATCGAATAGTATTTTGTCACAAAAAACAAAAAAGCGGGAAATTAGCATTTCAAACAAACCTTCAAAGACATATTAGACTACCCAATACATGGTGCATTTAATATTACTTGTGAGCAGCCATTATGTAAATTGTTTTGATTTTGAAAAAGAGAATCAAAATTTAATAATTCCTTGCGTTAGATATTTCGATCTCTCTTTTTTATTATTTCGCTTTGTTTTTTGTTCTTCATAAACTGGTTATACTTCCTTAGAATTTTTATTGATTTTGCTGTAAAGAAGCGCCGAACAACGTCAGTGCCAATATTCGTTCGTGTGCATTGTACTTCCATTTCAATAAGGCTCGTTTCGTTACTCGTTTAGAATTCACCTTTGCATTTCTTAATTAAATATTGATTTCATTTATTGAATCACAATCAGAGCTAAAAATATAGATATTTTAAATATAGAGGGTAGAAAAATATTGCAAATAGACGTAAAAAATTTTTTGGAAGGAGTTATATAACAATATTTACTTTTTTGTAGATGAGGTACAAACTAGGTACGATATGATGCCGAGTTGAACCGCATATATAATTGGACATTGGAATAGAATCCTTAGAATTACCCGCATGCAATGGTGGGTGACTATATAATAGGTTTGGATGATTGGCGTGTTCTAGGAAACTGTAATAGGCCATGTCTGCAATCTGCCGTGAAGCGCTCTAACTTATATGCATAGAATGCCATCTTGTTGGAAATACGACGAGAATTACTGTTTCGGTGCAAGGTATATGAATTCTGAATATTATATAAAACGTTGGAGTCGGCAAACTAGTTTCTGATTACACTGACAGTCGCAAGGTACTATCGTTTTTGTGTCGAGGTAATTTGTCATTAGCAACAAATTAAGGATCGTTAAGTTGCAGGTCAGTGGTAACAAGTATTACAAGAATTCAACAGAGAATTAAAATATTTTATTTTATTTGTCATTTGTCACGAAAATTGCCGAAAAATAGCGCGTTAGAAAATGTCAACATTTTTTACTCTTATTTTACCTACTTTTTATTTTCACATTCACCGGTATCGAGTACTTAGAAATCAAAGAGATTTTAGAAGCGACAAGTATCGATCCCACTACCTCTCGTGGTTATTAGTCTATGGTGTCGAATAAGTGTCATATAATTTTAAATAAATAAATTAATATTTTTAAATATTGGTATATAATCGTAATATAAATTTTAAACTAATGAATTTTATTTAAAATATAGTTACATCTAGTGAACTTTGTAACAAGCTAAATAATTACACAGTTTAGTAGATATTTGTAAACGCCGGTTTATGTCTTATTTGTATTTATTGGCAGTGTAGTGGTTACTAACCCTGCATGTACCGTATAAGACTGGAGTTCAGTTCACCGCCGGGGAGATTTTAATTTTAATTTTATTTAATTATTTGTATTTATTAATATTTTTTATAAACAAAAAAACAAATTCTGTGACATACAATCCATTTTTAGTGTGAAAAATATTTTTTTACACCACTTTAGTCAAACATTAAAAGGAATTGAAGCCATCAGAATTAAATTTAGAAAAATCAAAAACTTTTTATCTGAATGAGTTATATATATCCTATGATCATTAATTAATTTTAAATCAAATATTATTAAAACATTTATATTGAAAATTAATGATACTATTTTAACATTGCGTAACAAAACCGTATCACTATATAAATAAATCATATTCAGCTTTATTTCGATACGTAAACATTGAAATTTTGTTTTTAACTAAAATGTTATGATTGCTTTTTCAGTTCACTGATATAATTCAACTTTCTACTTAAATAAAAGCGAAATAAGTTTATTCATTTATTATTCCCATGTAATAGTTGATAGACAATTTATAATATAATTCATTTTGTCTTTACACTGTATTACAAAATGGTTCATTTTTATAACATTCAATTAAATATAAATATTTTATAAACATTAAACCAATTTAAGATATATTTAAGAAATATGTTATATAAATTTAATGTCATCGGGAGAATAAGAAAAAACTGGTTCCTCTGCTTTTCATATATTATAAAGCAATTTATTTTAAATTGTAATCATATTTCTTAAACAGTACATAGACATATAGCTGCTCGTTGAATAATTAATTTCATTTAATAGCCAATTTTGTAACGCAGTGTTTTTAAATAAATACGAGGGATGTTCAAATAATTCCCGAAAGTGGTTTTAATTCGTTAACGCCACGCAATTCGACTAGTTTGATTATATGAATGCAAACTTGTTGGGGCTTGCAATGAACATTTGCGGCAGTGGTGAATTAAATTCATACTTAGTAATAAATACATCGTATTATAAGTGCTAAAGTGAGTTTTTGGGAATAATGGAATTTTGTTTACGAATGGATTTTTATCGGGTCAGAAGACATTGAAAACTACAGAGGTTGTAGAAGACCGTCAATTTCAATAACGGAAAAAATATTTTTGTTGTCAGATAATTGAAAACGATCGTCGAATAATAGTGAAAATGATAGCTATCAAAATATTGGGATATCGGTGAGATCTATTGAAACAACTTTAAAATTAAAATAATTTATAGTTTGTAATAAATAATCACGAGTGCCAAAACTATTGCGTGAAGATCAGCTAAGCAGCTAAGCTCTGATTATACTCTTCAACAAATTTTACGTTAACCCGAAGGTTTTTCCAACAGAATTATCACTGGTTTTGAAACATGGATCTATAAATATGATCCCGAGTAAAGTAGGCAGTGATCCAAACAATAGCTGCCAAAAGGATCAAAGAGTCCTAAACAAAACGATCACATATTAAAATTTTAGGAAGTACAGAGAAAACTACTAGTTAATTGAATATGAAAATTACATACAATGCCGTGAAAAACTTGACGATCAAGCTAAGCTACATACATTTTGTTACAATCGTTATCACATTCTGTATACAGAGTATATTTGTCTTCCTCTAACTTTTTCTTGGTTCTAAATTTAAAGAATACATAAAAGAAACACGTTGGAAGTCAATGAATCAAATAAAATGTGCTGTTAGATTGTCGTTTAAACAAAACATCCTGCATTTTATCACAGAAAAATATTAGTGAGATGGCTTGGATTGGATTTGTTATCAATAAATTCGTTAATATATATATTTGATTTTTTCTTGAACTTTTTGAACATCCTACGTATATACTAAAAATTAACCAAAAGAAAATGGTATAAAAAGGTGTTTTTTTAGAGGTTTGTTTTTCGAATTGGCAACACTTTTTCCAGTGACAGCCAATTTGACAGCTGACAACTGATTTGTGCTCAGTTTGGTTTTCCATTTCACCATGAACGCCAAAACAACTCTTGCAAATTGTGCAAATTTATTTCAAAAATCGTGTCTCAGTTCGCGAAAATTACCGTGCGCTACGCCCATTTTACAGTCGACATAATAGTCCATCCGAGTATTTCAAATAACCATAGATCATTTTTGCATCACACATAATCTAATTGATAATACGCATCCGCAGAGACGTCGTACAATGTGCACCGAAGAAGCTGTTGTTTCTTCAAAAATGATGCCGGCCAGAACGTTACAGTCAATGGAAAGCGCTATAGATGCATAATTTCACGTGAATTGGCCTCCAAGATCGTGTGATTTAAAACCTTTGGATTAATTTCTATGAGAATATATGAAAATGCTAGTCTGCGCAGATAAACCAGAGACGAAAGACGACTTGGAACCCAACATTTGACGCGTTATGCCGATATACGTCCCAAGCTGCTCCAAAAAGTGGTCGATAAATGTACATCCAAATTGCGATTTATTTGAGCCAGTCACGGCGCCCATATCCGCGAATTCATATTTAAACACTAATGGTATAAAATTATCTTTCTAATAAAGTCAATACCATGGCCATATTTCATTTTAAAGTTCTATACCTCTAAAAAAACACGCTTTACAATTAGAAAGAGGAGAGTTAGAGCAAAAAAGTTTTAATTCATTATTTCTAATTTAAAAGTTATTTTTACAGTGGAAGAACGGAATGTAGAATCATATCTTATTCACACTATGCATAAAACAGAATCATGTAAAACGTAAACATACTGTGAGAATGTTTACACCCCGTGTTGAAAAATTACCAAAAAATAAAAATTATAACAAGCATGAAATTAATGAAGTATAAACAAAATACAAATACTATGTGGGTGATGATTCTTGAGGATTTTTTGAAGAATATTTTTATTTTACCTCTTCAAGTATGGTACAGCAAATACCGGTTACTTCCTGTTTTACGAATACTTACCTTACGAATAATCTTACAAATAACAAAATAAATAAAACATTACATATTCCTGTCCACACTCACGCAACTACTTATATTGGGTCGTTAAATAAATCGTTGCGGCTTTGTTTAAATATTTAATATAAAATAAAAAATTTAAACAAAATTTACATTTCAATCATGATGTATTCACCATTTTTGTTCAGGATTTCATCCCATCTTCCAACTAATTTGTCGATGCCTTTTCTATAAAAATCGGCTGGTCTGGTATCGAAATAGTTATTGAGTCAATATCTGAGGTTATCGCCGTTATTGAACACGCCACGCATTTGATTGGAGAGCGACTGAAAAAGATAATATGACGAAGCGAGGTCAGAACTGTAGGGTGGATGTGGCAGAATTTCTTTTTGGAACCTTGATTAAAGGCGAAAATAAGTTTTCTCAACTTGATACTCCATTATTTTAGCCCATAAATTAATAAAAACTATTAGTCACAAGAAAAAGGCGACACTGACGTTTTAGAGTAGAAAAAATACTATCGAATAGTATGTCATTTTTTTGTAGCGGAAAAATAGCATTTCGAAGAAACCGCAAATATTTACAAGATTCATTACATATATTTATAGGTACCGCATAGCACCGCACTTTATGCCGATTGTTAACTGTTTTTCATCCTGAAAATATTGTATTTAATTTTCAGGTCGGAAAATGATTTGCACAAAGCAAATATTTTATTAAAAGGACTAGGAATCTCGTAAATAATATGTGTGGTTGGCTGAAGATGTTTGTACAAGATCTGGACCCGCCGCCCCCCGCCCGCCGCCAGCCGCCCGCCACCACTGCTCGGTCGTTCTCGGTAACGCTAAATTGGCTGCTTGCCCATATGTTATGAATCCTATTCAACCGAGTGTGTTTTATATTTTTTAGGGTATTATTCTTCGATGAGTATCCTGACTGGTGGATTCAGGGAACAGAAAATATTGAGTCATGCCCATACAATAATACAATCCATTATGGCTGAAATATAAGATTTACATATTAGGTTCTTATACATAATATTTTTTTTTTACTTAAATTATATATAAAAACCGTTATTGTTTGCAGTACCTGTGGTATCGTCTGTTTATATACTACCAAATCAATTGCTATAACAATTATAAATTTAAATAAAAGTAACATTTTTTGTTAAACGAATTAATTTTCTTGCTAAATTTTGTATACATGTGTTTCCAAAAATGACAATCCGACGTTGAAAAACAAGTTTTTAAGCATTAATGTATATTTAATGTATTCCTGAGATGCGACCCTGGTGAATTAATTACATGCCACGGCTTCTTTAAGGGATTTTACATTTCACGAGTTTTATAATAGCGTTATCCGTTTTCCTCAGAACGCAACAGCAAAAACTTGAATTCTAACAACAGCAAGAAATTGAATGCTAACATAAAATCCATCAAACTGACAGATGACGATTATTTATTGTTAAAATTGAAATATTCTCATAATTTCCTTTTTGAGTTATTATTTGAAATGTTTTACTGAAAACAAACAATAATTAAATTATAAAGATCATTAATAATCATGGATTATATTGATTACTGCGTTTCATCTTATTTTTCATATTTATTTTTAAAATATATTATTTATAATCAGTTTTAATAAAATCTGAATAGGCGCCTCGACAACCGACTATATTCCGATGAAGAACTAGAGATATCTATTACAAATTTTAGTTGAATTAAAATTTACGTTTCGTAAAAATATTTGTAGTATTGCATATTTACGAAGAAAATGAAGTATCAAGAATAAAAAAACATCATTTCCGATGTATCATTTTGTTTGAGTCTAACCGAGGAGTTAAGGCATACATTAAATACTATAAGGTTCTACTTTGAATTGTTTTCGAAGAGTACAACTATCACTTCTATTGCCGTCGCCTTACATTTATTTGCCGCAATTGGTTAATACATATGTTTATACGATCAGTGGAAATGGAAGAAAATAAGCCTGTGTATTTTCTTTCTGTAATTGGTTATGTTAAGTTGTTACGTGGTAGACTAATACTATTTTGATAATTATTAATGGTTTCATCATTGAAGATATTAAATATGAATTAAATATATTAATTATAAAGATATACATATAAAATCAATTTTATCGAAAAATATTATTGTTGCGCCACCGGGATTCGAACCTGGATCTCTTTCCTAACCGGGGAAGGTGCTTTATCCAACTAAGCTACAGCGACAATATTTTTAGGTAGATGGCTCTGTCAAACGATTAAATGTATTAATATCAAAAAGGTAACATATAGGGTCAAAAATTGTCGCTAAAAATATTGTAGCTGTAGCTTAGTTGGATAAAGCACCTTCTCCGGTTAGGAAAGAGATCCAGGTTCGAATCCCGGTGGCGCAACAATAATATTTTTCGATAAAATTGATTTTATATGTATATCTTTATAATTAATATATTTAATTCATATTTAAAATATCACAGACCTATGTTCTGAATAATTACAACTTCACAATAAGAATGTGTTCTCCTAAAGAAAATATTAAAATTTTTGGTTTGATGTGGTTTAACATACCACGTAATGACTATTCTATTACGCTAATAGCAGCAAAGCCATATTAAATGCGGACTAGTCAGCTAAAGCAGCCTGGTTATATTTGGACACCGCCGCAGATGCAGTATTTTATAAATGAATGTGTAATAAAATTTTGGTTTGATGTGATTTAACATACCACATAAAGATTATTCCATTACGCTAATAGCGGCAAAGCCATCTTAAATGCGGACCAGTCAGCTAAAGCAGCCTGGTTATATTTGGACACCGCCGCAGATGCAGTATTTTATAAATGAGTATGTAATAAAATTTTGGTTTGATGTGATTTAACATACCACATAAAGATTATTCCATTACGCTAATAGCGGCAAAGCCATCTTAAATGCGGACCAGTCAGCTAAAGCAGCCTGGTTATATTTGGACACCGCCGCAGATGCAGTATTTTATAAATGAATGTGTAATAAAATTTTGGTTTGATGTGATTTAACATACCACATAAAGATTATTCCATTACGCTAATAGCGGCAAAGCCATCTTAAATGCGGACCAGTCAGCTAAAGCAGCCTGGTTATATTTGGACACCGTCACAGACGCAGTATTTTATAAATGAATGTGTAATAAAATTTTGGTTTGATGTGATTTAACATACCACATAAAGATTATTCCATTACGCTAATAGCGGCAAAGCCATCTTAAATGCGGACCAGTCAGCTAAAGCAGCCTGGTTATATTTGGACACCGCCGCAGATGCAGTATTTTATAAATGAGTATGTAATAAAATTTTGGTTTGATGTGATTTAACATACCACATAAAGATTATTCCATTACGCTAATAGCGGCAAAGCCATCTTAAATGCGGACCAGTCAGCTAAAGCAGCCTGGTTATATTTGGACACCGTCACAGACGCAGTATTTTATAAATTAATGTGTAATAAAATTTTGAATTTGAAACATTGTCGGTTTTTTTAAAATATTTTCATCATCAAAATTGGTCGATACCTAAGTAATTAACGTCATTATTTAAAGGTTGTCATTTAAATTAATACAGTTTTTATTAATAATTATACCTCAATAAGTTGTTTACTTGAGATTTCAGAACAACATGTAAGTTGAAGGGTGAATTCATAGTAAGATTGCTGTCATGTGTAATCTCTGTAAAGTGATTGTTTTGCTTTTTGAATATTCTTACCATAATATATACAACTAGGGCTGTGTCGTCTGCAAACAAAATAAATTCAAATACGGAGGCTGAAGGCAGTTTACATAGATAAGATTTTCGACCGGTCCCAGCAAAGATTCTTATAGTACTCTTTCCTTCTGAGTTTGACAGTTGATGAGTTGTTCGTTTATTTTAGAAACATTTTTTTTACAGTCTGATGATTAATTTTTTAACTGCACTTCCTTATAATTATTATTATGTAGCTGAGCGTGCCAAATGCTTTTGATTAATCAAGTAATATTACCAGGTTCTTCTCATCAAATTTTTCATTTATTAGATTGGTAAAAAATACCTTTATTATCCTGAAACTTGCGCTGATTTATTAGACTATTCGCCCGTAGTACTTAGTAAAATATTTTTTAATTACTTTGTCTACAATAGATTATATTGAAATTGGATAATAGTTTCCTTATTCATAAACGAAAACAATTTTAATTATTAGCCGAATTAATTATTCTACTATTTTTTACATGTAAGTACTTTTCTTTAAATGTATTTGTTTAGTCATATATGGTGCATAAATATAAATGTAGGAATAAAATAATAATCAAAAATATCATTACCTAGACATAAATAAAGCATATTTGATCTTAAATTAAATGTTCGAAATAATATCCTTTGATGCATTTTTGCAAGATTTAACAACTGAATTACCTACTCGAGAAAAAATTTTTCTTCTTCAAGTCTTATTTCATTACAATCTTAATTCATCACATTTCATCGTTTTAAGTATTTAATATTGGTATAACGTTTTATTTTATTAACGGTACATTTTAGACAGAAAAAGTTTTTATATTTTTTGATAAAAAATTTATGTTAACCAATCTCCTATATTAAAAATTATACGCTTTCGTTTAGAACATTCTGTATATAAAATTAGAGTTACTCATCTTTAATTTCCTTGAATAGTGCAGCCAATCTGAATATTTGATACTTTCAAGAGCTCTGTTAGCATTAATTAATATCCTCAGTTAATTTTTTAATTTTTGAGATTTTAAATTTTACTCTCGCTGTTTCGAAAAATGATACGTAACGAACTATCGCCGAGGTTTTATTTGTTTCTTATTCTACAATAAAAAGTGGCCAATGCGTGACGACACTTCATTATTAGACATTTTCAAATTATTTAGTACAAGTGTAGTGAGATAAGTATCTCCAATTTTATATATTTGCCATGGTTGTTTATGGAATCATATAATTTTAATATCTTTAAGGAGAGTATATTTTTGTTATGAAGTTGCAGTTTTTCAAAACATATTTTTAATACAAATTAAATTACTGAAATAGATGCGTGTGTTACTCAAAAGTAATTGAGATCCGTCGAAATATTAAGTGGCTTGCAAAAATGTAAAAAAAAGATATATTCATTTTAAAGAGTTACAGAATATAAGTTCAAAATTTGTCGTAAACATACTTTTTTGATGTAGTGGAATTGGTATCGCATTTCCCCGGATAGGAAAAGGTCCAGGTTGATCTCGACAGCAACTGAAAATATTTTTTTCGATAAATTGACTTTTTCTGTATATCTTTCTAGTAGATAAATTTAATTTGTTTGTCATATTAATATCGCCTAAAAATGTATTATTTCGTTTTTGGCACAACACTTAATACTGCTTGATATATTGATATTAAAATAATAGATCTTAACATAATTATTTGCAATATATGAAATACAAATTGATTTGTTTTCAGTACTGTGTGTGAACAGTTTGTCATTCAATTTTATATTACACCATATAATATCTATCAAACAATGTTTATTTTAGATATTTATAAATAAACCGTCATAATAGCGGCATTTCTTTTTTTAAATCATGTTTAATTAATATTTTTAACGGAAACACATTTGAAATGTGAAGTTTTTATTTCAGTAAATAGTTCTACGGTATTTTTTAACAAATTAAATTAATCAATTAGAAAGATATGAGGGTAAAAATCTATAAAATAGAAAGAAGTCTATGTTCGAATCCCGGTAGCAACAAAATATTTTTTCTGTATTTCTTTCTAATTGATTAATTTAATTTGTATTGTTATTAGTTTATTGATTTTTTCCGTTAAATTAATTTAAACAATTTATAATCCATGTATTCTGTAGGTCTTAATCTGGTACGCTAATTCGTTAATCCTGGATATTTTAGAGTCGCTGTTTTCCATTTGCCTTGCTCACCACTGCCAACTTTTATTTCTCGGATCAAGTTAACTTTCCACGGAAGCTTTGCATTGCAAATGGTTTTGGTAAAGTATTAGACTTGCCTAATTAGGTATTGGAAAAATAAAAGAAACAATCTCTTAACCCTCAAACACCAAACACATTTATTAATCCATGTAATAATATTTATTGTTACATAGTTACATGCTGGACTTTTAGTTACATAGTATAATAAATGATTGCAAATTTCAAATGAAAAATAATTTTTATGTTAGTTAAGTTATTTTTTAATAAGTATCTACTTCGCAGTAGTGTTGATTTTTAATGAGATTTCATATTATTTGTGAAGATAAACAGAAAAAATCTACATATCGTAAAAATACAGATATCACCGTTACTCGAACCTGGGACTTTCTACTACCGGGTGAGAGCTTTAATCGATTAAGCCATGATAATCTATACACTAGATTCCAAAGTGGGACTTGGCCTCCACTACAAGTCCTCTCCATCAACTCCTATCCTTAGTTATTGTTGTACAGTTCCCAGACCCTCTCATCCTCCTCCCGTTCTTTTTCACATAATCAACCCACCTCTTCCTTGACTTGTCTCTCGGTTGCTTCTACTGGGGTATCCACCTGGTCATGATCTTTGGTGCACTGTTATCTGGAATTCTTTCGACATGACCAGCCTATCGTAGTCTTTGGGATCTACAGAATCTTACAATTGTTCCTTGCTCAATCAAATTTTCGAGCTCACGATTCATTTTTATTCTGTAAGTTACATTTTCTAGTGTAGGTTAATGGATTTTTCTTAATATTTTACGCTCAAAGACTGCTAATTTGTTTTCTTCGATTTGGGTTAAGTCCCACGTTTCACAACCATATGTGACTACTGGTCATACTATAGTTTTGTATATTAGCAGTTTGCTTCGATAACTTAGTATTTTCGACCCCAGCAGTTTTTGACATGCATAGAAGCTTCTTTTTATCTTATCTTATCTTCAATTCATCGCTTATCTTATTCACCATATTCAAGTTAGAGTTCAGATATATAAAGCCATCAACCCCTTCATATATATGGTGATCAAAACACACTTCTTGAGGTGCCTCTTGTTCACGTGTACTGACCATGTACTTCGTTTTTGAAGCGTTTACACGAAGTCCGAATTTTTCCGCTTCCTTTTTAAGGATGGTAGCATGGTCGATCATTCTTTGTTTACATTGGCTCGTAATAACTAAATCATCAGCATAGACACACATCTGCGATGTATTGTAGTTAATATAGCCTATAATGATAACCTTACGAGTTATTTCCTCCAACACTAGATAAAATACCATAGTAGAGAGTGCATCACCCTGTCTTACTCAGGATAACAAATACATAAATCCTCAAATTTTAGCAGCATTTGCAAAGTGATACATTAAATATATTTTTCAAAAACCTTTGAATAGAACCTGCTAGGTATCTCTATGACTTCCAGTCCATTTTATTAACATAATACATTTATGTAACTATGTAGGTTTGTATATTAATTTTGAATAAAATCACAATGACTTAGTATAAACTTATTATTATTTTTATTTCATATTTAAGAACTGTATTCTTATCTATGCAAGGTTTACCATGAGTGAATGTCAATTCCTCTTCACTTTCACTATCCAGAAAGTAAGTACATTATTTGGTGGATGTATTTTTGTCTAGATGATTCTCTCTGTTTTTTTCCCTTAATTACATTTCTGAGAAATACATTAAGTCTAAGGGTGTGTTCTTTCCACCCTTCTTCAATTGTATTATTAGCGTGTTAAAATTGGAAAATCTCAACTCAACTAGTGTTATCTAAAAATGTACGCAAGCAAAATAATAAACTGTTTTTACTATGAACGTACAGATATTAATCATATTTAAATGATAAATATCCTAATACTAACACTAATATTTTATTTTTAATCCTTACACAATAAAAACATACCATTTTTGTTAAGAATATGAAAATGCTTGAATTTTTATCAAACAAGGTTTCAAGGCTTTTTAAAAAAATTGAACATTCCACTCAGACTGGATTATGTATTTTCATGTATAATAGTTTTGAATAACTAAACCTATATTTTTATCATATAACTAAATTTGTGGTTTAAAATGTAACACGAATCCTAGTAAATCAATGAAACTCTCTGTTGTCTGCAAAGATAAAATCTGTATGCAGAACCCGGTCGTTTTTAAATATACTGATCGTAAAAAAATCCTATCCAATACCCGAAAATGTTTAGACATAAAACCACCGTGCAACCTCAGAAAGGGGGCTTCTCAGAACGGATTTAATGTTCAGGCAACAACCCAGAAAACTATTTAGGATACAGAGGCAACGTGCGCCATAACACGTCCCAAAAAAACTAGATATGAAAGCACGTTGAATGATCAATATTTAAAGCAAATAACGTTTGAAGCTCTGTGACTTAAAACTAATGTTCTACGGCAAATTATTTATTGACGAATCCTTGATATTTGTATAGTTTGTCTTCATGAAGTATTTACAAATACATATACATACTTGACGTGATTTTGTATAGATACTGAAAATTTACATAGGTTATTCAATGTAAATATCAACATTTCGCAGTGCCGTTCAAGTGAGGCCAATCGCTTTGAAGATTTTCGATCAATTTCATAGCGCCAATCATTCTTGATCTGCCTTCATCTATGTAGGTGAATAATGAAATACAACCGTCAATTTGACAGAACTTTGATGTCGAAAGTTCGTATATTATATATACAATACGGGTGTAAGCCTTTGTGCATCTTTAGATGGTTAATAATGCTAATTTTCAAGGCTTGTAAAAAAAATTCCTTGATATTTCTTTGCATAAATAAGGGTTGTATATACAAATTTATTTTTCTTCCGACATTTTCAAAATATTCAAGCACATTTTTGACAAGCAACCTCAAACGTTTTCTATAACTGGTTACACCAATGCTTTCAAATTTTCTCGATATCTTTAAAGGGTTACCGAAAGGTTTATACATATTTTATAGGTACTGAGACCGACGAGAGGGTGCGATAATCTTAAATTCAATTTGTTTGCTGTTTAATTATTTTTTATGACAAAATAAAGAGTAATCATCATAAATGCTTAAATTTTCCTGGATCGATGGAAAGAAGCTCACAAAAGCAAAATGAGCAAATCGATTAACCCTTTGAATCACGACTATGAATGTAAGGTGTGTTTATAAAGGCTGATATTAATTTTGCATATAATATTTACCCGCGCCGTTCTGTGGCAAACACCAAAACCAATCTCGAGTCTTGCAGTCTGACCTATTAACAAAATTGGTGTCCCATGCTGATTGGATTCTGACCACTAACCTGACTTTTGATCCCGATTCTGACCACCGACACCAAAACCACGAATTTGAATCTTTTACTTTTATTATCTTAAGTTTTAGGCACCATAACGAGAATATACTTAGGATTTTAGGTGATTGTATCATTTTTTTACATTAACCAGCTGATTAGTGATCATAATTTAAATCAACATTGTTTTTGATTGATTGATAATGCCCTTACAAAGCAAAACGTGTCTCTTCTTCTTCTTTCAAACAGGCAATCCACCCTTAAAGCGTGTCTCAAGTAAATCAAAAAACAAGTTTTTACTGTTTCCGAGCTAAGTTTGTAGAACTCCGAAATCACATTTGTGAATATAAAACACTCGTTTTTTTATTCTTCTCGTTTAATTTATTTGAGACGCGGTTCGCCTTGTAAGGGCATTATCAATCTAATAATTTATATTTATATCAAACATATAAATTTCAGAACATCAAAAATGTCTTCTTAGGTTGTAAAATTATATAGCTGTCATTTTCTAAAAATTACCTATGATGTTAAAATGTTATTAGTCCTGGAACTGAATGATTACTTAGAATAATCATAAGCACTCAAAATGTATAGAAATCCTCAGAATTGTATAGCTAACCCCCACTAGATATAAAAACAAGTTGTTGAGTTAAATTGTTAGATTGATAATGCCCTTACAACGTTTCTCAGGTAAATTGAATGAATAGAATAAAAAAACAAGTATTTTATTTTCACAAATGTGATTTTGGATTTCTACAAAAATACCTCGGAAACATAAAAAACAATGTTAATACACAGAGAATCAACAGTTCAATGACACACCACGTCAAAAAATGGTTTATATTATAATTTAAAATATAGTCATTAAACCTCTTAAAAATGCTCATGACATGCGTTAAGTATAATACGACTACCCTCCGCAGACTATAGATACTACAGTGTGTATGAACCGTGCGTTAACAATGAAATATAATACACATTAAAATGAGATGTTACAGCATATATCTGAACAATATGTTGAACATATGTTGATCAACATTGTTTATCCCTCGCAACAATGAATCTCATTTGATTATGGCTGTTGTGTAAATAAACATAAAGAATATATGTTGAATATATTTTTTAGTTCGCTCACAACTGAAGACGTAGGTCATCCTGCGAGCCATACAAAGGAAACTTACAAAAAATATTAACATTGGGCTGCTATAAATATCGATAATGGACAAGACAATTCCTTTGAGAGTCCGTCTTCAATGACGCATGTATATCAAAAACATGACGCAACCAATTATAGTACATGAGAAAATGTTTCATTTATGTTTGCTCTGAAATAATAACATTATATTAGATATAATTATTATGAAACAATAATGGACGTATTGTGAATAATTATAATATTTTTTAATGATAATTAATTTTTGTTGTGACGTTGCAATTTCAGAACACATTTCTGTGATATTTTTAATTCGAATTAACTGAATTAATTGATTGCTTTTAAAAATGGGATTAATGATGTGTCAATCATAAAATAGAAAACACTGTATAAGTTCAAAATACAATAATAGCGCGTTTCTCTGGATAGAAAAAGTTTCGGGTTCGGTAGCAACAACTTTTTTTAAATGGATAGTTTTTTCCGCATATCTTTCAAATTGATTATTTTTATATGTTTTAATAAAAATGAAGATAAATTTATCATCTAATTATATTTTTTTTTTATTACGTATTGTGTTATTTAATAATATATATGCTTTTTTTGTCTACGGTTTCTATAAAATTAAATTTATTTTAAAACCCAAAATAAGAAATCTGTCTCTAAGAATCACTTTAGATATTCAAGTTAAATGCAATTTCCAGCTTTTCTATACATTTCAAGACATAATTAAGCTTTTAATCAAAAGTTTCATATTTAAGATATTTATAATCGGACACATGGCAATCATTTAATTCACGGTATATTTCTTAGCGGGATAAATTTATTAAATATTAAGTCCTTCTCATCGTACCGTCGTTATTTAATTAAAAGGATAAAGTATTTGCGCTTCAGAAACGGTAACTTGTGCTATTATCGCCGACCACCATAATGGGTTGACGAATAAACTGCCCGGGGCTACAGAATTCTGCGAATTATTGAGAAAGGGCGCTTCGAGATATACATAACTACCTAACAGAATATTAGTTAGCCATTGAAATTCTGCCGGGGATTTTCCCGTGGGAAAACCGACAGTTTTACGACAATTTTAGGATGTTAAAAGATTTTAGAAACTAAATAATATTAATAAATTGTACATGTTAGAATTGTAAGGTTAATTTGAAGTTTAAATTAAAGTTCATTATTTTTATCGGATACGTGTATGAAGCTTTCAGCGTATATAAAGGTTATTCGATTTACTTCCACTGTAAAAAGTGAATAAAATATAAAACTTTTTATAGTAAATATATAGTTCTACCCTATGAACATTATTGATACATTATAATTTAGTTGAAAAACTGTTAACAAATCATATAAATTTCATCTGTGCTTGAAACAACAAAACATTTTCCATCTTAATCTGTAACATTCCACGACGTTTTAGAATGTTTTCTATTTTTACATTTTTCTACAGACCACTATTAAGGGAGTTAAGAATTTTAAGCACTTTTGAACAGCTATTGTTTTTAATCAAAAAATCGAGATAGCTAACAAATATTAATTCGAGATATATATAATGTTCATTTTCAAGAAAGATACAGATATTGGAAGATGGTCCTGTTAGACGCCTCAATAATCGACGAGCTTGTATGAATATGGGTGACGTGATAATTGTGTGCCTGGACAGCAGAATGTGGCGCTCTATCCTCTCTGTCTATCCTTGCGGAGAAACGCTATGATGGTAAATTAGTAAGTAAGAAAATTTTGATCGAAAGAAAAATTACGCATTCGTAAAATTTAATGTATTCCACGTATGTATGCATATATATTTTAACGAAGGGTAATTTTCAGGTCTTCTGGCCGTGAGTTTTTCTGCAATAGGTAGTAATTCTATCGAAATCTACATGAAAGTGGAATATACAACCTACCCTTGGGCGATAAAGACACTTTTCTCCCTTAAGAAGTAATTAGTTAGCACCGATTTTGAGGAAGATATCACTAGGGCAGTGGAAAATTGTTTTACTTAATGTTACAGAAGTAGGCGGCCAAGAGCTTCCAGAAACACTTAATTACGAAGTTCGTTAATGTCCATTCCCCCCTCCTGGAGTCCAATGAAAAGCAAAATATGACCGTTATTCTTTAATGTAGAAGATTGCTTAAAGATTAGAGGAGCTTCTCCCTCGAGTTGCCTTTCTTTTTATTTTAGACTACACTCTTCAACCTCTGGGAGGAAAGTTGTCATGAAAATACGTCTAATGTTTAATATTTTTATTTTCATGGAAAAACAAAAAAAAAGGTTTATCTGCTACCACGACTTGAGCATCTAATCCATGTTGTCAAAAATGAGCATCATGACTAAGGATCTAGCTAGTTTATACTGTATTTATGAATCCTGGGATTAGTACGAACAATACCGAAACTTACATATTCAGAAATAATTTATTTCTCTAAAAAATATTAAGGTGTTATTACTTTTTCGATAGATAGATTTTTTTTGTGTTTATTCTAATTGAATTATTTTGATTTGTATTAAAATACCAAAGAACTATATTATGAAAATGCAACTTCACACCAAAAAATATGTTGTCCTTAGTTAATTAATATTTTGGATTATTCCTGATGAAAAATTAAATCAAGACTAAATCATGTAAAATTTCAATTACTTCATAATAATACAATCGTTTTAGATTGAAAATGATATTGTGGCGTTATTTTGTATTCAAAGATTTCTTGCTTACTTAAATACAAATATGTTACAAAAATTGTACTTATTATTTCTGACTTTTAACATGTAACATTAATGAGCAAATGAGCATTACCTTATCATTCCGAAGTCCTTGAATTGCAATTTTGACTAAGAATTTAATCCAGTAATCCTTACAAACACACAATCACTGCTCACTACAATGTCACAAATGAGCATGTAAGTTTTTAAAAATCAAAATTAAATGTATTAATTAGAAAGATTACATATAAAATTAATTTTATCAAAAATATTGTTGTTACTACCAGGATTCGAACCTGGATCTCTTCCTATCCGGGGAATATGCATTAACCGATTATGCTATATCAACACAGTGTATTGAAAACAAATTTTTGAACTTATATGTTATACTTTTCAAATTGATACATCTATTGTTCCATTATTTGAAAGCCATCGTCTTTATTTTTATTTTTATTTTTTGATTGCGATCACAATCATTAAATGTATTTTGTATATGCTATATAATACTTCAAAATGTGATGGAATATATTGTATATTATTGAACGATAATAAAAGTTGAAATATAAAATGTATGAACAATATAATTTAGAACATTTTCAAAATAAAATAGAGAATATTTAATGTATTAGATTCGTTAGATGAAATAAAATAGAAAATAACCTTAGTAAAATGACAGTGAATTTTTCTATTTAATAAACGAAGAATAAATAAGCATTACCGAAGTTATTCCAATAATAATCGTTGTACTTGTTATTGATCGTGGTATTTATTTCGACACGAAAATTGCTCCGCTTTTCCAACTAACAAAGAAAACTTTGGCTTGTTAAAGTTCTTGAAAGGTTTAACCAGGTAATTAATTGGGAACTAAAAAGAGAGTTGCTGTTGAAACAGAGAGTTTGTTCAGTTCAATTGATTCAACAAAAATAAAAAAAATGTTTATCAACTGAAAAAAATATTACAGATATTTTAATCAACTAACATTTTATTTTTGCGTTACTTGTGCTGTAAAAAATAATTTTATAAATAATGCTAGATTTAATAGTTGTTTAAAAGATTTTTTCGTATCCTACGTCGTCTTTTTTTCAATGGGGCATATCTTGATTTTATTTCTTTACCGCAGATTAACTAATTATGTGGAAATTTTCAACACTGAAAAAAGATAAAAAAAGAATCTTATCTTTTTTTTTTGTTCAATGACAGTGTGAGGTATATTTATTCCATTACTATTACTTATTACTATTATTTTTAAGAATGACATATCGAAATAAGTGTGGTTAGGTCAACATATTTTTGTGTAATATTACTTCAATGGAATAATTCAGATATGCTTGTTTGAATGGATTATGGGCATGTGTTTGGGAAATTTAACGCCAGTCGTAACTCAATCTTAACAAAAAATTTAAGATACGCCCTTTTGAAAGATTAACGACGAATATAACTACTAAGAAGCATAAAAAATTTAAATTTATTAGTTTAAAAGAAATAAATGTGTCCTAAGACCTGATGCTTAGATTATGGTAATTTTTGGGCAAACGACATTAATCAATCATTTCACTTTAAAATCATATTTTTCTCCTGATTTGTTGTTGAATACGGGGCTCACATTTCTTACTTTCTATCTCTTGAACTTAGGTTCTAAGTTTATCTAACAATTTTTCAGATGTCATCTGACATCACATAAAGTTGTAAGGAATAGCTGGAAGTGAGACAGAGTGGAAAAAAAAAGGATGCTACGTTCGGATAATATCAGACCAGTCGTCGGGCAAAATTAGAAGCCAGGCGCAGTTGTGGATAATTAAAAAAGTTAAGCCTCCATTTAACATTGGACGCATATCAGCAGAAGAAGAAGATTACAAAGTTAAAAATTACTGTAGTATGACTTTAAATAAAATACTTTGTAGTTTCAAAATCAGAATTAATCAAGTATGCCCGTGTTAGGACTGGTAAAAAGCAAAAACTCAAGCTTCTACATTAAATGATTAAATATAGTACGTATCTGCTTTAATACAAATTTTAAATCATAGTAAACGCAGGCAATATAATACTATAAAGTTATTAGATCTAAAAATAATTCTATCATCTAGAAATGAAGATATTTATTTTTCTAAATATTTGAAAATTGTAGCTTCAGAACAGAAAATTCTCATGTTCCCGTGAATGCCTTCCACAGCTGTTGTTCCTCGGTTTCCTATTGATAATATGGTCATATATGCAATATGAATAATACCACTAACCTTTGATTGGCAGTGCTGGTTCGATTTTGTTGTTCTTCTTCCGGTAGATTTCCGACCGACCAAAATGCCCGTCGCTCGAATTATTGAGAGCACCTTACCGGACGATGTACTGAATGCAATTGCGCTCCACTGGTCGATTGACCGCGCTCCTTAATCTACGAAAGTGGCAATATTCACACACATAAAATGACCAATATCAACAACAAAAAATCCCAAGGGTGGCAAGCAAAAGAACAAATTTAAAAATATTATATAAAAAAGCGACTCACATACAAATGACAGAAATTATCCTTAGAGTAAAGAAATAAATGTGTGTTTCTAAGATTCATATTTATTCAGTAAACAAACTATATTAATTGACTCAGCAATGATTGGTGTATGTAGAATGAAAAAATCGGCAATTATAATAAATTGATTTAATAATTAAATCCTGTAAAAATTACGAGCATCACAAAATACGAAACCTCATCACAAAGGTTTTAATATCTTTTCAATATTTCAAATATATTATTATTATTCTAGTGTCACTGAGCCAAAGTTTTACCGAACTTCCCGTATCAAAAGTAATTACAACTTTGGAGTTTGTCTTAGAAAATTTTGACGACTTAGTAATAATAGATTAAGGGATGTTAAAGTGAGATTACTATCCGTGTTCGAATCAATGACCGTATTATCCATTAATCTTGTCCGTTTTGTGAAAAGGTCCATTGAATGCAGGACAACAATGGCCCTTTGTAATATGTTCCTTCAATAATATTAGCATTGCATTAACCTAGCTTTATTACATGGTTGCTTGGTTAAGGCTTTTGGTGTTAGTTCACATGCGGTCGTCTTATTTCAGTCTTGCGGACTCGGATACTGAACATTTTTAGTTTACAATACAGTTTTTGATTAGTAGTGGTAATTTTGGTTAGTTAAAATATTTAACTTACATTTAAATGATGTAAGACTAAGTGACAAGATCACATATCTAATTATATTGCCTTGACGTGTGTCGAAAGTTAGTGTACATTGCCAGTAAGAAAAATTACCTAAATTGCGGGATCGCGTATCTTATATAAGTATGTCGAACGTATTTTTAATATTTTTAGGTTAACATTACTTAAATGTTTTCTCTTTAATGTAATAACATTTATTATGTAATATTAGTATAATATGTATTAAGGCGCCACTTTAATTCATATTTAATAATTAAAATTTTAGCGATCCTATTAATTGCTTAAGTTTTACGTCATTCCGCTGGTCGCACGCGGCATGACAAGAAACATGAGAATCCGCGCGGTCGTAATTTTCGTTAAAAATGACGAAAATATATGTTATCATGGATATGAAATAATATTTACATCAACATTAGTAGCAAATTTCATAAATTACATATTTTATTACTGATTTTAAGTTTTATTTATACCAATGTATTATTGAATAGACTAAACATTTTATGTGCGTTATTTTTATGTATGTCACAATTAATTATTTCATTTTATATAACGCTTTTGTCTTTTAAATACTAGGTGTATGTTTCATAAATAGTATGTAATTATGAAACAGACATATCACGAAAACAGCAACGTGGCGTTTAAAATCGATAATATTAATCAAAATAATAAATTGAAGCTCTCATAATTTTTTTAAATTTAGAACATTGATTTAAGCGACCATCTAAATATATGTAGGCACTTTGTCTGATTTCAAAAAATATATGTATATATGTATGAATTAGATACTCTAATAAATTATTTAATTTTCGATGGATTAATTCAAATGATAACATATTTTTATTTCATTCCATATATCAATATGAAAAGACTTATTTATTTACAGAGTTATTTTGGACACTTATCAAATGCGAGAAAATTAACAATTTTATTGTCGTCTCTTTCTATTCAAACCTTCCTCTCTCGCATAATTTACGTAACAAATAACATCATTAATTATTTATCTGATATTTATAAGAATTTAATTATAAGTCTCATTTTGAAAGCACATACGATTCGTGTAGATTTTCTCGAATTTCAAACTGTAAAAATGATAGCACGCCCTTAAAGTAAAGACAGAATCAGATATTTATCTGACTCAAAATATTAGACGTGAAAGATTTGATATCTTTATTCCTTTAGACGATTTTTCGCTAACTTATTGTGGTAATAAACTGCAATGTTTAAGCACCTTAAAATATTTTAACAAATTAAATATATAACTTTGTTCTAGAATCTGACTAATAATTTTTATTCAAATTTTAGGGTTAACGCATTGATACAGAACCCTATTCATATATACTATTCATAGATCCAGAATTATCGTATAATTCATTATCATCATTTCAATATTAAAATGATAAAATATTGGAAAAATCGGCCATGGCTGCGGAGCGGTCAATATTGACCGCGAAGTGACAGCCAACAAAAACTTGTAGTCATGTAAAGTTTGTGTATGATAGACAGCACAGTGTTGGATGATACATGTATTATGTATTTAAAAAAATTGGAGTTGTATTTAAGGTTACATATTTATATCATTTATGTAACAAAAATTATCTTATTTATATAGAGAAATAATCTTCTTGAATTTAAAATGTAAGAAAGTAGTTTCTTCTTTCTTTTTAAGGCCGTACCATAATGCCAAGCTAGAAGACGTGTTAAAGTTAACAATTTTTTAGCTGAATTATCACCTGTTAAAAAAGTGATGGAGAGAAGAAATTTATCAAAGTAGATAATGCCAAAGTCATGTTTGCCTCATCCTTATCTGAAATTGTAAAAGTCTTGGCACTTTTTCCGAAAGAACCTCGAAAAATGTCATTCTATTTATTTTAATCTTTCCTATGCGATTTAATAACAAGAGTATTTGTTAATATATTTGATATCTTTTTTTTAAAATTTTAATCATTGGAATAAAAAATAATAATAAAGATAATAAATACTGAATGTAAAATAATACAAGAGTAAAGGAAAAAAAAACACCCGTGAAGAATTCTCTATCCTATCTTAGTCTGTCGACATGACATTCAGATTTATAAATATTCATATTACTGGAAATACTTTATTGTAACTAAGAGGATAATTAACAATCTTGGAAAAATTGACAAAATAACGTATGAATACAGAAATGTATAGAAAGTCATTATACATTCATCATTATATGAAAGAAAATCATTTATAAAGTTTAGCAATCTAAATGCAAATTAAATGTATTAATTAGAAAGATATACATATAAAATCAATTCTATCGAAAAAAAATGTTATTGCAAAATGCAAAATGGTCGCTCAGTAAATTTGACCAGTTGTTGTGTTATTTTTAGTCCTGCTTTAACATTTTGGGCCGAGCATTTAGAAGACTGAATATCATACTGTAAAAGTTTCATCATCTAAAGCTCAGCAATCTTGCATTTTGGGAGCAAATATAGCAATTTTATCATCATGCCGTTTCTCCGCGAGGATGGGCAGTGAGGATAGAGCGCCACACTATTCTGTCCTGATACGCAATTCTCGCCTAATTCACATTCATACATCTTCTCATACAAGCTTGTCGATTATTGAGACTTCGAAAAATACGATCTTCTAGTATCTGGTTTACATGGTCGTGCCATGTCTTCCGCTGATGACTTGCGCATATATACATATTTTGTGAAAGAAAAATCTACTACATGTTTAAGTTACTGCTGTTGACATGATTCATGATATATCAAATATGTGGTTGATCCGTGAAAATATAAACACAAAAGAATTTAATGTATTTCACAGAAATTTTATCATACAACTAGGTACTGTCGTGGTCCTTAAAGCTTAAATCTCATCACTGTCTCTAATTTACCCCAATTTTATATATAAAACCTTCAAAAGACTTTTGAGATGTGATTAATTCCTTAACCTTTACCATACCATGATATAAAATACCCGAACGCAGCCATGCTGTCAACTTGTGTTACCGTAAATAACAGTAAAAATGTATAAAATGTTTTTATTAGCTTAAATGGCTTCAATAGCACGAATTTACTCTAAATATTGAGCATCAATTTTGAAAAAATGATTAATAACATGATTTAGAGCATTCATTAAGTCCTATACAATGTGTCCTTCCTTCTTATCTCTCTTCATTTAATTAGTGAGAAAGAGATAATTATATTTGTATGTTTGTTGTTCTTTTCACTGTGAAAATAGTGTGTGATCATTGTTTTTCATATCACAAATGGTATTTTTACCAACGTATCAGTTTTACAACGGAATGAGTGGAAAAAATAATTGTTTTTGTACGATTCCCTTTTCATAATTGGTTTTTCACTAGTCATTCCTAAGCGCAAATATTTTCTTTACGATTATCTAAAATATGAATTTCATGTTGCATGTATTAACCGAAATATTACAGGAAAAATTATGATGGTAGACCTGTGTTACTGCATGGTTTGGGAAGGGTTAAAAACGAAAGACACAAATTAGGGAATAATTAAGCTAAGAATTAATTGCGCAATACGTCTCACACATGTGTAAGACGGTCAGAAGCCTGCAAGTTCGGTTGCGAGTACGCGTAGACAGCTCGCTCATCTTTCTTGATTATTATTTTATATCGACAAGTGTTATTGTAGTTATTTGAAATTTTTTGTATGTGAACCCTTCATTTTAACAATGCCAAACGCAAGTACAATTTTAATGTTACCTTACAAAATGTCAACAATGAAAGTGATGGTATTCGAGGAGAAAAGCAAGACACGGTGCAAAATACTTGTAGGTAATGAATGTTTGGAACAAATAAATGAGTTTGTGTATTTGGAAAGTATGTTCGATAGAAACGGAAAAACAGAAAGATATCGAAAGCAGGGTGACTGCAGGGAATAAAGTGAATGGCGCATTGAATGGAATTATAGCTAATGACAACTTGTCAACTGAGGCAAGACTAGCGGTTTACAATGGAGTCCTGGTACCGACACTGATGTATGGAAGTGAGGCCTTGAGCTGGCAGAAGAGGAACGAAAGTCGACTGAATGCAGTGGAAATGAGATCACTTGGGCGTATATGTGGGAGATTCATTTATGACAGAGTAAAGAATAAATAAATAAGGAAATAATGTAAATCTGATAGTATAGTGAGTAAGATTAAGAAAGGATCACTTAGGTGGTTTGGTCATATGGAACGGATGAATGAAGGGAGAATGGTAAGAAAGATATATGATGCAAGTGTTGAAGTAGAGGCAGCAGAAGTAGAGGACGTCCGCGGAAGACTTGGCACGACCAGATAAACCAGATACTAGAGGATGGTTCTGTTAGAAGCCTCAATAATTGGTGAGCTTATATGAGAAGATGTATAAATGTGGATGTGACGAGAATTGTGCGTCGGGACAGAAGAGTGTGGCGCTATATCCTATCTGCAAACCCCCGCAGAGAAACGGCGTGATGGTAAGTTCTAAAAATCAATATTGCGGTATAAAAGCTGTCATTGCTTATATAGCCCTTATACATTCAATATTAACAATGCTAACAGTGCTTTATTATAATATTTACCTATATTTTTTCTATATAATCGATATCATACTGTATCTTTATATTCTCACAATGTAAAATTTCTGGATACAATATTTGCAGATGAACATCGCTAATCTTCTTAGTTCGGAATCGGATACTGTAAATGGATATATAAAAAAATATTTTTTGGGGTAAATATACTATCTTCGCAGTATATCAGACTGTTGTAGCAATAATACAACTTATTGGACATTCTCGGTTCACTCTCTGATTTTAATATAGCAGCACTATTTGTATCCTGGGGCAGTGATGGCGAACCTATGACACGCGTGTCAATAGTGACACGCCACAGCGCTTTGGGCGACACGCCAGCGTTCACTGATATCAAATAACACGTGCCCCGCCACCAGACATCTACCCGACAACAAATATGAATTTGTAGAATTTATCATTACGTACGTATCTTAACTAAAAAAAATATAACACTTTAAATTAAATTTAAACAGAATCAGATTAACGATACACAATATCGTTGTGGTTTAGTGGTTACGATACTCGCCTAGTGATTTAATGGTCGGGGGTTCGAGCCTCGTTCCCAGAGGCTATCAAATTAGTCTTATTTTCATAACATAAGCATTTACCTTATTTAAAAAAAATTTAAAATATTTATGTGACACGTTTGCCGCGTACAAATTTTTACTTTTTTTGCGTATTTAAAATGAAATTGAGCATGAGCACTTGAAATGTTTGAACAATAGTAGGTTTACAGAATTTTCTAATCATTTGATAGAAAATGGCATGGCTTTGATAAAAAATTGGGATTGTCAATTTTGTATTTGAATGGTGTTGGTTATAAATGAAATAATTTGGAATAATAAGATAAATAAAGCATATAAAACTAATCATAAAATTATAAACAACCAACTAAATTTAACTACGAGTTCCATTCTAAAAATTTTCCTAAAACATTTTTCCGAGTAAATTTGTATTAAGTAACAATTTAAGTTAGGTACTAAATTTATTTTTTAAATAATTGTTCTTTTTTATAAATAGATTCTGGTAAAGAAACAACAACATATTTGCAACATAACACATTTTTGAGATCAGAAGACGGGCTTAACAATTCCCTACTGTATAAGTTTGCAGCCTGTTCCTTGAACCGATAGTTGACAGTTTCGTGGGTGCTGCCATTGTTCTGCATGCATATTCCGCCCAAATTATTTTTTTATTTCGGGAAAAGATGAAAGTCTGATGGCACCAGGTCCTGGCTGTATGGTGGAAGTCCAGTAGCTTCCACCCAAACTTTTGCAGCTCTTCTACCGTGTTTCGTGCAACGTAAGCATTTAAAAACGAATCACGGATAGCACCACGCAATCAGCGGGGGTATTGATAGACACGGTTAATAAAATACCTCAAAGAAATTACGTAGGAAATAATAGGCAGGGTTAAAGTCAACTTCATAGTTCCTAACAATGTTTCAGTCAAAAGCTTCACTTATTTTGTTAATATACGCATGCAGATAATTTTCTTAGTATATTCAAATATTATAAATTATAACAATTTTATATTTATTGTTTCATTTATATGAAATAAATTTGAGCAAAGTTTGTTTTCGTATGAACTGTTACGAATCATTGCGCGTCCGAACCCCACAGACGTATAGACACTCAGTGGAATATTTTTTCCGGGGCACGGGGTGTTTGTGGAGGCGCTTCGCTCAACATAAACGTATTATATCTACATAGAAATAGGCACACAAAAAATAATATTTTTGTGACGGCCCTGTTCCGTACGAATAGTATAACTGAATCTTAAATAACAGTACTGAATACAAAACGTTTGTCCACACGCTTTTATCTAGATATAACCATCTATCTGTATTTCACGTTAATGTACCCATAATAAATAATTAATATTAGCTTATAAAATAAATTCTTTCGCCGCCTTAGTGGCGATTATTTAAAAGCTCGCTTTAAATTAATAAAAATTCAAATGTTTAAAAAACTGTTAACAAATATAATAAATTCTCGAAAACCAAAATTAATAATGATTAAGTGTCTTAGATAAATGAAAATAAAATATACCACAAACCAAAACCACACCCGCTACATCCGATTCTGATTTCGGCCAGTAATACGTAATATATCTGTATTATCGTATTAAAATGAATAACAGATTGTATAACACGGGATCCATTGGTAGTAGGTATAATATAGTTATTGATTAATTGTACTGAGTCTCTTTTTATAATTTGATATTATTTCTATTCGCAACAAAGTAAAAATAGTACAATGAAAACTTTTTTCTTCACAGCAATATTTCCCTGCTAAATGCGCGCTGTTATAATTTAAGTTTAAGCGTGACGAATCTAATTTGGAAACTTAGCCGCGCCTATACGGAACACACCCTGTAACTTAATTTTTTTTAATTAGTCAGAAAAATGGTTTTCTTTTCTTGTCTTGTTAAATACGATTTATTGAATATGTATTTAAAATTAATTTATATATTATTTTTTAAGATTTATATGAAATCGATCGTCGTTCGCCATAACTGCATTTTACATAAGTAGTTAATTTTTTTTTCCGCTGTTAAGTACTTGTCCACTGTTAGAGCTCTAGTGCCGTTATGTCGCGCGGAGCGGAATAAATTCCCAGTATTGTAAAAGAGAAAAATGCCTTTATTTAGTGACTAGCGCGCTCCTCCAACCGAAAAATTAGCCTCCCTCTAAAGTTGCCCGGCGCACCCCGGGTATGATTGTGTTATTTTTGAAATTCAGTGGCGTGGCGGGCATATTTTGCGTGTTTTTATGGCGCTGTTATCACGATCCGGCCTGTGTCTATTTGTATGCCGTTTGGCGCATTACAAACAAAGTCGTGCGATTTTGGATCACGTAATGTGAGAAATACTCGTTACGCACACTCTTTATGATTCGTTGGAAATTATGTTACACACGTTTTTTATTAGGATCAATTGTCACAAAAGTTTACATTCCATTGTCACTGGTACCAACCAATTCCTAGTCTAAAAAATGTGACAAAAATGTAAACAATTATGATTTAATCAAGTTTTGAAAAAAAATCATCCCCATATTTTACATTAAAATGTATTATCTCTTTGTTAAATATATAAAAATAAGAATTATACAAATAACCGACTTTGTTAATACCTAATATTGATGTCTGCAGTTCATAATACTAATATTATAATACAAATTAAATTAATCAACTATTAAGAAAAAACAACAGAAAAAAATTATTTATCGATAAATATTTAAACAATTAAAATATTTTTTCGATAAATAGATTTTTCTGTATATTTTTCTTCTTGATTCATTTAATTTATATTAAAATACTACATAACTAGGATCTAAAATTGCAACATGACAACAAAAATGTGCTCTCTTTAAAAACTAATATTACAATTTGAATATCCTTACGTATATAAGTAGGGACATTGACAAATATACATAAATAATAAATGTCGACTTTACATAGTACGATGTATCTTGTCACGGTGACTAATAATTTGCTAGTACCATACAACAGTCCGCTCGGTTTGCCGGGTTCATGTCATTTTTCCGTATGATTGTTCAATTGAACATTCATTGTGTTCAGTGTGTGACAATTCACACAACTTTTGTGTATATTCCGTTCGATGGGAAAATAATATTTGATAGTTCAGATAATAAATGAAATTTGTTTGGAGTCAAATTTCGATACAATCTAAAACTTTTACGGACGGTTTAATGGGCTAAATGACAAAAGTTATCGGAAACGCGATAACGGTAACACATTGTTTGTTGCTCAAATGATGGCAGCGGCGTAACTGAGGATCCCGGGGCTCCCTCATTTCTTCGTAAAATTAACCTACGCGAGATGATTACAAAACAAACTTTTTTATCCGAAGCATTTTCAAATCCATCTAATAATGATTTATTTTATCGGATACCTTAAGGGTTCTTAACGTGCTTAATTTAAAGTTTATTTCTTTTTCTCGACAATAATCCAGGATGATATTCGATAAAGTTTTAAAATCAATCATTTTTAAATATATTAATACGGATTCTTTTATGTACACAAATTAATGTAATTTTTTGGAGGAGGTATAAAGGAAACGATACATTATTTAATAAGCTCGATTTATAATTCTTTATCGTAATAATTACAAAATAGAATTCATACTGGTAACAAGGTGGAATGTTTTATGATGCACATTTTCACAGATTTCGTTGTATGATAAAATAGGATTAGAGCGTTCTGTGTCCAGATTTCAGTCTTGAAAATAATTTATCCTCCGATGTTACACTAGCCATACCAAGCGACGAATCTAAATAAGCGGAAAATGGAGTAATATAAAAAATGTTAACTTTTACCAAACTCATGGGAATGTGTGAACGAGCTCATCGATTTAAAACCGCAAAAACTCTAGTTAAATAACGAGGGTATGAAATATTCCTTACCACAGTTATTTTTAACTATCAAAGGTCTCTCAAGGTGCTATCAAAAGTCTCTGTCGAAACATTGGAGGAAAACCTAGATACGTAGATGTACGTATACGTGTATACATCACAAACATGTATACTAGAACTCTGAAGTGCAATACATACAAACAATTGTAGATTATTTATTAAACACAAAATCAAGGGCATGCGCATGATTGTCATTTTCATTACTTACATACAAAGCATTTATCATAATGCTTCAAGTATTAGCTGGCAGAAGCAGTATTGGATATCAGAAAACTCAGAATAGCAAGAGCCTTGAGCATATTTCTTACTTTACTTCTTTCCATGTAAGCCTATAACCTGCTTTCAATACAAACTTTCCGACCAAGTTAATAGAAAGAAATGAACGAATCGCATGGCCTCCGGAAAGTTCAGATTTATTTTAATTAAGTTAGAAACAAAATGTGAGAATTACAATAAATTATTTTCTAACTCGAGATATTTTATTCCTAATCATTTAATAATGTAGTAATAATTTTATCATTATTCATTGAGACTTTCATGCCATAAATTATTATTGCAAAACTTTTCAGATTTCAAATTATTGTGAAACACCAAAAACAAGTTCGTAATGTTTTAACGTAATTATACTTTGTGAAAATTCGTGCCAATATATTCAAGAAGCGTGCTCTGAATGATAAAGCACAAAAGTAATGTAACTATCATATTTATCCTCTTTGTTTAAGTTCTTCTGAATAGAATATGAAGATTTTTTACTCTGGACCCATCCCATTCAGAATTATTCATTACAAGTCGCCTTATGAATAAAAACATAATCAAATCTAGATTTAGCTGAATAAACCGTAGGAATGAAAGGTAAATGAAAAGCCGATATCCCGTCTCCCCTTGATTATCGCTGTAACAGATTCAAAGTTGAAAATGGCAAAATAATCTGCGAGTAGAGCGGGTGGGGGTTGCGAGGGTTACAGGGGGCGGGGGGAGAACCGTTCATCGCAACATCCAAAAGGTCGCAATTGTTCGTCGATCTACGGTGGAATTCCATTAAAATGTCCCCGGGCTAATATTTATTTTCGGCCAGAGAAAAAAGGATTCGGCACTTGACGTAGGGGCTAGCTCTCCAAGGGGTGGTTTCTATCCCACCTGGAGCGGAAACGGCGCTTTACGCCCACAGTAAACAGACCAAACAGACATCGCAGAATGCACAATGGTGTGAAATATTTAAGTCGGTAACGCTGACACGAGAACAGAACCGCCCTTGTTACTACACGTTGAAGCTGTGTTTAAGAATTATTGAGCAAGTGGAATGTGAACCGATTTTATGGCGTAAGTCCGCATATTAGCGATATGCCCAAAATCACTTATTGATATTTTTAAATCACAATAACTAGCTGTGATGGTGTATCTAAATATATCATGATTCTTGTCTAAAATATTGTCATCTAAAATATATGTTTGAATTAGCGATATTTTGATTTGATTTTTACTTACTTATGCTAAGAAACTGCGAATAAAACATTGTTAGCGGTATAATTACTCGAATGCTTTTTAGGTGCTAATGTTTTAATAATTTATTTTCGTTATTGTGAAACAGTAAATCGGTCATAGTTTTAAATGACTGATATCATCAGATATCAATCATACACGGCAGTTGCATCATTGTAATTTGCGTACAAAATACATACGGCAATGAATCACACAGTACACTTCGTGTTCCACTTTATACTCTACTTTTACGCACTTTTAAGACGAATCTTCCAATAAACCTTATCTGTGTACACGTGCCATTATTGAAAAATCTTTAAATTTTTTTTATTTAGAACAATAGTATTTTCATTTAGAACAATAAAGTTTAATTTTCTCTGAGCGGTTAATAATAACAGACTGCCTTGGAGGGATACAACTCTCCCGTGGGATGATGTTATGAATAGCAGAACTCGCTTTAAACATACAAATAAGAGGTAGAAGTAGGAATAGGAATAGATCAAGGCGTGTTCGGGGGAATCGAAACATCGTTCATTAGATTACTAATCAAATCTTCAGACCCTTAGTCACAAAGTATATCAATTCAAATAAAAATAATAATTTAAACAGCATATTTGTGAATTTATAGATGCTTATGTAATCATTTTAACCGAATAATATTTCGTATTGAAGTTCTATTAAATATACTAAATTATAATATATATTAAATTGAGTACATACGAGAATATAAAACACTTGTTTTTTGATTCTACTAGTTTAATTTACTTGATACGCATTTCGCCCTGCAAAGACATTATTAATCTAACACTTTAACTTAATAACTTATGGCCTGTCCGCAAACATGGATTTATAGTGCGGGTCTTTTTTCTCGCGATAAAAGGCCCCCAAAATAATAATATCACAATCTAGCGTAAACTACAAATGGCAGCATATATGTAAAAAAAATATTTTAGGTAAAACTATTAATAATAATAGACCTGGAGCCTAGGCTTCCCGAGCCAAACCAACAAAGACCGAACGTAAACGAAGTCGTGAATATCCGACGGCAACCGAACACTTTCAGTTTTTTTTTAAATAGAGATGCGTACATGGAATACGTGCATACCTTACTAATTTCAAACTAAGCTGAACTCTGCTACGAAAATAGGACTAACTTGGTAGTCTCTTGGGACGAGACTCGAATCCCCGACCACTCGATCACTAGGCGAGTGTCTTAACCCTAGATCAACAACCACGTCGACAGGCAAGCAAGTATTTTTTCCTTTTTTTCGCTTTCATTGTTTGCTTCTCAATTTATATCCCTTTTCTATGTGATTCGGGGGCCTTCCAGAAAGTGGAACCTCTCGCAATTGCGACTTGCGACTATAAATCCGCTACTACTTGTTCGTGGATATGCCAGATAATATTTAGGTAAAGGGTAATCAAAATATTAATTAAATATTATCTTACAAATAGTGAAAATACGCGTTTTTCTGAATCAAGGCGTGATTTAATCAATATTTTAAGAAGGATGAAAATATGTAGTAATATATAAAAAGAACCAAATTTAATGAAATTTGATTGGTGATTAGTTCAATACTGAAATGTAGGTATGTATGTACTTCAAGTATCTTCCGCATGAGCTCATTATTACTTAGGTTCTTTGATACGGACTCTGACACCTAATTAACCTCAACCTGATAGTCAGTCTGAAGTAATCTAAGTTCTTATCTTGATCGAACAATTTCCTTAAGATTTTCTATTCGTATCCGATGACCTAATAACAGGTTGCTCGGATATTACAGAAAATTGTTTTAATTTTTTATTCATTATCGTTAATACATCATATTTTTTTACACGAGTTGGTCGGAAAAATAAGAGATGCAAAAGGGTGGAAGGAATTCGAGAGAGGAATAGGAATAGGGAACAAAAGGCGGTGAAGGATTACCCAGAACCAGAAAACACGACCCACCTGTGAAACGCACCTTCCGGTATCTGGATCTTCTTCCACTGGATCCACAAGTCTTCCGGCTCCAGGACATATACAACATTGATTAGCGCGAAGTTCACTTGGACATACACTTTCGGTGATCGCGCAAAAGTTTCAAACAACACCTCACCTAAATAACAGCCCCACACAGCAGGACGATAATTCACAGCAGTCAACGCACTCAAATGGTAAACGCTATTCTGACAGTTCGAAGATTCCATTTCAACTGTCCAAAATGCCATAAAGAATACACCACAGAAATAGGTTGTATTCTGGTATAGGAGGAGGGGGTAGTAGGTAGGTACTGGATAGGAATCACCGATCTACGTATGGCACGTTCACACGCGCGCTCATGGTGACCGGCGATCTATGAATAAATTATAAAGATTGAACAATATTATATTATAAATACCTATAAATATCAGTCGGATATAATTATTTATAACGGTTTAATTATTCAGTATATATGACATCTTTACATATTGTACGGTTAAATAAATTCCTTCCATAGAAAATTCACTGTAAAAGCACAGTGCTTCAACAGGCATCCGCTTTTCAGATTAATAATAATAATACTAATCGGATATCCGGCATGAAAATCACGTAAGAACGATGCGAGACAAAATGATTTTACATTCAATTTACCTTAGAAGTCATCTTGTAAGTCTTCGGCTCACGTTCATCGGGTAGTTGAGGTACATAATATATCCCTAATCAATGATATTGTGTTTCGAAGTTGACTAAGGAAAGGAAGCTTCTGGGACGAGAGACCGTAGCAGGTTCAGAGACTATGATTGATTACCTGTAAATGCAATGCTTAACGTTTCGTCTGTAGAAGATTTTTTTACTTTCATCCTTTTTTCGATCCTTAATCACTCCAGGATTCTATACATGCTTTTCAAAGCTTTGTCTTTGATGGATAGATTACAACACTTATAAAACATGATTTATCTTTTTTCATGTTCTTAACAGGATTTGTTATCCATCGACCTATACAAAATTATAAAAAATATTTTTTATAATAGTTATTTCATTTAAAAGTAATAATTAAAAATATGTGTATCACATGAAACCTTAAATTCTAACAACAATAGTTTTTTCACAAACATTTTAAATTACAACAAAAATTTAATGCAAAGTCTAATAACCCAGTATTTTCCACAAATAGTATTACACAGATATTATGATAAGCTTGAAGAGAGCATACTTAGAAATGACAAGAATAGCACAAAAATGATTATTTACCAATTAATAAGATATTCTGTTTTCTGTGATCATTTTTTAATTTTTTGTTCTATTTAAATGCTTTATATTTAAAACATACATAATTAAATCTAACTTCAGAAGAGAAAAAATACTTTTAACCTCTCTCCTTTTTTTAGTATAAAAATTATTACAGAAACCCATTTTTAAGCATTATATATTTTAAAATTAAAAATGGTATATTCCCATTTAATTAAAGACAAATTATTGTATTCTTCAGTGGTGGCGAGAAGGGTCACACAAAGTGGCAATTTCTTTTGTTCAACTCATCCCCACTGCGCTTCGCATCAATTTTGATTTCAGTCATAAATTACATTGCCCTTTCATGTTTTATTTGCGTACAAAGCTTTGTTAGTATGATCTGATTTTGTGTTAAATAAAAAAAATATTCCATTTACACATACCAATATATACATGTATTTATCTAACATTAAAAACATTATTAATATACTAAGTAAAAAAAATACAATTACATTCCAAAATTAGAATATTGATTTTGAAATGTAATTGTATTTTTTTATTAAGTAAGTAATCACTTCGTAATAATTTTTATCTAAATAATTATTTTACTTTTGAAGTAAAATTTATAATTTTTTACATAACGGAAATCGTCACACATCTTTCAAAAAGTCGTATATCGTCTTTTGTTAAAATCGAGTTACGACTGAGGTTACATAGCCCAAACACATGCCCATAATCCATAGAAACAGGCATATCTTTTATTTTTGGTTTTATTCCAATGAAGAAATTATATAAAAACATGTTATCGTAATTACGCTTATTTCGATATGTTGTTTTTACAAATAACAGTGATAAGTAATATTTATAGATTAAATACAACTGTATTTAAATCAAAAAATATTCTTATAAATCGGTAAGTGAAATAGTGAAAAATTCAACATAATTTGATAATATATCGTCTGATGTAAAATAAACAACGTATTTTCCAAAGAGATATGTCTCTTTGAAAAATAGACGACGAAATAGGAGTGATATTAATTAAAAATGCAAGAAAAATGAGTGGTTCAAGTAATTTTATACATTTCTTATACATTACAAATTTTTAAATATCGTGTACTTAATTCCAAACGTATCTTTAAATGCCACGAGACTAGATATACCAGTATCCAGTACATGTCTTTAATTACTCACAATTTTTAATTGAATGCAAAACCCATTAAGCAAGAACATTCCCAGTATGCTTAGTACATATATCAGTGTTTTATAACGATATTTATTTAGTGCTGGGCAGTATAAAAGGGCCACGAATAATAATGAGTACCAACGAACTCAAAACTTTTAGATGAACTGAAATAATGAAATAGGCTGCTTGAGTACAACATGAGGAGTTTTAAGGTTCCACCCATCATAAAAAAGATAGGAGAAGCCTGGCTGTGATGGTATTGTACTTGTACGGTAATAACTAGACTAGATGATTATATGGGGTCATTATGGGGTAGAATTATGAGATACATATTACGATGTTGGTTTGGTTGGTGCCGAAACTCGTATTCGAGGATTCCCTCGTCATTCCCGCTTAGTTATAGATGCGCCTTTCGGTGGGGGGACAGTCCAATTCGAGGACAATCCACTCATTCCCATACACGTCACATACGAAGCGGTCTTGTTGTGCTTACCGGTTTCATTTTTATATGGCCGCAGCTCGCTGCTCATTTCTGGCTCGTCTAGCCGCCGCGACACTGTCAGCCCGAAAGCAGATACTCCTCCAACTCCCATGATCTTGAGCCACCTGCTCTCAGTCTTCAAGTGATTCAAATTCAAAAGTTCAAGTTCAATTCAAGTTCAAATTCAGCATTTCTCGGAGGCAATCCTTGAACCGTTTCTTCTGCCCTCCAGCTTTTCGATTGGCCACGATCCCCCCGTACATGACACGTTTTGGAAGACTGTGATCGCCGATGCATCTCACGAGTCCGGTCCACCTTAGTTTCTCATCCGCGATCATGTCCTCGATAGGTCGACACTTAGAGCGATGTAGATAACTGGGATTACGAAATTACTGATATTATGCAGTATTATGTCATTATTGGGATTACGAAATTACTGATAGAACGTAATATTACCTCTTTACATTACGCACTTATAAATATTGCGTAATATTTGTCAATACTAGTATTACGGAATTACTAAAAGTATGCGAACTAACGAATCCAAGGAACGAACGAGACCAATGAATGAAAGAATCAGATGAATTAACTAATCTAATGAACGAATGAATTTAATAAACGAACGAATCAAATGAAAGAACGAAACCAAAGAATGAACGAACGAATCAATGTATGAGTGTGTTGGTCAGAGCATGTTGGATTACAGTAACTACTTACGTTTGCCACTGAACTTATTGTTAAGCACAGTTACAGATTAGAGATACAATAATCGTACAAAGAAATGACTCCTGGAGGGGCGTTTTATGGAGATTTTATATGGCACTCCAGGCGACTGTAGTTATTGTGGCGTCGGTACCAGGTTTGTTCTTACGGCTGTCAAAAGCGCTCTGGTTTTATACACTAGTACGTTGATGAATCATCGGCGGTGATAATGAATGTGGATATGGTAGACCTCCACAATTATATCGTCAAATCAAAATCATATATTGAAAAGATAGTGAAGGTTGTCCGTAGAGGTTAAAAGAGTATCCAGGACAAAGAATCCTGACACTTTCGTACAAGAAGAGTTGACCCCGAGTGTTTGGGACTTATTCTTATTGTGATATACCGTGAACGAACTAATGTTCGGTGCCCCCTCCTTCCCTTCCATCCCCCGCCGCTAGCGAGCGGTCAGTCGATCGGCGACCTTGAATCGTACCGGTGACGTGTTGTTATAAACCTTGAAGAACTTCGCGAGTCAATGTGTGAAATAGTGATATAATTCTATCCCAGGAGAAGCGGAATTCGGTGAGTCCCTTTTTCCTGTTCCTGTATTTTTGACACCTAAGGTGCGATTGCACCACCTAGTAAATGGAAAAAAGGAAAAGATGGAGTTTATAAATTTGATATTTGGTTGAGAATGGTACTTCGTGAACAAATTAACAACTGACCATCGGCTCCCTCCGGCCGGGAAACTATTGTTCTATTTATTGGATGCTGCAGGGATGTGACCCGTATAAGATGCAAATAAATAAGAGCGTAACACGCCCCGAGAGGTTCTGAAGGCGGATTCCCGACAAAAGTATCGATAGCTCTCGCGCAAGTACCTCTCCGAGCAGAGTGGCAAGGGACAAACTGGATTTGAAAAGGTTGACTAATTTAAAATGCGACATTAAATATTTATATGGAGCTGGTATAGCAGTACCGTGTTGTGTTTACAATTCGAAGGACCCGAGATCCGGACCTTTAACTACGTTTTAACGCCAAGACGCCAATGCTTGCATTAAAAGATAGCAAACCCCTGACAATTTTGAATGGTATTTTTAATATTTGTTGCAAAATTTTACATTGTGGTTTATATTAATTTAAATATGAAGTATTTATAATTTTGTTTTTAACCACTTTGAGTTACAATTTACTTAGTGTACTAGAATTATTTCTTAAATAATAATTATTTTATACATATATTAAAAAATTTTAAGTACAATTTTAAAAATATTAGAAGAATTAGACATATAGGTTTTAGGTAGTTTATTTGACATCCTGGTGAAGGAAATGGTATTTTCCGAAACCGGCCGGTGTATTAAATATATATCTTAAAGTGGTTAAAAACAATTTTTTAAATAATCTTTATTAAAGTTATTAATGGATTTGCTATTCCTGTTATTTATTATTTAAAAAAATATATTATATATTGAACATCAGACATATATTTTCAATATTTACCAAATACGTGATTGAACAAAATATTACAATATAATCAATAATCTAATTTTGTTTACAAAATTGTTAATTTATTAACAGATTTTAAAGATCAATTGATCAAATTATATTTGAAATATCTGATTTATTGTTTACTATCTGGTATGCCCGACATTGCATAAGTAATAATTAAATAATTAATCAAAAATGTATATAATGTAATTTGGTAATTTTCGATATTAAACTAATTGCATCGCCTTTAAAGCGTATGGAAGTGTCGGAGATAAATTCTAAGTTTTGCGAAAAATAACAAAGTTGTACTTTATTTGCAAGCATGTGTATATCATATGTGAAAAATCAATACTACCTATGGGCCAAAATATTTAATGTTCGTTAAAAGACGAACTGATTGGTGTATTAAGATTTTAGAAACGGACCAATAGATTTTTTGCAATTGGCTTATCAGTTCCGCGAAAGAACCATTTTCATTGGCGGCCGTTTTTTGTTGTTACTGTATATTTTATCAAATGATTTATACTTGGTATTGCGTTTATGGCTCGTATTTACGGAATAAGACACGATGAGATAAGTCTCAGAGATTTACTTAAATCTCAATGCCGTGTACACGCATTGAGATTTTGATCAAGCGATAAACTCAGAAATTACCGCTTAAGTTGTTAAGACCGACCTATATACACAGTGTTGATTTAACAACAAGACTTGCACACAAACGTCAGCTAGAACCATAGACATCTAAAAATATTTATTAAAAATGAGGCGCGAGATAAGTGGCGGTGCTTGAATCTTGACACAGTATTTAGAAGTATATTTTTTGATTTTATTTAATTATATTAAATAAATTAATATATATCAAAATACCAGACCAATTCACCACTGCCAGTTGCTAGGAAATCTCTTCAAACCTTAAGGGAAAACCTTTGTTTTCCTATACGGCACAAATGCGCCGTTACCATTATAATTTATGCGCTTTCATTTACCTAATGCAGCGCGGGCAGATGTATTCAGGATATCTTCGACTTTAAAAAATGTTTTTCATTACAATTTGTTCGGTCCTCAGAGATTTATCCTACGTCTGGTAACATAAATTAAAATTAGCTAAAAACCCATGTGTTATCAATAATTTAATATTTTATATTAAAATAATTTTAAATACATTGAAATTTATAAAATTCATACTATTGTACATTCTGAAATACATTTTTTAATATGTATAAAAAATGGTATGTACATCATTGCAAAGAAATACAAACATTTTTAAAAACATTACGTTATATTCATGAAAATTGACACTTTTTTGAAATGCGTATTGATGTAAGTGTTTTTTAACGATCGATTGTGTGTATTTTTATGTAAACCTAATTATAATCTTGATTACTAAATTTTATTGAAATAACACCATTTTTTTTTTAAACTTTACAACTACAACTAAAACAGAAACTAATATTTATTAATTTATGTTTGGATTAAAACGTTTTCATGTTCCGAATTACTTCGTTAGTATCTATGTTAAAGGATAAATAGCATACACATTTCTTGGAATATTTATCAAAAGAAATTAAAAAACCCCTTTTTGTCTGCTACTAAGAAAAATGACAAAAAATTGGACGAATCTCCTTTCTATGTATATTTTAACCGATTCATCCCGTTTTTGTAGAGAATTATATTTTTTTATGAAAACGATCCCAAAGCGTAAGCTCTTTTTACGAAGCTAGCGGAATTGAGTTAGCATCGCTGTCCCTTCTTACCTGTTTTACCAATTTGCTTATGTAAATAAAACTACCCTCAGGCTTTTTGCCATACGGCTCTTAGGGGAAGTTTATACATACGGTAAGCCTTTTGTATTACAATTCAATTTTGAAAATCGCTAGCTTATTATATAATTGGCATGTCCCGGGTAAAATGGATTTCGTGTGGAATTTTTCTCGTATGTTTTTAGGAAATGTTTTTAATACGTCTTTATTTTTAAATGATTTGTTTACATATAACGTTTATTAAAAAAAATACCAAAATACTTTGTTTGCCAATTATTTAAAATTCTTGGGTAATCGGATAAATTACAGCGCTTAATAAAATTCGAACAATAATGAATGGTTTCTAGAAGTTTAATGGTTTCCACAGCTGCAGAGATCCTGATTCACCTATGTTTTGGAAACCTTTGTTTCTCAAAGACTTCTAACGTTACCTAGTGCCTAAATATTTCAAACGGCACGTTCGACTTAAGCGTGCGTTGGAAAACGTATAAATCTTGGTTAGATGCTCTCCCATACCGATTGACTGAATGCTTGTTGCTTCGAGCGAGAAATTGTACTGATACAATTTACTTATATCATTACACGTACATGCTTACGCTCTTAAAGGCTGATATCATTTCGTTTGATGTAATTATTAACGTTCGAAAATTATGTTCTACAGATTTTAATGAAATTGAAATGCGATTGATAATCATACCTATCTTATTGAACGTACTATTTCTAATGCTGTATTTAAAAAAAATATATATATATAAAGTAATTTAATATGATGGGTTATCTGCATGATATATTATATACTACGCTGAAGCTCGTAACGTATCAGCGTATGATGTTGCACAGTTTTACATTAGTATATTATGGTAATATCGACACATCTACAAGAACTGGTCGTGGTGCAGTGCAGTAAGATACTAGATTTAAAAAATCAGGTAGAGTGGAATCAAACCCCCGGACAGCTACTTTAAAAAAATAATAATTTCGTTTAAGACACTATTAGGTAATTATGGACTTTAAATTTTATGATGCCTGTAATAGCGCACTTGGAATTTTGAATTTGTTTCACTACACACACTACGTTAAAAGGGTGTGTTCCCCTCGCTCATTTCCCGCGCCATGGTTCGAATGTTGTGCGTAAATTTTATTTATAATCTTTCAAAGAAAGAATCAGCGTTGTAAATAAGTTAATCACGCTAATAAGTGCCCTTTATCAGGATATATGACTCTTAGCAACGCCGCAAAACCCTTTTGAAAAAACTACGCAGCTCCGAAGCAACCATCTTATATTTGACACCTAAACATGTAATAATGTAAAGTATGATGAAGTATCTAAATAATATACAGAGCATCTCTCAGATCTTGGTGATTATTCTGGTCCAAATCCAGAAGCATAAACAGCTCTGAGAAATTTGTAATCTTCGTATTATCACATGATCTTTTTTTGAGAGAGATTTTTTTCTAAATTCCAGTAGCTGTTAATTATAAAGAATTTTAAAGTTTCTGGAAAATTATGTGGATCACACCGTTTAAGAACAGGTCGGAAAACAACAGATATACAATCATACGAGCAGGTGTTAATTATTAAATAAATTCGCTTATGAATTATCTTGGCAGTTTGTTCTCCACGTGGTTCCGAGGCCTCATCTCAACCTACTTTATCTCCACGCCAACCCAAAGCATAAATCCTCGTACAGTAATGGTCCTCCAAGATTTCTTGCAGCCACGAGGTGCCTCTTCATCATTTTAAACAAACCGAGGCTTTCTAACAAGAACATCACCATTGCTGTGGCAACCGGCGGCCTTTATAATTTCTAATACGAATTAAATAGATCATTTAGAATGATATATAGAAAAAATATGTGGTTGTAACCAGGAATCTAACCTGGACTATAGAAAAACTCATCTGGTAAAAGCGTTAAAAAATTTAGCAATATCAATAATTATATTTTCGACATATTTTACACTTATATTATCTAGTTTATAATTGATACATCTATTATTCCATTATTAAAAGCAATCAACTTTATATTATGATTAGTCCCAAATATTTTTGATTAATACATGCTAGGAGACGCCAGAATTAAATGAGTTTTTTTTTTAAACTCGAATTTCAATTTTCAACTTCAGAATAAAAAAGTGTTTTCATCAAAACATTATTATTTAATTCATTAACATTGGATATCGATCTCGGTGTAATTCATTTCAGCATGCTAGCAAGATTATATTAATTCAATTGTCTCGTTAACATCTTGTAACTATATTATTTTGGTATAAATTGTATTATTGATATCTATTATTACATGTAAATTAGTATTATTGATAAATTGTAATTGTATGTTGTTTCAGGTAACTATTATTATACTTATTATTATTACGTTGTACTCTGTACTTACCTAAGTTCTCTACCTATATTTTAAGTACATACACTGTTAATTTTTTGCAGTGTTAATGAATTTTTAATTCAGTTAAAATTATCATATCTTTACCTTGTTCAAAATCAATATATTTTTAAACAAGTACTTTCATTCAAACACATCTTAATTCTGTAACAAATAAAAATCTATCCAGTTGCACTATCCAATGGCGGTCGCCCGGAAATTAAAGTCGTAAATGAGCGAAATAGCCACCGTTGGCTTCGAAGAGGCTACCGTTGGTCGCGAAGTAGCCACTACCTAGAAAAAGTAATCGGCCGAATTATATTCATCAATAACAATCATGTATGTTATAATATACTTACGCAAATATGATTAATTTTTTTTTTAAAGAAAGAAACACGTTGTGGTTTGAAATTATAATTAATTAATATAATGTTTAGTTTTAAACCACATTATTATGTACATACACTAAAGTCAACTAGTTTTAGTTGGACCCAACCTTCAGAACAATATAGTATAGACTAACCTAAGTAAAGATAAATAGAAGGTTAAGAAGTCAGAGCAACAGCATATATAATCATATATATCATAATGGTCAGATACCAAATAATTATATTAATTTATCCAATAGTCCTATTTTAAAGTTGTTCTCTACCCTTCTCTTCCACACCCTACCTTATATTTTGTCCCACTCAAATAAGCTGTTGCTCTGATCTCTTAACATAATATTAAAATATCTATACTTAGATTAGTCTATTTACTTCTTATAATATGTTTAATTATCACAGACTTATGTCCTGAATAATTACAACTTCACAATAAGAATGTGTTCTCCTAATATAATATGTTGTAAGTACATTTGGTATTTTAATATCTGCCTCACTGGGCTTCGCCCGTACTGAGGCACACATTTTAAATTTTTAATCAACAATCATATTATACATAATTAGTTTATCCACTACAAATCTAAAATAAGAAAAAATAAGAAGTGTAATTAACAAAATATGATGCAATATTTGATATTGAGAAATTTATAACCTACCTGAAGGATAATACACATTTTAACAAGTTTAAATAATACAGTACAATTTGATTTAACACACACACACACACACATACTTACTCAATGGTGTTGGGTTTTCAGTCTATTATATATTGTTCTGAAGAAGGCTGGGTCCAACTGAAACTAGTTAAGTTTAGTGTATGTACATAATAAATTGGTTTAAAACTAAACATTACACTATTTATGTATGATTAAATTCATCAATTGAGGGTACCAGTTGCAAGCTCAAATAGGCACCTACATATATTTTTATTTTGAGGAAAACGTAAAAACAGCTAATTAAGAATGATAGTTAATACAACACATTGTTTCAAAAACAAGCTTGTTTCTGTACTGGCGGGCATTTAAATTTCTGTGTATCGAAGACTGCAATTGGTTGAATTTTAATATAAACGGCAGTGACAAAAAGAGACTGATATTGCAACTAACGTAAATTTTGAATGACCAATTTACATCAATACGACTGTTCATAAATTAACACAATATGTAAAAACTAGATGAGAAGATAACTGCATCAAAAGTTAAAAAAACATCATGAAGGTTGCTGACATTAAAACAAGTACCCTAAACTATTAGTATCAATATAGGTTCTACACTTCTCATGTGTTAAATAATAATTTAATTCGATACTAGAAGATAGGTACACACTAACTACGTTCAATTATTAAATAATCTAAATTAAATTAATCAACTAGAAAGATATACAAAATAATATTTGTTCGATTAATAGATTTTTATGTATATCTTTCTAGTTAATTAATTTAATTTGTATTAAAATACCATAATTTTGTTCTGAAAATGTCACAACAAAAATGTGTTCTCTTTAAAATATTAAATAATCACTTTAACTGTACAAATAAACAAAATGCTCATCAATAACAATCTTACAAACGTGTATTGTAATGAAAGTTAGCTCATTGACGAAAACGTTAAAATACAATGATAACCAAATGAAACTATTTTTGGCAATGGTGTAAACTTCTTCGCAAAATAATTGAATTGCATTTTGGTGAAAATTCCCCTTTGGTGCCAGATGCAGAAGCAATATTTTTATATGCATCATTTGCATTTGCCGTTAGAGTGGTTCTTTCCGCCGCGAAACGATTCCATTTATTTTTTAATGCTCTCCAAAAGTAGCTCTATAAAGCCAGCCCAATTATTCGTTTTTGTTTGTGTGCATTCATAATACCGTTTTAGCATTGTTTTAATAAAATAATTAAATATACCAAGCGCGTTTTTTTAAGTAAGAACTGGAATTTTTTTAAAGAAAAAAAACATAACTTTTACAACACTTTACTTTCTTCGGACGCTACACACATTAAACTACTTCTTAACATAGTCGCCACCATTATTAAGGCATTTGTTATAATTTGGCATCAATTTTTGTATATCTTCGTCATAGAACAACGCCACCTGGGATGAAAACCATGTATGTACACCGTTCTTGAGTTCATCATCGTCATCAAAACGCTTGCCACCAAGGAACCGCTTCAGATGCAGGAAAATATGAAAATCATTTAGCACCAAATCAGGATAAAACAGGACACACTTAGCGATGAATGTCGGCTAGTTTTATGTTAATGTAACATCGTTACCGCAGCACTGCACCAGGAACATCCAGCAACGGTACTTACTTAAAAAACGCGCTTCGTATTTTTCTGTAAAAAATATCATTACGAAATATCCTGATAACACCCAATTATTTTTAATACATTATAAACGTATAACACTGTTTTTAAAATTGGAACAGGAGTTAAAATTATTTTCATGTTTGTATATTTTATTTCAATTCGTTTATTATTATTTTAAAACGAGTATTTTGTTTTGTGAAAACAGGCTTTACTTACGTTTTCCGGACACGGATATAAAACCTTTGACTGTCGGCTGGTTGCACCTGGGGCCACCGTTGCAATCAATTAGCATGTGAATGGCGGCACAATTATTATACAATAACGTGGAGTGATAGTTAAATTATTGTGAATGACAATTATAACGTAAGAGATTATTTCAATACACCTTTTCGTAAAAAACTATATTGTCTTCTTATTTTTCATGTTGGCTGTCATCATATTGTTTAGTGCGACCTGAAAAAGTTCTATAGGCATAACCATTCAATTTCCAAGACCCTAATTTGCAGCATTGTAAAATGCGAGATTTGATATTTCTCTGGATGTCTCATTACATTAGCGAGATACTAAAGTTTTCCGATTTTTATTGTTTTAAATAGTACTTATTAATTCATCTAAATTCGTAATTCTATCCATCCAGCTTACTTTGAGCTTTCTTCTGTAGACCCACATCTCAAATACTTCATATCGCCTTATCATTTCTGCTGTAAAATTCTTTCATCTAACACGAAGCATCTTACTATTCGGATTCATAATCTGAGAGTTGAATAATGACTACAGAACATATTTTTCATGCGGATAAAGATTGCATGAGGTTTTCAATATGGCATTTGATTTCTACAAAGGAATCATATCTTTCATTTATACTGCATCAACTTAACATGGACTCAAAAGCCGGATACCCATTATAATTGATTTAAATGTGCGATTTTCTTGCGAACGTAATTAAATGCAAACTTTTTCTACTCTTTGTTAATAATAATAGCAATAACGACGATTAATATAGATATTTTTCTTTAATATTTCTGAAACTTTGATGTTTAGTCTCCTGAATCTTTGCCTTAACGTTCTCCAGTTCACGGCGACTGTCTTTCTAGTTCGGAATCTGTAGCAGCTCTATTCTGTTCTTTTTTACTATTATCAGAAATTTTTAAACTATTATCGTTACTTCTCTGATATTGTTATCTGAACTATGGAATTCTCGAAGTTAATTAACAGTGTATAAAAACAGGCCTCAAAAAACAGATAAAAAGTATATTGATAGTTCAGAATGGGATTGAAATTATAAAACATTATTAATTCAAGTATACAATTAATTATGTTCATTATATATAAATTCTTTAAAATTGTACTTGAGCCTCAGAGTCCCTTCGTGGATTGTTGCTAGTGAACATGTCTCTGTCCCTCGTCAAGTCAATTATTCCGGTTAAAGGCGTTGGGAGAATAGTGACTTTGTTATTTAATAGGGTGCCGAGAGACTCAAAGTGTTTGACACAATACTAGTTGTCCCAAAGAAAATAACTGAAAGAACGCATCATGTATGCCTAATATATATTATGTACGTTATGTTTATGTAATTTGATTAAAAATTACCTTAATAAAATATACATGGATACCAAAGTATTATTTCAACAATAGAGTTCATTTTAATAAAATGAAGTCGGTTTATCGTAACCAAAATTGTAAAACGTCAATATTTATTATACTCGTAGTCAGGGCATGCACTGCATACAAACAAAGAAGCTGTGCATTACTAAAAATTCTGGGAAGTAAAAATAAATTAAATAAAAGACCCTATAAAGTTCTAGTCATTATTACCCGGATTAGTGTAACCTACTGCAAAATTTTTGGTCGTAGATTATTCTTAAAAATTGCGAATTATTTGTATACAACTTCATGGCCATGCTGGTAGGCAACTTTCCAGTACGTGTGCGTCGGTATGCGTCTAACTTGTTTATTAAATCCGTTTGAGAATCATACTGATCTGAATATTTTCTTACTCAATTTATATTGGCATTTTTATGTCTGCCAATTTTCTGCATTTTTCAAACAATTTGTGTTTAATTCTGTTGTCTTCAAAAGGGATTAATCCTTACTGAAAATTGCGTAAATATGTACACCTTTATATTTGTTTTGCTTAACAGACTAAACGTTTTGTTTTCATTTTGTATTTCAACTATTCGATTATCATTCCCAGTTATTCCGTATTTCAGTGTTTGCATAGATAAAATATTCATATATTTGCATTTTTGGAATATTATTAAATTAGTTTATTGCCGATATTAAATGAAATTTTGAAGTTAAATGATTTCTTTTATGAGTTTCGGGTGTGGTAATTTGTAAAGCTAGTTATATATTTTTAAGTACTGCACAAATCAATAAAAGAACTTGTATTTTTTAAAGTAATAAATTCAAAATTGTATTCTAAATTTAAATTGATAGAATTGTTCTCAAATTCTTTTTTTAAACTTTTTTTTGATACTTAGAAAACCTATTGTATACTTAGTTAGCATCATCGGTAACAGCACAACCTAAGTTTGTGCCTAATAAAGAATACACTGTGTTGATATTTAAACTATTATACTTTATAAGAATGTTCATAATTAAAAATAGTTATGTTTTATATTTATTTATTCATAATGCCAGTCTTGACCGTGCTGAGGTACAAAAGAAAATTATACATTATTATATAAACTAGTTTAAAAATATAAACACACATTTTCAATAATTTGACTTAGATGTGAATTAAAACAATTAAATATGAAAAATGTATAAAATATTGCATATAATTTAGCAGAAAGATTATGGGATTGATTTGAAAACACAGGTTAATTGTATTGGTCAGTCATTCAATATTTGGTAATAAATTTTTTTTAATATTTATTTATGTTATTTACGTTACAAATTATATGATAATCACACCCAAATATATAGACATGAACTAACAAAAATTTCTTGACTCATATTTTTCAATTTGGTGTCATCCACACGATCATTTTGATACCATTTACGCAATCAAATAGCTCTGCGACTTTTTTAAAAAACATGACGAGATTGGAACGAAAATTTAAACGCTGACAATATAATATGCATTAATGTAAAAAATACGTCTTGTTTACACAAATATTTAATTTTCGAAGAGTAAAAACTTTCACTATTGCATAAATGTGTCATAATCTATCGGATTTATGTTTCCACCAAGAATGTGTGTAGAATGCCCTTCATGCCGCCATTACCTAAACCCCCATCTTATATGTACACTTTATTTAATGTCTATTCATTTACTGGTCTGTGATATTAATATAATATGATCTGTACGCAGCTTCTAAATTAATTTAGTTCTCACAGATCATCGTGAATTTAGACCATCATTTAATCTCTAAAAATAGGTTAATTAGATCCATAACTTTAAGATAATCTTTTTACAATGTGATGGTTTGATCAGTATGTTATTGATCATAATTAAATATTCCCAATAGAATGTGCCAACGGCTGCATGAACTCGTGGTGCCGACTATCAATTATATTGCTTCACCGAGACTATTTGTTAATCCTTACTACTTGTTCATATGCCGGAGGAAAACTATTTCTCATGTCAAACCGTTAGGGTTACAGAGGCCGCAGTTCTACGGGTATGTGGAGGACTTTAATTTACGTGTACGTTCACCCGGAGGTATGGGAAATGATTCATATCCAGGGTTTTGTAATCAAATACGGTTTAGCGTTCCAACGCAAAGATGAACTGGTAGGTAGACGAACATGGAGTTATTATTGTTTGTTGCGCCGCGGGCCATCTTTTCGGTATGAAATTGTTGCGAGACTTAAGCCGGAGATGAGATACGCAGATCGACTATTATGTTTTATTTTTTGTCGGAAACAAATGGAAAAGGGTTTTTATTGCGAAAATATTGTGACAGAAAAAGAAATGTTTTGCATTTATAAACTGTAGACATTTTTGCATAAAAATTTACACTGAATCGGAATACTCATTTATTTATGTATGGTGTACAGTACCAAAAATAAAAATCACATTTAAAAATTTAATATTATAAAAATTAATTTGAAAATAGACAAATAATTCACAATATAATTCAAAATAATTAACTTTGTTTAAACATCACTTTATTTTTGTTATCACTTAACCGGTTTCGGAACCACCGTTCCTTCTTCAGGATGTACAAGATACTAACTTAGCGTTACAGAATATGGGCAATCATACATTAGTGTCAGGTATTAAAGTGACGGTAGGTGATTGGGGGGATAAGTAACTGATAGGGAACATTTAAGACACAATTGTAGGTTAGATTTATTATTCAATGTAAGAATTTATTAAGTAATGCTGTAAAATATAAAAATAATTTATTATTGAAACCACATAAATTAAAACGTTAAAAATAAATAAAAAGAAGGTACACTTATTAAAAACTTATGAAACTTAAGCATCCTTAATATAATTAAATTAAAATCACTTTGATTTAATCTACCATATTAATTAAATTAAAACAAATTTTAGTATATTTATTTATAAATGTAATTATTTAAAGTAATTCAACAACTAAAATATTTCAATGTAAAACAAATACATATATACATAGAATATACCTACACATAAATAATTAATAATAATTGTCTTCATGACTTTGAATTAATATATATCTGATCACCGACTGCATGTGACTTTTATATGTAAAGTATAATGTAATATAATAGCTTATTTAAGTATAATAAGGTTATCAAAAATATGGACCGACGGCCGCTGACCTCTTTCGAAATTGCATTAAGCCCACATAATGGGCCATGCAAAAGGTTTCAAAAACCAAAGCCGGCCAAAGGGTAAAGGTCAGCGAAAAATATCTTAAAATAATCACTATTATAAGAGGCTGTAGGATGAAATAAATGTTTTAAATACTAATTTAATGTATTAATTATAATTATATACATATAAAATCAATTTTGTCGAACCCGCTAGCGCAAAAACAATATTTTTCAATGAAATTGATTTTATGTGTAATTAATAGATTAAATTCGTATTTAAAATATCACATACCTATGTTCTGAATAATTCACAATAAGAATGTGTTCTCCTTAATGAAAGAAATGTTTTTAATGAGATTAATATATAATTGTTAAATATACCTGGTCACTTTATCACGAAGAAATGAAGATACAAAAATTACACTAAATGGACCAAAAAGACATCGCATTAACAAACTTAACACGTTAAACAAAAACATCGTTTTAATATAATTATATATATATATATACAGCATCAAGAGATTTATAAAAAAATCTTAAACCATGCGTCATATTATTGTCTTGTTTCAAAAACTCACTAAAAATATGTACGTACTTACTTACTTACCATCACGCCGTTTTCCCGCTGGGGTAGACAGAGAGGATAGAGGGCCACACTATTCTGTCCTGACACACAATTCTCGCCTCATCCACATTCATACATCTTCTCATACAAGCTCGACGATTATTGAGGCTTCTAACAGGACCATCCTTCCTTCCATATATGTTTAAGTGATCTCATTTCTACTGCAATTAAAAATGTATTATTTAAATTGTTAACTATGTTTTATTAACCACTTAATGAATTAAAATACATCTATCGGTTTCAAAAAATATCATTTTCTTCATCGGCATGTCAATAACTAATCAAAAATATATGTTATTGTTTCTTTAACAGAACCCATTTAAATAAAGTATATTATATAAGTATGTATATTAGGTATTTATATTACATAATTAATTAAAAACCAATTCTAGTACCCGACTGCTTAAAATATAAACCTTTTATGATAATGAAAGATGTGGAATATGAAATTTCTAAATACAAGGTTACTACATAATTTTATTAAATAAAATATTACTTTTAATTAATTAGGTACTATACAAATATATGTTCCCATAACAATTTCTATTACGGTTTGTGCATTCCTTATCGATTGTCTGCCGGTATTATGCAGTTGCCTAAGTTGTTTTCATTTCATTAGTTTGTTTTGCTTTTAAGTATAAAAATATTAAATTAACAAATATATATGAACCTATGTACAGTTCATTGTTTTAAGGAAAATTTGATTGTATTCACTAAACAATCTTTTAAACACGCTTTATAACTAACTTATTGCAATTTATATTTTATTATTCATAATGCAGTAGGTATTAAAAATAGATTATTTAGAAAACTACAGCCTGTCTATTCGTTGAGAAGGTTTTTTTTATTTAAAAACTTTTAGGTTGCTGTTTACGTTTCATCTCAATTTTTGTTTAACTTTTATGCGATTTTTCGAAAGTTTAATTCAAGCTTAAAACTTTGGTTTTAATTATTATTTCTTCGTGGTTTTCAATAATACCGCGATTTTATTAAAATTTATAGGATTAAGATAAAGTATTATCAGTGAGAGTTTTCGTATTATCTTATCTATACTTTCGACAGTGATTCCTACATGCCTTGTAAATCGATTTCCGTACCCGAGTTTCATAATTACTTAAGTACCTACAAAGAAGTGAAATCGAGGCGAGTAAAGCATTACAGTACTTACAATTGGCTTGGAGTTAAGTGCATTGATGTTACAGTTTAAGAAGATAATACGATGTAAAAAAACAGATCGGTTACCTATAATAATAAAAAGTACGTTTATGGAGTCGTATTAAATGGTTGTGTACTATGGTGAGCGTGGTAAAAAAATGGTCACTAGGACTGACTCGTGTCCACTGGATCTGTGTGTGCTCGATCAGTACGCGCTTTTCCTACTCGCAGCCAGATGGCGGTCTATATTCATGTCCATATTACATATTCTTCAATTAAAATATTCAACACTTTTCCTAAAAAATCTTGACTTAAACTAAAACAAGTATGAAATATTAAATGCCAATTTAATGTATTAATTATAAAGACATACATAAAAAAATCAATTTTATTGAAAAATATTGTTGTTGCGCTAGCGGGATTCGAATCTGAATATCTTTTCCAATACGGGGAAGGTGCATTACCAACTATGCTACAGCGACAGTATTTTTGACGACAAATTTTCGAACCTAAATGTTACACTTTTTAAAATTAATTATCGTTCCATTATTACAACTTCTCTATAATAATGCGTTCTCCTTAATAAGTATAAAATATATAATATTTCATTTTTCATATTTGTTAAAAGTTATACGAAAAGATTAACATTGAAAAAAATACAAGTTGTAAATCTTATTTGAAATGTTCGAGTAACGCAAAGATTTCGCTAATTGTGTTGTTTCGTATTATAGCCGCTCTTCTTAAAGGAATATTGTTACCAAAACTCAACGACGCGTGGCAAAGCGTAATATTCCTGTAATATCTAGAAAGTCTCAACAATTGAGAGCACTCCCCGCAAATGCGCCTATCATTACCTCGTAATCTCGTGCTTGTGGAACTTGATAAGGGTAACGTCTAGATCAAATAATAAATATTCAGTTAACAGGAACAGGCACAATGGCTTTCTTTTGGCAGATTTTTTTTTAGATTTCATTCTGTTCAAGTCTCAAATTGTGTACTTATGATTTATAATCGCTAAAAAAATTTTAATGTAAATAAATAAGGTTTGTGTGATCAGATAGGAATACGCGTTTATTATTTTTTTTGTACTTACTTCGATTCTGTTTTAAAAAAACATTCTTTCGCTATACACCCGTCGCGACTTCTCAACCCGTCGCTCACTCCAAGGTGCTTGTCTGCTTTACGGGCTCAGCTGTTTTTAATCACAGAAATGTATCTTAGATAGATCAAATAAATTATAAATACCCGTCTGATTCGGAATGTGACATGGATTATATCACTTTGACGTAATTCATTCGAGGAATATTAAAACAATAATATTGGTATAAATTAAATTAATCAACTAGAAATATATACAGAAAAAATATACAAAAAGACATATAGATATTCAGAAAAAAACCTATCTATCGAAAAAATATTTAGTTGCTACCGAAATTAGAACTTGGACCTCTTCTTATTAAATAATGTAATAAATACCACAGAACTATGTTCAACGAAAATCTATTTTCCTTAGTTAATTAATGATTTTAGTGATAATTGTACATTCATGTTTAGGTATAAATACAACCTTAAAAATCAGAGATGTCATTTAAGGGGTTGGTTAAAGTCATGACACGTCCTATTAAAATATATTATAATTTGGATTCTAGTCGCATAGTATTTTTTTTAAATCATATTACCAAATGCATATTTCTATGTGTATATATGTAATATCAGTGTATATTATATATATGTAATATCTGTGTATATTATGTAAGAATCTATCTATGTATATTAAAATGTAATTCTTGAGAACAATATTATTTGTTTCAAATCATGAGCAAGTAAAGCGTATTTATACGCAGTGATATATTTATTAATGCATAAAATCATCAAATATGTATGTATTTTTTACCGAACAATAAAATAACACATTTGAAAGAAAAATAAATACATACCTGTATTTATTTGAAGATACTGATATTATATTTCATAACCCAGTGACTCTTTTCGATTTGGCAGTTCCAAAATAACAACAGGCACGTGATCCGAAGGAACAAGTCGATGATTGTACATAAAAAATATCTGGTTTGTCCCAATATGTATGAAACAACTGGCGTCAACAATAAAAGTGGGGTAACTTGGCCATACACTCTTAGCCGACCTCCAGATATTGCTAGTCGTAAATTCCACCTTTACTGTATTACTATTTCTGACATAATAATATAACTTATTGCGAAGCATTATTAGAAAGTAGTGAACTGCTTGGCAGTTTTATTTTCTAGTACGTAAAGGATAAAAATCATAGGTACAACTAACAATCCGAGAGTGTACACTGTTATGATCTACAGATAATAATATAAAATTTATATAATATAAAATAGCTAGAAAAAAGTTTTTTTTTCTGCAATGCATTGAAAGAATATTTATTTTGTGTAAATAATGTTCATATTATATTATTTAATAAACGCATACGTAAATGTTAAAAATCTAAATAAAGTGCTAACAAACATATTTGTACATTTACAATAACCATTGTAATTATTTTTTTATAGAATATTTTTAGATGAACGATGAAGTATAAAAACATATTAATAAATATGAATATAAAAACACGAATAAAATATAAAAAACATAAGTATTATTATAAATATAAATATAAATAAAACAATTTGGTCTAGCGTAGGTGATGGTTAAATATTTAGTGATTTTATTTGGTCGTACATTATTTTTTTGAGATTAACTTTGATGCCAACTGCAATAAATTTTAATGCGTTTTGAAAATAATCTTATAATAAATAATAAACAATTCATGATGGTTGATTTTGAAAGGTGCAAGTTTTTGCAAAGTCCACTTAATTAGTTACACAATCAGATATATTTTTTAAATTCTTTAAATAATAACGTAATTTATCGTTATAAGGCCACACCGACCACAAAAAGAGAAGGTTCGCTAAATATATTGATTTGTGTATTTGTTAATTTAATTTATTTTTAACTCGCTGGCTAAGGCTTGATTCTGCCGCCTCCGGATTTGATTCTAATTTTTAATTTTTAAACCCACTGCATTACGACTGGTTCTCGCGGACCCATCGATATTGTACAATCTACAATTTTGCATCACGATGCGGGTTATATCAAGTAGATAAAAAAATTGCTAACCAACCAATCAAGTTTACTAGATATATTTTTTACAAATATCTCATTTGAAATTAATAACCCAAGAAAATGATTTAAAAAACGTGTTATTTAAGTAAAATATTAATGTTTTTATTTTTTAATTAATTTCTTCAAATTTGGTAGAATAAATGTATTATTTAATACAAAAATCCGCCACGCTTTTCGTTCTCACTATCATCACATTTCACTTAATACTCGTTGATAAAATATGTGTGTACTGTTTTTTAGTCCCATAGCGCGGTTTACTCGTTTGTCTGCAAATACGGGCTAATCAGCCGCCTAATTGCCCAGTTCGGCAGACCGGTTATACAATTATTTATTTTATACTGAAATAAAATTATATATGATCCATTTTTGTTTGTAATTTTTTTAAATTATTACGTAATTCATTACACTGTATGTAACGGGAAACTTTAAATATTCTTGTTAGGAGCATTATATTAAACTTAAATGGATGATATATATTTTTTATCTACAAAATTGAGGATCATAAATGATTTTTTTTATAAATTATATTGTTATAATTTATACTAGTTTTTTTTTTGGGCACTGAATTCAAAACTCAGCTTAGTTTTTTTTTATCACACATTCTGCATTAGAATTTTTAGCTAAGTCAGTATAGCGTTATATGCTTTGCGGAATACATTGAATATTTTTATTACAATACAATAAGTTTACCAATATTAATAAGTTAATCTCAAACTTTGACTTTATTATCTTTTTATTTTGCCAGTGAATCTATCTTATTTTTTATCTATTCAGAAGAAGTCAAAAAGTTTTACCAACTGGCATCTTTTTCTTATTTTTTTAATACATATTTTTATGGAAACATTCTCCTCAGTCAATTTTCTGGAAAAATCTGAAAGTGCATTCAAACAGTAAACATAAAAGTATATATTAAGTAGGCCCAAAGCTTTGAATTTTTACTTTAATTTGACTATTAATAGATGAGAGAATTTCTTGCATTACTTATAATTATGTATGTAAATCAAAAGAAACTGAAATGGTTTCTAATTTTTGACAAAGGTCTAACAAACTATTTCATGAAACCTAACTCTATATACCTCTAGAAGTGGAAATGTATTATTTTTTGACAAGACCTTGACATACATAACAGACCTTCTTGGTGGTCATTATTTTTGTTTTTGGTGTTGCTATTCCAAGCCAAGCTATTCCACCTTTAGTTCCAAATCGTCCAGTCACGATCGTTGTAGTTGATCTTGTCTAAACGCACATTAGATTAGATGAGAGAGGGGATAGAAGACGTGTCTTGACAGGTAGCAAGAAAGATCTACGACCATAAATTGCGTGATTGAAATGCTCGTGGCACGCTTTGTGACAAAATAGGTAGTTTACAAATATACGGTACATGATACGACGTTTTAAGTACTATTTTTCAGTGATCAGCTGAAAGACGTTGACTTAACTGATCATATGTGAATATTATATGAACACTTTACTATATTTATTAATAAATATAGGCAAGATAGTGATATAACGCAAGCAACGTTTGTTCGTACGTGGTTCGTATTCTTATATTTCCAATATTCATGTATACAGCAGAGACCTGGACAGTCCGCAATGGCGACAAGCGTAAAATAAATGCCTTCGAAATGTGTTGCTGGAGATATTACGCATCCCGTGAACGACGTACAAATGCCTTATCTATAATCTACAGCCACAGCAAGGCTTATTTATAATAGTGAAGAGAAGATTCTTCCAATTATTTGGCCTCATTATGTGTCAGAGTAACAGCCTAGAAAAGGAGATTATCCTGGGAATAACATTGGACCTGCGAGAGTGCCACAACGATAGATAGATACGTTGCATCTGGCTGGAGAGACCAAGTCTTAGGAGTACCAAGTCTTGTGGAGGTGCATTACGAGCCAAATCTAATGTGATTAAGGTCTGTTCCGAATTCGTAAAACACACTTTCGGCGCGTCTTTCGATTCAGCCGCGACCACTGTTATTAACACCTTTCCGTGTCTAAATGCCCGCCCATATATTTCCTAATGCTCGTCTTGTCGGTGTCAGCAGACGTCAACTTGACCGATATTTGTTTGATTTCGACATCGCGATAGCATTCGCGGTGTGGACTTTCAGCTCCAGTGCACCAACACTGTATTTTATAATATCGTGTTTTGATCACGTATAGTTTGTTGTTTGTTGTGAACTTGTGACATCGCCGTATTCAATTAGGATCGGAGATCGGCTCATCAGTGTGTCATTTATGTGATCTCGGCGGCGACTGCAGGAATTACGGGGACGTCATATATGGGATAAAGTGAACAGTCCTTCCGAATCCCAGCTCCCGAGATCACAGGTTCTTCAATTAGAACCCTTATCCCCTCATCGACCTTATCCTGTACCACGGATCCTAGTTTCCTTCCACTTCCTTATGGTGACTCCGATTTACGACCGGAGTTGTCGTATTCCATTCCGCGGACGCGCGACTCGGAGTTACGCAATTCGTTCATTTAGATCCTATCGTTCCGAATTTACAGTTCAAAATCAGTCAATATATGTTAATTATGACATGAAGGAGAAAGGAAGAAGAATATTTATTAATGAATTTCTATTATCTAACGCATCGTATTATTATTACGTGAAATTGATTTTGAATGCATTGACATATCACATACGGGGTAATATTTCAATAAACATTATTTTCTTGCTGTGGACTATCCACGAAAAGTTTTCTGTAAGTGGAGTCGAGTATACTTACGTACGTACATTGAAGTTATGTGTGAATATCTCTTCTCTACACCCCCGGGCAAAAGTAACACAACACTTATTTGCACATGAAAGAACGGAGCTGGTGTGGGCAATGCTGAGGCGGAAAATAGTTTAGTGTTGTGACCGAGTCAGGGTTTCCCGGATGCTGTGGAACGATCCAGTTATACATTCAGAGCGTACATTATGCATGGAAATGTTCCCGAGAACCCCGGGCGCAACGGACGGCTAGGGTTACGATTTCTCTCGTGGCTAGGGAGTTTTTGTCTTTGTATTTCATTTCTTTACATTCGAATCTAGTTTTGTATATTTGAATACATTTTGGAAATATTTTGAGTTTTCACTAATTATTATTACGTTGACTACTCTAGAATTTCAGGAAATCAGTTTTCGACTATAATTGTTGTAACATTTTTACAATAGGTGAATTATATACATTACAGTGCTTAAAATGGAAAATCCTTAAACATAAATTTAAAAAATGTATTTTCATTTTTATAATAAATGCATTATATTAAGAATATGTTATTACAAAAAATGCCATGATTTTAAGTATAAAAAAAATTGTCCGGTCGCAAGTATTTTAAAAGGTATAACATTTTAATGTTTCATATTTCACACACTTTATCTATTGTAAATTTCTCAGATTTCTGAAAAAGTGTAGTTTTCAATAAACTACAATATTCTACTTCAAAATAAGTAATAATGACTCTTAAATCAAAGTATTAAAAGAAAATTTCACATTATCATTTCACCATAATCAGTGTAAAGAAGATGGCTTTCAAATAATGGAACGATAGATATATCAATTTGAAAGTGCAACATATATGTGTTGGTGTAGCATTAATGGTTACTGCATTTCCCCGGATAGGAAGAGATCGATGTTCGAATCCCGGTAGCAACAACAATATTTTTTCTATAAATTGATTTTATATGTATATCTTTTTAATTAATACATTTAATTTGTATTTATTATAAATTCAAATTATTCATATTATATATTCGCATAATGAATTATATATCAATAGACTTGTATCCACAAAATTAGATATTTATCGATTGTTAAATATGTAATATAAAAAATGTATATTTTTATAACACTTATGTAAACAACTTTTTTGATCGCTTACTATAAAAGCAATGATAAATCAGCCCACCTCGATGTGGGCTGAGAACACATGATATATTGAATGTATTAAAATAGATAGGTATATGTATAACAAAAATAATGCCTTCAATTTCTAATGGGTACAATCCAACAGAGAGTTATTTTAAGAGATATGAATATCAAAATAAATACTTTGTTCCATAACCAGAACATAACCTAACTTAACTTTGCTAAATTTGTATTATTTTATTGCACAAATAATTCATTCTAAAGAACAAAGTATTTTCTTATTGTACGTATTAATTTCATAAATTTTAATTGACAAAAATATCATAAATAACTGATTGATTCACGATGCACAATAGCTTATTTAAATAACTGCAATTATATTGAATGGGTTATATTCTGTTTTATATTTTCTGAAACAAAATAAAATCATCGTATGATATGAAAATAAATAACGATTGCTTGAGTGCACAAAATAGAAATAAATATATTATAATCTTTTGAGTATGGTGGGAAACAGTGAAAATGTAAAATTGAAGTGGATGACATCACCTGCCATATAAATCCGGCTCAGTGCAGTATCTCTTATCATATCATATGAATAGAGCTATTACAATTTTAATTTAGAATAGAAAAAAATAGTTGACGCTGCTATAATAAATTCACCAAATATTAAATTTTCTCCCAAATTATTATTAATTTATTTTTGTAGTAGTATTATTAAATAATTGTGCACAATAATCCTTTTTAACTATACATTTTCTAGAGATTATTGAATTTTAAAATGGCTTATTATGTCGAGTGCGCCGTTATTGCCCGTACACAATGTTTTTGGGAAGCTTTGATGAAATTAAATAAATTTGAATTTGAAATAGAAATAGCGCGTTAGAAAATTTCGTATTATATACCTACTCTCAATATTACATTGTGTTTATTTTCAATTTTACCGATAACGGGATCGATCCTTTAAAAATTATTTGAAATCAAATAATTTGAGTATTGCTCCCTTTCAGCGAGCGATGTACCATTTTGATATTTCCACATTAGACTATGGTGTAAAATTTTCATATAAATATACAATGCAGATTTTTATTGTGTTAGAATTTGAGGCATTGATATACTTTATTATTTATTTATTCTAAATTGAGAAATAGTTACACCTGGTGAATTTTGTAACAACCTTAAATATTAGAGCTGATTAATAAACAGCTTAAAATTTTTTAAACGTTATTATCACTCATTTTTATCCAAAGGCAACGCAGTGGTTATTAACCCCAATCTGTAATGTTGATGATTAAAAAGTGAACATTTATGCAACAAAATCATTATTATATATAGTATAATTATTATTTTTTGCATTAAAACACTTTAAAATGTCGTTATAAAAATAATGGAGACCTCGTGTTTAACCTAATTTGTTACAATTTCAAACAGCTCATTCACGGATAGGACAATAATATGATTCATGTGTGTATCTAGTGCATAAAGAATAAGTGGAGAGATTCAGTAAAAAAATATTTTTACTGTCAGTTTTAATTACATTTCAGAAAAATTTCTCTATAACCATTTTCTGAAATCAAACTGAGCAGCTACCAAAATAGAACTACTTTTCAATTATCAAAGTACTACTCGAGCTTTTGCTATACTATCTAAATTCGTCGTATTATTTATACATTTTATTTTTGTGGATGTTTCAGAGTGTACATCTTTTTTAATAGTAGAAAACTAACGACGCGATGGTTGAAAACTGCTCGATGGTGTGGAATACTTTATCCATTAAGCTTTATCACAGTATCATCACATTTAATCGTCATTTCAGAAAATGGCACGTGTTACTGAAATGTCGAAGAGATTCGAAGTGTAGTTTCTTTGGGGACCTTATCCATAGTAGATGAGGATCAATGATGAAAATGGCGAGTTTTATTTGAGCAATAGTCAAACTTCACAATTTACACAGTATATGTGTGTTTATCATATCTATAAATGTGTACACACATATAGGTACAAACTCTGTCCTATATAGTACAGAGTGTATAACGCTCAACAATCGAGATGTTGCATCATCCAGTGGTTTTACAATTCTCCCTTTCAGAATCAACCAATATCAATAAATAAAATACGAAAAACGTAAAAATCCCTTAAATAAATAAAACAGAAACCTGTCAAATTTTTCGATTTCAGCCGAGCGGGACAATAAAAACAGAAAAACAATTTGAAATTGTAGAACCTCCCTCCATCTTCTCATTCTTTTCTCCTCGCCACGCCCCCCCCACCTTCCCCCGTCCGCCGCTCATCGCCAAAACGTCACGACAATTTCCGAAAACCACTATAGGTGGCTCTCTCAGACATGTTATACAATTTACCCCACCTTAACTTTGTATTCCATAGGTGCCAGAATACCGAAAAACAATATGGAATACGCCAAATTTAGCCATATATGAAAAGACGCGGAATATTATCTTCGTGTCTTTCGGAATGTCATAAGACGGACAACACATGCTACAAAGTGCCGCAAACTTCCTGTTGATTCTGTGTTAGACCCAGACCGGCCTTCACTTTGTTACCTTTTCACCGGTGCTATTGAATACTCCGCCAGATGTCGCGAAGTATATGTGACTACTATTTGTGTTTCTTTGTGAAGTGATCAAAGTAGACGTCAAAACGTACATTTATCGTTTATCCGAGGACGTCAAAACTTGTTCGCGCATTGAAATCGCGGTGTCATTTGTAAAGCTTCCAATTTGAATTCTTTGATTACTTTTCTCGTTTTCCATATTCATAGAATAAATTTTCAATTGGCTTTATTCGCGTCCAGTTATTATTCGTATTTATTAGTTTTTCTTGCCATTTTGCAACACATATCTTTATATCTTCTGTTCCAAGATAAAAAATTACATTGCATTTGAATATGCAGAGCATCGGTACAAAGAACATTTTTTATCTTGTAAATTGAGTTAAAACAATGTTTTATTCCACTATATTTAACTTTAGAACGTTTTCTGGAATATCTTCAAATTATCAATAATACAATTCAACTAAAATTTAAAACATTGTCAGACAGTAATTAAAAGTATGTCTGGAGTTAAGGGCGGTGGGAGTGGAGTTGAAATGGATAAGAGAGGGATTTAAAATCTTTTCCCTATTTTTTTTTCCGTTTTGTTTAATAAAAAAACGTTCTAACGTCAAATATAAAAAAATATATTGAAATAAAACAAAGTGTGGTACTTCTCTTTTAAAAGAGAATCTTCAATATTTAGAAATGACAGAATACCAAATATTTACATGTATTATATGAATAATAAATGTATCTATGTATGATCGTGTAAGTTATTAAGAAATGTAAAAAATATTTTTTTTTTAATATTTAACGCAAACACGTTGTGGTTCATTTCAATAATCAATAGTTTATTAACTTTATTTTAAGAATATTTTGAAATATAATTTTGGTTAGTTATTTTTATCATCCGGATGAAAGTAAATGTATTTTCTGAAAACCGTTAGTGAATATAAATAACTGAAAGTGTTTTTTTAAAAACAAAAATAATAAACTATTAATTAAAAATGTATTTATCAACATACATTTTATTTAATTAAATTTACTCATTAAACGTTCTAAATTAAAACAATGTACTATGTTTTAAGATAAAATGAAACATGATTTTTCTTATAATGACGTCATATACAGGCGTGCAGTTTATGTATTAAAATAAGCTGTATAAATCCAGAAATTCTTGTAAATGAATAAAAATTGCATAGTGATAAAATTAGTTGTGTTATTAATAATTACTAAAAATTTATTATTATATTATTTAAACATAATTTAGATTCTAATATTTTGTATTATTCTAGGGATTGTGATATTCCTATTTAAACTTGATTTATTTCTCAGAAATGCTACTTGTTTACAGCTTATTTGAAATATACACTGCACGACTCTGACGTCACGTTGAATGACCAAGCGTATTTGCTTGTTAATATACTTGTATCGCGATGAAGATGTTGGGAAATAGAAAGGGTGAATAGACGAAAACAGGTGTAAAGCCTGTACCTTCCTGTATCCTTCCTTGGATGACGAAGCATAATTACACTGTCACTTTTCAGACAATTGATCACTGAAGATCATTATGACAGAGTGTACGTAGTCAACACACAACAAGGGACGGAAATGAAATAAGGCAAAATGATGACGGTGTGATTGACCACTTTTGACAAAATGTTTACGTTAAAACTAATATCATTATCATTTTCGTCCTTGTTCAGTGGTTCAATATCTCTATGAGATACTTCATCTTCTCCGATCTTGCCATCACTTATTATTGACTAATCAATAACTATTCTGTCTTCGTGTACTCTGTTTATTCCAGCTCAGTTTGGGGCCACCTACCGGCCGACTTCTTTGCGGAGAAGTAGCCAAGAAGAAGAAGCCAAAGAATTACTTCTTGACAGTCGTTTTTCTGATATTTGTAAGACGCATCTAAGCCTCCTTATTAATTGAGATCTTTCAATATGTATAAGTAGGAAATTCATACTGAGGGCCTTCCTTATATCTCTCACTCTTATACTCTTTCACTCGGTCCAATAATGTTACTCCTACTACTTCCCTACGATAACTCAATTTGGCAACATGAACTCTCTTTCATTTTATGATCATATATCCATTTGGGTATGTACAAAATTGGTCTGACATTTAACTTTAATAGCACAAAAGAGGTACGAAAGTAGGCTGAATGCTGTGAAAATGAGATCTCTTTGACGTATATGTGGCAGATGTGGTAAGAAAGCTATCTGACGCAAATGTTGATGGCACCAGAAATAGAGGACATCCGCGGAAAACTTGGTACGACCAGGTAAACCAGATACTGGAAGATGGTCCTGTTATTAGCCTCAATAATCAATGAGTTTGTATGAGAAGAAGTATGAATGAGGATGAGATGAGAATTGTGTGTCAGGACAGAAGAGTGTGGCGTTTTATAATAATATTGGATAATTTGAATAGCATCATTTTAGTAAAAACTTTCACCTCAAAGGCGCTTTACACATCAACTGTTTATATCTTTATTTTTCAAATTCAAAATTATTATTTTCACTTATGGAAATGATTTTTTTTAAATGTGCGGTTTTAGTTTCTTCTTAACCCTTCCCAAACCATGCAAACACCGGTCTACCATTAAAATTAAACCTATAATATTTCGGTAAATACATGCAATATAAAATTCATATTTTAGATAATCCTAAAGAAAATATTAGCGCTTATAAATAACTAATTAAAAACCAATTACGAAAAAGAAATCGTACAAAGACAATAATTTTTTCCATTCAATCCATTGTAAAATAAATACGTCGGTACAAATACCATTTATCGTATGAAAGATAGAGATCACACACTATTTTTACAGTGAAAAGGACAAATATACAAAATATAATTGTATCTTTCTCACTAATTAAATGAAGAGAGATAAAAAGGAAGGATACACTATATAGGACTTAATGAATGCTCTAAATTATGTAATTAATATATATTTTTTAAATTGAATGCTCAATATTTAGAATAAATTCGTGCCATTAAAGCCATTTAAGCTAATAAAATCATTTTTTCTAACTGTTATTTACGGTTACATGAGTTGACAGCATGGCTGCGTTCGGGTATTTTATATCATGGTATGGTAAAGGTTAAATAAAATCTCTTTCTCGTTTCTTATGACGGAATGCAAATAGTTACACGCTTTTGGGCCTGCCTCCGGAAATGCCAGCTCACTAAATTTAGTCTTCCGGCAACGGTTGGTCGGTTCTACGACTCTTCCTGCGGCTGTAGTAGAGCCTAATCTGAGCGTTTGACGTCTATCATTCAAATTGTCTGCGATACAAAGCTCTTGAAGATACAGAGGCGTCATGTAATGTGTCGCCTTGTACATCAATCAGCACAATTTAAATTCAACTCTTTCAGGCAATCGGAGCCAATGTAGCTGATGTAAAAGGGATGTTATATGAGAGAATTTGGATACTCCATATATTATCCATGCCGCCGCATTTAGAATGGATTGTAATCTATCCTCCTGAAACATTTATCCTCTCTGCCTACTCCTTCAAAGAAATGGCGTGACGGTAGGTAAGAAAGTGAGTTAGAGGAATTTTAAGCACTACTAAACAAAATTATCTCTAAGTTTACTTTGTATTGAAATTCACTAAAAAAGATGTGAATATTGAGACAAGAAAAGGTTTCAATGGTGCCTATATTTTTTTTAGTAAAAAGTTTTACCTAATAGTAGAAATAACATTGCTACATAGTAATATTTCAAGAAGAATTCACACATACGTAATAAACATCATATTATTTTATAATTTATGAATCATGTGACTTGGAGAACATGCGAATATATTCAGCGGATATGATCCTAAATTGCATATATGATATATATTATAAAGTTTTCCGGCACTAGACCCGTGGTGCAGGGATAGAGAATGAAGACAAATAGTCTGCGCTTCTTGAAACGTATCTTGCATGAAACCACATTAAACTAACTCAGCTCAATTATTTCCGTTTACTTACTACTCCTGTAAAAAGGATACAAAATTAATTAAATTCACTAAAAATATTATTCAGTAAATATTTATTGACACTCGAATGACTTTTGTCGTAAATAGCCATGAATGTGAATGCGTCAATGCACACTTCGTAATGCATTATTAAATTAAACATTACGTTATCATTTTAAATGGAGAGAATATTGAGGTAAATCTCAGGTCAGATCGTCAAATTATATGTACGTTTATTACCTATTATTTCCATCTTCATAATTACAATGTTTCTTAAAAAACCTTGTGCAAAACCTGTTCTATATTTGTCATGTTCACAACCATACATCTAAATTATTATTGATTAAGCTATTTTAATTAATATATACGAGTATATTGAAAACGATACAGAGAAAACATTCCCCACCTCGATACAAGCTCTGATCTAATGAGGTAGGCAAGGAACAAATGAAATAATGAATGTATTAAATTAAATTAAAATATTTATTTCGAATTTCAACTTAGCATAATTAGTTAAATCTATCTACTAAAAATATACAGATTTGGGTACATGTCTCGATGGTATAATAAAGGGTGGGCCAACTTGGGGTGACTGTTCTTAAAAATGTATAACTTTGGTGGGGTTTATTTTTAATTATATATTTTTTTGCAGATAATAAAGAATTTATAAAAGTATATAATGATTACATACCCATTGCAAGAGCGCGTTAAAACTATTGAATTTTATGTTTCGCGATGATCTATTTTCGGTGACGGCTAATTTAAAAAAATGCAGAATTTGCTTGGCCTCCCCGTTCCCCATATTTGACGGCGCCTGATTTCTTTTTGTGGGGCTACTTAAAAAGTTGAGTTTACATGAACAAACTGGCAATAATTCAGGAGTTTAAACAAAATATTCGCCCAGTAATAACAAATTTGGAGACAGAAACGTTGCGTGATGTAATGCAAAATAATTTAGAAAGAGCAATTATTTGTCAACAAGAAAATGGAGGTCATTTAAATGGTATTATTTTCCACACATAGATTAAAAAAAAGTTAACAAAGTACACTTTAATGTAATCATTTTATTTTAAAAATATTAAAATTACAAAAGTTATATGCATTTTACATCAATCACTCCAAATTGGCTCACTCTGTATTTGTGTTTTTACAAAGATAAATTTTTAAGTGTATGCATATTATATACACCTAATTGATCGAGAAACCGTAAGTTCTAAAAAATCGCAACTTCACAAATAAAATGTTATCATTAAAATTAATAGACATAATATGTTCAAGTGATTTGAGATAATGTATTTTTGGTACATTGAAATCATTAGTATCATAATATTTTTCGTTATTTTTTTTTTTACATTAACATAAACAAATCTTGTTCTTTAATAAACGAAATTCTTAGTAAATCTGGGTTTACCGCTTGATTTTTACTTTTTACTACTTCATAGCTACTAATATCTTCAGTACCTTCACAAAATCCTACTTAATATTTTATTATTACATTTAATAGTTAAAAAGAAATTAAAAAAAATGTGTTTTCTAATTATAATATTAAGCGTGGATGCATCATCGCAGTGCCACGTTTTTTATTGTCTACAATTATATAAGTTATTAAACTTAATGTACACTGCATTTAAAAAACATTGAAAATCTGTACTGGTTTAGGAATAGGCTAAGGGGGCAGGAATAAACTAAAAACTGGTGACAATATACTACAGTTAACAATTATTATTCAACATAAGTATATGTGTCCACCTATAAAAAAATAAAAATAATTAAATTACTTATCACTATCTATCGGAAAAGTTCCGGGTTGGTAACCCGGTAGCAACCAAATAATTAGATTTTTATTTATTATCTTTGTTTTATTAACCACTAAATTGAGTTTAAATACATCTACCAGTTTCGAAAAATACCATTTTCTTCTTCAGGATGTCATAACTAACTAAAACATATATTATTGTTTCTTTGTCAGAATCTATTTTTAAAAAATCTATTTTAAAAAAAAAAAATTTTTTTAGTACCTAATTCAAATCATTACTTAATACAAATTTACTCGAATAATTTTTAGGAAAAAATTTTAGAATGGGACTCGTAGTTAAATTTAGTTGGTTGTTTATAATTTTTTGCTTAGTTTTACACGCTTTATTTATATCTAAGAAAAGGCTAAGAAACCAAATAATTGTTTCGATAGGTAAATTCTGATTGTATATCTTTCTAATTGATTAATTAAATATTTTCTTTTATATAATCTTTCTGGCTTAATGTCAGCCCACAGTAAGTATTGAAATAAAATTTATTCATCTATTGATTCATTTTATTTCCACATATTTTCATTAAATCTTGAAAATTCTTTTTACCCGATCCATTAACGCGATCATTATTTATAGTATGTATTTATACTTTATAACTTTAATGATAAATGCTATTTAAATTTTACTATAATTTACAGTATCTAACCTAAAACGCTTTCAATTAGATATTACAATTAAGCTGTTTATTTTTTTCCTTTGTACGTTTACCACTTAATACAATTCCTAAATTTGAAGAAAAATAACTAAATGAAATAAAATAATTTTAAATATGTATGGATATTTTTTTAAAATATTTCGCAGATTTTTTTAAATAAATACATTTGTAATTTTAATAAGTAATATAAGTCAATGACTTGTGCAGATTATAATAATTTAAGAGATAATTTGAGGTGGTTTCATATTATTATTATTAAATTCCTGGAACACAAAAATATTTCAAAGCATTATTTAGTCAGTAACAATACCTGCTTTTTTACCTTTTTATGTGAAAATTTTCCCTGCAAAGCCTTTGTACACGTTTTAGTGTGGATTAATTATTATTATTGCAATCGGTTTAATTTCAGGGGATTAAGTGAATGTATGTTTGTTATGCGGTTAAATTAAATTTTAATTGGAATGGAACAATTTGATTTTAATTAGATTTCTATACGGATTCGATGTATTGATTCATTATATTGTTTTATTTTTAATTCTCCGTTATGGTTATTTTGCACTCTATTTTATATATTTACTTGTATATTAAACCCATCATTAGATGGGTGCGAAAGTGTCTGTTATTGAGGTCTATCGCTTTCACAATTATCAACCACACCGACGACACTGATAGCATTTTGCAGATACTTGGCCATAAAGAAGAGCACATGACAGCCTCAAAAACATTCCAGGTCAACCGGCCGGATAACATGTGCCAATAACATACATACTTCGGCAGCCGTCCGGGAAGCCGGTTCTTGAGCGCCACTCCTCTCGCGGCTGCCTTCCCATCAATATATTTAGAAAACGCTGCTTGGTGTAGTCTTTTTATTGCATTTTTACCAAACTCTAACTGTGCTCAAGCAACAATAAACTTCTGTCAACTTTAAGTAGTTTCTCTTGTTCAACCTGCTCTGGCGATACACGCACACACCCACATACACATATACATACACAATACATTGCCGCGATCGTAATTAAATTAACATATGATTGATAAGTGATTTGGATACTAATCATTCATATCACAACAAATCCTTCTGATTATTCGGCCACATTTTGACATATATACTCATACCCATACTCATAATAATTTACTTAATTCCCCATAAAATAATTACCTACCAATAATATTCTGGAGGTTCAAGTTTCATCCCAGAACACCGGCAAATTTTCATAGCATAGTTTAGTTAAGAATTTTGATATGACATGTATTCCATCTCTATTAACATTACAATAATAAACTTCACAAAGTCACTTCAAAGGAAATTGACAATTATACATTTTCTTACGTATGTTACACAGAAAGACATCATGATTTTATATTTAAGATTACACATTATTTATATATTATTTTATGATTAAATGTTTAAATTGTCAGAGAAAGAGCATAAAATAAAAAAGAGGAATGTTAATAATCTAGTTCTTAATTTTGAAATACACTTCAATTTTAATGGTAATCTCTTAATGGTGGGGACTTGAAAATTTCAAAACTCTAAAAGTGGGATTAAATAATCTTATACACGGACAAAGAAAATATTTTCCTTTTTGGAATCAAAATTAAGAATCTAAAATTCTGTCGGAGAATTTGCATAATTTTATAAGGAGCTACGTAAAGCTTTAAAAACGTGGAAATGCAGTGTTACTGCTGATATTTTGTTTATCGTCGCGGTGGTTTGAAATTAGACATAATAAAATATAATTGATAATTCGATAACGTAATTTAATTTTCATGTAAAATAATCACTAACGCAATGGTATTGGAACGACAACGCTCGACAGGTGGCGCCTCAAGATAGGATGGTAGCGCGGCAGTCGGCCTTTGAATTTGAAACCTGGCGGAAGTGTGACTCGCGCCGAAACGGCATATGACGTATTCAAGTATCTATTTAAATAATTTGAGATTATCTGATTGAGTTTTTGTTTACTTTAATTGATTATATCTACTGTGGTAGATTTATTATTTATATTTTCAACATTGAAAAATAGGTTTTAACCGTTGACCACGAAGCGATTATATAGCCGATTGATTTCTGATGTCATAAAATATGGTACCGGCAAAGAAGGATATTCTACTTTGGCGTAATTTTATGTAGAAATCAACGTTCAAAATAACTCTCGATATATTTATTTGCAATGGCGTGTAATATTTAACTGCGCTTCTCTAGAAATTCAAGAGATTTTGTTTGGTACCACAAATAACTGATTAATCTATCGTATATGTAATAAGTAATGTGAGAGCGAGTCAACAGACAGATCGTTAGTTATGTATTATTAATGGCAAATGATTTTGAGTAAACGAGTGCAGGTAGAATATAATTTCAATGTATATATTAACAAGCTATCTGCAAGGAATAAGTCAAATTTCTATGAATAAATATATGCGACTCTCTTGTAGTTGATTATGTTCACTCAACCAGGCTAAATATGTTTTACTGTGAAACTTCTTTAGTCACGGTGCAGTAAATTCAATTGGTATTCGTCTACTATAACATGTTTTACAGAAAGACTGCTAAGAAAACTTATCTAAATAGATTGTGAACAAACTTTTTGATGGTATATATTTTTTAGATTAAAAATATTATTTTTAAAAAATCTGTAATATCTCGAAATTTAAAGATTAACCCTTTCTCTCCGACGGTGTAAACTGAGTTGATATTGCCTCCAATAATGTGAATATATCTTTAAATATACTAAATACAGAGTTAATATTTTAAATATTCCTCCGTAATATATTTATGAATTGGATTAAATAATTACAATATATAAATATTTTTATTTTTATTTATTATCTTTGTTTTATTGACCACTTAATTGAGTTTAAATACATCTACCGGTTTCAAAAAATACAATTTTCTTCTTCAGGATGTCATAACAAACTAAAACATATATTATTGTTTAAAGATCAGAATCAATTTAAAAAAAAAATATATATATGTATAATATATAAATATTTACCATACGCAACAATAAAAAATATTTTCTCGAAGAATCTGGCGTGAATTTGTCAATACGCGTGTGTGTACGTCTAGAGAGGTGCGGAATGTCGATCATCACTTTAGTGGTAGAGAGTGCACTGGCCAAATTATATGTGTCTTGTGCGTCTTTATGTTGTCGTTCGTGATGATAAATATTTTTTAAATGATTAATATAAGTAATAAATGTAAAATAATCATATTTATCCGACTTAAAAATCGCAAAAGTCTCTATGTACACTGAGTTTACAGCACTGGAAAGCGCGTTTTTATTTTAGCACCGTTAGGAAAAGCATAAACTTGATATTGTAGCGAATACAATTGAATATTAAAAGAAATTACGATAACTAATAAATAATCTTTTACCTTTTTTAATTCTGTTAGGTATATAACTATAATTGTTACTTTATTTAGGAGATGTCTGCGGGTACACACATCTCTGGTTCCACGACGATTTTTTGTCACTGAAGTGATTACTTCACGAAAATATCCAAAAATATGTCACAAAAAGAAGTAATAAATTTCTCTCGTTAGTTTAGATTTTCTTGCTAAAATTCATTTTTAAAATTGTGGGAACTTTATGACGTGGAATCATATGAACGCTGGCAGTGAAGAATTGTGCAGATTAAGAAAAAGCAATGGTCTCAATATTATTCTCGCAGCTTTTTACTTTATTATTTTTCAAGAAAGACTTTATTCCGGAGACATTTTATATCTAGCGGTTGATATTGTATTAAAAATAAACTTTCTAATATGTTTTTTATTACAAAAATATAATCTTACTTTCCTGCAATAAATCGTATTAGGTTTTTCTAATATTAACTACAGTTGGGTATGAAAACCTATCGTTAGACTTCTTGTGTAGGTTCAGTGATTTAATGATTGAACTGGCATTGGAAGGGTCACAAATTCGTAATCTAGGTTTGAATAAGAATGTTTTTAAAGAAAACAATTGTTGAATTCCACTTGGTTTTCAATTAATGTCCGTTGAACGAATATGTATTACCCAGCCTACGTATAGAATTATAGTATAGCATAACCTATATCACATATAATGAATCTATAAACATTTTTGTTGACGTATGAATATGAATTTGTTTACAAAGTTAAAAATAATATTTAAAAATACTAATTAAAACTTACTGCATAAAAATAAATTGATTTGGCTGGCGTCTACCTTTTAAATTTGTTTTCATATTAGTTCTTACTTATTCACCATTTTATACTTTTATTTTATCTATGCTTGTATTTTTAATTTCAGTATACATTGTTTCCTGAAGATATAGGTATCGAAACATGTAGAATAATTAATAAATAGTGGTTTAAACAAAGTATTTTGTATAATTATTAATATAAAGTTAATTGCTTTTAAAAATAATAGATGTATCAATTTGAAGAAGCCACAGAATACAAGTTCAAAAATTTATCTTTCTTAGGTAATGTGGCGAAATCGGATAACGTTCCCCTCATAAGGAAATGGTCCAGGGTCGAATCCTGGTAGCAACTAAAATATTATTTCGATAGATAGATTTTTTCCGCATATCTTTCTGGATGATTTATTTAATTTGTATTAAAAATACCACAGAAATATGTTTTAAAAATTTGTAAACCTCTCAATAAAAATCTGTTTTCCTTAAAATATTTTTTTGATATAGTTATATTTAACTGATTCTTATTAGAATATTACTACACACTGGAAAATATTTTAGATTACAAAGTTAACATTATTTACAATTCGTCAGGCTTAACGTTAATATGGCGATTTATGTAAAATAACGAATAAGATTTGTTTTGTTTTTATTCTGCTCATAAAGTTCTAGTCACCTGATACTGACAGAATATGATATGGAAATATATTACATATTGATTATACAAAACGCGAACATTTAAGTATGGTGCAGTGAATTTTGGTAAGTGATGTGGTAATCGAGGTGTCAATCAGTCATTATTATCGACATATCCTTGTGAATAAAAAACAAAAATGAATATTCAACCAAGAAGGGTGTACGATTTATCCGAAATAATAGTTTCATAAATGGTGTTTAAAAAAATTATTTCATATTATTCGTAATGAAAGTTTTGTAATACGGATCTTCAATGTTAGACGTAATTTTGAAACGAAACAAATTTTATTTGAAGTTTGATTTTAGTTATTGCACTTATTAGTGAATATCGACATTACATCACGTTAATATTTCTGTATTATTTATATTCTTGCTTTTAATGGATCCCTAACTGACCTTCTAATAAACATACGTATTTATAATATCTCAAGATTATTATTTTAAAAAAATTTAATATGTTTTAGCACGTTTATGGATATACCTATGGAGTAATTATACTATGTAATTTTTCAAATCTTGTCTAATAAGATTATTAAGAATTTAATTTAATTGAAAATAAGGTAAATGTATTTTTCTCATGAAAGAAAAATCTCTATGTGGGTGGGCGTTAATATATATATATATATATATACAGTGTGCACTTAGTTTAAATAATAGGATGAGAAAGTTTACTTTTATATGATCAAACGGTATATATATTATTTGAAAGCTAACCAGCGGAACATGATTATGGTTCTTTTATATGGCTTAAATCTGTATACATTTAGTTGCCTTAATAAATTATAAATATTTTTTTAAATTCTGACCTTGTTTATTTACAACTTACAACTATTTACAACACTCCGACTCTTTTAATTAAAGTTACATTTAATATATTGGTAATAAATGAAAAATTTCTGTAATTTTTCTAATTGATACATTTTAATTTCTATTAAAAATACCACATAACTATGTTATGAAATTGCAACTTCAAAACAAAAAATATGTTTTCATTAAAAATATTAATAAAATATGTAGAACCAATATATTTGCTAAATATATAACTTTTAACATAAAAAACACATCTTGAACGAATAATTAGATAATATTAATAATAAGTAAGATACCCAGTATATATTTTTTTTAAATACAGCATTCATGGTTTTTTAACAAATGGGTTGTGTGACCGACGCAAATCGCCGATCACAATGGTGGTGATGGAATCGGAAAGGATGAGTGGATGGGAAACAGGGAATCGGAAATGAGGGATGAGGGAATCCTTCGATAGCGGACTAGGATGGATAACGGGATAAGGAGGACAGTTCGACTCACCTGATGAAGATGCCGTCACCGGCTTAACCTGAAGTTCACCGCAAGAAAAAACTGCCACGGCAAAACTTTGTTGAACTTTACCGTCCACAAAACATAAAACACACAGCGGTATGACACTTTGACGAATTTGATGAAATTAAAAACATGCCAGTCGAGATAGAATAATAACTACATACATTTTTTTATGAGCATGGAATATTTGTGAATTATGTATTCACCAATAAAAATTACAAATGCGGATCAGGTTGTAATAATTTAATAATATTTTTTATTTATATAAAGTATTATTAGTAATAATGTGCAGCCGATTTTTAATTTAATGTAATAAAATTTTGAACGACCAGGTTAACCCTTCCCAAACCGTGCAGTAACACAGGTCTACCATTATAATTAAATACATGCAATATAAAATTCATATTTTAGATAATCTTAAAGAAAATATTAGCGCTTATGAATAACTAGTTAAAAACTAATTATAAAAAGGAAATCGTACAAAAACAATTATTTTATCCATTCAATCCATTGTAAAATAAATACGTCGGTAAAAATACGATTTGTCATACAAAATACAGAGATCACACACTATTTTCACAGTGAAAAGGACAAACATACAAATATAATTGTATCTTTCTCACTAATTAAATGAAGAGAGATAAAAAAAGAAGGACACATTATATAGGACTTAATGAATGCTCTAAATTATGTAATTAATATATTTTTTGAAATTTATCAATATTTAGAGTAAATTCGTGCCATTAAAGCCATTTAAGTTAATAAAATCATTTTTTCTAACTGTTATTTACCGTAACATGAGTTGTCAGCATGGCTGCGTTCGGGTATTTTATATCATGGTATGCTAAACGTTAAGAGGTGGCATCATCATTTTTAAATAATCAACTCAAAATCAAAGTATTTTAAGCGAGACTTAAGCTCGTCTTTTGTTACTAAACTAACTTTTGTTCAGCAAAAATTTTAAATTTGATCTTTTCGGGTTGAATTACAGCGTGATATAGCGAAGTCCCGTTAAAGCACTTGCAAAAGTACCATCACCATTCCTTCATACTCGTCGAGAATATCAGCAAAGCGATAAGAGATCTTACGCTATGAAGGAAAATGTTGAAAATCTTTTGATCTTTTTAGGCATCAGTGACGTACGCGTAACGTCAAGCCTTCGCAAAAATGAGAAGAATGCTCCAGGTTTGCGGATAGCGCTTCATAAACAATATTTAAAGATAACAAAAAAAGATCAAACCTCGAATAAAAATACCTTCGTGTTTTAATACAGAAAATTTGCTAATTTTTTAAATTAATTTCTATTCCAGTTAGGTAATTTAAACGTTATAAATTTAAAAGTTCTAACATTTTTCCCAAGAAAAAAACTGGTTTGGAGTTTCAATTGTGAACCAAAAATATTTTAACGGATTACCAACATAAAAAACAAATCAAAGTGAATTAAAAATAAAATAAAATGGAACGTATTTATTTTATTCATTGCACTGCTTACTTAAAATTGGTCCACGAAATAAATTCATCTCGTTAAGAATCCATGAAAAATTTCTAATGGAAATTGATCGCATTAGATCTGCATTCTACCACTTGTCGTGACACGTAGTCGAGTGAGTAGAATCAATTTGAAGGCATATATTTAGCAACGAATATAAATATTTTTATCATAAAGGATCCTCTTACTAAATAAACTCTTAAGTTTTGAGATTCAATAAATAATCAACTACGAGCTAATCTTTCGTTAATAGTTTGGAGACTATAAATTACTTTTTTATCTACTCTGCCATATGTGAACGCATCTCTCTCTCTCTTTCTCTCTCGGCAGATGAGCTCATAACTGTGCATTGTGGTCCTCTGTTCTGTTCTGAACTACTTGCCTCCACTCTTCGAGGTCTCGGGTATTGTTTAGTGCGTCGTATAACGAGGCTCCACTCATGTTACAGACTTGGTCCATCCATTTTATTGGAGATCGACCTCTCGTCCTCCGTCTTTGTATTGACCATTCCCCGTAAACACTAATTTCTCCAGGCTATCTCCATCTCTCGTAGTACTTTGCCTAAAGTATGAAAGAATTATTTTCCTACATGTAGTGGAAATCCTTTATTTAGTGCTGTGTTCCTGAAGAATAACGACATTCGTTTGTTTCCCAGTTTACACGTAGTATGTGATGCCAACACATCTTGAAGGTATCGAGAACGTTCCTTTCTTACTTTCTCGGGGTCCATGTTTCAATTCAAACAAAACTACAGATAACAACAGGGTCTTAACCAATCACACTTGCAATTCCAATGCAAAGTATAAAAAGTCATTGCACATATAGTTTATATAAAATTAATGAATGAAAATTAAATAGTAAAATCAATATTGGTCACTTTTCTCCAATAAACTTACACTTTCATGAAAAAACACAAAAGTATGTTTTTAGGCATTTAGATTATATTTGCACTCACAAAAGAAAAAATGCTCGCTTCATTTTGCAGAGATGGTCTGATCCCTAATCAGATATATTAGCAGAATACTATTGTATACTGTTACGTTGCGATCTGGTTCCGGCGGATCGAACGCCAGGGTAACACCACCGGCTAGGCTCAGTGTGTGGGTGTATGTGTGTATAATGTCGGAATGGCTGACTCGGATGGATGGAAATGGTATCAAACAATGCAAACACGTATAACTTATCTTACAAAATATAATTCTGGTTCTGGTTCGCCACTTCTCTGTGTGACAGGGAGACACTTTACTTATCCAAATGGAGTGTGGTGGCGGCCGTCCTCAAACCGACACGCGCCCGGGCCAAGTTCCATCTCGCCTCTGAATGACATCAAAGGCACGCCATCTTGCATAGGCCAAGTTGGAAAGCCTTGACTTATTCACACAGCTGCCAGCCGGGAATCTCCTCACGGATTCCACCAAGTGATCCTTCCTTGACCAGATATCTCTTGAAATCACCGTTACTAACAATGCTTTGTTGCGTTTATCCTTTTCTCATCGCCTTCATTCACGGCGAGCGCCGCTCGCCTCGCTCTCTTTGCCACGGAAGCCCGTGGGGATGTTCCCCTCTCGCCAATCATGCCATCTGCCTTCCTTATTCGTCCAGTCCTCCGACCGATGAATGCTTGTACTCGAGGTCGGTATAATAGGCGGCTGTCAGCGCTGCCGCACGAATTCAAATGTAACAATATATATATACGTATAATACGCTTTTTTTGTAATATATCTGAGAGATGATTTTTTTAATTTTGTTTTAAATGATTTCTTGGTGTAGGGGATTTTTAAATTGATTGGTCCTAATACTGCTCGGAAATGTATCGACGTAGACGTTTTATGTCCCAACCTATCGCGGACCCCAGTACACCTCATTTTCTGCATTGGTACAGTTACGCCACTGGTTTCATGAGATTCAGCAGTTTATTTATATAGGCAAAGTTTCGGCGACTTCGACATAGAAGATAGAATGTATCTGCTCTACAAAAATTAATGCACAAGTTTAAAATTGAGTTTTCTATTTATTGAAGGCTTGCACTTTTGATTTTGGTCATCCCTTTACACAGTTTTTGCAAAAAATATAAGAAATCCGCAATTGCACTTTTGATGTATCATGTTTAAAAATTAATAAAATCAGAAAGAAAGTGTTCAAAAAATGTTTTTCATTATTATAATTTTAAATACCAATACATATCTAAATCCTGCGTAAAAACTTTCAAATGATTAAAACGCGAATTCTCGTAAGATGTCATCTACTAGATTGACTTTATTATATTCATAAATTAAAAAGCGTAATTCAATTAGTATTTAACGAGCTTTATTGAAAAACATCTGCTTAAAATCCTTCTTAGAACACTGTTCAAGCGTCGCTTTTTCTGAACTGAACCTTCTTCTGTATTAATTAAACATCAAAAACGCTTTTCAATAACCAATTAACAAATTATGCAATACTAATAACTAATTATAAACGTAGAGAAAAAATGTTGACGTTTGAACTTTAAAAAATGATTGTTTTGAACAAAAAGAAAGTAAAAAAAGCTTTAAATCAGATAGGTATTATATTCTTAAATCCTCTTCAATACGTACATGGACGAATTGTGTAAGCGACTATCCGATGCAAAAATTGGCTACCACTAGGCGGGGCGAACGTGAACCATATTATATATATACAGTAATCCCGATGATATGGTTATACTGGCGCTATCTATAAAAGAGATAAGAAAGCTTTTACAGATTTGCGAAACTTATGCCGTTGAATATAATATTATATAAAACGCTAACAAATCAGTCATAACATGGCGTTCAAATATGGAAAAAGGGCCAGATAATATCCCTCCCGTGTGTCTAGATGGAAAAAGATTGACCGTTCAAAAAAAAGTCAAATAGCTTGGTCATATCTTCAATGAAGATGAACAAGACGACGATCACATCGAACTACAGAAGAGATAGTTGAGCGTTCGTGTGAATATGCTGTCACGGCGTTTCTACCGATGGAGTAAGGCGGTAAAGAGCATCCTTTATAAATCGTTCTTCGCCAGCACGTATACCTGCGAACTCTAATCGAACTACAAGAAAATGAAGTACAACCGTCTACATGTTCAACTCATATGGAATATTGTTCGGGTTGGCCTATTATTGTAGTGTATCTACAATGTTTGTCAAAGGCCGTGTGCATGGATTCGTTTCGCTTCTGAGACATTGAGTTGCTGGTGTAAAGCTGCGGTTGAAGCTCAGCACTCAGCATCAACTCTCTGGTGCTAGCGACGCTCTCATGGAAGGCTGGCTTCCTGACTAGAGAATGGCAGACTGCAGAGAAACTACAGATTTAATAATAGCCGTTATTTGTATTGGTAATAAAATTGGGATTGTTAATTTTCCATGTAAACGGTGTTGGTCACAAATGAAATAATTTGGAATCGTTGAAGATAAATAAAGCGTGTAAAACTAATCAAAAAATTATAAACAACCAACTAAATTTAACTCTGAGTCCCTTTCTAAAAAAATTTTCTAAAAATTATTCGAGTAAATTTGAATTAAGTAACAATTTGAGGTAGGTACTAAATTTATTTTTTAAATAATTGTTGTTTTTTTAAAAATAGATTCTGATAAAGAAACAATAATATATGTTTTTAGTTAGTATTAATATCCTGAAGAAGATAATGGTATTTTTCGAAATTGGTAGATGTATTTAAACTCAATAAGTAAGTGGTTAATAAAACAAAGTTTACAAATAAAAATATTAATATTTTGTTTATTCATGTCTTTTTTTTCTATGTATTATTTATATGGCGAATCGAATTTTGTACAAGCAATGTTACCATGCTGGAATAAACATATTATTATTATTAAATAATGATAAAAACAAATTTTTGACAATGTTAATGGATTTTTTTGATTGTATATTCACATTTTTAAGTAAATTGATTCCTCCTTCAATGTAACGTGTAATGGACAGAAAAACATTGAGACTTAATGTATAAGAATACGATAATGACGAGTCGACAAAATAAACATGTCAAGTTTTTAAAATATTTTATAATATGCACGAAACACCATTCATCAAACGTGTGAACGAATGATGTGATATTTTAGTAACTTACGTGTATGATTCTTACATTCAGTGTTTATTTTAATTATTATATATTTTAAATATTAAATATTTTGATAATTAAGGAAAAATATATTCTTGATGTTTGTAGCGTTAACTTTGTGGTTAGATATAATTTAAAAATGTATTTATATTTAACTTTGTGTTGTTTTTACGTTCATCGGTTTCGATACTAACGTATATTAATCAGGACTAGTGTGTATGGTGGATGTAAAAACAACACAGTGGTTTAAACAAAGTTAAATATAAATACAATTTTTTAAATATATTCTTTATTAAATAATTTAAAGCATCATCAAAAGGTTGAACATTTCTCATAAGTCTAATAAGTTTTTATTGTAATATCGTAAATCTGTGTAATTAACTTTTAACATTAACTAATTAATTAAGAATAAAGAATATGTTTTACGGGTAAAATGTCTCACGAAAACATTAAAAAATTTCATTAACAAATTATTTTAACAAAGAATATTATGTTTTTTTTAAATATGTATTTTCTGATAAAATGCCTCACAAAAATTAAAAAACTGCGTAACATTTTAGATCTGTTCTGATCTATAAATCGGCGGAAAAACCAGAAAAACACATTCAATACAGGGAAAGAACCACTTCTGCATACCGATGTTATTTGTGTCTGAGACAGGTAACGCGTAACAGGTAACAAGCACAAAAAATGAAATGTTTTATATTTTATAAGTTAGAGAGAAGAGTGACCATTATTTTGTGTAGACTCTAAATAATAACGATATACTCGCATATATATAATTTGGTTCAGGCCTGGGGGTAGTTGTGAACTTCGAGAGTTGAGTGAGGGAGAATGGGGTTACTATATTTTCGTTAAGGTCATAAATAATAAACAAGCAAAATTTGGAGCCGATAGCATTTCATATTATACAAAAATATTTCAAAATTTTCGTGATTTCCTTTGTGGAAGTCCAAAGTAATTAACTTTTAGAAAAAATAATTAATTAATAAAGTAAAACACAACGGGATAAAGAACTTCAGTATCAACTCAGAGATGGCAGACCGCGTAATGTCAGAGGATCATAGTTTCGCCCATGACAACGTAGAAGTACTATACTTATATATAGTGATGGTAATTTTTTTTTTTAAATCGTTATTTTAACCGTGATTGTGACTGTCATTGTAACGATGATTGATAATTGGTTGACGTAATTCTTCAAGCAATGACTGGCACACTAAAAAGTAAACCTCCAACAGTTAAATCTTAGTTACCAGTCATCGATAAATCTCAGTTACCAATCAGTAGCACAATCACAGTCACTTAAAGGTTTACCATCACTACTTATATATGCAAAAGGAAGAGAAAATTAGACATTCTAGAAAATATAGAACAGATGACGCAGTAAGCATCGAAAATGTTTTATTTTAAATTAATGTACGGTGCTAAGTAAACAACGTTGTGTTTTATTTAATTAATTAATTATAATATTAAACACATTTATATTAAGATAACGAAGTGGAGTCGCAATATGGTGATTATATTTTTCGCAGGATCCTAAAGAGTAACTATGCAAAATTTGGAGTATATAGTAACATTACATTACACTTCAGCATTCAACATTAAATACATTTATGCCGGGGAGAGGAGGTAGAATGGACAGGAGGAAGTGGGATGGTGACTATATTTTACAAACGATCCTAAAAAGTATTTTGATCGGTCAAAGGGTTCATTCAAAACAGAAGGCAGATCATTTAAGTTCTATGGATATAGATATATCATCATTATCAGCCTACATGAATCCACTGCTGGATGAAGGCCTCCCTGTGAATTTTTAACAGCGACAATGACATTCTTCACCTTGGTTTGTTCTCTACATATTATAAAATTACGAAAAAATAATAGCAATAAATACGTCATTCTATGTATGCATTACATAATTTAAAAATATATAAAAATGGCAAAGGGCCATTGTAAGTCCGCACGATTCCATTACTCGCAAAAGTTAAATTACTAATTCGGGCATCGCCGAGTATTATTACAAAATCAGATGTTTTTTGCTCGTCTTTTTATTTTAAAATCTCTAAATTTAGAAGTAAAAATTTTCCAGACTTTCAGTTGTCTTCAAAATAATTAACTAATTAATTTAATTTAAATAGTAAAAGTCTCTAAGTAAGTACCCACCGAGCAGCCATAAAACATACTATTGGAACTTTTATAAAAGTATATCGTTCATTATTAGTTAATTAGCACATGGTTATGCATACAATAAATTATAAATAAACAACAGTATTTAATCATTGGTTTTTTTTACATATATGTACACTGACCGGTTTCGAAACGCCGAAAAAAATAAAGTAAAATTGTTACGATGATGAAAGATATAGAAAATAACTTAATGATCTGAAATTATTGTAAAAAAAATTGAATTGGACTTGGTTTAATTTGGTTGGTTATTTATGATATTTTGTTAATTTTATACGCTTTATTTATTTCTAACGATTTTTAATTATGCAATTTAAAGTCAACATTGTTTACACGCAAAATGTATAATCAATAGTATGATCTAATAAAAAAAGCTAAATTTTATGTTTTTTTTTAATTGAATTTTCAAAACATTAAATAATTAGACATATAGTATTAATTTTTTTCACCCTGATGTAGAATAATGACTTTTTCAAAGCCAGTTGGTGTGGTGTATATATTATATAAAACTCGAGATGGTTAAATAAAAAGTTACTGTATTATTTATTACAATGACTAACAAAAATGTTTTTGCATCAAGTATTAAAAATATGTTACTAAAAATCCCGTCTTCTTTTTCTTCTTTCAAACAGGCAATCCACCCTTCAAGAGTGATTTGTGCCATTAAACAAGTTTAAAAATTATTTCATGGAAAGCAGTACAACAATATTATAGAATAGGGAATATTGCGTTACAAGTTAATACTATTGACATTCAAGAAATTTGCTATTATATAGCTTAAATGTGGCGAGTTGAGGAAAAGAAGATGACACAAATTAACCGGGAGTTGAAAATTACCATTGATAAGATCATTGTAAAAAAAACCTGTGATCCGCAATGGACAGGCAAAAAAGACATGGTCAAGGGTTTCCTTCTCGGCACCACACTCACACATTGGAGAGTCTTAAAAATCCCGTCGATCATACAAAATTTTTTTTTTTTTCTTGCACAAATAACATATCTATTTTTTTTTCAAAAACCCTTATTTAAAGTAACGTATGAATAAACTTATGGAATTATCTTGATAATAATGCTAAGACATTCAAAACTAGATATAGATATAACAATCCTCACTACGACCCCTCCACACTTCCTCCGCTTTGATCAAGATGAAATATGCGCACAAACTACACCGGGAAATGGGTTTAGTCAGTTTGCTTACACTATCGATTCACAATAATCCTTTTGTGCTCAATATAATATTCTAAACCATTAAAATGATCACTGAATTCTATAACACAAAGGTTCTACCAAAATACGGGTCCAGTACATTCAGTGGTTTTCGAATTTCCTATGAATTCATTTATATTGTATAATCCTTCAATCACGTGTGCAATCGTGTATGGGATGATATTAATTTTTCTGTATTGTCTTCGTTCTACAGTTCTATCGTATTATCCATATTTGTCTCATTTCTAATATATAATCTGTATTAACTGTTAAATTGAAACATATTTGTATTTTATGTTTTTATTAAAATCGTGACTTACTAAATTTTATTTTATTTAACATTTTTATTGTGAAGATGAAATTTTTCAGAACCATAGGTCTGTGATATTTTTAATACAAAATAAATGTATTAATTAAAAGATATACTTATAAAATCAATTTATCAAAAAAATATTGTTCTTGATACCGGGATGTAAACTTGTAAATCCGGGAAAATGTATTAACCGATTGTGCTACACCAACACAGTGAGTTGACGACAAATTTTCGAACTTATATGTTGCACATTCAAATTGATACATCTGTTGTTCCATTATTGGAAAGCTATTTTCTTTATATTTACGGAATCTCAAATGCCTTTGAGTAATTCGATAAAAGACGGCAAAATTAATTGATAATTCATTTTTATTAAATTTTGGAAACATTAATACAACTTATATATTTATAAGGAGAACACATTCTTATTGTGAAGTTGCAATATTTCAGAACATAGGTCTGTGATATTGTTGCTACCGGGATACAACAATATTTTTTCGATAAATTGATTTTATTTGTATATATTTCTAATTAATACATATAATTTGTATAAATCTATGGTATTTTTAATACAAATTAATTAAATTAATCAACTAGAAAGATATACAGAAGAAATCAATTTATCGAAAAAATATTTGTGTTATCGGGATTCGAACCTGGACCTTTTCCTATCCGGGGAAATGCGCTATCCAGTTTCGCTACATCAACTAAGTTGACTGACGACAAATTTTTGAACTTGTATGATGTAGCTCTTTCAAATGAATACATCTGCTATTCCTTTTTAAAAAGCAATCAACTTTATATGCGACAAATCTCAAATATGTTTGAATAATATACGCTAGGAGACATCAGAATTATATTAATTAATTTTTATTAAATTTTGATAAACTTAAACAAAACTTATGTATTTTTAAGAAGAACAAATTATTATTATAACATTCAATTTTTTCAGAACATTGTTCTGTAGTATTTTTAATACAAATTAAATTAATCATATAGAAAGATATACGGAAATATATTTTTTTTATGTATATCTTGCTAGTTGATTAATTTAATTTAAACAAATTTTTATACTTAAAATTAACAAATATATATAGAAGTACGTGAATTCTAATTTTCCATAATTGAAGGAGAGCCGAGCGAAAATCTCAAGAATTGTACCTTCGATCATTCAATATCTAAGCATTTTTTGTTAAATGTATTAACAATTTTATGAGAAATATGTTAAAAATGATCTCGATCTGGTAATTTAAATATATGTATTTTTTTAAATGAAATCACCTCTAATTGTACAGTTGCAATATCATAAAATAGTTCTGTGATATTATTTGTCGAAGACTTAAATGGTTAACATGGCGAAGTTGTAATCTTTTTTCCTGGATTGGAAATGTTCCGGGTTCGTACCCCGGTGGTAACCAAATATTTTGTCTATTGACAAATTTTCTGTTTTCCTTTGTGATTGATTTATTTAATTTGTTTTGAAATATTGTAGGTTATTTTAATATTACGACAAATAAAATAAAAATTTGACTGTAAAATGTGTGTATAGATCAGATGGCAATAAATATAAATCATCATAATTCAAACTTTTTTCTAAATTCTACAACACTTTTATACTCGCTACCATACACCGTCCGGGCCAAGATCCATTGTGGACGATAAGGGATGAAAAATTACACGTTCCTTTTCAGAATGTGGCCCTTTTCCCGTGACTTTAATTAGACCACCCTATGATTGATATTTCACTCCGAATGTTATCATCTTACGAGGGTGGCAGGCGCCACATCTGTGGTCCGGTTGACAATTACACATGTTCGTAATGAAGCGGTTAAATTTAATGACTGTTCAACACTGTAGCGTGGACATTGACAAATGAGATTATACTCTCTGTCATTACGTACTGAAATAATTATTGTCAGTACGAAAATTCATCACGAGCTAATTTCAATTTAGAAATCCCGAGAGTTTATGTATAATTTGTTATTCTAAAATATTTTCATCCCAACGCGATATTTTTTTTATATAATAAAAAACACAGATTGTACAAAAAGTAACGGTCCGTATCCATGGAAGAGATTTGTAGGAGATTCGACTCGAGACTTTGTTCCCATAATATGCTTTGGAGACAACCCTCTGCTTTTGTATTCGCCGTGTACTCACTGTGTCTTAGAGAATCACTGTCTTGCGTCTTATTCACGCTCGTGTGTTAAACGTTAAATGTCATTGTCGCCATGTTCGTCATTTTGATGATTTTGAATCTAATCATTAGCAGTTAAAACTCAATAAATGTTTGTATTTTAACGCATTATACTGATGTTAATGTTTAATGACTTATATATAACTTTCAGAATAGATAATTGTAGAAATCTATGGTAGTTTTAGGTGACGTTTATATGCACGCATCAAATTTCACTGCCATGTAAATGGTTTGAGTTTTTGTTTCTTTTTAACAATCTCAAGCTGATATCTGAGATTATTTAAAAATCTCATAACGCGTATACGGTATTGAGATGTATCTCAACTAAATCTTTAAGATTGTCTCTTTTCGTGGACATTGTCATGTTGCATATCACGGCTCTGGGTCATGCGCTGGTTTGCTAAAGACGCGATAGATACATTTAACACCCCTCGGGCGGCTGTTTTGAACTCTTCGACTCGGGCTTCGGAGGTTCTCGGCAACGTTTGGCTCGAACCGTGAGCTCGAACGAGGACGAGCCGAGAGGCGAGTCAGTCAGGAAATAGCTCAAAGAATAAAGGAGCTCAAATGCAAGAGCAAAAAATGCACAGTATAAAAGAGCGCGAGTCTTGACAACTATTATCACCTCCACCACGCGTGTTCACGCCACAGTCGTCCAACTAACCTCATTCTGAGGTGCTGCCGAAGTCGATCATCGACGCGGGAATGTCCAGACCAAGGTATGCTACAGCCCACTATTGATTGACCTGATGAATCAAATGATGACATGGCGTACTCTCACAAATTACAATGTTGAGATAATAATAAATTCGTGTATACTCTTGACCACGTTTCATTTAATGTATGCAAAACCCTTTCATTGCTATGTTATCATATACCAACGAACCTGCCCTGGCTCAGGTGTCCACCGACAGAACTAACCGGTGCCCTGAATGAATCCGAAGTGAGTGGTCTTCATCATGAAACACCTGAATACAGTAACAAAGATGAAACGTAATAACATGGAGCTTAAAAACATATATTTTTGCTATTATTATTATTTAGGTATTTATATTGTATGTTTGTTGTACAAAAATAATCTTAAAGGAAAGGTGTAGCTACAAATATAAATGAAATATTATTTTATTAAGGAAAACACATTCTTATTGTGAAGTTGTAATTATTCAGAACGTCTGTGATGATTTAAATACTAATTTTAATGTATTAATTATAAATATATAAATATAAAATGAACTTTGTCGAAAAATATTGTGTTTGCGCTACCGGGATTCAAAAACCTGGATCTCTATTTCCAATTTGGGGAGGGTACACTACCAATTGTATCATAAGTTCCGTAAAAACAATGTAGATGGCTTTCAAATAATGTAACGACAGATGTATTAATTTTAAAAAGTGTAACATATGGGTTCGAAAATTAGTCATGAAAAATACTGGCGCTATAGCACAATTGGTAGTGTACCTTTCCCGGATTGGAAATAGAGATCCGGGTTCTCGGATCCCGGTAGCGCAAAAACAATATTTTTCGACAAAATTTAACATTAACATTAAAATTAGTATTTGAAATATTATTTGATTTTTGTAAAGTATTATTACTTTATTTGGTTTATAAAGATTCAGATATCTAATCGTAATTCAAAATGAATACGGACCAAAACGATTCGACACTGTGCGGATGTGATGGCATACAACAAACCAATCGCATTATATGCGGACTGTACCTATTCATTCTGCAGCACTGCCTTGAAGTTTACAAAGCAACATCTGAGGTTCTTAACTGGATCAATGGGCTTGAGCTTCTATTGTGCTCTTCCTTACCTAACAAAAGAAAAGTAGCATAATAATCATGCCTGAAAATTTTTAAAGCGTTCTTATTCTCATTAAGAAAAAAGATATGGAAATTTCATTATATGTATATCTGAAAATATCAAATTAACTTAACTTAACCTAACCAAAATTTCTTTATCTTTTTGGTGATATAAGTGTGTGCATGTAATCTCAGATTTTAATATTTTGATACTATTTTTGGAATATTTTTCTATGAATTGCCTGATGTTTACTTAAAATGTAAATTCTACGCAGATGATTGATAGAATGAAGCTGCAAGAAGTTATTGGCCATTTTTAATTTTCCACAAGAAATCAAGTTCTCATTAATATACTGATGAATAAGGCAAGCTTACTACTAATATATAGAACGTAATAATGATAAAACAAATATATAATATTACTTTACATAGAAAGAAAAAAAATTCATAACACGCTTATACATCAATAAATATGGATTAAAAAAGGTTAAATAAAATAAAAAAATGACTAGCAAATCAATCATTCTAATATAATAATTAATCTTTAGTATACAAATAATCGATCTGGCTTCACTGGCTCTGGATTATGATGGTTCAGGTCTAGTGGTGGGGTTTTGCGTCAGGGTCCCTGGGGCCAGGGTCGGTACGGGCTCAGGGTCGGAACGGTCTCTGGAACGCTAGCCTTATAAATTCTAAGTCCTCTTAGTATGCGTTGACTCTCCGCTAGTAAGTTATGTGGCCGAACGACCAGGGGTCCGTATTAAAAAAATAACAACTACTAAAATTCTGGCATTGAGTAAAAAGTGTCCGCATTAAACACTAGTATTTTTATATGCAATGTAAATAAATTACCCTTTTCATAAAGGACACACTGAATTACTTTATATTTGAAGGAATGTAGACGGAGTTAATATACAAATTTTAATATTCACGCAACCACGCTCGCCAACTTATCAAATAAAATCCACAGAGGTCAAAATTAATATTCATAATTAATATATTGTCACGGAAGCCTCTATAGGTCAATTGCACTGGTGTAAATATAAAAAATGCTCTTTTTTCTTGTTAAACTGCTACACACTTACTTTTATTGACACTTGCGAATTTGTGTTATATTTACCTTACACATGCACTATAATGCAACTTTAGATTAGTGTTTGATTCATTGTTCTGCCTACAGTAACAATATTGAAATTTTATATGCAGTTTATAATTCTACAACAAAATCGGTTACGTAAAAGAATCAACAAAGTGATCTTTTACTTTTTTTTAAGGTTACTTATAGCACACTACACATAAAAATAGCTATCAACATACTCAATAAATTATGTAGAATGTCAAATATTTCCTTATTAAAATATTAAATATGGGTGGGAGAAGTTCAAACTCAGTTATCTATAATGAAATTAATATGTAGAGATTATACAATTTATTAAGTAGCTTTATTAAATTTTATTTCAAGAAGAAATGATATATTGCCTCAGTCTGTTTATGGATATTGTAAAAAAAAAATTTTAATACAATATGAAAATTGTACGAGCATATTAAAAATATTTTCAGTACCTACATCGTAACGCTGAAACGTTGGAGTAAAATCTTCAAAAATAAAAAACTAAATTGACAATTTTGTAATATTGGTATGCGGGAATGGATGTATTTTTTGCGATAAACTGGTATTTTAATATAATATCGTAAAAGTATAAAAATATACGATCAGCCAGATACGTATGTAAAAATGAGAAAAAAATCTTTAAAGAGGGTAATAGGATATATATAAATACACACATATACGTATATTAGTACATCTACATCACAGTAATATTACGACACAGTTTGGTTTTACGGCGACACATCCGAACAGTAAACTATTTCAGAGGAACGATATACTGAAATTGAATGTTTGAAAGGTTGCAAATTACTGTTGATGACACGTCTATGAAATGAAATCTAAATGCGATACCATGTGATTGTAAAATTTGTTAAAACATTTTATTTAGTTTAAATTTTACAAACCCGATTTAAAACTTAATTTGCCATTGATATTTTTTAGATTTATTTTTTTAGTTTTCAGGTTTTTTGATAGAGAGTATTACATGACATACTTAAATTCAGGGGCATTGTTTAATGGTGATTAAGCGTCGCATATCGAGGTATTTGAGAATGATATAGTGGTGACTAAATATCGACCCCTGAGAATAACAAGGTTCCGACTCACATTTTAGTCTAATTTGAGTTATTACGTGAAATGGGTTCTAAATGCATTATTATTTATTTCTTCAGTTCACTTTCTAACTTCATTTAAAGGATATTAAAGGAAATAGTAACAGCTGAAAGTTCCAACTGCATCAGTTATTTATATAAATTTATGGATCATTGTTGTTAATTTACAATGTTTTATTTTATTTTTAATTTTCCTCATCTCACAGTGGTCACTGATCATACTGAAAATATGTTAAGACCTTAAAACTGATCATCATAATACACATGAATATATGTTAAAATTCAATCAATACTTTTGAGCTCATTATCTCAAAACAGTGTCAGATGGAACCTTGTTATTCTGAGGGGTCGATATGATAAATATTGTGAATTTATGTACCAGGTTGCTATATATGCTATTTATCCATAGTGTTCATTTTCCTCTTATTTCAATATATTTTGCATATCAACAGTATGAAAAAAAGGGAAAATATTGTTGGATATAGTATTTATCCAGATTTAGTCACAATCGAAGCTTTTACGATATAATATTTATTTTGACAATAATGAGTCACCCTGCACACCTACGTAGAGTGTGTGACCACCTATCCAAATATAATTCCGTCCAAATTATGGTAAACCAAATTATATGGAATTACGCGAGCGTTTAAACCACAGAGCCAAATCCACTGTCAAGTTTTACCCGAGTTTTTAAATTCTACAGTATTTATTTTTTATCAGCTGCTTCCAAATGGTTACTAAACCGAATAAAAAACAAACTGTTTTACAGTAAGATTTTATTGTGATGGAACCCAGTTATTTTACAAAAATAAGCCTAGATAAATTAAGATTTTTTTGGTAATTAAAATAGTGACATGAAAATTAATCCAATTTAAAAAAATCTTACAGACGTTATTCGGATTTTAATATAAAATCATGTTTTATATGCATACTACAACATATAGTTGATTATTATACTACCTAGGACAGAACATTTTCATTTTCAGAGGCACCTCTGTCTTCTACCAATGTATACTTGTATTACTTACATCCAGCTATGAAATATGAAATTTAAATATAGTAGAGGGACTTAAAAAGAAACGTGTAAATAAGTGAACACACAAAAGTAGTCGATGTTATAGAATTAGCCAAGAAAGTTAAATAGCAATGGACAGGCTGTATCGCTCAGAGGAGGGGGAATTGTTCGACGAATGCACTTATCCAATGAGAATTAGGGAAATTAAGGGGCTGATAGACTACCTGAAAACTAGCTGGACTGATGAAATTATTAAAATCTGCGGAAATACGCCACAGTGAATAACAATGGATAGAGAAAAGTGAGAAATTGGAGAAGATATAATTATTTACTTGGGTTGTATTTTGCAATAACGAAAGATAGATATTTTTGTTGAAATCAAGTATCATCACATTGAGCAAGCTCGTGCAACCTTTATTAGCATTATAAAGATTTCCTGCAATCATGATCTTAATATAAAATTACGAATGCGAATGGTCAGGTGCTATGTGTTCTCTATATTACTTTATAGAATGAAAGCATGGACACTTACTGAAGAAATAATAAGGCGAATTGAAGCATTTGAGATGTGGATCTACAGAAGCAATAACATCAATATATAATGAGACATTCGAAGAAGTGCGAGATCTTGCACTTCATAATGCAGGTAAAGATTGCTAGTCAGGAGGAGCCTTGAAAAAGGAGGCTATAAGGGCAGACCCACCGCTTACTCAGGACCGTTTATAAAAAAAAGTTCGCATATGGTCCTGCTCATTCGCCGCTCAATTGGCATTTATTTAATGGCACTATAACAATTGTGCAACAACCTCCCGCACATAGGCGGTGCTGCATATCTGTCAACGCAGAATTATTATCGTAGACCTCGAAAACATCCAAGTATTGAAGTATAAACAAAAATATATTAAATAAATAAATTTCATTATAATGTATACATAAAAAATGAAGCTAAATCATAAATAACAGTTTAAGATAACATTTAAATATAGGATAACAAAAATAAATAACATTAGTAGAAACAAATAGACATGTGTTAGCAATATTTGAATATGTCCAAGATCACACAATTACTGGGTTTTTACCTACAAAGGCAGTGTAATTATCCCAAACTTCTATATATTTTCTATTCAATATAATGAAAAGTAGCTTTATCTCTATGAGATATCTGATATTTGTTTAAACATATATGTCTTTAATCGGGGAGTAGAGGGGAAAATGAAAATGATAGGGAAAAAACGACAAAACAAAAACAAAAATAAACACAATCTGACTTGAAATCAGAGCACAACTGCCGGCAGAGCACATATGCCGGAAAAACAAGAAACTATAAAAACATTACAGGTTGATACACATGAAAAATGAAAAAAACACGTGAAAAAACATCAAGGCTCAAGGATTTAAGACAATGTTTTGGCCAGTCTACTGTAGAGCTATTCCATGCCATTATAAACAAAGCGATGACAGCCAACGTCAATTGAATGGATAGGGCACAAGAAGAAGAAAAAAAGAGTAGGCGGCAATTAGGGAGGATTTCGTGCAGCAGTAGATAAAAAAATGACTGATGATGTGGATTCTTCAAGGATGCATTACTATCCTTTTATCCCTTTCACACATCTGAGATGTAGGGGTGGAAAGATGTTAAAATTTATTAGATTACAAAGGCTACACGCTATCTGACTGAGGTAATTTGGTTTCACCGCCCACTTTAATATTAAAAGTCTCCGTCACGATTTGTAACTTACTGATGACATACCGTGGATGTGTGGCAAACAATTCAAACATCCAGTACAGTCATCTGCTTCTCAGTATTGGTTCAACTAAAGGCGTTCAGGGTTGCAAAAGGATCATGGCAGTATGTATTTCCTTATTCACGCATATTATATGAGGACATGCTGTGAGTATTAATAAGGGATAGACGAAGGGGTCGACAGTGGTACATCTTCATCTTGACATTGCTTCTTTCTTATTTTATATCCATGTTCATTTATTTAATATATGGTCATTCTAATTGGAGTCCATCCGTTTCATCTAGGTACCTAATAATTTATTTCATACAATTTTAAATTTATCAATAAGAGAAAAAATGTCTTATTTTCTGTTCGTCTACTATTATAACATTCACGCATACCTTATCTTTTTTATAAATATTCAATTAAATAAGACTTTGTAGATACTCTAATAGATATTAAAATACAAAAAACAACATATAGTTAAGTAAACGGTGTCCTACGGAAAATTTTGAAGTTTAATAAAAAAAAACTACAATGTTATTTTCATATTTTATTTATACAAAATGGAGTTTAACGATGTTTATTTTACGTTTTATACACAATATCATTTAAATGAAATCCATTTCTCTCAAGACACTCTTGAAATTGGACTCTTAAATTTGCGAACACGCGAGAGCAAAGCGTTGGTTCAATGGCAGTAACTTCACGGCGGATATTTTCTTGTAGAGCCTGAATTGTTCGAGGATTGTTGCTGTAAACTTTCGACTTAAAGGTATCTCCACAAAAAAAGTCACACGTATATCACCGTAATTGCTGATTAATTTATTGGGAAAAATTCTAATTCTTGCTAAAATTGTGTTCTGTTGTTGAATCCGGGAAACAGCTGCAGTTGCGGTACCAAAAATTCGTTGATAATTTAGCAATACACGTCAGTAGTGACTGTCTCTTGCTGGTAAAATAATAAGGGCTAATTATCTGTCCATTGCATTGCACATTGCATTGCAAATTGCACACCATATTGTCGTTTTTGGACAATGTAAAAAACGTTTTTGATGGCATTCTCTCGGATTATGTTTATTATCTATATTATATCTCATGTTATGTTTATTAAAATAGCCATCGATATGAAAATGTGTTTCGTCATTAAACAATATGTTTCCAAGCGTTCGTGCTATTCCAAAACGTTGCAGCATCGTTCTCGCTAAGGTTTCACGTAAATAATAGTCATTTTCGTTGAAAAACTGCACGATTTGCAGTGTGTATTGGTGAAACTGTAGTTTATCTTTTAAAATAACGTACTCTGTTGATTTTTTATTCCAGTACAGGCTGCAATCTTCCTTATCGATTTACGCGGATTGCGCATAATTTCACGTCGAACTTAAACCACATGTTTAGGCGTCGCTGCTGACATTGATGGTCCCGGAGGATATTGGTTAACCATTGTCTCTTCTTGTCTGAACTTATGAACCCAACACCAGATAAGTTGTGTGCTCGGCCCATCACTTACTCATCGAATATTAAAGTTAGTACAAAAAGCGCGATGCGCATGAACCAACGAATCATTGCATTTTAGGTATTACGCAACCGCAAATGCGCGGTGCGCTCCCGACCAGTGGCTCATTGCGACTGGCAAATCAGCAAATCACGCGCGTCGAACGATTCCCCTCCCATCTCACTCTGATAGTTTACGAGCAATTACAATTTCATCTTGAATTTTTTCCGCTAAACATCCTTTATAAGTCTTAACTATTAGTCGAGCTGTCAGTAGTCATAAACATTAAAGTAATTAAAAAAAACCATTTTTTGCATAATTGAAAAATATTGAGAAAGTGCATGTTTCATGTACTTGAATAAATTATTTAATTACCAAGCGTACAGCATCCAGGGACAATAATATATTATATATTAATATTTGAACCGTTATTGTGACTGATTGTATATGATTGGTAACTAATTATTCGTCATTCTTCGAGCAATGACTGGTACACAAGAAACTAAGCTAAATCTTATTTACCAATCATTGTCTTAATCACACTCGCATAACTATTTACCAAATATTTATAGTGTATATTTGACTGAATATGTAGGTAAGCAAGAATTACATAGCCAAACGCTTATATTTTGTATTAAATAGAGGTGCATATGTAAATATAAATACATGTCATATTAATATTCTTACTATTTTTTAATAAATAGGTGATTTAATACTTGATCACTAGGCGAGTGTCTTGTCACTAGATTAATTGAACAACTAAGCTTGAAACTCTAATAATATCTTGTTAGTTTAATAGTTAAGACGTTGGCCTAGTGATTTAATGGTCTGAGGTTCGTGCCTCATTCCAGGAGACCTTCAAGTTTGTCCCATTTTCATAGTACAAGCGTTTAGCTTAGTTTGAACATAGTACGAATATTGATGTATGTATTCCGTGTATGCATCTCTATGTTAAAATAATAATATATACATCTGAGTTTGCAATAATTTTTGTTTGCCAAATTTCAATTATTTGTATACCTTATGATACCCCAGTTCCCATTTTAAAACATGATTTTATTTCCCTAGTTTATACTTTGTTTCTTATAACAATTTCAAATAAAAGTTTCACACCGTAAGCCCACATCCACACGTGCAAATCGAAGTTAGAAAACACATCTCCCATACAACTTTCGAGTTTGCAGGTCGCCACTTCCGGCACTCGACGTAACTTCCCCCCACTTTACCAACACCTTTAGGTAACAACCGGAAGCGTGTCAAACAACGGCTAATGCGGAAACTGAATGTCGACGACAGTTCAATATTTGTTCTTAGCCAATCTAACATTATGAACAATCTAAAAGCGTTATTTCAGTATTTTGACGTCACCTTCAACATCACTCTGTGGTTGTTGATTGAAAATGGAGCATTTCAGTCAATGGTATGCATGGCTATTGAAATTTAGACAGTAAAAATCACGCTTCAATCATCAAGAAAAATAATTATGCTGTCATGTTTTTTTAGCCAACATTACACTTGTCTACACAAACAATACTTCAATAACAGCTTCTGTTTTGTACTAGATTGTGAGAGAGTGAGTTTTTAGATCAAGGACTATTTCCTAACCGGGGAAGGTGCTTTATCCAACTAAGCTACAACGACATTATTTTTAGCGACAATTTTCGACCCTATATGTTACCTTTTTGATATTTATACATTTAATCGTTCCATCATTTGATAGAGCCATTTACCTTATTTATATATTATATTATATTTATTATAACATATTAGTTTTATTCTGGTGTAAGGTACAACCTTTATTTGTTTAATTTTAATTCAAGAAAACTATAAGTGTATATTTTTAATTAACTGTATTAATTTTATTAATAATGGTATTTTAACAAAAAATATATACATATAGATAATCCTTAGAAATATAACGACTGACATAATTTTTCCCAATGAGAAACTCACCAATAATATTATAAACTCTTATTTATTTTAAATTCATCTGTTTTTATTTATATCTCAATTAATAAATAATTATATTGAATGTGTAACTACAAGAAAATTAAAAAGAAGAGCTGTCTTCATAATTGTTAAAGTCTTATCTGGCTATGTCTGCGACTTTATGATATGTTAGTATTGAAACGAGGACGGAAGAGTCCAATGTTTATTTTTTAACTACGAGAATTAACTAATTAAAATAAACGTTATACTTAACCACTGTTGTTTTATCATTTAACACCGACCGGTTACAGAACTCACTAATTGACATGGCGGTTACTTTGTGGTGTAACAAAATCAATTTAATTTTCACAACTAAACTTTGTACTATACTCACATTGAGTTATTGTCATTACTATAGTTTCGAGAGGTGCAGTCTCTCTCATCATCAGGTGATAACTAAACTAAATACAGTATTATAGTCTATTCGGATAATGGGACGAGGCTTAAGAAAAGGGGGAGTTTTCCGTCGCTAACGGGAATATTGACAGAAAAGGTGAAGTTTAAGGAATGTGACGTTGTTAGTGTTTTATCCGAATTTAAATAATTTATTATTTCAACAGATTCTAAACTATTTATTATAAATCCTTTGTAAGGTACCAAGAGGCGAAATTTTAGTGTATAACTATCGACAGAGTGGTATGTTTCAGTTGGTTGTTCATGACGTTTTTGTTGCTGAGCGATTTTTTAATTTGTATAATTAATTCCCGTGTTTTTATCAAATCCATCAATGAGATGAGAAGTAGATTCTGAGAAACTATAATGTTTAGATTATATTCTATATTTTCAATATATAATGCAAAGCAATCATTGCAACTGAGTATATAAATTAAAGCACACCTATCTCGTTTATATGACAGGCATATCATACAAATAATATTATTTTTTCAGTAAAGTAAATAATATTCTTTTTTCAATTTTTAGAACATTTAAACATGTTTACATTATCATTTATTAAGTGCGTGATAGCTATAGGTCTAAAAAACTGATGTATATTTAGAAAGAAAAGAATCAATACTTAAATCGGAATATAGAGACACGAGGTGTGTAAATTCCGTATGTAAAGAAACTGAGATAAAGGGGCCAAATAATTGCGCAAGTTGACACGCATATCATGTGGTTTCAATCGATTTAAATGTTATGCGCCGCAATGTCAATACCGCGCCGTAGGGTGACGCATTTCTAAAATATTATTAATATTGGATTTAATTAAAGCGAGGTATGCTTATAGCACAGTTACTGATTTTATTGTTTTTATCAGTAATTTAAGAGGTTACCTATATTTTAAATTGTGTAAAATGCAGATCTAATGCTTGATAGTAGTTATCTGGACATTTAAATTATATTCTACTTGCTGAATTACCCAGCGTTGCCCGGGTTTTACGCATTCATTTGGAGGGATGGGGGTGGTTTTTCGATATCACATGTAGATAGTGATCTTCCTCTTGTTTTGAAGGTCAAGTGTGCAAAGTTTCATCAAGCTCGGAATAAAACTATAGATTTGTATAAAAAACAAACAAACAAACCATCAGACACTCTTCTTTATATATATTTTTAAATTTATCTGAGAACAATATAAAAGTTGGGTTATATTGTGTTTTTTTACTTAACCATATTTAAATATGTATCAAAATTATTTTTAAGTTTATTTGTGGTTTGGGTAAGATTCAAAATGTATCGATCATTAAATATAATGAAACAACTGTTGTAGAATAAACCATTTGATTAATCAAATTATGGTTCGAAAACCACAGAATCACAAATCGAATTGCGACATGTTTTACTATTAAATGTGCACATAGGTACGGAATATCTACATATGTGTAGCCCATTAAATGAAGCGGTTATCTCCATGAAGTTAACCTATCATGAAGGAAATGGACCGCCTGATTTCGATACTCTCTAGCGTCAGGTTGTTGCCAGATGTGTTTATCTGTATCAGTTTTGGTTTAAAGCGTGAATTTTAGATTTGATCCGTAAGTGTTAGTGGCACCCTCAAGTCTTGAATATTAATTAAACCGTTTGCTAGTAATGATGTAACTGTATCAAAGATTGCTAGCTCCATTTGTTTATTCCTCGGGGAGAATTTTCGGAATTCGGACCAACATTGGAATATCTAACAAGTCGTTTGATTCTAACCCCAACATTGTGAAATTCAGATTAAATTAAATTTTCGATTTCGATATCATATTATCTTCTCATATCAATTTTTTGTGATATCATTATCAAATTTTGAAATAACATTTATTATAGTTGTGGAGGTTACTTCTACCCCCGTTGCACCTTGAAACCTATAATACTATCTAGATTTGTTATGGGTAAATATATCAGAATTATTAAGATAATTCAGTTAACCATTTTTTTAATAATCCCTAGAATCTCTGAAAGTCATTATTTAAACTCAAAAATATTTATTTAATGTTATTTTATTTTATAAAGAATAAAATTCATTTTTTAAGAAATGAAAATAACACAACGCTGGATACAAATAGAGCTCCACCTACAAAAAATGATTTTAAACAAAAAATTCCTAGTATTTGTAAAAAGGAAAAAATATTGGAGAGATCTTCATCTTTCCACCACAGCAAAACAAACCATTCTACGAAATAATAACAAATAAATAATATTCTATGGTGACATTATATCACGTATCAGTATTATGAAATACCCAATGTAAATTGGCGTTTTATCTGCGAACTTTTTTATGATTCGGTATGATCCTTATTCTGATGAAATGTTTTTTTAAAAAATCGAGGTCGCAATGATAACGATTTCAGATTAAGGAATACACAGATTATTTAATTTAATTGTATTCTTCATTTTTATGTCAAAATTGTATTGTGATTATAAATTATTACATTCATTCATCACAATCATTCATCGTCATCGGTCAATCCATTTCCGGATAAAATAGGTGACCTGTGACCCTCTTCTGTTCTGATGGATTTGTAATTATAAATGAATGAATGTTTGTGTGAGTGTATGTTGACTCCATGTCAGAGAGATTTGCAGATGATGTTGGTATTGCCTCGTGTTCTTTACATACCGTAAAGCATATTGTGGTTCGTAAGTGTATGTATATGTATATTTATATTATATTTATGTTATATTTAAGGTTTTCACAGGTAAAAGATAATGGACTATTTTCTAAGGGAACCCGTGTCAAATAGTACTGAGAACGACATTTCGAGTAAATATCATTACTCATTCTCAGGAGCCCTTTATCCTGAACGAACGTGAAAGTGAGTTAAAATATTAGTAGGTGCTTAATATTATTAGTTGACGTCGCGACTACTGTAACGAATGGTAACGAAAGGTGACTAGTAATTTAGTTATTGTTTAATAGCTGGCTTTATGCACGCGTACTTGCCTTGCTAAGTAGTTCTTTGATTATTATTGAGGGGAATTTTGTTGGTTTATTATTAATGATGCGTTTTTTGGATGGATATATTTTCGTGGACAGCTGTATCTAAGATATTTGTCCAAGTGTGTGAAATTCTTAGTTATGAGTGATTATTGTTGCATGCCGTTGGTACCCCGGGAGTTGACGCGAGTACCGCCTTGCTGGGTGCATTCAGCTACGTTGGTCGCCCTCGGTGATGAGAGTGGAAGCGATAACCCTCCATAATAGAATTTTCCCATTTTTTCAAAATTAACAAACCTTACATGTGATCTAACACTCAGTCTACTCTATTGTTTGGGACTAATACCATATGAAGCATATTCAAATTAATTAAGTGACTACTTTATACAATATCAATAGTAGACTTACAGATAGGTAGTTTTTTAGATCCTTTTGTGCAGACTGATGATAGTATTATTTCAATTCATCGGGGTGGTACCTACCATACATGCAGTAAAATGTCGTGTTAGTAGTTTAAATTCACCTGCCTCCTTAAGAATAACAATAGAATGTCTATTACTTCCGGTAGCTTTACCGTTTTTCGTGCATTTTACTGAATATTCTGCTTCGCTTGATTTATTTAAACTTCTGGAGAGCTGCCAGTTTTGGTTGTGGAATCATGAATCATTGCAACTTATAAGTTTCTATTTTCCTTGTATAGGTCACCGAAAAATTTAGTACAGGTAGCATATTTTAGTAAAAGCGACTTATTTTAAACGTCTAACAATACTAACTAACATAGTTACGTTTGCAAATGTCATCTAGAATATTCATTCTCAATGTATTACAGAGGTTTATGTTACCAACGCTATTTGTGATTTTATCCAAAGCTTTTATTTTCTTTTTCTGAAAGACCTTTCAAGTATTCTCCGACAACTTGTGCTTTAGAATTGTGGGTTGTTCAGCAATTTGTTTGATACAGTTCGTAAAGGTGAAGAAATTTCAGTACATATATATATATATATACCTATTGCAGATTTTGTAAATGCTCAAAACGGCTTGTTAGGTTTACCTGAAAACTTTTTGTGAGAAGATCAACGTATATTTTATTAATAACTACAATCAACTGGAATTTTTCTTTCAATTTATAGTTTGATTTTTTCTTCTACCATCCTGATTTTGAAACAAATGGCCATTTTAAGTCTCAGGTCACAAGTCTCGCTCAATTCAATAATGTACCAGTTGATAAACTTGGGTTCTTCTTCTAATTTTTTATTTTTGGCGCACTTGATCAGCAATTGTACGAGGTTATTTTTAGGTCAAGGCAATTAAATATATTTATCTGGGAAATCTTAGCACCCACTCTTTTTTCCTTATTGCACCCACCGCCATATGCTGTCATTACTGGATAGGGTTAGCCCCCGGAAAATGAGGGTCGTATGCTTGGTTGTGTCATTTTCATGCGGGTTGTTGACATATTACCTATCATACTTACCGGGTTGATAGTTGGATTTTTCTGTAGGGGTTATATTCTCTAAGTTAAATGTTCCGGTTATACAGGCACTAGAGGCTTGCCTTTTCTGCGTTGCCCAGAAGAGAGTAGGGGATCGGATTTGCTAGGTATATTCTCTCAGTATTTCCTGGCTGCACACATCTATCGATATCTACATGTCATGATAGTTGAGTCCATTCTAGCTTTTATTCACCCTCCTCCCTCCCCTCTTGTCAAATTTTTCCGAAAGTTCCGAGAGCAACAATGACATTCTATCAACGTTTCTACATGTTTGTAACTCCAAAACTGTAGAACACACTTAACACTAACTGGAAATCATTCATTCAATATGGACTCAATATATGATTCAATTCGGTAGAGATCAGTCAACATTCCAACTTAATCACAATACAATACTTATATCAATAATTCATTTTACTTTTACAACACATTCACTACTTTATTTTATTTTTTATTTATATTTATATATATTTTTTATATCTCTGTAGAATCTTACTCTTTCTTTCTAGTTTTAATTAAATGATACCATAACAGCACGAAGAAAACTTACCATTAAAACCATTAACACAGACAGTAGTCTAGAAAAGTAGCCAGAACGATGCTATATGTATCAGAGATAGATACTTACTGCATCCCACACAGTAAACTAATAAGTGTATAATATAATTGCTTGTTCAGTTCTGATTTACAAAATAAAAATATGTCAATAAAGGTATAAATAAATTCATAAAATATTTTTATTATTTTTAATGCTAATGGGTTTCGGATTTACTTGGAACAATATTCCTTACAAATGGTAATCCAGTGGTTTTTTTAGAAAATTTGTTTAATAATCCTCTTGTTGAAATAAATTTCCTACATATTTAATATCACCATTTCATTTTTATCACATAAATAATATTTTTTAGGTTGAAACTCTCCATTATGAGCTTAAGTTTTTATTTATTTTTGGTGTGTATTGTACTTCTAACAATGGTGACATCATAAACTCTTTGTTTGCTATTCATTTTCAAAGTAACACAAAAAATAACAGTAAAAATATATTAAGCCTCATCTAGACTCGGCGGGAGTGCATAAATTTCTTAGCTATTGTTTGTGATTGCGATGCGATGTCAAATATCTAGATACAGAGTTCTTGCAAAGAAGGATGAGGCTTGAAAGACTTAGCACCAGCGAGTAATGGACATTATAAAACATTGTTAATTAACAAAACGTGCACATTGTGGTAATCTAAGAGTAAAATCCTTTTCTCAGTAAATAATGCCGTAACCACTGGAAACCGCGGTAGGATAAACAGCAAATAATAGAGAATGAACAAAACTGACTTTTTTTAAATCATAAAAAATAAGTATATACCCTTTTCTCGCATTGTATTGACGCATTTTTCGTATAACTAGATAACGTTATTTCGTATAACCTCTTAGTTTTAAAATAAAGGAAATTATACATGGTAGTGCTTTAAATACGTGTCGCTTTTCAACCAGTTTTTGAGGCGTGGAAAGGAAAAAATAAGATGTGATTCAATTGTATATTTTCCATTTGAATCTATCACTACTTACCGTCTTTATAAAAAATGTTTTTTATTTAAAGCAAAAAAGAAAAAAGGCTGTTTTTTAGGGCCTCCATATTCGTGACATATTCGTATCTAAAAATGGATGTAAAAGCGGAACAAATGAAAGCGAAGAAACGAGATCCGGATAATATGGCGGATGGAGCAATGACTCCCATCCAAAGCCCCAAATTCTTTGTACGGTATTCTTCGCAGCGCGTTTTTTCGCGTTATCGTCGTGCAAGATCACTTGACGCATATTGAGTAGCCCTGGATGATTTTGGTCGAATTTCGCTTTCAATTTCTTTAATCGACAATTGTTTTTAATGACAAAGGATTTTAGGAAACAGTCTTGTTTAGGTGCATTACTAGCCGAGTTTCATATGTCAATACTGACATGAACGAATACATGAGAAACAAACGTATTAACGCGTTAAATTCTATTCACCGGTGTGAGTTGGTGCTGCATAGGGATTACAAATTATGACAAAATAAAAAATTCCCAATTTGAATAAAAAAATTACGGAATTCGGTCAGTACTAATAATAAAATAGCTTATTTAAGATAATAAATTCATTATTATTTATTGTTTAAAAAAATAAATTTTCAACTAAAATTAACTATTTTTTTGAGGATTAATAATAACGGAAGACCTACTAATACTATAACGTTAATATTATATAACCAATTTACACTTTCATATGCATTGTGGTTATTTGTTAATGATATGAGTTTAAGAAGACCCATTCATACGTTATATTATCCGGACTACCTGTGGTCTTAATTAGTCTGGATAATCGAGGATTTACTGTATATTTAAATAATGTAAATAAATTAAATCTGTTCCAATTTACTTTGTTAATAAATATCAAGAATATAACAGAAAACCAAGGCAGAATAACTAATACGGACTACACACCGTACTACCGTACTCGACAAAACAAATCGCAATACTGATCCGCCAGTTTTGAGACATCTATTTGATGCAGCCGCTACTATCAAATGTGTCAATCTTAGTGTATTAATAGTAAGGCATGGATTCATCTTCACCAAATCTTATAGATTCGCCGTTTTAGAAAAAAAAAAAACAATTTGTATCGTGTATGACTTTTGATTCACTTCCTGACAGACGTTAAAACTGAATGGTTGTTGCAATGATGCAAAAAATTGACGAAACATGCACCCTAAGTTTTTTATTACGCATTTTTAAACAATGCATAACAATTTTTGCTGACTATCAATAAAATATATTGTTGGTGTTTGCATTATTTTAAATATGACTAAAGGATGGTCTATAAGGAACGAACATTTTTTTCTATTCATGGTTTTATAATTTATTTTTTCAAATACTTAATTGAAACAATCATGCATCATGTTTATTAAGAAATAGTATCAGTAGTCGAATATACCAACTAATGAAGGTATTCAATGCATTCGGATTTCAAACTTTTTACTGTTTTATAATACTAATTGCTAGGCCCTAGTGCATTGTTCGTATCAATACGTCGATCTATTGCGTGACTAGTTTTTCCAAGCTATCTTCTTTTCTCACAAGATGTCCAAAAAATTTAAGGAGTCATCTTAGACAAATGGTTGAGATTCTATCCTTGATGTTAGTTTCTGTAAAATGGGTACATTTATGCATATACTTATTATAAACACAGCATTTATAAAAATGAATTAAACCTAATGAATTAGACAATAAAAAACCATCCTTTTTCTACATATGTATAATAAATAACCTAAAAGGTAATAATGTTTTCAGTATTTGGTGAATGTTTTTGGAAAGTAAAACTAGTTTTAAATATGAATTAGATATATTAATTAGAAAGATATACATATAAAATCAATTTTATCAAAAAACATAGTTATTGCGTAACCGGAATTCGAACCTGGATCTCTTTCTTAACCGGGGAAGGTGCATTATCCAACTATGTAACTGCGAAAATATTTTTAGCGACAAATTTTCGAACCTATATGTTACCTTTTTGATATTAATATATTTAATCGTTCCATTATTATATCTTTATAATTAATATATTTAATTCATATTAATTATCACAGACCTATGTTCTGAATAAATACAATTATCCACAATAAGAATGTGTTCTCCTAATAAAACTAGTTTATTTATATACTTAAATTACTTAGCTAGATCAGATATTTGTTATATTCACAAAGTATGTTTTTACAAATTATGAGTAAAACCACTGACCTGCTTAGTTTGGTCAACTATACTCTGGTCTGCAATTCGCTGTCCTTTCCTTGATGTTCTCGATATCCGTCTGGCCAGTCGCCGACACTTGATCTTATCGGATTCGATAATAATACGTGATTTGTAGTTCGCACTCACTGCTGTAAAGGTATTCAATCCCAATAGATTCTGACACGCAGCAAGTTTGTAGCTTACCCGCATAAAATGAATGTACATACTCATGTACTTTTTAAAACCATTGCTGATAATCAAGGCATGTATAATGCCTAAACAGTATCTAACTGTAGTAGCGGAAAATCTACATAAATCCTAATGTGATATAATAAATTTATTATATTAAAATGTTTTCCGGCGCATTTTGTCACATCTCAGACTAAATCAGTTTATATTCTAAAATGATGTTAACCATATTGCATTCATTCACCACAATATGTTTTTAAATGTTTTCGATGACAGTGTTCCTAATTTCAAACTGCTGTCAAAAGGTTAATGCAATGTTCGCACCCACCCACCCATGAGGCGCACCTTGCTACACGTTTCCATAGCAATACCATGAATACCCAAATATACCTAGTACCTGCAATTTAGTTTACCTTTGTTAGGGTGTTTTCTTGTTAGCAAACTGGCAAAACCAACTTTTACTACAGGCCGAAGCATTTCCCGCTCTTGCATTCACGACTAGCGTCAATCGTGTTGATTCCGCACAGTAAGGCCGGACTACACCTATCTATTGTAGATGAATTATATTATTTACTGGCAGCCCGTGTCCGGCGACGCCCGCATTCAGATTTAGTTATAACTCAAAGCTTGGGATTCAAATTTAGTTATAATTTAAAATAGTTTGTCAGGGGAGGATGCCTTTGTTTAGCATAACGATGTATGCAAAAGTTTATCCAGGCAGGTGGTGTTTAAGATATCCGGGGGGGGGGGACTATACCTTTCTCAAGGTCCTAGAGTACAACTGAGCAAAATTGTTGACAGATGGCAATATAATACGTATTTTTACCGTTTTGAGATGTGAGGGGCAGACGGAGAGGTAAGTGTTTTGCGCTATTTTTTGAACAGGGTTCTAAAGTATAAATTTGAATAATTTAGTTTGGATCGTCAATGGGTATAGATTTGAGAAAAAAACAGATAAGCAAACATAAATTCAATTCTATCAATCCTAATTAAATGAGTAAACTAAAAAGATATACAGAAAAAATCTATCGAAATTGTATTTGGTTGCTACCACAGAACTATGTTTTGAAATTGTAATTTCACAACAAAAATGTATTTTTATTATAAAAAGTAATATATGTATCGTTTATATTATATGTAACATATTATATATGAAAGCTACGGATTTTATGTTTAGTTTTTAAATTTAACCTGTTTACTTATTTGAAAGTATTAAAATTATTAATAAAATAATAAGCACAGATTTTATATGAGGTTTATACACGAGCCATTATCGTGATACCATAAAATAATCCTGATATTCTTGTAGGTATATATGTTTATAATTAAGTATTGAAACAGAACTTAAGATGTGGGATCATTGTACTAAATAATAAAACCTCTTATATGTTTACGTTTAAAAAATATAACAATCATTTATTCATGTTCAAAATAAATAGAAGCATTGAATTATTTTAGAGTCGGCGTCTGGTCTGGTATTTCCTAATCCTTATGGTACGTCCATTATTTGCGCGTCACGCGCGACTTCCTGAGCAATCAGTCATGCGCCTTTCATTTCCAATGAGCTCAGGACGGCGAATACATGAGAGATCGTTATTGTATGTGTGACAGACTAGGAAACAAGGAGTATTAGGAAATAATATTAGGTCGAAGTGAGCTTAATAGACAGTTAGAAGAAAAATGAATGGGTATGCGTAATGTACGTCTTAAGTTCTCTGAAAAAGCTTTAAAATACAACAAGCATAATATGTGATGGTGTTAGGTGAATGTACATGAGTGTGTAATTCTCTGTCCTTTTTTTCTACCCTACAGTATACTGCCTGGTGGTGTATTATTTTATATGACACGTAGGTGTATAGTACGTTTGTTATGATTACGGTTCAGGCACGGTTAAATCTTACGTACATCTACGTAGGCTTCTAAATGATAATTTTGTTAAAAATATATATATAAACACTTTGTAATACAAATAGTATTTGAGGTATTAAAAAATATAAATATAAAACAAAAAAAATAATAAAGCAAAAAATATCATTTTAAATACTAATTAAATGTATTAATTACTGTACTGTACTGCTACGGCTATGCTGTCGCTGTAGCATAGTTGGATAATGCACCTTCCCCGGTTTGGAAAGAGATCCAGGTTCGAATTCCGGTAGCGCAACACAACAATATTTTTTTGATAAAATTGATTTTATATGTATATGTTTCTAATAAATTAATTTAATTAGTATTTAAAATATCACAGAACTATGTTTTGAATAATTACAACTTCACAATAAGAATGTGTTCTCCTTAATAAAAAATATACTAAACATTTTTAAATTGACGAAATGAAAAAAAAACTCATTTTTAAATGTAATTATATGTAACGGGAACTAGTCAATTGAGACTTGCGGTACACAATGGAGTCCTGGTACCGACACTGACGTATGGAAGTGAGGCCTGGAACTGGTAAAGAAGAATGGTAAGAAAATGATGTAAAGCTGATGTTAATATAATGAGTAAGATTAAGAAAAGATCACTTAGATAGTTTGGTCATATGGAATGGATGAATGAGGAGAGAATGGTAAGAATGATATATGACGCGTGTGTTAATGGCACCAGTAATAGAGGATGTCCGCGGAGGACTTGGCACGATCGGGTAAACGAGATACTGGAGGATGGTACCCTCTCTGCCTAGTAAGTTAGTTAGTTGATATTAAAAAATTAGTATTGGAATGGAAAAGAATATTTGGATGACTCGAAGAAAATAATGTAACTTTTTATTTGAATATAAATATTTACTCTTACTATTAGATGTACCTACATTTTTTTCGTTTAATTATTTATAATATTCTTGTAATCTGTTATTTATGCTTTGACCAAAATAATATTATATTTTGAATATTTATACATGACGGTATTATGTAGTTTCAACTAAAATTCATTACGAACCACTATTTATCATAGTCGGTAAAACCATTAATTATATATATTTGTGGTCCTACTTGCCGCGGTAATTCTCGACTTTTAGTGCATTTTTGAAACACTAATTAAAACAGGTATCACGCAAATCGTAAACGTTTATGTACAGTACATAGTTATTAGTTTATACTGGAACCTGAGAGGTATCAAAATATCGCTTATATAATTTATATTAGATCAATATTCGTTTCTGAATATAATATAGATATGTATATAAATAGATGGTTACAAATATTTTCTGAATGTAATTTTAACTTTTTATCGTTTAATATTAATATATAGGTACTGTAAAAAAGACGTAAAACCTGCGCCAGTAGGATCTACAGAACGAATTGAGCGATCTCCGTGTCGCGCGTCCCGCGGGTTGGATTACGACGATTCTGGTCGTAAATCGGAATCATTATAGGGGGTGGGGAGGAAGGAAATAAGGGAACCTGAATATAACGGATAAGGGTCGATGATGGGTAGGGATTCTAGTCGAAGGACCAGTGATCTCGGGGAATCGGGAATCTGAAGGACTGCTCGCCTTACCTTGTGTATGACGCGCCTCCATCACCCCACAGTCGCAGCCGAGATCACACAAACGGCATGCGGGTGCAGATCTCCGCTTTCAATCGAAGACGGCGATATCACAAACTTCACCCGTGGCACACAAAACAACAAATGACAATCTCTGTGCACACAATTCACAGGATATCCAAAACAATACAGTGCTGGTGCACCGGAGTTGAATAAATCCACACCGTTAAGGCTCTCGCAATATCTAGATATAACAAATTTCGTTCTAGTTGACATCTACTGACGTCAAGGTCAATATTCACACTGACATGACAAGCATGAGGAAAGGTGTATTTGGACGGGGAAAATGTGTCAATAACACGGGTCGCGGCCGATTCTCAATACGCGGTAAAAATATATTTTACGAATCCGGAACAGGTACTTTACATTATACATACATTAACATTATTACATTGTAACTATTTATCTATTATAATGTACCTATCTAGCTATAATAATGTACTTATCTAGCTATTTTTATAAAATATTCATTTTGCATTTCAATTAAATGAATTTCTAAAGATTGATAAATAATATACTAGTATTTACATATAACGGTAAAACAAGGATTAGGTTTTCATTTAAAATAGTGTTATGTTTACTATTACCATTTCCAGCCTTAATTTATGTGTCCGAATTTCCTCTCTGTTTAGGTACTTACTCCCAATACAATATAGATTCCGAAAGTGTTAGTGCTTGGGTCTTATCACTGCGTAGGCGTAGTCAGAAAGAACAATATTGTTGGAGATTTCTCCTAACAAAGCCAGTAATCACCTATTCAGGGTGTTTGCCTCGAGAAAGCCTCGGATGCTTCTCCCCTCAATAAGGTTCTAGATTTTCCCTCAACTCCATAGAGACATCTGATTTTCGCCAAATGATAATCAATATTTAAGTTTTGTAAATAAATTACTTCGCTCAGACTTGATTGATATTTCACAGAAATTATTAATATATTTCAACAAAACTTAAGGCGCCACTTTCAATAACAATAACTTTTTGCGTTTTTTTTACAAATATGTGGATTTTTATTATTCATTTATATAAAAAATTATACAAGGGATTATTTTAAATTATTACTTAGATAAGACCTTTACACTAATTTTAAACTAATTAATTGAATATTTTTTGCCATAAATAAAACAATACAAGTATTATAAGAAAGACCGCGTTCTTTAAATTAATTTTCCGTGTGCCACAAAATTGCCTTAATATGAAATATTTTGGCACATACGTAATATATTTTCTTATAATCTTGAAGCCGAGATTACTGAGATAAATCTGAAATACGACAAATTAAATATTAATAAAGTTATAAATCGTTAATTTTGCAGGACATTTTTATAAAACATTGTTTTAGTGAAAACATACGTTTTTAAATAGATTATTTTATTTATTTACGTGCTTTGAATCTTCAGCTACTATTTAAAATCAAGTTTTATATCCAAAACACAATAATTTCTCACTAAATAATATTTATATCGATTCTATTAATGTGTATTTTATATTATTATTTTTTGCTCATTCCGCCGGTCCCGAGCGGTATAATAGACGTCAAATTCGCGCTCTTGCAATTTTTGTTGAACACAACATTACTAGCAAATTTCATAAATTAGATGTTTTTTTATTGATTTTAAGGAATAACGACGTTTTCTTAAATAAAGTTAACATTGTATAAACATTATTTTGTGTTACGTCGCAATTGTATATTTCGTTTATACTATATTTAACACTGTTGTCTTTTAAACAAGGCAAAATACTACGTAATTATGAAACACAAATCTATTTCTTAATCGATCTCTAAAAACAAAATAATAAATTGAAGCTGTCACAATCATTTTAAATTCGGATCATCCAGGTAGGTACTTTTGACTGATCTCAAAACATATTTATATATATATGAATTTGGTACTTTAATATATTATTTAATTTTCGATCAAATAATTGAATTGACAAAACACATTTTATTTAATTCCACAATATTAATATGAAAAAACTTCACACATACTTGATTCGAATGCGAGAAAATCAACTCTTGTCATCTCTTAGCTAGTAACAAATAACATACTTTAGTATTTATGTAACACTTATCGGAAGTTTAACTATCAGTCCCGGCTTTAAAGAGTACGTAATTTACGTAAAATTTTTTGAATTTTAAACTAGATAAATGAAAGAACACCCTTAATATAAATTGCTTTATATAACATTAAATGATTTATTTTTTAAGAAGAAAATGGTTAAAATCTATTAAACATATTTCTATAAAGATTGGTTATGATCTATGGGGATGATCCTTCTCTTTACTTTAGTACTTTCATTAATGTTCGGATACTTGAATATTCACCATGGCTATAAGGAATAAAAGGAGTTGAGACAATGGCGTGGCGTGAACAAAAACTACTTACTTGAGAACACTTGATTTATTCTATATAGATTACATTACAATACACGTTGAAGAAAAGCACGATTGCAAATTAAGAACGAGATGGAGTATTGGAGTAAGGTGTCGTCCAGCCGAAAACAGGTCGGCAGAAATGCTCGGGGCGTCACGAGCGGCCGGCCCGTTACGTAGCGTCGGTCGACGCTACGCTGCTAATTGGTAGTTAATCCGACAGATGTCACACTGTGTCCAGCTCACCATACTTCAATAATTATCAAAATATATTTTTCTTTGTGTATGCCATAATCATTATAGTTGAGTACGTCATAAATATTACATAGTCAATGATTTATCAAATCCGGACGGGCACTTATTCTCATTCCAAATAAAAATAATTCAAACTTCCTACTGTGTTGCGACTGCACGGGAATGCTTGCAGCTAGAGTATACTCACTTGTGAACGTGTTGGGTGTATCCGGGGTATCAGCTGTGATGCAGAAAGTTTGCCAGGTATACCAACACATAATGGCTTGTAAGAAACCCATAATACACTATATGTGCAACATGAAACACGAAAACTTGTTAAACTTTAAACAAACTGAAATGTCTAAATAATAATTAAGAAATTGTTATTTTAATTATTTTAAATTACAACACCCATTTTTTTCAATTTATAGTATGGCAAACATAATACAATGTCATTGAAACGTATTAATTAATAATATTAATTCTTATTAACATCTTCAACATATTCGTCTGCAGGCACATCATTTTAATGAAGGTATTTTGCCTACACCAACTAGTCCTCAGAAATATATTATATTCATTGAAGTACTCGTTCATAGAATCAGGCTCTATAATTTATTAAATGCTTCTCTGTTGTGATTACGTTGCCACTGGAGAGTATTAATTCATATTAATATTTTGGAAAAGACCATTTCTTTGAGAATAATTAAATACAAAATACTCCTGAATGTGAAGTACCTACTTAATAGAAACAGTAAAATTTTATGACTCAATTTGTAAAATACCATTTATCCGCACAGAGTACCGTAACTTGGAAGGGCTACATCGGCAGGGGGTCAATTTCGGACTCGGCAGAGTTGCTTGTGACCTATAATTATATATAATCTTCAGTACGTTAAAATGTTACCAGGAAGATCTTTAAACTGGCTATTCCTCACAGATAATGAAATTTTCATTTGGCTGTCGACAATCTCAAAGTATAGATCTTTATCACACTTCTATTTGTCAGAAAAGCTTGATGGAACACAGCGAAATCCATGGTCTACTTCAGTGATAGCGAACATATGACACGCGTATCAAACGTGATATGCCACAGCTTTTTGGGTGACATGCCAACGTTCACTAATATTATAATTACCAAAGAACATGTGTCTCACCTCCGGACGTCTGCCCGATAACAATATTAAAATTTATCACTATACATTACCATGCATCAATCTCTTTTGAATCTTACTTTGTGAAAAAAAACAATTAATTAGAATAAGAAATTAAATAATTGATATCAAATCAAATACTATGTGTTCTATATTTTCAATGTATTTAATTTAAATAAAATATTATGTAAAGAAATATGTAAATTCTTTATTTTTATATAATTGATTATGTAAAAAAATGGAGTGGGGTGACACGCCAGCAGAGTCAAGTTAGATTTTCCGAATTTTTGACACGCCAAGCCCAAAAGGTTTGCCATCACTGGTCTACTTGGTTAGTTACTAATAGATTCGTTGAACTAACGAGATTTAATAGGATTAATAATAATAATATATATATATATATTATAGAGCAAAAGAACGGCTTTTTACATTCAAGTACACACGTAATTAAGCCTGTATGAAAGGATTTATACGGAGCAGTTTGATTATAAATTCTCATTAGCCATAAACTCCTAAAATGCAAATTTCGCATTAAAATACACAATAAAAATGTATTATTAATTTAATCATTACCATACCATGATAGAAAATACCATATTGTCAACTCGAACATAAGAAATAAAGAGTTATTTTTGCATTTTAAATGAGAAAAAAGACTACCTAATATGCTTTTAAAATAGTTAATGTCGTACATTTACTCTAAATATTTAGAATTCAAACTAAAAAAGGCCATTAAGTTCTAATAGACAACAGATAAAAAGATAATATTATTCGTACGTCTGTTATTCTTTTTAGTATAGTATTAATGTGTGATCTCTTTCTGCCTTACTACATAAATATAGTCGTTTTTTTAAAAGTATCAATTTATATCAAATAAAAAATGTTTATTTTTATAGGATTCATTAAACAACATTTTTTAGTGTTTTTATTAGAATTAGATAAAATATGATTTCAATGTTGCGTGTATTTATGGAAATATTAAAATATTACATCTTTAATAATGGCGGTAGACCTGTATTAAATGCATGGCTAACAATATTTTTTAGTAATTTTGAGGGAAAAATCATGTTTTCATGGTCTATATTATGTTTTTATTTCATTGAAATGTATTTAATAAAGCAATGATAATTTTCCTAAATGATTGAATTCGCCGTTTAATTCTCCGTATTCAAAAAAATAGCATTTACGTAGCTTGAGATAGATATCTATGAAAATAGTTATTAGTAAAGTTGTTCCAGAATTATGAAAAATAAATGTGAAGTTTTTACTTACCTTATTCAAAATACTAGGTAATTTAACTTTGAAGGTCTTTAAATCCTTAGTCGTAATAATTTTGAAATACTCATATAATTTATAACTTATCATCTAAAAATATTATTCTTGTAAATAAATATTTATTCACTCAGTTCACGTTTCAAATATATCAGATTACTGCTATCGACGTTTAAAATATTTATTTAAAAATTAATCTACTAAGTAGGCACCGACATAAATCTTTAATTGAACTATTTTTACTTCAAAGCACCTCTTGATACAAAATGTTGAGTCTTCCAATACTCGTACGAATTATTGTAAAGTGAATTTAATTTTATCCTTCGGAAATCGACATTGAAAAGCTGATTAAACTCGAGGTATATTTTACGTTGAATCGAAATGTTTCCCAGATTTTGGCCGGTAAAGTAGTTATTCAATTAATTAGATTATATTTTCGGGTCTAGTTCAAAATATTTCGATATAAACTGTGGTCGAATATTGTGAAACAATAAGTTTTTTATTTTGTGTAGACTATAAAATATATACATATTTATAATTGGGGATTCAAAAAAACGGTAATATCTCATTACCGTAGTAATTTTTCTCGTTACCGGTGATTACAGCAATGAGAAAAAATAGTTTATTACGATTTTAAAAGAGTAAATTTTTTATTGGATATCCTATTTTACTTGGTAACTGGGTTTTATCAGCGTCAAAATATTAAATTTTATTATTTCTTCAATTATTATCTCCTTACCGGCACCGTTCTCAGTGTCATCATCACATGCATCATTTTAAACAAATTTTATGATTTTAACAATTTCTTCGTCTTCTAAATCGACTGGTACTGGTAATGGAATAAATACCATAGGTACATACACATGGTTCAACCAGTATTACCCAATCTAGACTTTTAGGTAAATATTATTGATTTCATTTTTTATTTCTTACACGGATCACATCAATATTCTTATTATTTTCAAACTAAGCTAAATGCTTGTGCTATGAAAATAAGACTAAATTACCGGTCTCCTGGATTGAGGCTCAAAAACCCGACCACTTGATCACAAGGCGAGGACCAACTGCTAGATGAGGGCCTCCTCAAGTGTATATGTTGATGTCCAGCGGGTTTTAGGGCCTCTTGTTTCTTTCTCCTCGGTAACTGGATAATCTACACATATGAATGGCATAGATATTAACAAAATGAAAGATGTCTAATATATGTATTTTGTACCATTGTTAATCAATAATTTTATTATTAAATTGTTAAGGTATATGAAAAGAAAATATTATTTTTATTATATTTACTGTTTTAAATGTAAAATTTTAATTTAGGTTAGAAATTATCCTTGACATCGATAAACAAAGTGAGCCTCCAGTCCGAACCTCACTAACGAAAAGTTCGTGCAATTTTCCATAACGAGATTCAATGCGCTAAGCATAATTTAATACAAGGTTTCGACAAGATAAGCACCTCCCCGGTAATAAAACATTCAGGCTAAAACACATTTCGCCAGGGATCACAATACTCGCGGAGAAATTTTCTAAACCGCGTATTCATATACATTTTTTCAAGTGATGTAGCATAGAACTTAGTGCGTGCCTTTCACGAAAACATGCGTTTTCCAAAATTTTATTGTTATTACTAACAAAACCTAATAATTACAAAGAGTGTCAATGGGTTTTATATTAAATAATAAAAAAACTACAATGTTATTCTCATATTTTATTTATACAAAATGGAGTTTAACATTTTTGGACAATGCATTCTGTCGTTATTGGATAATGCAAACGTTTTTGATGGCGTTCCCTTGGGTTGTCGGGGCACCAGTATCTCATGTTCTGTTTATTAACATAGCTATCGATATGAAAATGTGCTTCATCAGTAAACGATACGTTTCTAAGCGTTCGTACTGTTCCAAAATATTCCAGCATCGATCTCGCTAAGATTTCACGTAAAGAATAGTCATTTCCATTGAGAAACTGCACGATTTGCAGTTTGTATGGGTGAAACTGTAGTTTCTTTTTTAAAATAACGTGCACTGTCAATTTTTTTATTCCAGTACAGGCTGCAATCTTCCTTATCGATTTACACGGATTGCGCATAATTTCGTCGAACTTGAGCCACATATTCTGGCATCGCTGCTGACGTTGATGGTCTTGGAGGAGTTTGGTTAACCATTGTCCCTTCTTGTCTGAACTTTTAAACACAACACCAGATAAGTCGCGTGCTCAGCCCATCACTTACTCGTCGAATATTAAAGTGAATACAAAAAGCGCGACGCGCACGAACCAATGAATCACCGCACTTTAAATATTGCTCAACTGCAAACGCGCGGTGCGCTCCCGACCAGTGACTCATTGCGACTGGCAAATCACGCGCGTCCTCTCACTTATCTCACCCTGATGGTTTACGAGCAATTACAATTTAATCTTAAAAAATTTTTCGCTGGACACCCTATACTCATGCAGCATGCAAAATATTCCACCACTTTCAAAGGTGACAGTTTAATTCCTGGAATGGCCGCTTAGTCGCACGTAACGTACTCGTAATTGTATCTTAATCTGTATTTTAATATGTTTGAACTAATGCGTACGTACACTTTTAGATGATTTTGATGATGAAAATCGATTGTGATCGCATGTGTTATTATACTATATTAATTACGATCACTCGTCTAAATTTAGTCGTTTGTTCCATGGCATTCTATCATCTGCCCAAACCGGACTCATGTAAAAAAAAGCACGTGCTATTCTACTACCATATCACATGCCTTTGTCCCCTTATCTTTCTGTCCGAATTTACCACCCTGTCATTTATTCTTGGACTAGAAACCTATTTCTCTCTCAAAGAATTTCTCCCACATAAATTCAAATATTTTTTACCTGTTCTAAACACATTGAAAATGATAACTATGTTATTACATCACACATACCTATCATTTTCAAAATAGTGATTCTTGAATATATCTTAAATACTTTGAGTTTTGTATGCACATGTCAGAAGTTGATGGACTTAAATATTGGAATTTAATTGTTCTATTTTTTTAATGCACATTCGCTCTGCAGACAATAACGTTAATTATTTTATAACAATTAAACTATGGAATTTTATTGAATTCTCAAAATATCGCTTATTAGTGAAAAACATGTTAAATGCATAAAATAGGATTAACTTGATGACTTCTTGGAATAAGGCTCGAACCCCCGACCACTAGATCAGTAGGAAAATATCGTAACCACTAGACTACAAGTATTGGCGCGTACTATACGGTATTGGCATTTTTTATGGATTCCAATACTTTTCGTTCGGACATTTTTTGTTTTCCATTTCGAAATATCACTCTCCACGTCATTCAAGTAACAATATTAATTTTTTACCTCTTTTCAAAGTCTGCATGATAAGGTATAGTGCACAAAAAGAATTTCATTAAAATTCAAACAGGACCGCTCTTTCAACGTATTAACGTAATATCATCGAAAATAATGAATGCTTTGAACAAATCAATGACTATAAATATAATATAATTATAACAGTTCATATAAATGTTGCCCAAATGGGTAGTGAGTTCTCTAAATACGGCAATAAAGAGAAATATGTCAAGAAAGTATATGGGTGCTTTGGACACGGATATTGCTAATAGGAATCTGTCATACAAAGCAAAACTAGCGGTGCACAGCTGAAGTTATGATGACGGAGACTGACAAACTGAATGAAAATACCGTCAGGCATGTGTGTCGAAAATCTATATACGTAGAGTGAAGAGAAAACTAGTGGTTTGGATATGTGAAGCATACGAGCATAAAGCCATTGTGTAGCTAGTATGTTTTTCGTATTTATAAGTCACTAGCGAGTACCCGGCATGCGTTGCAATGCTACTCAAAGAAAGAAAATATTCGTATTTTAATTCTGATTATTGAAGTACGTTTAGATACACAATTTTTTTGTTTTTCTGTCTGGTGCGTATACGAATAAATCAGAAAGTTTTACAATGCGCGAGCAGGCCATATACAGCTGTACATGTGAGAAGCATGGATTTTCCAAATTTAGTCCACATACTTGTAGCGATTGTCCCTGCGCTTTGTTGATTGTCATTGCAAATGCGAGTCGCACCGAAAACTGCAGGGTGGCATAATTGATTTGACAGCGAAAGTAATGCTTTGTGACGACTATTACAAATTCACTTGATAATTGTTCGCAATACCCCGCAATTATTTGACGTAACCAAAGCGCATATCAAACGTAACTATGAAGTTAAAAACAACTTTCGTCCAAGCCATCCTAGTGATTGGCGAGCTATCTCGGTTAGAACTAATCACAAATCACAAATAGCGTGTTTAACCAATCCGCGACTGGACGCAAATTTTTTATTTTGGATTGTTGTTTTTGACATCTCAGTAAACATGACGTATCTAAGATGCCTACAGTTCACACTGAACACACGCGATGGCTATTGCTAAACTATATGAAATACACACATTTGTTAAGTTGATAGAAGTCGCCAGAAAAAGCGATAATTCTTGGAAAATACGCCACAGAGAATCCTAAAAATAACCAATCAAAGTGTCCAAATTTCACATTTCACGACATATGGTTTGCCATGAAACCTTCGCGGGCGTGCGCACAGAAACTCACCAAAGTTATATGGTAATAAACTATATGAAATACACACATTTGTTGAAACGACTTGCGCGCCTCCTATTGTAAAATGATTGTACTAATTCAGAAACATTCGCGGGCGTGTGCATTACAACTCACCAAAGTTTCATCGCAATCGGATGAACAGTACAGGAACGCATACGGGACAAACAAACATTATTTTTTATACATATATATAACTAATTTTAAATATAATGTAAAGTTGTAACGGCATTTTTGTTTTTTGAATTTCAAAAATAGAATAGATTCACTCATTCTTGTAAAACTTCTTGAAATAAATAAATGGGGAAAATAGCCTTCAAGCCAATAGTTTTAAAAAAAATGCTAATCATTCTAAATGCGGACACTATTTGGGCAAGTTTTCTTGAACCAAGAAGAAAATCAATCAATAAAGATTTGTAACAACTCATGAGCGTTGCCCAATATACTATATAAATAAAATAATGTAAGTAATTTTACAAAAAGAAAAATTAGAAAGCAATTTATCATTAAAACTGTTAATTAATTATTGAAAACTAAATGGTTGAAACATTCAGACTCGTTTCCATTTCAATTTGTATTGTAACCGATTTTGCAGTTAAATGCGAAAGCTTTTAAGCCGATGTCTTAAGTCCTGCAGACTTTTGGAAAAGTTACATACCTATATATTTTTTAAGAAAAAAAGTCGTTAGGACTTTGAAGTTCAAGCTCAAGGTGACTTATATACATTCTAAAATAGAATATTATTGTTAATAAAACAAACAAAAATCAGGCGTTTTCAATCTGATTCTCGTCAGATAGCAAAATTCATGTATAATTTATTTTGGAGGTTTACCCTATTTTAAACATAATTTTGTTACAATTTATAGAGTATTTGATTGATTATATTATGTATTCATTATTGCATAATACTTAATTAATTAAAATAAAATTTATTATTTCTAACAAAAGCCTGAAGGTATGTATTTAGATTTATATGTTAATTATAATACTATCTCAATACTTGGTTAAGTTCACCAATATGTAACTGAGTCATTTGTACCTTGTGTAGGATTATTGTACTATATGTATTGCCGCTAAATATTTGTTGGTTTTATAAAAAGACTTAGGCCGGTTGTGTGATCAGTGGTAAATTTTTACTATAGTAAAAAAAATTACTTTAGCGTTGTATATATCTTTGGTAAAAAATATTTACTCATCAAAAATACATTCAATATTAAGTTAATTTTACCATCCAATATCGGATTACCATCCGCAAAACCGTAAATCGTTAGTTAAAAATGGCGGATTCTTCACAGCTGTTTCAGAAATCATCTGTTACATTGATACTTTGAAATTTGCAGTACACGACAATGAATCATTCAGTATTCCGCTATTTCAGTGATGAGAATTTATCCAATGATGATCGCGTTGTTGAATTTATATTACCACATAGAGCGAAGATTTTTCGTAAGCAAAGTGACAGATTTCGAACGTTGGTGTGAATAAAACCATAGATAAAGCATAAAATAGTATGTTCTACCAATGATAAATACTTAAAATATATCAGTTTTGGTTTAATTCACAGGTATTTAATGATTATTCGCCTTGCCACGGTATTATGCGAATTTAACTTTGACTGTAGTAAATTCAACGTTCGAACAACCCACAAATGTTTTTTAGTATGATAATAATTTGCTACGGAAAATTTTTACTAAACCAATATTTCAAATATTATGTGAATAATCTAAAATAAGTACTATTCTTGAATCTTCTAACAAAGGGGATGATTATAAAAGAATACCGTGCTACAAAAAAGAGGAATGATGAACCAATTTTATGTATTATTTATGAAAATAATGAGCCAAATGTCAGTCAAATTTTTGTTAGACTTATGGTGTATAGACTAACATTAGAAACGATAAGAAAATAATTATAGCATAAAACAGATTGGCAAATAGATAGGTAACGTAAAATAAATTGAAAATATTTCAACTTCTAAAATACGTTAAAAGAAACGCATTTAAATAGTTGAATATTCAATTAAAAATATTAAATTAATGTCCTATTTCAATATTAATTTTTCGTTCAAAAGTACTTGGATAGCGATTTGACTTTTGATTCCCCCACTTCAGAAGTGTTTAATTTTCTGAATAGATCCCGTACGTTTTGAATAATCGACGAGGCAAGTTGGTAGAGTTTGCAAGAAGCTTCTTCTTATACATTATTTAAATATTCAAGCGGTAATGAGGGTCTTCATTAAAGTCGGTGTGCTGAAGAATATCTCAAAGTAATCACTAAATAGCAAACATTTGTAAGAAAATGTTGTAAGTTCTCGGGAAACAAGCTTAATATTATTATATTATTTTTATACAATGCGTTTGGAAAAGTATTTCTTTAAATATATCTTCTCCTCTTTAATTTGCATTTTAAGAGAGCATTGTTTCATTAAACATTATTGACTATTTGTACTTGAAAACTCCATGACTTTTAACAGTAGTTAGAGTAGTAACGAGATATTATTTATTAACTTATGATGAAATTCGCTACGAAATATATTGTTAGAATTTTTCCGTTGTTTTATAAATAATATAATTTTACAAACCGTCGATATTTACTTAATACTCTCATTATCTTCTTATTAATAATATATTAAAACCTTCAATGTCTACTTACTTATATCTTACTGTAATAGGCTGTATGTGTTTTTCCTAAATAAATATAAAAAATATTTTACAATCCTCTCATATATAATGTATGTTTGATAATATATATAATGTATAATATTTTTTTAATTAAAGGATGGTATTAGATATGCTTTTAATATATTACAGAAGAAAAATAATAAAAAAATTTATAGGAGACTAATATTACTTTTTTAAAAAATAGAGGGTTTCATGTTCAAATAACGAAAATAATAATTAATGAAAACATATTTTTGGACCATAATTCTGTGGTATTTTAATACAAATTAAATTAATCAACTAAAAAGATATACAGAAAAAATATATTTAAGTACTATGTTCTGCATATGCAACCTAACAACAAAAATGTGTTTTGTTTTTCTTAAAATAGTAATTATTAATTTTATAGCCATCTCACAGTTTTCTCGCACTAAATATTTTTTTATTATTATATTTGATTTAAACAGCTTAGTTTTATTACTATTAAGCAACGATTTTAAAAATTGAATTAAACATCGTAGCATCTTTTAATCATTTGAAAAAAGTTACAAGAATACATTTTCCGTTCATCATCTTTCTTGTTACAATGCATGCGATATCGAGAAAATATCTTTTTATATTAAAAGTTTCTAAAATCACGTCACGTTGGAGAAATTTATCTAATTGTTTTTAAAAACAAATTACTGGAGATATTTTCACTAATATTACTACCAAAATTCTTTAACTTTAGTTTGTATCTACTTTCAAAATATGAAATGTCCATTTTTATTTTTTTTTGTAGCGAAAAAGTGTCGAATTTTGTATTAAAGCAAATATATAAGATAAAATGGAAAATAAAATTTACGAACATTCGCGGCAACAAAATGCCTTATTTTATGTAATTCAGTAACATTTTTAGGCAACATATGTTGTAAAGTATCTTTGAACGTAGTATGCTCAACGATATTCACTACTCTTTAACAAATAAAACTGTTTGAGGGCTTGACGTCACGTGGTTATTAACATTTTATTTATTTTTTATTACTTTACAATATATATTTTTTACTATACTTGCCCAAAAACACACCACATCACCTCGTGATTATAATCTATGAGTACAAATAATATAATACGTAGGAATGTAGCAATACTTCGCCATTCTTTACACCACTCTTAAATTTCAATAGTGATGTGTTCCCATGCGACCACGAATGAAATGGAAACCGCATTTTTTTCGTTTTTCTTTCAAATTTTAATCTTATATAAAATCAAACAATTTCGTGTTTTTTTACGCTTATAGTGGAAAGTTTTTAAATGCCGATTATTATAAGGATTTTTCCCTACACCTGACGATTAAACACTTTTATTTCTTTGTTTATCCAATGATGTTTACACTGCCTGGCTATACTAAACACCCCCGGATAGGCACGCAACTTTGAAATATTCTAACAGTGGCTGACAGCTTTATTTGTTCGAGTAGCGTAATTAGTTTAGCTTTACACACAATGAATAATAGAAGCTAATTTGCGGGCCGTTTAGTGTTAGTACATCCATTAAATCGATTGAACAAACTTTGATACCACAACGTTTCAAAAATATACGCACTCCTGATGTCAGTGTACTGTCACTATCGCTTTAACCTGTTTACGTTTAGGATAAAAATTCTAATTCGATTTGAGCTCTGTAGTTTTATGAATTAGCTTAATTATTTATAACAAAAACCTGACTTTTAAAGATTAACATATTTATGATATTCTACTTCTTTCCTTACCTATTTACTTACCATCACGCCGTTTCACCGCGGGGGTAGGCAAAGAGGATAGAGCGCCACACTCTGTTTTGAAACACAATTCTCGCCTCATCCGCATTCAAACATCTTCTCATACAAGCTCGCCGATTATTGAGGCTTTTAACAGAACCATATTTCCTCCTTCATGTTAGTACTGACATGTAGTGACCTCACTTGTATAAGACTGATACACCTCTATAAGTCCTGCTTCTGGGTCTTTCCAGCCAGATACAACGTATATATCTCCTTTGTAGCCTTTTTTCTTCTTTTTTGACTTCTTTAGCCCAAATTTGTGTTCAGGATAATCTCATTTTTTGGGCTGTCACTATGACGCATAATGTAGCCTAAGAATTAAAACAATCTACTTTTGATGTTATTTTTATGATTGTTGTTCTCGTGGGATGCATAGTTTAGTAGGTTACCGTTACTTTTCACGGAAATACGAGACACAAACCGGTTCGAATTCATTGTCTTCATACGCTTTGTTCCGGCACTGATGGATACTGCTGCCCTCCATTAGTGGATCTCATTTAGTCTGACATCTTCGACCTTTCTGTCTTAGAAGGCACTACCGGCAGTCAGACTACCGTCAGCATAGAGTATATGATATTTTGTTAATCCACACGTATTTGAAGTTGTTGTGTTGTTAAATGCATGTAGTAAGTAAATAAATAAATAGAAAATAAATGTGCATTATACTATTTTAAAATATAATACAAAATTAAAAGGTCCACTTTATGTAAGTAAAAAATATTCATTATTTGAATATGACATATTTTTTAAAGTTAGGATAACGTTAAAAAAATATTACATTCATTTGATAACTTTGGTAGTACCAACAGATTCTCTCTTTACTGTCTTTACTGTGAGTTACTTGGGTTCAGTTCCTTGTAATAATAACTCCGTGTCCAGGTAACAATTATACGTTTATCATAAGAAGTATCTACAGTAATTTATAATTATGTAATTCAGAGATAGACTAGTAATTATTGAGAAATGGCGATGGAAAGAGACCCGTTTCTCCAGAGACAGCCTCTTATAACCATTGTCTCCCACCACTCATCTACTCACTCTCCTGACACACACATATCTACAGTGACAGCTCTCACACATTCACATAATAATTCTTTACATAATCATAATCAAGCAATGGGGCGACCTGTTCGATGCTGATCATTCCCTAACCTATTTTTTAGTCTCAATTAGGTACTAAAACACCGATGTGTTGGGTAAGAACTAGCGGTCCAGTATCAGATATCACAAAAACTCAAAGGGATCTTTGTTTGATGGTTGACTGCAGATAGTTTTATTTGTTTGAAATAAAAAAGAGAAAAATAACGTGTAAGTTGCTTCAACTACGTGAGAATTTTGAGCACTTCTCGCTATTGTGAGATGAGATTACCTACTTAAATATAATTTATAATATTTTAACACAAATTAATACAATTTTGTTCCATAATTTTAGAAATCGTGAAAGCAAACACAACATTTTTGTGCTAACTGGATTTCTCAAGGTGCGTGTACAGGAATGAGACTTTGCTCTCATAACGCACACAAAAGGCGGCACATAATTAATGCGGAGCATGCTAAGGCATCCATTGCTTATTATATTTTAAATAGAAAGCAGACTAACAGACTGTTGCATAGTTACTTTTGCCGACAAATCTCTGAGAAGCGAGACGGCCTCTGCCGGCGCAGAATATAATCTCGAGCCTCCTATATAATGTAATGTTCATTTATTTTAATTACTTACCTTACTGCACCGGCATTATAAATTATACTGCGGCAAAAATAAAGTCTGATTGTTTAAATAGCAGGAATGATATTTTTAAAATATTTAAGAATTCTCAAATAATATTTTAGAATATTATTTGTAATAATATTAATGTGGCCATAATAATTAAAACACACAAATTATTTACTGTCAGGAAAAAATAAATGACCTCCTTTCAAAATGTGGTTTATTGTGTATATCTAAGGTGGTAAAGATTATGTAAAGGAATACTGATAGAAAGATGTAGAAAAGGAAAAAAAAACATATAAATAAAATATCTGTTTATATACCTGTGTTTCGTGTGGTCACCCATTCAAATAAATCTACGACCTTAAATATCGGTTAGTGTACGTGCAACGAACTTATTTTTTAATTGATCAAAATACTGCTTCACACGAACGTTTCATCAGTTAACCCAGCCTTACCGAAGCGGGGGATTCTTAAAACCCAAAGTTAACATTTATCCAGATAACTCAGTAAGTAATAAAGCAATTCAACTCATACTTGGTGTAATCTTAAATAGATAGATATAGAAACATTTTCGACAAAAATGTAAATTTTACAATTAATTACTGTATCGGAACGTGTAGGGTGTATACGTATCGGGTATTATGTTTTGTTTCACTTGTGCAAATACATTGATGGTCCTCGCATCAATGCATGCGAGCGAAAAAACAATACTTACCCTGTTTCTCAAAATCGAGCAATACGTATATTCAATATATCAATATTTATGCATATAATAATTATTACTATGCACTTAATACATTTTTGTTTAAAAAAAATCTTTCTGAAAGAAAATATTATTGGGGTCTTTCGTTCCCCTATCCGGAGTGCTAGTAATTTTGTTGTATTTCGTACAGGGAAGGTTAAACGCTATGTAAGAGAAAGGAATATGGAATATAGATTTTTTTTTCATATTTAAGAACTGTGTTCCTGTAAGTGCAATACTCACTATGCGTCTCTATCCTGGACACTATCCATAAGTTGTCTGTATTAGTCTTGCAGATTATTTGGTGGATATATTTTTGTCTAGGTCTTCTCTTCCTTTAATTACACTTCTGAGGTATATTGTGTCTAAAATATTTTTTTCCATTAACCCCTTCAATTTTCGATGATGTTTATTGTGGTCCTCATTTCTTGCATAATTTATTCAGTCCAACTTATGGGGGTATAAAAATTATGAATTGATGTACAGGTAAATTTTTTACTCATAACACTGTAAAGTTGGTCACTTATGAATCTGTTACTAGTATAATTTGTATTATTATTGCAATATAATAAATTTGTTTAATGTTATTTATTTAATGGATATGGAACTAAATAATATTAATCACATTTTAATAATAATGACTCTGTAGACGTCCCTCATCAGCTGAAATTAGTAGATAAAGAAAATAAATTTGGGTTATAAGTGAACAGTATATTTTATATTATATTAATGTAATGAAATAACCAACAAGAAATTTCGGAAAGTTTTAATAATTATTATTATTAATGTGGTAAATTTACTTTTATTCTGTATATATTAAAGATTATATTCACTGCGCGCGGTGTACACGACCGATACCATGTGTCAACTGGCGTTAAATGCATTGTTGTATTACTATCTAGCGTGAAGCGGTCGTATAGCTGTGTCTCTTTCTCGCTTAGATAGCGCTCACGCACACATCGACGTGTATCGGTACACAACAAATTCTTGAAGTGCCATGACTAAAAATAATTTGTATGTATAGACATTGTGGAGCAGGTATGTTGGTTAATGTAGATGTATGTACGTGTGTGCGTATATGTTGTATTAATATGTGTCGATGTTGCCGGAGCAGATTAGAGAACGCGAACTGCACTAACGGTCGACACTAGTTTATTGAAAAGCACAGTTACAGAAGAGAGGTATACAATATTCATACAGTGAAAAGTCTACACCGAGGAGCGTTTCCTGGAGATCGTATCTGAATGGCGTCAGCAAGAAGAGTGGCATTCAGGAGCCGACCTCCCGAATGACTCGTCAATGATCGCATTGGTTACTATCGCATGTATTATTGTGGCGTCGGCACCGGGCGTGTTTTTGCGGTTTTAAGACGCTTTGGTTTTACGCATCGGTAAATGTGAGGTGCGTTCAGGGATCATCGGCGGTAATGATGGCTAAGAGGCGATAGACCTCCACAAGCTTCTTCATATCCAGTAACAAAATATAATATACGAATTTTTCGAAATTTGTGAAACTTTGTGAAAGGCCATTTTAAATTATATTTAAAATAAAAACACTTTACTTTTACTAATTTGTTATTTATTATGAGGTTTTCAATCATTTTCAGTTATGTTACTAATGTTGAACTTAAGACTAAATGACTACGTGCTACTTAGGCTTGAAAAGTTCGGAAGGGGGGGGGGGGGGATTAGAGTTGGGTGGGTGTAGGTACCACCCAACAACAGTGTTTTTATTTTAAATATAATTTGTAATATACGTTTGCATTTATTAAAAATAAAACATATATATGTACTATATAGTGGTAGTGGTAGGCGAGATAATAGTCACCCCTTTAACCTCCCTTCGTCTAGATCTACGTACTCTCTATTAGATTAATTTTCTCTATGGCGGCTGTAATTTTGTTTATTGACTATCGCCATAAATCATCACGCCTCCTAAAAATACCATCAACTAGCAATTGTTTTTACGCCAGTCGTCCACTTTGGACAAAATTTACTTTCTAATGGCGAGTGAGTGGTCCCCTACCGACAATTTGTTGCTCCACTTACCGGTCCTCGTATCCCATGGGTCAGACACGCCGTGGAATCCATCAGTCACGTTGGTCGTAAAGTGGTCAAAAGGTAAGGCACAATTGTCTGGGCCTAGGGCCTAGTGAATAATAACCGGCGCTATCCAGTTATTTCTGCTAGCCTTATAAATAAAACTAAAATAACGTACTCTAATGTCTGTTCATCACAAATGACATTTGAATTCGAAATTCATACTTTTTTACTTACTTTTTGTTCAGAAGGTACATTTTTTTCAAAATAGTTAGCGAAGAAATTTTCTGTCAGATATTTGAAAATTGGAAGATTAGGCTATAATTAAATTAATTAATTCAATTGTAGGTAGATAAGTGTGGAGGCCCTGCTTGCGCCTCATAGATCCAAATAATATAACACTCAACAGCCATATAGTCTGCCCGGTACCCGCGAAATGTAGACAACAGTACATCGCGACGGACGAGTCTTAGAAGCTAACAAAAACCGATCACTTTTCTTCTGGCCATCTCCTCCCACACATCGCGGGACCGCCTCTAGTGAACGTCGTTTATCTTGGACATTGTAAAGGGTGTTTTTTTTAGAGGTTTGTTTTTAGAATTGGCAACACTTTTTTCCAGCTACAGCCAATTTGACAGCTGAGACCTGATTAGTGCTCAGTTTAGTTTACTATATCACCATGAATAGAATTATTCCAGAACTACGCTTGCAAATTGTACAAATTTATTTCGAAAATCGTGATTCAGTTCGCGAAACTTACCGTGCGCTACGTCCATTTTACGGTCGACATAATCGTTCATCGGAGCAAGTAATTTGAAAAACCATGGATTGTTTTTGCACCACGCATACTCTAATTAATAATACGCATCCACAGAGGCGTCGTACAGTGCGCACTGAAGAAGCTGTTGCTGCAGTGGAGCGTAGTATTGATTCGTCATCGAAAGCGCCATAAGGTTTGTTACGATGCGTCCTGGCTGCTGTGGATAGAACGCCACCGGCTAGACAGTGGTTGACTCGAAAATGTGGATTCAGCTAAAATTGAGTCCGGTGTACTTACCTTCAGTTGACGACCTTTCTTTTACCTGTGGTAAATTTATATTAGCGTTATGTAATTCGGACTAGGAATCATAGTTAATCAATGAAAGAGGTTAATTTACAACCAGATTATTTAATACAAAATACATATCAAGTAATCGATTTTGATCCTCAATCATATGGGATCGTGGCCGTCATGCTGTATGTGCCGGAAATTCCTCCATCCCAAATGGAGACTGCTTTCCATCACACTTAGCCCGGGGCTCAAAAAAGGAAATTGTCATTTTTGCATAGGAAGAAAATATAATACAAATTAGATACTACAATATTCTATAGATAATGCACTAGTATCATCAAGATCTAAATCTTACCCTTCTATTCCTTGGATCGTTTACGAATGAATTTGCGACTGCGGCCGCGCAACGCGCCGCCTCGCGCTTCTCTCTGAACTCGAGCAGCGCTGTGAGCCGAGCGGTCCCGCGCGTCGGCACCGATCGAACTACTTACCTGCAATTCAGTGTTTACAATATATAAACGTTGCGAGTTGTACAGATTACAACTTAGGGCAATCGGATTTAAATTTCAACAAATGTGTGCAGAATGCTCCTCGTCCCGCAACTAATGATTCAAATCCCTCTCATATGTGTACACTTTATTTTATGTCTATTCATTTACAGGTCTGTGATAACACATATTATTTCTTAGATTAATATTATTGTTCTGTATATCTTTCTAGTTAATCCAATTAATTTGAGTTAATATAAAAAATTGCTGCAAAAATGAGGTGCTCAAATTAATGAAATGTCTTTACATCACTGGAAGCATTAAGGTACTACCAATATATACACATGTTTATTTACAAAAAAAAATACCCATATAACTGTATTTAACCTTGAAGCACTTTTACTGTCTTTGATGCCCGTCCTAAGACGGGGTGTAAAGACAACTTATATAATATTTTCTATGGCGTTTTAAAAATAATACTAAAATAGCACTGTGTGTTGGAAATTATCACGGGAAAATGTTATGAAACAGGAAAATATGAGGCATAACTTTTTAACATTAAAACTCGGGTAGTTTTCTAGGTTGAATAATGTGGGTGGCTGTTCACATTATTTATTAAATGATTCGGTTTTCTTAAAGGATTTACTCAAGTATTGTTCATTAATAATGTGAATAAAATTAAATACGAACCAATAAGAACATTTATAATGTAATGAAGATGGTTATTAGATGACGATCAAGAAATTGTAATAATATCATAATTCAAAAAGAAGAGATACGTTTAAGTCCATTATCTATGGTTCACTGAATCTATAGATTTTTTCGTAATGAAGACTTTAAACAAAAAATGAGAGTGTTGTAATATTTTTGAAAAAATGAAACAAGGAAATTAAATTAAATATACAAATAAAATTAATCAACTGGAAAAGACTGACGAGAGGACAATTGGACCTCTCCCTATCCGAGAAAGAGCGTTCTCCATTTTTGCTGCAGCATTAAAATATATTTACGACAAATTTTGAACTTATATTCTATAATATTTTCAATTAATACATCTACTATCCCGTTTTTAAAAGCAATCAACTTTATATTACGGTGAATCTCAAATACATTTGAGTAGAACTCGATAGGAAAAGCCAGAATTAAATTAATTAATCCATTTAGTTACATTTGGAAACTTTAATACGACTTATATATTAAGGAAAACACATTTTTGTTACGCTTTTCCAGTTTCAGGTTCGCATCCTGGTTGTAACTAAATATTTTTTCAAATTAAATGCATCAATTAGAAAGATATACATACAAATAAACTCAGTTTATAGAAAAAATATTTTGGCTGCCACCGGGATTTGAAAGTGCAATAACCAATTACACTACGCCAGCCTCATAAATAGGTGACAAATTTTCGAACTTATTTGTTGCAGCTATTTCAAATTGATACATATTATATTCCATTTATTTAAAAGCTCATTATCACCTTTTTATTGCGAAATATTCGATTATATATTTTAATAATAAATAAATATTTTTATTTATTGATTATTTAGTTTATTATAATTATGTATGGAATATGCATTGCCTCTGGCAGTGGCATAAATGCGTGCTATTTTAACCATCTTTTTTATAACGTTCTCGCACACTTCGCGTGTTATTTCAGCAATTTCATTTCGAATATTGTCCTATTACATCGGAATTATTATTGGCTTATTGGCGTAGATGTTTCCTTAAAGTACCTCCATAGAAAATAGCCAGGAACTGTCAAATCAGGTAATCAAGGAGGCTAGTCGATACCACCACTTTTTAACATTATGCGGTCGGGAAAAGTTTCAAGCGCAGCTCGGGCTCTGTGTGTGAGGTGGCACCGTCCTGTTGAAACCACATGTGTTACAGGCTCAATCGAACAATTCGGCTCCCAAAAAGTTTTCTAACATGTGACGATAGGGATCACCATTAACACATCCTTTGCGGCGGTGGGTCAGATTTGACCCGAGTGTTTGTAAAAATATGAATTACGCTACAAATATTCGTTTAATGCTGTTTTCCTTCTAGCTACTCTTTTATTAAATATTAGATACAAATAAATGTTATCGTACGAGATTCGAATGAGTTATTGATAAAAAATTTTAAAAAACGCTCAAAATTCAGTCGCTTTTACGAGATTGAATCTCAGCGCTTACACAGAAATATATATTGTCAACATTTTGAGCGGGTAGATAAATGATACAGGTATGCGTCCATGTATTTTTTTGACTTATTTTCGTCTGGCGGCCCTTAGACAATACCAGTAATATAACTATTTGAGGGGCGTTACGCCTACCTATAAGTTTTATGACACTACCTGTTCGGGTTCCGACGAGAAGATGACATGCTCAGTGGATGTTTTTATTTTGACTGTGTAGGGCGTCTGTTGATGCGTGAGAATATGTACATTATTCGTAATATTTTTTAATTTTTAACATTAATTTTTTAGCAGAAACATTACCGCCCATCATGCCATTTCATTAAATCATATTTAAAATGAAATATCTATAAAAAATCTCTCACAAAATGGTTGAAAAACTGAAAACTTGAGGTGGGTCAAAAATGACCCACCACCGCCGGACGTGTTTTGTTTTGACCCACCGGGCAGTAAGTGTTAATGGTAACAGCATTGCTATTATTATTTAGATAAAATGTTATAATGACTTCAACACATTGTTGAAGCGTTAGATGCTCCATATTGAATTGTAATCAACTATTATCTACGACTACCAAATTCTAACTGACAAATATGTGCTAAACCAAAATGGTGGCCAAACAAAATCGACCTGGAACATAATATTCTGCCTGTATAAGATAGAACGGTATATATTAGATAGTTGGGATTAGATTATGAAGTTTATGGAGGATTTGAGGGTCGTACAGACAATAGCAGCGGAAGATATTTGGCAGAAAATAAATATTTAGCGCTCTATGGATTGTGTGAGGGAGGTGGTATTTCTTCGAAAGGCAGTGTTTACTAATGCACGGTTGCCTTACGGGTAAGCACCCCGGGGGATGTTCGGTTGCTGTTCTTGAGTACCCTACTTCACCAAGATTTAAATTTTCTTAGTCTAAAGGATTTCGTTAGTTTTACCACCACCTGCAAACATCTTGTGTATTGTGATAGTCTCCAGAGGTTTTGCACATTTTCACTATTGGCCTGATAAGCAAAACCCGACTTATTGCTCGGTTAAAATCATATAAACTTTCATACCGAACACTGCGGCAGGAACAATATGTTGTAGTATACATTGGATAATTTTTGTTCGTCTATATATCATCATCATCAGTAGTTTTCTACCACAGTTCAATGAACACACCCCCCACTTTTGTCACGTACTTCCGCATAGTTGATTGATTTAAATGACTTGTTGCGTACAATCATACATGCCGGAAAAATTCAGGATACGGAAGGAATAGGCACTCATCATAATCCGGATTCTGCAGACATCTCCAAAATGTGAACTGTATATTTTAATCACTATTTCGTCAAAGGTTCCAACACAGTATATACGCGAAGTCTCATATTGACTCAAGGTCGCCAATGGGTTGATCGGCGACAAGGCCGGGTGGGGATGGGCAGGGAGGGGGGGGTGAAGGCACAGTGCAGTATTTTCGTTCAATAATCAATATTTATACATTAAATAAATATATATCCCTAACATAACTGCGTGGGGAGGGTTTTGTGGAATAATATTTGATGTTTGTGTGGGCGTATAACAGATAAATCATAAAGATTTAGTAACTTGTGAGGGATGGGTGCCCTATTAATCATCCATCACTCACATGTTCGTTTGATTACTGCGGAGTTTATTGTACAAGTGTATGTGGCCAGAGCAGGTTGGAGAAGAAAAAATACTTACGGTTGATACAAGTTTATTGTTGAGCTCATTTACAAATTTAGAGAAATACAATTACCGTAGAATGAAATGACTACATGGAGGAGGTTTTTATAGATATGATATCTGGAAAGCGGCAGCGAGAAGAGTTGTGGGCGCATGTTATTGACGGTGCTCGGATTTTTGATTAGTCCCGAAGTAGATTCATTTGAATATAGATTGAATATTTAACAATTCAAATATTTACGTTAAAATATATATTTTTTAAATACCTATATTATTAAAAATATTTTTTGTTCGGAACAGTCAGTGCCCGGAAAGATCGTGTCCGCAAAATTTGTGTCCGGAAAAATCATCGAACTGTTCGTGGGTTTTGCCGCCGAGCTCTCGCGCTGACTCGTTCTCGGCAGCAAAACCCACGGAGTGTGGTTCACGATTGATGTTGTCATGAACCCGCCGAAAGTGAAAGTGAATATTTGTTGATGACGATGATAAACACCGAAATAGAAAATAATGTTTGTTTTGAAAACAAGGACAATGCCTTTTCAATAACGCGGTATGTATTGTGACGCTTGCCTTTTGGCGTGACAAAATGAAAACGCTGGTCCTTACGGTTATTTGGATCCTGCCAACTTCGAGAAGGCTCTGATTTTACCGCGCACTATTCGTCGATGTTTGAATATACACTCCTGCAACCCTCGGAGGACAACGGTGTGATACCGAATATTTCGCCAATGCGCACGCCGAATTATGTGTTACATGGAAACAATGTCGTGTATGAACCGTATGGCATGGCCGGACATAAATATTCCATCTCAAGGCAGCTCCCGAACTGCTGGGATCGAGGGGGCCGATCGAACGACCCCTCTACGCCACCCGTGTGCGGCGGCTTGCGCAGATAGCTAGAAATTGACCGCGCTTCCACGAGAAGCGTGAACCGGAGAATATTTAATAACATGTTATTGACACCTGACGTCGGTGCTGGGTGCGTTTTTACAGCTGTTAGGAGCTCCGCTTCACGCACCGGTATACGCACGATGTGTTCAAGGATCATCGGCGGTGATGATGTGTGTGTCTGCTATATACCCCCATAACTGCGTTTGGCTAATGAATGCCTCTACTCTAAGCAATATAGTTTGCTCGTAGCTTTTTCAATTTCTCAGCGCATTCTTTTATATTGTTTACTATTGTCTATGTTCTTATCCACCTCTATTTTATTAGAGTCTATGTTTCTCATAAGCACTGATTTACAACGCAGTGGAAGGTCACATTCATGTTTCATCATGTTTAGGCATTAGAGTGTGCAGCTTGATTCTGCGAACAATTTCAGTAGACATGCCTCCAATATGGAAACTATAAATATATATATAGTGAGAGGTTACTTTAGTAAGATAATCGTACTGTGGCATATTTTCGTTAAGATTTAATCGAATATACTATATGCTATTCATTTTCTATTTATATTCTAGATATCTATTCTCCATTAACTTGTGATGAATAAAAAAGGTTTCTGTGGTACAATTGGTATTTTTACCGACCAAACTAGATCAATGGATACCGATGTGGCTTCGTTACCTTTGATTAGCAATAATAGTCATAACCACTTACGGCCCATAAATAGATGCTCGAATCTCGCTAAATCCCCGCCTATTAATTCAATTCCATCAGCGACCATAAAGTTTGCTTTGAAAGCTTTTCTGGAATAAACTCGCCCGGTTTTAATATCACAGTTGTTTCATGTTGACAGTAAAACTCTACAAATAATTATACCGTCATACTTTTAATAATGTTTATTTATATAAAATAATACATTTTAAACTTATACATATATATTATCTAGTAGATATTTATTTTGAGCAAACTAGTGTTCATTTTTCTCATAAACCTTCTATATATTTTGTCTGCAAATTTGATCAATTGTTAATTTATTGAGATATCACACTTTCTAGATTTACTCTAACCGCCTAATAATATGTTACCTTATTTTCTTACTAGATTTCATTCTTAAGAGGCTGTCATTTTTTTAGATTCATTTCTTTATGTTCAGTTTCATTGTATGGACTAAGAACGGATTTAAGCTCACCTATAATACATGGATGCTGTAATAAACCCCATAATTTCACTGTCACCGTGAATTAGTCAATCATCCAAATAAATATTATAGTATAATACTAACTTATTGTAAGCTTGGCTGAAAAATACATTTTAAATCGCATTAGGATTGTTTTTTGAAATGATACTTCTTTAGCCACGGTATATTAAATTCAAAATATCTTCACCGTTACACGGATTTGAGATGAAAATGGATAATCAAAAATACATCTTCAATCGTTGAAATACTGTTTTTCTTTTAAAAATTCACGCCATTGTAGCGTTGCAAAATATTTTACAGTCGTTATCGAAATGTTTAACAGTATTACAGCTGTTGTTTGTTTTGATGATTTTAAAGTTAATTTTTCTTAAGAAGATGCATAGAAGCGAATTTTTAAATAATAAATTTAACTTACCAATTAATAATAATCTGACTGTATCAACTATGCAATCAGGAACAAAAATTCATACAATACTTGCAAGATATTTTGATAGATTTGGTATCACTCCAAAAGTGTGTGAGCGTTTACTTTTTTATATATTTTTTTCACTTGAATATCATTCAAATATTTTTATGTATTTGTAAAAAAAAATATTTAAATTAAACAAAATTGTTTTTATTAAACAAATTTTTATTATTTAATTTTTTTTTACAAATTCTGAGAAAAGTAGATCCATAAAACATCTTTTCACAGGGTCATATTATCATATTTTAATCTCAATTTTTTTAACAATATATTTTAAATATACTGAATTTTAATAATGTTAAATAATAATATTAAACTTATCACTAATTAAGTAGCTAAACTTCAAATTAAACATGTCTAGAATGTATATGTACAATTACTGTATATATACGTAGGTATTAATAATCTGTATACCTTTCTTTGCTCGATGACCCTCACATACAATTTAAATTTTCCGTCTATATATTCAATCGATTCTGTAACACAAATGTATATCTTTAAGATTTTAATATATTATATACATCATATTGAATATCGACCATATACACCCATTTCATATTAGAGTAGATGAAAATATTGTCTCTTGCATGCAAATTGTTCTTCCCCGTAATACTACTTTGTATCGTAGAATTTTCTCGAAATAGCTGTTTTTGTTTTAAAACATACAGAGTAATATGTTAAATTTATCTTTATAAATACATTTAGAGTAATATTATCTTTTTTTACTGTTACTTAGTTAGCGCACCAAAATTTTAACTTCTGCACACATGTAAATTAAATACATAAATTCAGTACACATTTTTCATTCTCTTCGTACAAAAATTTTACGGGAGTAAACTAGAAATTAAATGTTAATTTTTTTCAACATAAATTTAATGTTAAACTTTTGAAATTACGTATTTTTAATTATGAAATTTGATCTTCAAATAACATTTTTTAATTATGAAATTTGATCTTTGAATAAATTTAACACCAACAGTAAATTGCGGTTTATCATTAAGAATTTAGTCTCTTTAAAATGTGAAATTTTAAACAGTTTTATTTTAACTTCAGTATTTAATTCAGTGAAAAACACGGTTTTGATATACGAGTTTTTTTTTAACAAATACAAATTTAGTCTTTAGTCTTTACATTTTGGGTGCTTATGGTCACGAATAATATTATTTGTGTGACGATCGTCAAAAATGACGTTTCTCATTTGAAAGTATGAACATTGGACCCTGGAAGACGAGTTTTGGGGTACTTTTAGCGACCCGGTGACAGATGGACTAAAGGGATGATGAATAGCCTCTCTCTGCAACGCCTAGGCAAAGCCATCAATCATGCTTTTATCAGACACAACCCCGAAAATGACCTCAGTTTTCCTTTGTTACTCTCACCTCTCCATCAGACTTGGCCAAACATGCACTCGTTAAATACTTCACATATCGACATATTTTCTTTTCTTCCTTTGATATGTATTAAATAAAAATTTCATTATACCTTTTAGTTTATAAGTTTTCCGTAACTTTTATTTTTAACAATTACTGGATTTTTAACAATGAATGGAATTTTTACTTTATTTCAATTGGTCTTATGAAAAATGTATAAAGTAGCTAAATATATAAAATAAAAAAGTTTTAAAATACTCAAATTAATTTGCACTGGTTTATCATTTAAATAAAAGTATACATTTTAAAAAAAATTTAATAATTAACATGGCGTCATGGTAAGGCATACCCCCGCCGCCAAGAGAAAGTTTGGAACTCGTTTCCCGGTAATAACAAAATATTTTTCTGATAGATAATTTTGTGTATATCTAATTGTTTTACATAATTTATTTACTTAGTACCATTTATAAAATAATATTTATGGTACATATTGTTTAAATATGATGCTTAAATAAATTGATACATTTCCTAGGGATTTAATATTCAATTAAATACATGTATTAGTCGTAGTTTAAAATAGTATATCACCAGTCAAATTATAAAACTATGTATTTTATTAATTCACGCGAAAAAAGAATAATACATATTTTCATTTGAGTTAGATTTGAAAACTTAAGGTCACATTAAATTAAATCATATTATTTATTGTAAAAAATAAATAATTTCTTTCTTCAAGAATCCTATCTCATTGTTTTTGGTTTATCATTCGTTAATATAGCTAGGTACAAAATAATATATTCGCTTGAATGATTTATTTCTGTTAATGTGTAAATGTACCTTCTAGGTGTGACATGACACTTTGTTCATTATGTATATCGTATGTACGTAATGATATTCTACATTAAAAATGTATTTTAAGTGTACACTTACTCTTAGTAAAGATTTAAACACATAAGCAAAGGCTCTGCAAAATTACTTGAATTTTATTTACTTAATTAAAATTTCTCTTGATAATAAATAATTAATAATGGAGCCTATATGCACGTTTAAGAAGAAATAAATTATATAATAAAAATAGATAAAATAAAATATTAATTATTCGTCAGGAGTAAGCTACATTTCATTTTATTGTTATAGAGTTTGTTGACAGATACATTAATTACAAATCTGTATATTAACCAATACACCGATAGAAAAAAGATTAATGATTATGTCACCATCCACGGAATCAATCGCCAAACTATTCTCAGGTTATATTTATTCGATGATACTCGACATGTTATTTTGTTTTTTTTTATGTTGTCGATAGATTTTAAAATATTGGGCTACGATTATCATATACTTTAGGCACGGTAGATAGTAAAAATCAATATTTTATTTTAAGTAACGCTCATCTGCATTTAACAAGATGTGATGAAATGAATCCATGTTATGTAGCAAGTTAGTTATCCAGATTAAAATAAAAACATACCGTTAAATAATTGTTTAAAAAAATAACGATGGCAATAATAGTTAAAAGTATAACAATATATTTTTCCAAGCATAGTCAATTATTTATGTGAGGTTTTATGTTATTATTTCATTAATTCAATATGATATTCGTAATAATTCAATAGTCTACAGTCTTAAGTTTCCAAAATATGTATTAGACATTAAGTTGTCTTGTTAAAATAACTTTTGTTGGTGAAATAAAGCGTATAAATTAATTTATCCATTATGAAATAAAAACCATGTACTTATTTAATACTTACTTATGACTACTTGTTTATTTTTAATACAAATTAAATAAATCAACTAGAAAGATACAGAAAAAATCTATTTATCGAAAAACTATTTATAAACCGAGTTTTCCGTAAAAAATATATACTTATTCATTAAAAAATATTTAAAGGTATGGAAATAGTATAATATAAACCAAGTCCCATGGTAAACATATTTTTGTAAGGTGTGCATCCTTCATAAGAATAAATAAATATCAAAAAGTTACTGAAAAATAGCGAAAGAACTCCTTTTTATTTTTAAAATGACTAAAAATCTTAATATATCATATATATAATGTTTTAAATATATAATATAAAAAATATTATGCTAATTTACAGTTTTTTGATTCTACATAAATACTCGTAGAAAGTATTAATAAATATTAAATTAAGTCAATTGAGATTTCAAAATTAGTACCATAAATTATTCAACTAGTTATTATTTTATTTTACACCGGCAGAAAGTAAATAGCTATAGCCAATTGTTGTTGGTAAGCCCCGTGGGTAGCTATTTTCTTGCCGTAGCCCTATCGTACGATGACCAATGTCTTTGAAATTGATAATCGTAAATGCCATACTTTCCCACCTTTAAATATTAATGACAAATTATGAAGTTAAAAAAATTTATAATTGATTAATGTGTTATACTATGAATTTCATTAAAATATATTGAAACAATAATGGGGGTCTATCTTTTGAAGATTACAAATATACGAAATACCGTTTTTATTATATTACATGTATGATTTAACATATTATTTGAGCTAAGACAGGGAAGTATTAAAAATGTCTATTATATGTGAATGATGAATGATTGTAAGTTAAGTGAACCAACTTTGCTGTAAGAAAGAGTTTTTTGCGTAATTGGTCTTACTGTGAGATAAACGGAAAAGTGCGTGGTTCCGAAGGTTGCGTGACAGACGAGATAAATTCATTTAGCTCTGTAGTTAGACGTGCGAAGATTTAGTAGAAAAGCATATGTACAGGAACAGCGTAATAAATGGATTTTAAAATACACATAAAATTATTAAAATATATTTTTTTTACTTATTACATTTGATAATATAATATATAGTGAGCCCTTTGCAAATAAAATAAATCATATATTTAAGGTTTTTACGGGTAAAAGATAACGGATTATTTACTAGGGGAATCCGCGTCAAATAGTCTTGAAATTACATCAATCAATAAACCAACAAAATCTCGCTATAACAATCAAAGAACCACTTAGCAAGATAATTACGCGTGCACAAAGTTAGCTATTAAAAAAAGAAGTAAATTACAAGTCTCCTTTCATTACCATTAGATACAGTTAATCGTGAAGTCATCGTTAACTCACTTTCATTTTGGTTTTTGTCCCGAACGGTCGAATTTACTCGACAGTTTAGAACAGTATTTAGGATAAATAAAATATGTAATATGTAACAATATAAACTCGAAACGTCGGGACTAAAGTACTCAAATGTTTCTGGGATTCATTGTAAAAATAAAGTTGATAGTCTTTGAAAATGGAATAATAAATATATAATTTATAAAGGACTACATATGTTCCAGGTTTGTACCAAATAGTTTTTTTTCTGTATATATTTCTAGTTGATTCAACTAATTTGTTTTTTTATATTGCAATAGATTGTCGGTATTTCAACGTATCGCCTGGTAACAGATGAAAATGTATTTCTTGATTTTTGAAACATCAATTATTTTTAAGACCTTTAGAAATATACCCATTTGTGAAAAAAGTGAAAAATTTATTGAATAGCCATTTATAAGAACAATATTTGATCTACAGGCTGTCGGATCTGAATTATATTTTTTGTAATAATTGAAAAAAATGTTATTTCACGTGAATACAAATCCGGGAAATTACTTGAGACCTTGAATAAATATTGACAAAAATGTTGAAAATTGTATCTCTCTATGAATTTTACAGAGGTTTAAGGGTCTTTGTCTTTTGACAAAAACGTTACTTAAAAGGAAAATACATTTTAACAGAAAGCGATTTCTTGAAAAATATTCAGAACTGTTTTCCGGAACGCGTTCAATATGCATGAGCTCCGAAGTCTCTCTCAGAAACTCAATATCCGGAAAGGAAGTAAAGACGAATTCTAAGTAACTTAAAAAAAAATTTACTCACAAACTACAACGGGTCTCTAAAGAATCAAAAATAATTTTAATAGACAAAGGTGATATATTGAAGAAAACGATTATCTTTAAAGCTTAAAAAATTCATCTCCGTTACGCAATGATATGCCGTTAAAAAAATATTACTTTTTTAAAATCAAGAGAGAAGCGAAGATATAAAAATATTATTATTCATTTGGAAGTTAGGGTTGAGTGTGTGTGATGTTTACCATATGTAGGTTGATATTAGTCATAGTTAGTTTATCAATTTGTATTTGGGTGGTGGGCCATCGACAACGCGGAGTCTGTTTCTTGGTACTATATGAGATGATTGCAGACAGTAATGGCAAAAAAGGTAAATAGAATAGAAACAAATAAAAATACACTGATTATATTATTGGCTAGAATACGTTATTTGAATGTTCGCGATGGAATAGCGTTTGTACCAAATGATACGTTCGAGGTAGGAACCGAAGAGGAAGTGGTGCAACTGACTACGTTCATGTGGAACGCCAGTGCTCCTGACCTTCACGTGGAACGCCAGTGCCCCTGACCTTCACGTGGAACGCCAGTGCTCCTGACCTTCACGTGGAACGCCAGTGCTCCTGACCTTCACGTGGAACGCCAGTGCTCCTGACCTTCACGCGGGATGCCAATATGCTACAGGATTGAAACATGTCATCACAAAAAAATAAAGTATTTCGAAATGTACTGTTACATGAGTATATTGAAAATCTTCTTGGTGTACAAAGTACGAAACTATACCGTTTTTAAATAATGAAAAAACAATAAAAGAAAAAAGTCAAGTAAAACGTGGTATAGGAATAAAACTATCTCTCGGTTAAAAAAATTTGGAGTGTTGGTTCCGTAGCAGGTTACAGTAATTATTCAGAACAACTGTGTCTTATGTTCGTTCAAACAGTAGTGATGATTTGCAACCTCCATAGGGGAATAGAATTTTAAAGAGAAAGTGTATCATTATGTAGTATTGTATACAATGCAGTTATGGCTGTGTTGAATACGATGAATATTATTAAGGAGAACACATTCTTATTGTGAAGTTGTAATTATTTAAAACAACTGCATCTTATGTTAAAATAGAAATGATGATTTGCAACCTACATAGGGGAATGGAATTTTAAAGAGAAAACGTATCATTATGTAGTATTGTATACAATGCAGTTATGGCCATGTTGAATAGGATGAATATTATTAAAGAGAACACATTCTTATTGTGAAGTTGTAATTATTTAAAACATAGAACTTTAATATTTTAAATACTAATTAAATGTATTCATTATAAAGATATACATATAAAATCAATTTTATCGAAAAATATTAGATGGCTTTCAAATAATGGAACGATAGATGTATTAATTTTTTATAGATTCGAAAATTTGTCGTCAAAAATACTATCGCTGTAGTATTGGTAATGCACCTTTCCCGGATTGGAAAAGAGATCCAGGTTCGAATCCCGGTAGCGCAACAACAATATTTTTTAATAAAATTGATTTTATTTGTATATCTTTATAAGTAATATATTTAATTAGTATTTACGATGAATATTATAAGATTTAATCAGACATTAAGTGTATTCCTGAGTAATAATGAAAGACGCTGAACCATTCTTACTTTTATTTGGTCTATTCAAAAATATCCAATACATCCAGGTATCTCTTATCAATTCTATTCATCGGATGAAAGTATTTGGATCAAATCCGGCAGGAGTTTATCATTCAATAGTGCTCTCTATTTTGTCTTTGATTATCTTATTAATGATAAAAATAATAAATTCATCCAAAATGGTTATGTGGACATTTTCATGACACATTTTTAATATTGTATATATGTAAGTTATTTGTGTTATTATTCTATTCCATTCTCTAAGAATTGATAATCAATGATAAAGAGTCACGCCATCTATTCAGTCATTTCTTGTGAATCTGAAAAACTTGTGTTTAGTATTTTTCTGATTTAATTTCTATCATTTTGATAATTTTTAAGATATTAATAATACGGAGTCAGTTTATAAAAGAAAATTGATCTGTAAATTTGAGATACATTTTTTTCCAAACCTGCGTACTCTCTCTGTGTATGGATAAAACAATATTTAGTGATCTCCGTTAAATTTTCACCATTTCAACAGAAATTATATTTCCATTTATTTCTCAAAATATCATATTTATAATAACACGTCTTGCCTTTGATTTCATTCTTAATAAATTATACCTAAGGTACAGAAATTAAACAAAAGATTTAGGGATATGTACATGGACTTGCGTCTTCTCTTCGATAAACACAGCAATACAATTTAAGCGTATAGTGTGTTAAGATTTGTCTTAAGACTTTCTACCAATGTTACAAATGTCTTTAGCCTTAAATTATTCTATTACTGTTTGGGTTTGGAGTTTGCCTCCTAAATTTGGAGTCGGCATTATACTGTTTGCCAAAAATGAGTTGAGCGAATTTCACAAAACACATTAATTCTACAACAATTGTAGAACTTCTCGTGCTAACGCCGCTAACCATTATAAGGTTGTATTACTAAACATTATTTATTTATATATTTATTAACAAAATAATTATTAATATGTTGAATTGCCCCGATTTCACTGAACGTTTTTCCATGAGAAGTGCTGGTCATATCTCGATAAATATTTTTGTGCGAAAAATTTAGGTCAAATAATAGTTATTCTCTATAGTAAATCTTCTTTAGTGTATATACGAACCATACAGCTTTTCACAATAAAAGAACGTGCATCAATCATGCAAATATTAAAAAAAAATTACGTTATATTGTAAATATGATACGCGAACTTCGTGTTATTTTTGGTCACGTGACTACTAACATCATCAGTTAATTTAGGGGGTAGTATTTAGTTATTGATGCAAAGATGCCAGTGCGTGGTATTAATGTGAGTTAAATCTAAAATATTACTAACATGAGTGTACCTAAATATTAACAAAATTCTCAGAACCTCAATTCACCGTCGTTCTTAGCAGCAATTAGGCATTTTCAGAAGAAGTTTGTGGATTTGAATAATATATTTACTAGGGAAAATGATAGAAAAGGTGACAACGGAAAATAAAACTAGTTGTGGTCTAAGTGCTATCTATTATCATCAATATTAATTTATTCCATGAAGCAAGACTAGCGTTGCATAATAAGGTTCTTATACCAACGTTTAAATATGGAAGTGAAGCTAGAAATGGACTAATAAAGAATTAAAGTAGACTGAATGGGGTGAAGATGCGGTCGTTAGGGGCATGTGTGGAGAATCTAAATAATATAGAGGAAAATCTAAATTCACATTAGGAGCGAATTTAGATCTGTTTGTTAAGAAATATTCACTAAGATGTGGTAATCCTGCATGCATCCCACAGATATGGTCGTGTAAGGACTCACCTGATAGTTACATAGTGCGGAAACGAACTGACCAATAAGCAGATACTAATACATCGTGACGGACGCGTCCTAAGAGCTAGCCGACCACTTTATCGCATACCGTTCTTTCGACGACACCTCAAGTGAGCCGCACACGCGCAATTATTTTTTTACTCATCGTACTTGCCATTTTAAGTCATACATAAAAGTCAAATTTTGTAAGTTTTTTCTTATTTAAATACCTAGCTATAGACATACTATAAATACTCACATGGACATTCATATACTCTGCGACATGCACCAACACTGCGTGAAACTGGAAGAGAATTAGGAGCTCACCATGCACAAAACCTTCTGATACGATCACACAATTAAGATCCTCACTTGTCAATAATATTCTACAACCACAACCCCTACAGTTTGATCATGTGGAACGTATGAGCGAGGAGAGATTAGTAATGAAAATATATGAGACGTGTGTTGAAGGTAGCAGGAATACAGGTCTTCGCGAAAGACATGACATGACTAGATAAATCAGACTCTAGAAAACGGCCCTGTTAAAAGTTTTGTAAGCTCTATCGTCTCCACAACCAACAACACCGCTGACAGTTCCTGAACACACCCGGCAAATACCTGGGTGCAAACCATAAGCTCGCCGGCATATATTTAATCTATACTTGTGCATCAATCAACAATAAACGTCTATTAACTGTTAGTAATCTTTATTATCCAACTTGTTCTAGCCACATTCACGCACACATCATCCTCAAACGAACACAGTGGAAAGCCGGGAGAAGTAGTGCCCTACTTCCATACATGCAAGCTTCGTTACCCTATAAGTTTTAACAGTTGAAGAACGTACAAACGCTAAGATAGAAAAGTATGGCATCCTATCTTTTCTACTTACCCCTGCGATAAATAGCGTGATGGTAAATTAGTTTATTCAACGAATTTTAACCAAGGAGTTTGAATTTTGTATGCGTTTTGCATTATTCCCGTGAATGACTTCGACAGCTGTTGTTCCTGGGTTTCCTATTAATAATATGATAATGTATGCAGAATGAAAATTACCACTAACCTTGATTAACGGTAGCTGTTTCTCTGGCGTCATGAGTTGACCGACCGAAATGCGCACTCTCGAAGCTCTGATTATTGAAAGATCTTTACCGGACGATATACTGATCGCAATTGAGCTCCGACCGTTGTTTAACAGCGATCCTTCAGTTTTCAAAAGCGGCAACATTAGCACAACATAAATGACTCTAGCAATCAACAAAAAAATCCAGGGGTGTTAGTTGAAGGAACAAAAGGTGCATAAATACCCATACGAAATACAGTTGACTCAAGAACAACGTAACATATAACATTCAGACAATAGGCATCGCAGTATGTTTGTCGATTGGATCGTATAACAGTATCGAAATATCGCTCTAGAATCGTTTGTGTATATTTAATGACCTGATTTGGATAGCTAGAATAACCCATCCAAATAAATGCATCTCTTCTTCTCTCATATATGATCCTAACAAATCGCAATTTTACATATGATATGGTCTCAGGTGCGGGTAAAACTAAATATTTTGAAGTGTGATTAATATTAAAATTCTTTTCAAAAGCCTCATGTAGGCAGGTACCTATAGATTTCGTGCGTTTCAGTAGTAACCTCGCCAAAAAGCGTTCACTATTTTAGCATAATTGGCCTTTATCTCTGAGATTGATATAAGTTTTTTACTTTTCTTACGGCTCTTTTCCACGGTGCAGTGGCGTGTCCAATCTATATTGACTCGCCCCCACTTGCTACACTCAACCGACGAACAAATTTATTTTCACCGTATAATCGAGTCACTTGTGCAAGTAACAAACAAAGAAAACGGCCGATTCACGATTTTCCGAAAGCGCTCCGGGCGAACATCATGTCCGTTTTCCGCCCGGCTGCAAACGACATTTCTGACAGTACATCGCTCGGACATAATGTTCAGGAAAGCGTAAATGTTGTTAGTAAATCGCAGGCGGTGTCGGCTAAGAGACATAGCATGTTCCCAGCTAATAAAATAGTTTGCACCGGGGATAATAGATTTCACCTTTAGTTTACCAGTTTAGGAGATTAACAAAATTGCCCATTGATTTTGAAACACCCCCTATTGTTATTAATTCTATTTGCATAATATTTTTTCGCTTCAATCAGACTGATTTGTAATTATAAAGGAGGTGACAGAAATTAAATCAAAGATAACACATTATTTTTGTGAAGTTGCAGTTTTTCAGAATATAGTTTTGTGATATTTTAATTAAAAAATGTATCAACTAGAAAGATATACAGGAAAATTCAATTGGTCGAAAAAATATTAATATATAATATTTTTAGGTAGTAACAAAAATATTATGACAGATTGAGTTATCCTGTTTATCGTTCTAATTGAAACATTTCATTTGTATTGGAAGTTATTAATTTATTAATTTTTCTCAAAATATAAGACACGTGACTAAAAACATTATTAAAAACTCTCAATCGTATCTCGGTTGGATTAGAAGATTCATAGTCATCGAGTCTTGGAAAATAGTATACAACTCTATTATTACATATTGCTCATATAATCTACTGCAGCAGCATTTTATTTGTGGTTGATGAAGAATAAATGCAATAATTATCAGTGCTAAAAAATAAAGCTATGAGAATAATATTATATTAGAAAAAATAGATATACCCGGATCAGTATAATGCTGAACGATCTCAATACGATGACATTTAAACAGAAAATATATTTAAATGTTTTTTTTTTTAAATCCTCACTAAACTAATATCGGCAGACTTTATAAGGTAAACCAACATGAGCACGAACATCACACAAGAGGAAAAGATAGAATAAGACTACCATTCAGGAAGAAGACTCTCTCAGAAAACAATGAAATACATATAGTGTAATGAATATTAATGAAAGGAGAATAAATTTAAAAAATATATAATTTATCTAAGTAAATATGTACAAGTATAGATTATCGTAAAAAGGAAAATATTGATATTGTTTATAGAGTATATATGTATTTTATTTTGACATTGTGGTTTATTTGTGCTTCGGTGTTTTAAAAAATACTTTAGTACTATCCAGTGTTAAACTAAACTAGACGAAGTTGTCAGAAAACACGTACTGAACTTCTCCAGAGAAAATAGAGTTTCTTTACACAATGCGTTTTTGCTCTCAAATACTACCCGATGTGCACTCCAACCTATTTTCTGGTTAATAGTTGCAGTTGGTATCTCACGTCTTCAAAAAAAACGTGACTCTTTTACTTGAGATAACATATTTTACTAAGTATTTTACTATGTATTTTCACCGTATATTTTACTAAGTATTTCTACGGGTTTGAATTTTTTGGGTATATTAAATGAAATGTTGAAATAAATTTCTTTCTTTTATGCATTTCGGCTTTGGTAATTTGTAAAGCTAGTATATGTTTTTGAGAACTATTATTGAAACATTTAAAATATTCGTTGTCCGAAGGAGAAATCGTAAATAATATTTTAATCGAAATCGAAAGCACAATACGATATGGAGCAAAGAAAAGAACTCACTTTTTTTGGAGTGAAGAATTCACAATTATTTTCTGAATTCAAATCGATAGAATTGTTTCCAAAATTAAAATATTTTTTATAATTTTTTATGGTACCTAATATACCTATTATATAGCATCGTCGGTAACAACTTAACCCAAGTTTGTGCCTACTGCACGCCGCTGGTATTTATTTTATATTTCATATTCATTATTTTTATAGTGAGTTTTGTCATAAATTGAGGTTTAAAGTAAAGTGACATTTGATATAAAGTGAGTTTTGACATTAAAGTTGCTTTTGACATACCTTTTAAACTTTTGATATTAATAAATGACTTTTGACGACATCGAAGTGACTATACCATGTAAGCTGGATTATTAACACTGAACAAAAGGATTGACTCTCGAGAAGATACTCAGTAGTGGGAAAAGAAAACATAATCAATAAACCTTTTTGAGAGAGAAAAATAACCCTACCGCAATTACATATACCTAATATTATACTATCTTACTACTTATCTTGGCTTATAAGACTAAATAAATATGGTTTGTGCGAGGAATATTTCCTTACAAAATTTTCTGGATTGAGTGCAGAAAAATTAAAAGCAGGGATTTTTTAGTGTTCTCAAATCAGAAATGGTCAGATGCTTTGTGTTTTCGATATTATTTTATGAAATCGAAGCATAGACACTTACCGAAGAAATGATAAGGCGACTTGAAGCATTAAGATGTAGATATACATAATAATACTCAAAATAAGCTGAATGGATAAAATTACGAATGAAGATATTATATTGAAGAAAAATAAGTATTTAAAATACTAAAAATCCGAAAACTTCAACATCTCGGACATGTGATGAAACATCCGAAGAAGTAAGAGATCTTACATTTCATAATCACAGTTTACGCTATTTCAATCATCATTCAGAATAACTCGATTACCACTTACAAAAATCTACATCTGCGCATGTTTTGATGTTTAGTAAACTACCACAGCAATAGTTATACATGACCTCCCATACAAGGTATTATGAGGTCTCATAGTACCGACGTGAGACGTTGCTAAATTAAAGTTTGCTAGACCAATTAACCTGACATCGGTAGTTTCAAAAATGTTTTCATTATTTCAGTTGGAGGAGAATTAGTGCAAACACAAGGTGGAATAATGTATTTTAGGTAAGACCTACCTACGCATTTTCATTACATTATTATAAGAAATATGTGTCTAATGGCGCACATTACTCGTCACAAAAGTTTCATCATTAAAATGTTTGCTACTTGTTTTAACTATATATTAATGATGAATATTTATTTTATATTTTATATGATTATTTAAGTGAAAAATACGTATTAATCTTTGGTATTATATTTGCGTGCTAATAAATTAAGAAATTCTTTACTTTTTTTATTAACTCTGACATTGCAAAGTAGATTGAATAATAAAATTCAATAATAATGGTTTTAAGGTTTCGCGATGCCGTTAATACTTTCGATTTAATTTTCTGTTTATTGTAAGGCTTCATTTCTCCTCCACGCTTAATGCTCCACCAAGCGCATTTTTCTGCTCCTTATGCTCGTACCGTTGTGCCGATTAAACCTTTGAATTGATAGTATAGGGATCAGATACTATAACAATTATATAGAAAAAATGTATTAAAAACAAAGTAAAAATCATTTACCGAAAGTAATTAAGAACGCCCTTGTGCTACAGATTTCTAAGTAGTCATTAATATAATACATTTTATGTGAACAAATATGTGGCGGTGTATCGTTTCCACTTTAATCAACACCGCCCGGTGGTACTGAACGGACCCCGCAATACTGATGCGAAAAACAAAACAAAACTCTTTTTAGCCATGAATATACCCAGAACTGACGTCATGTAGCAATACTAATGCGGCCAACAACTGTATGCAAGGCCATTATTTTGATGGCGCGTAGTAACTTTTTTTAATAGATTATATTAAATTAAATAACAATCACTTTGTATGAAACCACGAAATTTATTATACGTCAACCGGTTTCGCTTTTTTCAAGCTTCATCAGGGTGTATTTAAAACTGGTCATAAATAGAAAAGGAGCGCACTTATATATACATAAAGAAGGAGATAGAATATAAAATTACATGTGAAAGAGAGAGACAGAATACATTATAGTTAAACAGAATATCAAGGGAGACAAAATATAAAATTATATGCGAAAGAGAGAGACAGAAAATATATACAGATAGACAGAACATTAAGGGATGGTAAAATACAGTGTTAATGGATATTAAATTGATTTCAAAAGAAACATACCTAATATGGGGCTAATGGATAAATTAATTTGATTATGCCAGCGTTCTACACAAATAACAATTTAGGAAAAATAAATAAACTCAAAAAATAAAGATAACATATTAAGTTACTCGGATATACATAAATTAACTTTCAATAACTGTCCATTTAATATAAGCAAAACTGCTCGTAATGTGAATATTCGTGTTAAAGAATATCTTAAATGTTTAAACAGTAATGGTTTCCATATTATTGAAAAAGACCATTCTTTTAATAATACCACAGGGGTCAATATCCTCCATAAAAACGAATTTAGCCTCCGGTTGGACAATTTAGAAGCTTTCGAAATAAAAAAGGCAATAAATGGTGGTACCCCAATTCTTAATAATCAAATTAATTTATCCATTAGCCCCATATTAGGTATGTTTCCTTTAAAACCAATTTAATATCTATCAACACTGTATTTTCCCATCCCTTGATGTTCCATCTGTCTATATATATATGCTGTTTCCCTTGATGTTTTTTGTATTTATGATCAGTTTTAAATACGTCTTGATGAAGCTTGAGATAAGCAAATCCAGTAGACGTACAACAAATTTCGTGGTTTTATACAAAATGATTGTTATTTTATTTATTAGAATATGTCAAACCACAAAGTGATTGCTTTCTACGAAAGGATTTACTTCTCATATTTGAAAACTGTACTAATAATAAATCAAGTGTCATTCATAACCTGCTCTAGAGACATACACATCATATACTTTTTATTCACAAGTTCCAATGTGATCAATTTCCTAATATTTAAATAAATGCTTATATTTCACATTGTATAATTATAGATTTTGATCTTGTTTTATATAAATGTCGATAGAAACCTCCAAAATTCAAGATTTTTCTTATTTGGGGATACACATCTCTATTGTTGTTTAATGTGTGTATATATATTAACTCATACATTATATTTGTATATATACATATGTATTAATAATTAAAAAGTTACCACACCATACGCAACACAATATATTCCTCGACTGTCAATTGGACACGAGATGGATAAATATTGGGGAATCGCCACTCACATTAAGCACGTCTCGCTTTTAACACATCATCTGTATAATTCTTCTTATACTACATATATTTACACGCATACTAATATATTATACGTTATACATTACTAAAGTGGTGACACCATCGCATATTCCACTTATCCCCATTGTGGTGACTCCGACGTGATATGAACAAGCAACCTTCTGATACATCATCATTATATCGCTCATACAATGTCATATAACTATGTATATAAAAGTATGCATATGTACGGTATAGTTGTACCTTATCAAGGCGGTATAGTTGTAAAAATTGCCCATTTGGAATTTCTATCGGGTTGCACAAATCACGCAAACGACGTCTTTCCATTCTCGAGTTTCGACTAAAAATATAAGTTTTTGGTTAAAATAAGTACTAATACAGTATTTAAAGTTCACAGAAAAAGGTTTGTTCATAAATTACCTATTGATTTCCTCATCCGCAGCGTCGTAGTGAAGAATCACGGCCAATCCTGTTGCCATTTTTATGTTTTGACAGATTATGGTACGTTTATCTCCCTCGCTCTCTCTCCCTCTCTCTCATTCAAATATAACACGAACGTTAATTTACATACTGTCTATTTTTGAGGGTTGATGTAACAATCACCTTCATTTCAATATTGCAATTTTGAGAATAGGCCTGAATATTATGCATGTTCATAAAAATAATCGAACAGGGTTTTCTTATATTAAAACAGAATTATAAAATTAATTACAGTGAAATTTTTTTTTAAAAATTGTTATAAAAAGACTTAGAGACAGAATCAATAGACTCGGTATTGTGGAATAAAGATATCGTGGTTACGTTCATCGCTTGGATTTGGGTCGATCTGATGCACATGTCCTCTTTACTCGAGGTGCGCACGCAGTTGACACTAAAAAATATATATAAGTTGTATCAAAGTTCATATAAATTTAATAAAAATGAATTGATTTAATTCTGACGTCTCCTAGCGTATTTTTTTCATTACTCACTTATTTTCATTACTTTTCATTACAATTACTCAAAGGTATTTGAAATTTGTCGGTAAAGATGATAGATTTTTTTTAAATGGAATAACAGGTGTATCAATTTAAAAGATCTGCAGCATATAAGTTCGAAAATTTGTCGTCAATTTACTCAGTTGATCTGGCGAAACTGCATAACGCATTTCTCCGCATATCAACATGTCCTGGTTTGAATCCCGGTAACTAAAATATTTTTTCGACAAATAGATCTGTACATCTTTCTAGTTGATTAATTTAATTTGTATTAAATATATATATTCTTTAAATATTCATCGAATTTTTAACTTTTGACACAGTAGAATGTGATCTTTCATACGCAAGTACCTACTCTGTTTTGGGGAGATCATTTTTTTTAGGTATTCGTTGTACAGTTAAAATGAGAAAAGAAGAGAAAATATTTTAAATAACCGAATTTTAAAATATCAAACACATTGCGTGTTATCTATTTTTTAAATATAATTGGTCCGAAAGCAAAATAGTAACTTGAAGTAATCTACGTTTAAAACCGTTTAAAAGATATCTGCAGCAAGAGATCATCGTATCTTGCTGAAAGAAAGAACGCCCTATATTACAATACCTAGAACTATCTGGCACAAACAGTATTCTTTTGTTTTCCAAAAACAAAATATTGTTTTCCTTATCAAATCTTTCCCAAGAAAGGAAGCAGCAAGTTCCAAGCTTTCACAATTTCATTTGGAAATTTAACTTTTTTTAATACAATTCTTGTAAGAAGTTATTTTCTCAGCACATAACGCACAAACATTTTTAGATTTGAATTTCACATTTAGTCAATATTCTATATTACGTATTTCGTCGTCCATCTTTCAAAAGTGTGCATATGCCCATAATGCATTCAAACAGGCATATCGAATTGTATTATAATGAAGTAATATTACAATACGTACAAGCATTTTGACGTTACCACACTCATAAGTAATATTATTTATGAAATATATACACCTCACACTGTCTTAAAATCAAAAAAATATCCGTAGAAATCGGTAAGATTTTATAAATCATTTTTCAAGTGATAAATTTCACACAATTTGTTAATATATCGTCTGATGTATATTCAACATATTCGAGATACACCTCTTTAAAAGATGAACGACAATCTTAGCTCTTAAAATGGTTTGAATGCAGAACCTATCTCCAGATGCTATCGTACAGTACTGTATATATTGTATTTATATAATATTAATATTTCAAAACGTACATAACGTTGTTTGCATTTTATCTCCGCACGTACCACATAAGCAATGATTAAATTAAATTAATAATAATTCGAGCTGTTTGAATTGCGGTGAAAATTGAACTCACGCCATTTAACGTACCACACACACACAAAGGCAATTAGCAGAACTATTATCGAAAGATCAACCGAGTTGAGTGTTAAAACTTACAAGCGCTAGAAATGTTAGTTTATTTTATCAACAGCGAGAAAGGGATTGTTTCAAACCGGACCGATTGTTAATTGAAAGGGTCAAGTTAGGGACGCAAATACCGTGAATTTGTGTTTTGGGAAAATAGAACACATCTCCGTAGACTGAATAAAAGGTTTTCGATCCCTTTGAGGGACGAGACAATTAGCAATTAAAACATTGCCTCTGTATTATATTAATCGCGCTTTGTCTAAAGTTTTGATGAATTATAGAAAACATATATTTCTATACACTATTTTTTTCTTAAAGCGGACGTAAGTAAGTCCGTACGTAAATCGAGTTAGCACTGTCATATATTTGCTTGAGAGAAACAGTGAACTGTCTGATTGGAAGCTTCACTCGGTGGATGGGCATCATTCATCACGCTCCGGAGTGGGTTTATTTTCTTTATCTGAAATTAACGAGTAATTAAGTCGCTGCCAATAAAATTTCAAGTTGATTTATTATCTAATTCAAACAAATCCTCGAAACGACCTATATATTTATATTATGTACCAAAACGTGAATTAATGTATCACAAAAACCTATTGTACATATATTTTATTTATTTTAAATTTGTCAACATTATTATTTAATTTCTTTTAAATATAATGGGTGTTCTGAAAACACGTTTCCGATTTGAGATTACTTCGAGGTGTGCTTTTAAAAGTTGTTTAAGTTGTTAAATACTTGACATATATCGTATAGGCAGTACGCCATTACATAAGTGAGCGCTATACGGTTCATGAACGATTGTTCATTGTGAAATAATTTTTTTAATATAATTAATCAAATGAACGTAATTATGCAGAAAGCAACCAGTACATAATTAAAAAAAATATTAGATTGTTTTCTTCAGATGCAGTAAATTATATACAAAGTATCCCAAAAGTCTTTTTCACAATAAAAATTCTCTAATAAAATAATGGATGAGTTTAATACAAAAATGTTTATTTTGCATTTAAGTATAGTCTCTGGGAATTAATTTCTTAAAAATTATGTTTTCTTAATGTGATCCGTTATTTTGCTGGCACTCTTCTAAACGGGTGGCAAAATTTCTGAGAACTGCTCGGCTGCTAGAGACGAAAATATATGGAAATATGGGTAATTGCAACCAACCTTCGGCTAGCCTAAGTGATTACATTGTAAACATATAACGTTCACCATTCTCACCCATCATTCTCCATATCTATTAAATTTTTGAAAGTTGTATATATGCTAATATGTGGACTCGCTTCGAGTACCACTACACTATCGCCATCTATGAACTAAATATGATAATTCATTTCCCTGAAACAGCATATTTGTCACAATGAGAATCTAATTAGTTTTTTTAAATTATTGTCGTAAGCCCTGTAATTACTCATACTTCCATATATTTTCCATTAAATATAATATAAAATAGCTTCGTCTCTATGAGATGTCTATTATTGCTTTAATAATATTCTTGTTATTTTCTACATTTATTCTCATATCTCTTTTTTCTTGTAATTATACTACTTAGGTGCGAACATCATTAAATAATCATACAACTGCTGTTGCTCTTGATCAGGCTTTGTTCCTTATTTTCACTTATTCTCAATGTTTGCTTTCAATACCAACACACGTACACATTCATCGTGTAGTTCAATCAGACCAAAGTTTGAAACCACAGCTCAGTTAGAATAGTTGGATCGCTCGCAACAAATTCCACATATTCATGAATTAACTAGGAAGCGAAATAAAAATAATTGAAACGCTCTCGTAATGCAAACAGTATTACATATTCATCCGAATGAGAATTACAATGAAAAATTATGAATCCTTTAAAAAATTTTTGAAAGCTTTCCCATGTGAATACAAAAAACATTTTTGCTTGTTCTATAAATGAATACAAAATTAATTACATTCATATTGTGATTGCAAAATTAATGATCGGGATTATAAAACACATTTTTGTAGTCGGAGAAGGAACAATTATTAATATTCCTTCTGTATTATTCTGAATCCGCGACCAAAGCAGTCTTCTAGACAGTCGTTTTGTTCTCAAATCCTGTAATTTGGATTTTCATTTTACACCAGCTGCGTCTAAAGAAGTTTCCACTGTTGCTGGAAGCTGTAGGGTAATGATTTATGTAATACATGTCAGCGCTTTAAGAGATATAAATGAAATAATTTAATAATTGTCTGCGTACCCGAAATACGTTTGTGTTTTCTTAAATGCTCGAGGATTATTCCTGCAATAGTTGAAGATGATTTTCACAGGATAATGTTAGGAGTTTGCGAACGTCTGCTAGGGAGCAAGTCTACCGGACGAGTTAAATGTACTAGATTAAATGGAATCTTCACACGAAATATGTACACTTTGGTGCTGTATTCTCACATCCACGCCTCAGAAGCCATGTTGGTGTTCAGCGGGTGATATTCCGCGGACCTGTTACGTTAAATATTTGAAGAAGAATATTTATTTGTCATAACGTAATATCATTACCTCTATAAAATTTTTAACATTTAAAGCAAATATATTGTGGTTCATTTTTAATAATTAATAATTTTTTAAACTTAAATTTAAAATAAATCTAGTACTTAAATTACATTTTTACGATAGAAATTGATTTAATGATCCAAAATAATTGGAATTTTTTTTAGAATAGGACTAGTGGTTAAGTTTAGTTGGTTAGTTTTACACGCTTTATTTATTTCTAACTATTCTTAATTATTCAATTTAAGACCAACATTGTTTACATGTAAAACAGACAAACCCAAATTTTTATCAAAACTGTGATCATTTTCTAATAAATGATTGAAAAATTCTGAAAAACCATTATTATTTAAACATCTTAAATGCTCTATAACTTTTGTGATAAAATTTCGACATGTTTTTCCAATATAGAAAGCTGTACAGTCTTTACAGTTAAGTTTGTGAACATTGAAATAATTAAATTTATCATGTTTGTTTTAATGTTAATATACTATTAATCATTACTTCTGTTAATGTCACATCTTATGATTAACTACGTGATGAGTTCCAAACGCAACCCGTGTTACATTTTTATTTGCTTTTTATAATACCACTTTCTCAATTAACGTGACTATTGTGACCTACTATTATGAAATTTCTTCTTGGTTATTATAATTATTAATTATAATTATTTAACTGTAAAAAAGTATGTACATAAATAAAACCAAAAACAATTTATTTTTTAAATTCATCAGATTTTTATTACGTTGTTAGACTTGTTCTTATCGTTTCTGTTTTTGACTTATTTTTAATACATAGTGATTAAAATTTTTCTTATTAATTCAATTCTTATTAAATTTTTAATTTTTCTAACTTATTGTTCAAACGCTGATCTAATATGTGTGTATGTTTAAAAAAATCAAGGTTAACCTAAAATAATATTTTTTGACATAAATGAAATTATTTATCACGAATTAATTCATTTATGACCGTAAAGCTAAACAATATTATTTTATTGAAATTGGACAGGAATTTAAATAATAATGAATCAAGGAACAGAAAATTATCTTGCGAAATTTCGCTACAACAATTGAATTCAAATTATTAGATTCCCGTGAATGAGAATAATCTGTTTATATTTAATTTAAAGTTTTCAAAACACAACACAAACCATTGGCATATTGAAATATGATCCGCAATTACTTCTGTCAGCGCCAGGCTCGGCTTTTGGAATCATTATTTCATAAAGGAATGCCTCGTAGCACATAGTCCATTTATTATTAATGACTTGGAATATTATAATCGGGAGATGTTTGTTTACTGATGATTTATGTGTCAATTTAATACTCAAACTTGCTGCTGACGCAGACGTCGTATCGCGGGCTTGATGTTAAGTCAAAATAAAAAGTAATAGAGTAAAAAAAGTATTTGACGAATAGCACAATAACTTAAATTATGAACGTAGAAATAATTCGATGATAATCTTCTTCTTCTTTTAAATGGGTAATCAACCCTTCAAGAGTGATTTGTGTCATTAATCAAGTTAAAATTTTATTTTATAGAAAAAAGTACAATAATATTATAGAATAGGAAATATTATATTACAAGTCAATACTATTGTCGTTCAAAAAAATTGCTATTATATAGATTAAATGTTACGAGTTAAGGGAAAGAAGATGACACAAGTGAACCGCGAGTTGAAAATTACCATTGACGAGATTACTGTAAAAAAACCTGTGATCTGTAATGGACAGGCAAAAAATATATGGTCAAGGGTTTTCTCCTCGGCACCATACTCACACATTAGGTAATCTATTAAGTTCAATCTGAATAAATGTGAGATTACCTGGTAATATCCGATTCTCATTTTACAGATAATCGATATTGTTCTTTTGAAGACTTTCCTTTTGGAGAACCTGGGGATGCGGGGAATAGATCTTTGAATTATTTTAAGCCGATTATCCTTATGATTATTTGGATCTATCCATTGTGCAGTCCAAATAGAATTCGTACGTTTTTTTACCATAATAAGTCTGTCATACATCGGGATATGGAATTGATGGGGGAAAACTCCGGAAAGAGTGGTCTTTTTGGTCAGTTTGTCAGTACATTAATTTCCAATTCGACGATAATATTATATCTTGAAATCTCCTATATAGCAGATTACATATATTGCTTTCCCAACAGTTATTTAATTATTTACATACTCTCTATAATCGTAAATATTCGTTTTGTAAATTATATCTTAGTTAAAAATATTTTAACTTATCTATAGTTGACTATAAAAATTTTTATAGGAAGTAGAACGTATACATTTTATAGGAGTTGTTTTTACTTCTTTTGATTGATTTGAGTGTTATAAATAAAATTGATGATTTATCCGGGAGAAAGTCTCTAGGTAATACTCTAAGAAAATTACTTAAAATATAGAGATAAGTAAGTAAATACAAAAATAAATAAGAAAATTATGAAATAGAAATCAAACACAATATGAAAACAAATACTACCCCATCCTTATAAAAAATTATTTTGTCTTATTTTTCATAGCACAAGCTCTTAGATCAAAATAAAAAATAGTAAATTTTAATTATGTATTATCTAATATCTAAAAATAAATTATAATAAAAAATCGACATATAGCACACATATGCCAATAGAAACAGATTAATGAAGATGGAACATCAATGAAATAACGCAGATGAAATTTCAATAAAATAATGCAAATGGAATGTCAGTGAAATTCGAAAAAAATAGATTAAAATTATTTTCATAATTCGAACAGTAATTTATTGGAATTGTGTTGTTTTATGTAAACGAGTTGGCGGTCCAATAGCGTAGACGGAGGCTTGAATCAACAAAGGAACAAGAGTACTTTATTATGAAATATACTAAATAATACATATAATTTCAAACTAACCATTCTGTATTTGGCAGAGTTTAGGTTAAGTAATATGTGCTCACCCTTGCAAATGTAATTATAATAATATCGGGTGTGCAATCAATGTACACCTGTGCCGGTGCACTTGTGCCGCTTGACTCATAGTAGAACGTGGCTCATCCTTCCTCGATACGTATATATATTTGTATATTGATGTATATGTTATTAGCATTGTGATGTATATAATATTAGATACCTGTGTACACTAGTATAATGATTTTTAATCAATCGCAAAAAATAAAAATGGTACATTTGGGTTTTTTGTTTCAAATCGCCGATTAAAAAACAATAAAATTCGCATATTAATAGGATCGATATAAATATTATTTAGTAATAAATTATTATGTTTTAGATATAAAATTTGATTTTATATAGTAGCTGAAGCCTCAAAGCATGTACGTAAATATAAAATATTATTTAAAATAATTTGTTTTCAGTAACACAAAATGTTTTAAAAACGTAGAAAATTAATCATATGTACTGAAAATTGAATGGTTTATAACTAATAATTTTCAACATTGTGCTAATTTGGTTCAATGCAAATTTGTTTCCATAATCTTGGCTTTAAGATTATAAGAAAATATATTTCGTATATGCAAGAATTTCTATATTAAGGCAATTTTGTGGCACGCGGAAAATAAATTTAATGGTCGCGGTCTTTCTTATAATGCTTGTATTTTCTTGATTACGGCAAATAACATACAGTATATTAATTTTATAATTAGTGTAAAGATTTTAACCAATCAATAGATTAAAAAAAGTTAAGTCTATTATATGACTTCTGATAAAATTAATATTAAAATTCCACATTTTCGTAAAAAACGCGTAAATATGAATTATTTTTGAAAGGGAAGCCTTAAGATGTCGAAAAAATCTATTTTGTATCCGTTATAATCTCGCAATACATGTAATCTGCTGTGGGTTCCAGATTTGAGATGCGTACTCTAAGTGACTGCGAACAAATGCGTTATACAGTATTTTGAAGTATTAGCGATTTTTGAAGTGTTTGCAGACTCGAAGTATAAATCCTAGTATTCTATAGGCCTCGGAGATAATATGGTCAATGTGATTTTTAAAAAGAAGAATTTAACATCGCTTTTACTTTCTAGATGAGTGCTGTCTATTGTGTAAATAAAATTAATGTTGTTGATTTCTCAAGAGAATGTTATTAGAAAACATTTTTTAGCATTTGAGTTTGTTCACCTTGCTGTAGGCTGAAACGCGGGTGATATCATCTTGAATTTTATAGCAGTCATCTAGGGTAGCACTTTGGTAAGGATCTTCATACCATCTGTGTAAAGAAGAAAGGCATGTATGTATATCGTTATTATACTATATTTAAAAATTTAACGACTCTCCTACTATCGTACTACTACTAGGTATCCCGCGTAGAATATGACTAATCTATCAAAGTATTTCAGTAGTCGTGAATATGCAGATACGAATAATTGTGGTAATTGTAAATATCAAACAGATACATTAGCATTCACCCTTAAGTGCAAGTGATGTTGGGATGTCGCTTTTCGACTTTACCCCGTCATTGACAATGGTGCAAGTTTGCAAGATTTACTCTGACGATGTCGCCTAACGATTGTTTGCCCTCACAGAGTTCCCGGCGGGAGACGTTTCGCAAAGCTCCCGAAGCTATTTGTTCTTCCGTTGCACGAGCCCGGCCGGAAGTGTGAAAATAAGTTCAGCGTGTGAAGTATGAAAGGTTAGAGTACAGAAAGCGGCGCTGTCGAGACCAACACAGGTAACATCCAAAGTTGGAATGGTTGAAGCGCAGCGAAGTATAATGAACTATTCGAGATTTGCGCTTTTTATGACCCTGTTTTATGACGCTTTTCTTTATCTAAAGAACAATAAACCTAGTGAACCGTATCCTGAGTAATTGAATTTTATATCGCGAAAAGTTTTTATTTCACTCTCTCTCTCTCTCTCTCTCACTCACTATGTAATTTATAAAGTTTCTTCTCGCAAGAAAGGAGTGTCTAGTGAAACTTTGATGGGTCGTCAAATACTTCGAAACTTGCCAACGCTTGAAAACAACACCGCCATATATAATATTAAGTTCAATGTGTGCATTTGCGCTTCGTAGTAAATCACGAGGTTTATTCGACTTCTGACAACCTCTCGGAAGATCCTGGCGGACCGACGGCCGTAAATAATCATGAGGCAAAAATCCAACAAAATGTACTGGACTTTTATGTAAAGTTTTCCATGACAATATAAATAATGTTAACTTATGAATATCGTGTGAGGTACGTGTATTAACTTGCAAGTATATTGCGAGATCACATGAGATACAACAATAAATATCATTTATGCTACAACAATGAATATCAAATAAGATATAAAAATAAATAGAAATACAAATTAAAATAAAACCTGCCAACTTGCTATGTTGGTGTGGTGTAATCGGTTAACGCATTTTTCCTGATAGGAAATGATCAAAGTTTGAATCCCGGTAGCAACAAAAATATTTTTTCAATAAATTGAATTTTCCTGTATATCTTTCTAATTGATACATTTAATATGTATTAAAATACCACAGAACTATGTTCTGAAAAACTGCAAATTCACAATTATAATGTATTCTCTTTAATAAATATATATTTTTTTTAAATATAAATTAATCATATCATAATTATTGCAATATACTACAATTTTTCGTGATTAGCTTCTTAAAGTAAATAAAAGTTTTTTAAAAGTAAATTACAATTGTTGTGTTAATCCTGACCTGATTAATTGTCAGTAATACGGTATATAATAGACTGCACATATTTATGTTAAGTATACATACTGTAGTTTATATTGCCGTTTTTTAAACAACACATTATTAAAGCGACGGCCACCGTTACTAATACATTATTTGAGCCTCTCGAAAGTTTTCCATAACTCTGCGGGTCATTTCGGGCGAAATGGCAGCAATTTTCTGGGTGATCGTCTCTTTGAGAGCTTCTCATTTGTTGTACCGATGTTGAAATATCTTGGATTTGAGATGGCTCCACAGAAAAAATCACAGGGTGTCAAATCTCACGAGCGTGGAGGGCAGCCAAAATCATCGTGCAAAGAGACAACGTGTACAGGAAACAATTATTTGATGACTTCAAGAGAGTGACGATATGTGTGGGCCATTACAACATCTTGTTGAAACCAAATATTTTCTGCACCACGTTCATTAAAAAGTGGATGCGAAATAACAAAAGCGCAATACTCACCAGAATAAGCCATAACTGACATTAAAAATGGCACGTATAAATCTGTTCAATGTCATCACTCCCGCCACTCAACTCCATCCCGACGAGTAGTTGTACCTCTTGAAATTTCGGAGATTTAGCATTAAAGATGGATCATACAAAATATAATGAACAAATATTTATAATTTACTGTCACTATCGCGAGTTTTAAGACAAAAGTTTTAATCTGTATTCTGTACCAGGGTGGATGGTATTCAATATAAAACATTTACATTCATGAGAGGGGGTGGAGTGGCGAAGATAGGGAGCATAGTTTTTATATTTTGCGCAGAGTCCTAAAGAGTGATATTGCAAAATTAGTAAGAAAGATAGTACAACTTAAATTGGTTAAAGAGTATAGATTTATATACGAGGGGCTCAGAAACAAAACTGCCAATATCAAATAGACGAAAAATAGAAGGTGACGTGTTTGAAAATTATTACTTGCAATAGTGGCAATTTTACAATTGATAACTTCTGTTGATAACACTATTATTTGTTTTAGAAAATAAAAATAAAAAATCTTCGCCTAGGATATACAATCAGTTACAAATCACTCAATTACAAAAATCAACCACAAAAAAGTTTTTTTTTAAATATAGAGATGCGTGCATGGAATATATTTCACATCGATATTCTTAGTATTTTAAAACTAAGCTAAACACTCGTGTTACGAAAATATAACTAATTTGCTGATATGGAATGTGGCGGTTTTATTTATAAACCCTTCAAATATATTATAGAGTTTTGCACTGTAGAACTACATGTTAAGAACGGATAATTTCTATACTAGTTCATAAATATCAATCACTATTTTTGTATGTGAAATATGTTCACCTAGTAAGGCGAGCGGAGGACTTATCTAATTACTTGGTTGCATAAATAACAAATAAAATAAAACATTAATCTGTTGTGATAATAGGGACTGTGAAAAAGTCCTAAATAAATAATATTCTATACTAGGCTAATAAAATATTTATTAAAATTGTATAAGCTACTCTTAGAAAAATATATTTTGTTGTCAAAAATATGACTGTTGTAAAATACAGTGTTGTATGTGAGATATAAATAAATTAAATATTATTCAACGTTGTATGTATCTACTAATAAGGCGCTGCGCTTCTCTAATATAACCTTTTGAATTATGTAGGACGGACCATGTGACCTAGAATGTTAACCCATTCGCGAAATTTATTCTCAAATTTACAAGAATGAAACGCCATCTGTAGCTGCGATATTGGAATCGTTTTACTGCAAGTTCTGTGTGTTCGCAAAGAAAGGAATTTACTTTATAATACCTCGTTGTATTATATAGATTTAATTGTAAAAAAATATTATATATAAAGTTAGATTGATCCAGAATGAATTAAAATCGAATAAAAGCAATTCTGTGTAATGAAAATAATTTGAATCCAGCATAAAATAAAATAAATAATCAATTTTTCTGAATTAATACGATACTAGCACAATCAAATATTATTTTTAATTCCGAATAAGTTTATTCAGATGTTACAAAAATTCGTAACATTTTTTATTCTGTCAATTTAAACATGTATTTTATTTACAGTTTTATCTGTACCAGGCGCCTTCAGAGTCTTTTTGATTTCAAAGGGGAATCGCCTAGTATCGATATTGCTACCTCTCATATGCTAAACTAATACTCTACTACCATTTCGCTATTCCCCCATTAGATCGTGATGTCAAATTATCGTACAGTATATAAATTTTTTTGGCTAGAATTTAGTGAATTGATTTAAATTTTTATATAATTTATTATTTATACTTTCTTTACATACTATTTTAATGTTAATATTTAATTTTATTTGAAAAATTGTTGCATGTGGTGAAATATGTAACAAACTTAATTAGTAAAGAGCTTATTAATACAGTAAATATGTATATTGGCACCTTATTTGTATCTGTCGGTAGTGCAGTGGTTATTCTCTGTCTGTCATGCGGGAGACCGTGATTAATTTATTTGCCGGGGAGAAGGTATAATTGAATTTGTGAATATTTTCCCGAAACAGACACATAATCAATGTTCTCTCTAAGGTGTACGATTTGTTTCGATTTGGCATCATAGCGCACACAAAAAAATATAGCACTCACATAATTTTTAACAAGACTCCATCGTGTGTAGTCTTTCATCGAAGGTTGGAGACCATGTTGCAGTATGTTGATTTATCCTGTATAAGATAACCGACACTTTGGATATTGACCCACTTTCTGATGTTACATATCCAATATAATACATTTCTACCTACGTCTCTGCTGCCTTTTATCTTCCTCAGCATAATGAGTTGTAAAATATTATATTTTATTGACTTATTTATGCGTCTGAATACATTGTTCGGGTAAAAAACGGCGTTCTATCCTCTTTAACGGCTAGTCAGAGGAGAACATAAGGATAGCGAGTTCTTCACCTCAGAAACGCATACCAACTTTGATCTGTCACACTTTGCCTTCGTCCTAAACTGGGAACATTTATTATTGATAACTGGGAGAGATAAATAAAAGATTTTTCAATATAAAAGGGAATCTAATTTATAATCTATATAAAAAAATATAACCCTTACTATTAACCGACTTTTGAATGCCACCAAAATTAGACAGGCAGCGTAATTTATCCATAAAATAAATTATCACAAATAATAATCACAGATGTTTTATTTAAATACGGTGTTAACTTTAAAAGCATAATTAACTTTGCTAATCCTGCATAGATGGATGTGATAACCAAATATTATCAATTAAATGTGCACCTACTTAATTATTATCAATAAAAACACAAGTAAGGCGACTCTCGGTAACCGTTAAAAACAGACGTTACAAAGTCCTTTACAAATAATCAAGATAATAAATCCTTAACAAATAATAATAAAAAATAACAAGTTACGCAGCGATGGTGGTGATGCACTTCTGCGAGAAATTCATGTCTACCGTCAAAGATCCACAAGTGGAATAGTTTTCTCGCCTGAATTATCCGCAGCCCTCTCAACCGTCGATCCAAACATCCTTTCACGTGTTTAATCTACGTTAGAGACTCGTTTGGCGACCTCCCTTCAGGTCTGCAGTTACCATAAAAGATTTTGCTACCGAAATTGACTGCGGGAGCGTTACATCATAATATCTTCCCCGTAAATAAACGAAGGAAATTACTTTCTGTAAAGATAGTTTATCATGCAAGTTAACAGTGAGCAATATGACAAGCAGCGCACTAGCGATTAAAATTACCCTTCGTTCATCTGGATTAAAAGTCCAACATGCTGTCACTTTCGTCAAACGATAGCAAAATTAAATTTCCGTGCCGGCTTCCGATTGCGTTCAAAGCTCAATATAAAATAGCCACTGCCAGTTCTCGCTTGTTTCATAGATCAGAGAGAAAGCCTCACCTCGCCCTCGAACTCAAAACGTCGCTGATAGAAATGTGGCTAATGCTAATATACGAGATGGGATGATTTTGAACATGACGTTCAAATCGTTACTTCATAACAGTAGCTTTATACTGGCATGGTGGTTTTCTTATGTTCTCCCCTAGCGCACAAATAATAACATTAGTTCTTAAAATAACACAAAAAATATATATGTTGATTATTTTACCATGGTCCAAACATAAAGGAAACATTGAGTATAATAGGTAACCCCTTTTTTTCAAAGAATGTATTTCACATTAGCTAAAAAATATTACAATCATTGTTTTTTTATTTAAAATACTTGTAAATGTATACTTTTAAAATATCAATTCACTTAACGGTACTTCATCATATTTGACTGACTATAGATTATACAATCAAATATTAACGTAAAGTCAGCAGTGGGAGTTTTACATAAACCTGACGTTAATTTTGTCAAAGGAGATCTTATAAGTTACTTCTTAAATTCTAACAATAAACTTAGTAATAGATAGGAGTCGGAGGGGCAAATTAGTAAGATCAAACGGGTATCACCGAATCAAAGTTCATATTCATTCGTACCCATAATGTTGTATTCAGATTTGAGTTAGTGGTTTGAACCAAGGGTAGAAATCCAGAATTTCTACGTCGATATAATTTAAATTTGTTTTGGAATTATTGCAGTCTCCGTCTGTGGTTTTTCTTTTGAGCTTTTGACGTTATGTCCCTGAAAAGCGAGCTTGTCCCCGAAAGGAAGAGTTTTTGAAGCAAATAGAATCTTCCATTTTACTTCGAAACATAAAAACACCACTAACCTTTACAAATGATATTTTCGTGTATTCAAAATGTCACCACTGCCGGGCGTGTTATTTCATTGTTAGGTTAAAATAATGATTTTTTATTATATTTTTTCAATAAATAATGCATTACGTAGTTATTTATGCACAAAATTTACTACACCTTTTCAGGTGGATAATATTAAAATATTCGTAATATTAACTTTAACCTGAAACGAAAAACTTGGACGTAATTTATATTATATAAAATCCCAATGTCTCACTTTGTACCACACAGGGAAAGTAATCCAATTGAAATGTAACTGTATCTGCGCATTTTTTTCAAAATACAATTTTTTTGTCAGAAATTTGAAAACCGGAACACTGTAGGCAGGTAATTATGTAAATTATGACTTATGATGTACGTAGGTATGTCCAATGTACGTTTTTTGCAGCCTTCCTAGGACGAGTTTTACAGATTAATAAAATAATAAAAAGCCGAGGTGAGCGAACGGAGGGAATAATGAAATATTGAATTGTCCGGACGCAACGAGGAAATGATTCGAAATTCAGCAGTTTTTTTTTAAATATCTGAATAAGATTTTTCATTATGGACTAGTATTGCAAAAATTATAATAATTAGTCGTTATGGCTCGTGTCCACGGAATGCGATACTATGAGATAAATCTCAGAAGTTTAATTGAGATAAATTTCAATATCGTGTACGCGTGTTGCGATTTTGTTCTGGAGGTATACTTAAAAATCATCACTTGAGATTGGTAGTACTAATCTCTGTACACGGTGTTCGACTTATAAATAAGACTCAACATATATGCACAAATGTCGATTAGATCCACAACAAAAGTTATTCAATTACAAACATTTTTTCTATTTTAACTGCTGTAGGACAAATTCACCCAACTGACGAATGGAACAGTCAATGGACTGAAATTTTTTATATTAGAGTTAAAGCATGTAGTGGTGCTCAAATCTCAAGACTTGGACTATGAAAGCTGAGATATCTTCGAATAATTTCATGAAAGCAAAATTCTTATCTTAACCTCATTAATACCTCATCTGTGGATATGGGCCACTAAACTAATATCTATTTAATCTAGTCACAACTAGATTCTTCTTAGTATAGAAAATAAATATAAACATCGCTTCCTCGAGGATGCTTTATGGTATCCAAACAACGGAAGTTGTCAGTGAGGAAGTGAATACAATATCTTTAGGGATATTTCAATACCAGTCTCTCATTTCCTGTGCATCCTGGGTGCCGCCACTTTTGAAGAAAGACGAAGAGGATTTTCGAAGAAAATTATATAACATATTTTGCATAAAATATTTTCTTTAACAGGGTGAACAATGTATAGAAAAATCTAAATGTACATAAATTCTATAGCCAGTTACTTGATAAAATTATAAAGCTTACAATATTTTTGAAAAATTTAAGTTATAGTACATTAATGTAACTCAAATGATGGATACATTAAACAATTTAAAAAAGAGTTTTCTTTTTCAAACTAATTCAAAATTTTAAAATAAATGCTTTGTAATAAACGCTTAGGAAATTTTAAGCAAAATCAGCATTTTTGTTTATTTCTGTAACCAAATAAATTTTTTCGTAGCTTTCGAGCTTTATAAGAAGAAGCTCATTAGGTTTTAAAAGATACACAAAATATCTTAAAAAAACTGAATATACATTATTTTAAATTCGATCAGCCTAGACTGACAATTTTTTTGAATACTGATACACAGAAGAAATCTTATTTTATCCTTTTCGTATTAAGAACGAATTCATCTAAAATATATTTCCGGTATTCTTATTTAAAATTTCTTCGGCTATTTCATCAACTTTTTTTTGCCAATCGAAAACGCTTACGTTTTTTACGATCTTAGCAGAATAGTGATCGAATGAGAATGATTCAGCGCGTCAATGGAATGTTCTTTAAGAAAAAAAAGATGTGAAAATCAAAACTTAACGCTTTTTGTCTGATATTTTAAAAAATAACATCTCCGTTTGACATAAAAATTCGCATGTGAAATTTTGTAATAATCCGTTAAGGCTTCAATCAATGATCACGCGCTCACAATGTATCATTAAAGAATTTTTATACCATTTATCGTAATTCATTCACATTTCTTTTTAAAACCAAATTTGTTGACATTTATTATATAAAATATATGGCGTCGATACGTTCGTTATACAGAAATCTTTTGAAATAATCATAAATATATTTAGGATCCATTTGACATAAAACCAAGAAAATTAATTTAGTGCTTAATCATATTATTCCAGTACCAACAACATCATGCTTTAATAGTATGTAAATGAGGTTGTGGATTTTTGCCTAATAAGGCCATGAAAACAGTTATCAAAGATATTTATTTTATTGTAAAAATATAGTTTTATTTGATAAAATGAAGTCGATAGGCCGCTAAGTGGGGGAAGCGGTCAAATGTTATCTCGATCCTGAAATTATTAGAATGTATTATTTTCTCTTACACGTTACAAATTTCATAAAACCTGGAGCTCTTTATATTTCCATAGAGAAATATAATCCCTTAATCTTTTTCATTATGCAGTTGGTCAATATATTATATTATACATACATTATGCAACATTACTCTTATGAGTCATTGTCGAAGCAACATGAGCATAAATTTATTACAACCAATATGAAGACAGTGCTCGTCCAACGACAGTGAAATTAACAAAAAATAATCATGAAAGTCTAGATACTGAGGTATCTGAAAGATTGTTTAATATTATAATATAATCAATTACACGCTTATTAAAGAAATCTGAAAAAATAATTTTGAAAGATACACAGAAAAAATATTGTTATCACCGCAACTCGAACTTATCAAGACTTCTCAATTCTGGTAGAATTTAACGGATTGAGCTACGACGACCTGTATAAAAAGTAAATATTATCTCTTAATTGATGCCACCTTGTAGGTTCCACTATAAGGATTTAGAGAAAAAATCTATTAAAAGAACGATCGTTTCCAGTCTCACTTATGTAAATGTATGTTGATGATATTTTGCGATATTTATATAGAGCATTGTAGCTTAATCGGTTAAGCTTTCTAACAAGTTTTCGGGTTTGAATCCCGGTGGTGATGGTTATATTTTTTTTCTATATAAATTGTGATTTTAATTAAATTTTATAATATTCAATTAAATTTAATTTAATGTATTTATAAAATATTACATTTATCTATGAACATCGCTCCTTGAGCATTGATACTTAAGTAATTTAATCAATTTATTTTTATATACAAGGTTATATTAAATTTGATCTTTCGGTTTGCGAGTAATTAATTCCTGAAAATTAATTGCTCACATAGCGCGCCTGCTAGCAGGGCGGGTATAAGCATATTTAGGGATGAAAAATACATTACCAGATGTTTAAATGTGTAATTTTCAATTGTAATTCAAGAATATTTTAAACCCATTTCTGTTTTGGAAATATTGACTGTATGTACGCGTTTAATATAAAAAATAATTAAAATAGGGTCAAAAGGATTAAAGATAAAGCGATGTTTGCTTAATAGTTGAGCAATAAGACGACCGGTTAGCGTATTAGATCAAGCGGTTGGGGGTTCGAATCTAAATATTCATAGCACGAGCGTTTAACTTAGTTTGAAAGAAGAGTAAATATGTAGATAAAAGATAATAATAAATAATAAAGTTGCATCAATGTGTCCAAAATTTAATAAAAATGAATTGATAATTCTGGCGTCTGCTATCAGATTACTCAAATATATTTGAGATTCCGTAAAAATAAGGTAGATAGCTCTTTCAAATAATGGAACGATTAAATGTATTAATATCAAAAAGGTAACATACAGGTTCGAAAATTTGTCGCTAAAAATATTGTCGCTGTAGCATAGTTGGATAATGCACCTTCCTCGGTTAGGAACGAGATCCAGGTTCGAATATCGGTGGCGCAACAACAATATTTTTCGATAAAATTGATTTTATATGTATATTTTTCTAACTAATATATTTAAATAATATTGTTTATATAATGGCCGAGAATACCATAATTATAAAGAATCTCAAAATTGAGAAATGAAGGCAATCTAAATAAAAATACATTAAAGAAACATAACTGTATATTTAGTCCGTATTTATGTAAACGGTTAATAAATAAGCCATAAGACTAGAAAGCTTAGAGTTACAATTATTTAATAAATCTGATATTTTAATCACCAGTTTTTCAACTCTAGTTACTTTGAGGAATTGTTTGTCTTTAAAAAAAATATATCCCGCTAGTTTCTTTGTGAAAAATCCCACAAATACATAACAGTTTATTTATTCACTTGTACCACAATAATACATTACATACTTATTAAGAGACGGCAGGATACAATCCAAGTGTTTTTTTTTTTTTTATAGTCAATTTAGTGTATATTTTTCGAATCTTTTTGTAAAAATTATAACAATATGTGCTTTCAATCAATTTTATTATTAAAGAATCATTAAATATTAAAGAATTTACTTAAAAAAGAACGTCTTAATATATTGTAATTGTCATTACATTAATTGATGCCGACGGCTGCGGAAAAATACAGTCAGCTTTTACAGATTTCTTTCTAGTAATTATTTAAAATATATGCGCATAAGTATAATATTATTAATAAGTGAATAACCTATTAATATAAGTTATAAACCATTAAATCAAAAAAATATATATATTGTACTAAACGTATCTATATGGAAAGACATGTTTTAAAAATCTAAGTTGCTAATCTAGCTGGTACTAGCCGTAATGAGGTACCTTTTTACTTTAATATTTTTCTTTAAGGTCGAAATTAACGGAGTTACGATTTTTCAAAGGTTTGTACAAGATGACGGATCACGCTCGTTAACGAACTTAATCGATATACCATATTTCAATTCAGAGATCAGTTATTCATAAAAGTTTGATTGAAGTTCGACGAAAGTTATATGGAAGGTGGTTTAGAGGTTTCCTGGTTAAGATTAAAGAAAGTGAATTGAATTTTTTAAATTTGCGCCATGAAATCATGTGTAATAAAAATGTGGACTAAGCTTATTGGAATAAAAGATGATGATGATGATTTATGTTGTGATAGCGGCCAAGTATGGCAGGCACGCACTGGTCCTTACACTGGTCCAACCGGTAATTGAAACTGGATGGCGGTGTGTAATGGGCAATTATTGTCACAAACCTTAAATTATTTCACCCTACCATAATATAGCCGTTCGGTTTAGTTTGCGGTCGCGCTTTATGTGGCCGGGAATGTACCGGGCCTCTGCTGCGACCGCGAAGGCAATTCGTTATGGTCGGGGAAGTACAGGTGAAACGCTGGGTAAACTCCGTAATCACGAAACAACGCTTTTCCGTACACAAATTCAAGAAGACGTATTCAACCATTCCTTGTTAAGGCTTCGACTATGTCAGACGTGACGAATTATTTATTATTTGCGAAAATAAGTTTGTTAATATTAAAAAAAAAAAATTATTAATAAAACCCTATTATCCTTGTTTGTCACATATCGATTGGGAAATTCAAACATTTTATTGAAGAGAAATGTCAAACCTATTTAAAATTTTACATTTTTTTCTAAAGAAGAAACAAAATTTACTGTCAGATATGTGAATAAATTAGAACATTGCAAATCTGTTGTAAAATCAAAGTAATAAGGTGATTTAAATTTTATGTTAGTGCCAATATAGGTATTTATTGACGTTGGATATTAAATACATGGTATTTAGTTTGTAATGTTTCATTAATATGGAAGACGAACCAATCCAGAAAAATCACATAGATAGAAAAAAATAACGAGCTCAATAAATAAACTACATTAAGCAGAATGCTAAGGGAAAATGTTGATAAAATGGTAAATCGTCACGCGCAATAAATATGGGAACAAACGCAAACTAAACTTAAAGCTTTGAAGCGCCCGACCTGGGGCGTGGTTAAAACACTAGTAATTATATAGAACCAGCAGTAGGGAGTGGGGTAATCAGGTAAAGAGGAGAGGATATTTTTCTCAGGGTCCTTAATAGTAACACTGCAAAATTTGGAATGGATGATATTTGATTTAAAACACGTTTATGTCGGTAAAAGAGGATGGTTGACCAAGGGGAGGGAGATGGTGCCTAAGATTTGCGCAGGGTCATAAGGACCAACTATTCAAAATTTGGCTTACACGGGTCAAGGAATGTAGACTTGTGTAGAGAATCGAAAAAAAGACATTCAGTTTTATACATGTATATAGATTTGTATGTGTGTGCGTGGTGTCAACAATAGCTTTTAAAAAACTAATTTGTTGGCTATATTTTGTGATTTATTCTAAAAATTTTAATGTTGGGTTGATTTATATTAATATGTAAATCAATTATTACATATAAATTAAAAATAGTGATAACTTAGTTAAAGCAACGGGTTTAAGTATGATTTCTAAATGTTATTATGCAGAATAAATGAGTACACTAGACTGCCACATCTTTTTCTTTTAGAATTCAAATTTTTACTCATTATGATTAATATAAATTAAACATGAGGGTACTTAAAAATTTTTCATTGTAAAATGTAAACTCGTGTAATGAAATAAGTTGTATTAGATTACATGTACTGTAAAAAGTTTATAACAGACTAAACATTTTTTTAAATTAAAAAATATATAAAGATGTGTACGTAAAATACATGTAATTAATATTCTTACTATTTTCAAAATAAAATAAAAGTTTGTGCTATGAAAATAGTACTAAGTTTATTGTCTCCTAAAACAAGGCGCAAATCCCAGACTACTAGATCACTAAGACAACAAACGACTCAATCGTTAATTGTTATGTCTACACAAAACTCATTTGTCATTGGCAGACTTAAGCACATAAGTTAATAGTGTGAAAGGAAAATTTGTTTTAATTAATAAACTCTCGGGCCACACTGTACTTTGTGATGGTCGACTCGGTTATCAGTTATGGAGTGAGTAGCTATGGACTAACTTATAAAACATGTACTGATAAAATTAAACAGATACAATTAAGATTTTTAAAACTTATTGTAGATAACAGAATGAAGTGTTTGTATAAAGACGATTATTACAAATTATTTACAATATGCAAAGTTAAGTACCAGTTGACAAAAAATTAACATATAGTATAATTTTAAAAGAGATGATAAATAATATGAATGCTATATATTATGTTACTTACTTAATTACTTTAATTTTTTTTTTGTACTTACTTTAACTTTAATTTACTATGTTCATTAATTTAATTACTATGTGAAGGGTAATTTTAGCCGAAAAACTGTTCTGCAGTTTGGCAAAAATAAAAATTGTAATATTATATGTATTAAATAAAATAAAAATAATGTTCAAATAACGTTTCGTCGGTCTACGGATAAAGTTGACTTATTGACCCGCTTTAACACAATGTAATCATAACAAATAAATGTCATTTTTTGACTTATTTAGGTGCTTAGGTTCACCGAGCCCAGAATTTCGCTTTAAAATATTTTTGTACCAGTCGCAGAAATACTGTAACACCGATAAAAAAACTTATCTACCAATTTCAAACATGTTACGCATAATAATAAATGATTATCCTTATGTAATATTTTGTAACTCAATCATTTGATCAAATCAATTACACATCCATAAAAAAATATAGAAATTGTCAATAGGAAATAAATGTCATATCTTAAATTTCGGAGACCGGTTTTTCGAAGCAGACCGATGATGTAAGACTTATATATTTACCTTGACAAATCAATCTAAGAATATTTTTTTCAAATTCTATTAAGTACTTGTACATTGACACTTCTTGTATGCTGATTTGCATGTATTAAGATACGAATAGAATCTTAAAAAACATCACGATTGATATCCTAATTGGGCATTTCAAATCCGTAGATGCGCATGTGCAGTTTGTTAATACGAAAAATTTCAACCATCTTACAATGAATTATTCTATCCATGAGTTAGTTTTGAGAATTGCATATTGCGAATGTTGATTGCAAAAATAGATACAAAAATTTGAATTTATACTGAGGTGAATAGTTAATGAATTTTCAATGACAAAAACATTATCCATTATTTACCTTGAATTAAATACAATATATAAAAAATATTTTGAATTGAATAAATATTTTTGGGCCCGTTGTCTTTAAATCCATATTCTAAGAGTTGGTAGTTGACTTTCGAGTTAATTGAAAGGCTTTCATTATGAATAATTATTATAATATGTGGTAGGGTGAATGATACACCATTTAAGTTTAGTTTAAGGATTATTTTAACTTTGAATTTATATATTGTGTCTAAAAATTGACTATACCATATGATTTAATTTTTTGATACTTGCATTCTTATATTGTATAGACAAAAAAATCTATAATTATTTTTATGAAAAGTAATGAAATCACGATTTGTATGAATAAGAAGAGAAAACGATGGCAGAAAATTTTAATTGTGGGACACAGTAAGAAACAGAGAGTCTAACTCTTATTGTTGAGGTTTGAACTATAGCACGGACAATAGCTCCATCAACCACCCTATTAATTTTTTTATAATATCTAATAATATACATTTTGCATTATCTAGTGTCTACTTAAAGATATGAATTTTCAAATTAAATGCATAAATAAGAAATATATACTTATAAAATCAATTTATCGAAAAAATATTTTCGTTGCCACTCAGACTTGAACCAGGAACAATTCTGGCATCTCCTATCGGATTTTACCAAAGGTGTTTGAGATTTTCCGTAAATATAAAATAGATTGTTTTTAAGTAATGAAGTAACAGATGTATCAATTTGAAACTGCAACATATAAGTTCGAAAATTTGTCGTCAATATACAATGTTGACGTTGTGTAATAGGTCAGCGCCCTTCCCCGGATAGGAAAGGGTTCCTGGTTTGAGTACAGGTAACAATTTTTTTTTTGGTTGAATATATTTTATCTGTATATATTTCTTAATACTTTTAATTTGTATTAAAATATCATAGAACAATGTTCTGACGACAAACTGCAACTTCACAATAATAATTTAAAATCAAACATCGAATACACAAATAATGGTTATAATAATTTCGGCTGCAAGTATACTGACTTGCATAAAATGCAATTCCAGTTAAGCCTGTAGTGCCAGTCAGTCCCGCCAGCGTTAGCTTCACGGACCTTTTGTAAGTCCGCACCAATATGCGACATGCGTCATGAGTGACCGCGGAATGTGCATGTATAATTTATAAATAATGGTTGCAGGGAAATGCTCCTGGGACGTTATGCCGCGTATTAATGGAGGACGTGAGTCACGGGCGAACTTTACTACTGAACAGGTAGCATTAAATGCTATTTTTATCAGTGATTATCTCTTACATACAGAGATACATTAGATACAGCGCAGAGAATTACATACCTTCACGTTAACAACGCAAAATCACTGAAGCTGAATTATTGAGTGAGTGTTCAAATTAGAATAAATATTTTACCGCGTGTAGAAGAAAATTGTATTAGCAACCGTAACATGTGTCAAAAATAAATACCAAATTAGAGGAAATTAAATCTAGACGAAACTAGTTTAATTTAAAATAAGTAAGCCCGAATCTTTAAGGTGTTAAATTTACAAGGTCCGAATTACTGAGCGTATTTATGAATTAAAAAAAAATGCTTTTAATTTTATCGTTATTCATGAAGAAGGCTACAAATGCACTATAATGCTGAAATACACATGTCCGACTTTTGTGACGTGTTAATATTATATACTCTCACTGAAATTGTTTCAAATGAGAAAAGCAGCCTTTGAAAAATCCGTTAGATGGCAGTACATATTTGCAAAAAATAAAAATGAATATTAATATTAATTTTTTTTACATTTTCTAGATAGCAGTACTAGAAAAAATGAATTATGAATAATAATATTCACTTACAATCTTTTCGCATTGTGTAATAGATGTCACTGATTAAGATATAGTATTCTATTTTACTGATATTTTGTTTACACAACATGGTGCATTGTTAAAGCAATAAAATAAGAGGTTTCTACATTGAAATATAGATTCTTTGAAAATCCTGGCCTCGTAGCAGCCACACTAGCCGCCCGCAGTGCCTAGAAATATACATCACATAGTGACCAATTTAATCTAAAAAACCTTGTTGTACCGCTAGAGCTTTTTAGTTGGAGAGTCAGTTTTTTAGGTGACGTAAATCCAGAGATACGGACTAACCAAGAAAATAACATTGTAGCATCCGCGAAAAAGATTCAAGTATGTACTTTTATATTATACGTGCATTGATGCAATAAAATATTTGAATACATTCGAAGTATGATAAAATGTACATTATAGTAAATATATTAAGTCTTCAATATTTGCAAAATTACTTTGTGGCCTCATTTTATATTAATAATTATACAAAATACTTTGTTTAAACCACTATTTATTAATTATTCTATATTATAAGTATTTTATAGTTTTGTTTTTATCTATGCTTGTATTTTTTAATTTCAGTATACATTTTTTCCTGAAAAAGATACCATAGGTATCGAAACATGTAGAATAAATTAATAAATAGTGATTTAAACGAAGTATTTTGTATAATTATTAATATTATTAAGTCACTTTCACTCAGTGCATTTGAGTTATTGAACAGTCAATGATCGTCCACAGAACAACATGGTGAAATAAGTGGTACTAAGTATACAATCGAATGAGCTTTTACTTTGAAGAGTACTTAATCAAAGCACTCAGCTCTATCTCTTAACACTTGCACAAATACTTCATCGAACGTGTTTCAAATAACATAAAAGATTTCTCATTTCTCTAAATGTAATGATTTTCTTAATTATTGCGGTAAAATTTCAGCTTAAATAGCGTCAAAAGGTCAATGATAAAGAAAAGTATTCGATTCGAAGTAAAAGGTATTTATGTAAAATAATAATCATTTTTGGAGGTTAAATTGCCGGGCATCGGAGAAAATGGTTCAATAAAAAACCAACTGTACATACCCTACATTACTAGGGGGTGGGAATAACTGTTGTCAGTAGCCAGATGGCTACCCGTTCTCCCCTCCACCTCGCTAATGGAATCATCTACCTTTCTTCGTCAAATGTTTAACAGTCCACCCTTAGATCTTCGTAACTGTCCACAATATAATGACTTAAATTACATAAACACATCACTGTTCTGTCTTTGAAACAGCTTTTGTCTCCACTATAACCGATTACGCGTACTCGTCACCTAATATCTGATTTACCTGCATATGCCAGATTATTTAAACATATCATGGCATACGTGTAATTAAAGTTTAAAAGTTTTGATTCCATAAAATATCTAACCTTACTCTCAAAAATCATGATGTAATCAAGTTTTATCGAACTGGCTGATATTCCAAAATATTAGTTTATTATATTACCCACAAAACATGTTAAAACAATAGCAATAATAATAACTGAAGATGTCATATCATCTGTTTTAGAATTTTCTCTTAGTATCTTTAATTTCAATATTTTGCCATATGTAAAGAATTACTAAATATTTATTAAGGTTTTATTGCGAATTTAAAATGCAAGTGTCTGCGCATCTCTGCTGAGAATTATTCAAACCCTTTCTGAAAGTTTTCACATAACTTAATTAATATTACATCTGACGTACTTCAGGAGTATTAAACCTAAACATATTTATATCGTTAATCCATCAAAAATTATAAATTTACCAAAAAATTTATTTAAGGTATTTTACTACTTTTACCTACTAAGTAAGCTAAGTATATGTTTCTTGAAAATTTCCATTTACATAATATTAACGTTTTACTTTTATATCTTTAACAACAATACTTTTCTATTTCTAACTATCTTCAAATCATACTACGTATTTACATCACAAATTAAAATGTAACAACTTCATCATCTATTACTGCATCTCGTTGAACTAAATTCATTTGAAATAAATCTAAAAATTAAGACCTTCAAAGGTTTATTTTCTATTATCCAATCGACTCTTACACGTATGTCAATAATTTAAAAAAAACTTTTTTGAAATAATTCACGAAATTTTTCAGTAGTATTTATATCTTTACGCTTATCAATATCCAACTCCAAGAAACTTCGATTCCAAAATGCTTTAGAAAATTATTTTGTTAACTAAAGACGCTCATTTATCAAAAACTTTATATTTTGGTATATTATTGAGAAAGTATTGAATAGCCTATTAAAGAGGCAACTGGCGTAGACATTAGATAAGTATTCTGGTATCAAAAGAAAAAAACATACACAACTAAAGTCATTATAACTGGTCGCAGTGGTTTCTAGTAACTTGGAAGTGTTAATTAAGCGAAGGATTATACATTTCCAGAGACATTTTGCGACAAATATATAGCTAAAATATATAGCTATGTTAAGTCACCTCGCTACATCTCCGAATGGAGGTCAAGACGTGATTACAAAGTGGATGATCATCCATAATTTCACTGCCCATCCTCTAGCTACTCTAATGAAATGTTTCCTAGAGTAGACAAGAAGATGGGGCACCGAGAAAATGAAAAGGAAGGAATATGTGATATTTTCCATGGTTAATTTTGGCGTAAGATTGTACACAGAACCACTGAAAATTTGAAACAAACAGTTATTTTGAATATCCTAAAGAAGGTAGACATAATAGTTTATTTATTTGATTTATAGACAAAATAATTTATCGATGAATCTTTTTTATCGAGGAAAACTTTCGTACTTATTGCTGTTTAGTTAATATTATAATGATCTTGTAACGTATCAAAATTTTATATAAATTAATAATAGTAGTGACTGATTGTAACGACTGGTAACTGGTATTTAACTTATTAGGAGAACATATTGTTATTGTGAAGTTGTAATTATTCAGAACATAGGTCTGTGATATTTTAAATATGAATTAAATATATTAATTAGAAAGATATACATATAAAATCAATTTTATCGAAAAATTTTGTTGTTGCGCCACCGGGATTCGAACCTAGATCTCTTTCCTAAACGGATTGATTTTATATGTATATCTTTCTAATTAATATATTTAATTCATATTTAAAATATCACAGACCTATGTTCTGAATAATTACAACTTCACAATAAGAATGTGTTCTACTAATAATAAAGTTGTATCAATGTGTCCAAAATTTAATAAAAATTAATTGATAATTCTGGCGTCTGCTATCAGTTTACTCAAAGGTATTTAAGATTCTGTAAAAATAAGGTAGATGGCTCTTTCAAATAATGGAACGATTAAATGTATTAATATCAAAAAGGTAACATATAGGTTCGAAAATTGTCGCTAAAAATATTGTCGCTGTAGCATAGTAGGATAATGCACCTTCCCCGGTTAGGAAAGAGATCCAGGTTCGAATCCCGGTGGCGCAACAACAATATTTTTCAATAAAAATGATTTTATATGTATATCTTTCTAATTAAGGTATTTAACTATTGGAGGTTTAATTTCTAGTATACCAGTGATTGCTCGAAAAATTACAAATAATCAGTTATAAATTATTAACGTTATAATCGAAACAATTATTGCAGTCTTAATAATGATTTAAGTATCACTTATATAAACATTAGAATATGAATATAAATTTACCACGATTTATAATACTTTACACTCGCTTAATTTTCATCCAATCACACGCAGACTTTTAAACGCACGTAGTCCCCCATCTACCTCCTATCCCCACCACTCTCTGCAACTCACTGTCAGTCAGCAACGTTTGAATTTTAAAAGGTTATAATCCTTTCGGAGAATTTTTTTAAAAATCCCTAGTACAATTATTATTACAGGTTTAATTGTGCGGTAAATGGAATTTGAGAGAATTCATAAACAAAGCCACTCTCAAAAATAATTTACTTCAACATTAAATATATATGTTTAGGTAAGAAACCTTAAGGGAAATATTGTGGCAAATAATATTATACAATCGTATAGAAGTAAATGGCGTTTAATTTAATATTAACCATTTCTGGGATCAATGCGAAAATTTGGACGGAAATATAAATAGTTTATGTTTCAAGTGCTGATAAAATAGACGGTTGTAATTAAATATTCTAGCTAGAAACAACGAATTTAGTAAATAAAATATCTATTACACAAACATCAGTAAATTGTACCATTACATGTAACACTAATAAATTAAAGCGATTTCACTTATATTTAATTACATATATTAAATTGAACAAAATAATATTTAAACGAATACTCCACCAGCAAAGATTTTTTTTGAGAACTCATTTAAAATTATATGAATTAAAATCACGCAATACAAAATTAAATAAACAAATATATTTCCCAACAAAAATACTTACAATGTGGATCGCAATAAATCAAATAAATAAACCATGTTTACCAAATTTTTTATCAATATGGTATACATAATTATTGTGCAAACAAGGCTCAATTATTTAAAATAATTATAACGTTAAAAATTAAAACTATTATAATACCATTAAATGATTTGGCAGTATCTTCGTGGTGTAACATTTTAATTTTTAAAAATATATAATTTTTATTTTCACATTGCACACTTTTTTTTTAGTAATATGACTAGTTTCTAGAAGTATAAAGTGAAATATAATTTTAAAAAAATTCAAATGATAATTTTATTGTTATCATCGAGGTTTATTTTTAATATTTTTATTTTAGAAAAACGTAAAAAAATATATTTCACTAAATAGTTACCAAAAAATAATCATTCATTAATTTTAAGCATTTTGGATAATCGTAAGAAATAATTATATTATAAAACATAACATCTATGTACTTATATGACAAATTCAGACGCTATAACGGAGGTGTTATATTAAAGTAATGGTAAAGTATATGTTTCATAATTTTATATCATGTTATACGTGTTATCGCGTAGAAACTTTGAAGACAGTCCTTTAGGGAACATTTAAGTACATTGAAAGACGCGGATTGACCGATAAATTACTCCTGCTAATTTTGTTCGCGTCCATGAATGTAAAAGATTGTATAAAAATTTTGATTATTTCAAAAACAATTTATGCCAAATAGTTATAGACTGACTTAGCTGTACTTGTAGTACTCATGCATACTATGTTCAGTTAATAATTTTTTCTAGGATAGGTGCGATTTGTGTTTTGATGACTTAATATAAAATATATCAGTTAACTGAAAACCGAGAGAGAATAAAAATCTTAGAACTTAGAATTTATATATATAATTGAACTATTTGTAACTACAACAAAACATTTGAACAAGACATTTTATAAAGAAAGAAAACCGGAGCGACCAGAATGTTTGACTAATCAAATATGTTAAAAACTATTACGTGTCACTATATAGTGTTTCATCCTCTATAGCAATTTTTGCAATCTTATTTTTTTTAATAATATACAAATCTTTTATCGCCGGATTTTTACGCACAACACACGAAGAAAATCAAATCGTCGCTCGTAAATATGAACACACTTTTTTAAATACATGTCGGTTTCCCTGTCACCTTTTAATGTGGGAGTGAAAATAAAAATATAATAAAACTAGCAAAGAAGATGTATTGTAAATTTGAGCACCATGGGATGGGGTGTGTGGGACGTTATGATGAATCGCGCAGATGGCGAACGATTTTACGGATCTTTCCAGATTAGACCGATTTTACCTTGACAAAAGTATTATTTATGAGACTAAGTTATTTATTACTCTCAAACATGATACAACACAAGTAGAATTCATAATGAATATTGTAATTTGTACAGTCTTTCATAATTTTTTTTGTCAGTATTGCAAAGAATTTTTTATTTTTTGTAACTTTATATATCACACGCACTTTAAATGTCAGAAGACTTTAAAATTAATAGACCCTTGTATGTTTATTCATTATTTACTTTTAAGTTAGAAAGAAACGACTAAGAAATAGTTGCATTTAATATTTTTGGTTATTAATTGTTTAATATTTGGGGAAAAAGTTATATCATCTATATGGGAAATGTGCAGGTGTATACATGTGAGTTTGATATATGTAAACAACTTCAATCAGAAGGTTTGAAGTATGATAATTAATATGATGTGAGTGTATTGTATGCCCCAATAATCATCCAAATATCCTTTGTTTGATCACTGTTAGATCTGGTCTAAATCTGGATGGTTTTGGTCTACAGAATTAAAGGGAATTAAAAGAGATTTATTGTTTTTAATTAAAAATAATATATATATATAGAAAAACTCTCGTTAGATGTCGCCCTAACACCCTTGTATTCGTTTTTTAATGCGGAGTGTATTATGGCACATATTTGTGTCGAAATAAGATGATATATGCGGATATGAATGTCTGATAGGTAGTAGTCACGTGCCATCTGTATTCAACGTCTTTATGGCTGGTGGAAGTTGCTTTTCACGTACTGCCTTGTTGGGTGAGTTCATCATCGCTGTGCGGTCTATAAATGATAAGAATAGAGGTGATGGCTCTCCACCAATATATTATATATTACTTAGATTTCACTGATAAATATAGTGGAACCTGTCTACTTTAGCACAGACTCCGATCTAGTTAAGGAGTCTTATCCATATGTTTTATGAATCCCTCATTTGCTGAGTATTTTTTTAATCTTATATAAGTATTTTATATATTAATCCGAATCATCAGCATACGTAGAATAAATAATGAATTATAATTATTTATCAAAACATTCATCGTCTGGATCTTCGAATATAAAAATATTCAAAACGATCGCAAAGCAACGCATTGTATTATTAATAGCTCAAATTAAGTAAACAGTATCGTAGTTGTGAAGTAAAATAAGAGGGCTGTGTATAATTGTTATGGATGACTTAACGATTTTATTTATTAAATTAAACAAAACCCAATCACTTCATATAAAACCACAAATTTTATTAAACGCCAACCGGTTTCGCTTAGCTCAAGCTTCGTCAGGGCGTATTTAAAACGAATGTATATATATATATATAGGGAGACAGAATGTAAAATTACATGCGAAAAAGAGAGACAGAATACATATACATGTATACAGAACATAAAGGGAGGGGAAAATACAATATTGATGGGTATTAAACTGATTTAAATACATCATATGGGGCTAATGGATACATTTTCTTGGTTATTAAGAATTATACTACCACTATATACTGCTTTTTTGTTGTCTCAAGGGCCTCTATATTGTCCAACTGGAGGCCGAACCCGTTTTTATGGAGTATATGGACCCCTGTGCTATTATTAAATGAATGGTCTTTTTCAATAATATGTTTGGCAATTTTTTTATTTATATTAATAATGATATTCATAACAGTAGATTGAAAATTTAAATAAATTATGCACTAATAATAATACTAAAATTACGATTTACTCATAAAGAAACGAAAATTATGATTTTATATTTTAATACGTATTACTTTGTTCTTTTTAAAGGCTTGTTTCCCTTAAAGCACTTATTTGTAAATAATGCATAATGATCGGTTTAAAGTTGCGGCTCTGGTTTGAACCTGTTTCACACGGTAACATACCCTGTCAATGTACCCCCATCAACAATCTCCGCCCAAACGTCCATCTTACACGAGAACCGACGAAGATTTATAAAACATTAACGTTCCTGGGTAGATCAATGCATACCAAACTGGCTTAATGGTTATAATGAGAGTTCATTATTGTGTATTATAAAGGTACAGTTAAAATGTAAATGTTTTTTAGGCTTGTCAATATTTAAAAATGCGTAAGAGCCGATATCTCACACTAAGACGTTGTTTTATTTCTGTATCAGTAATTTGCTTAGGATAATCTTAATTTTTGCATTCAAAAAATATTTTTCTAAGACATCAAAAGGGAACACAGAGAAAACATTGTTAAAAAATACTTTCTGACTAGAAGCATATTCAGGACCCCGTATAGAGAAAATCATATTTTATACATGCATACTATATTTTTAATTTAATATTTCAGTATTCAGTTTTTATGAACACATTTTGCACAACAATTACTCACCACAACAGTTATCATCACAATCACATAATTACTGATATAATTACGTTACAAATACACGTTTTAAATTAAATTATACGAGGGCTGATAATTAAGTTGATAAAAGAAAAAAAGTTACAATCACAGTACATACTTATTCCTTATCTAGTACACGCTCCTTTGTAAAAGAGTATTTTTCTAAAGCAATGCATTTAACAACTAACGTTTTTTCCAATGCAGGAAATAATCATTCTCCGTCATAAACGTCATTCTCCGTAAAGCTGTTTAGAGCACGTGTCATAATCCTTTCAATTCCGCTCGTAACCCTCAATGATTGAGTTTCTTGATTTCGAGGTACAGAAAAAGGGTGAAAGAGGTCAGATTAGGAAAATAGGGTTGACGTTCCAATACAATGATTCCATTTTGGGCATAAAAAAGTCTTTCACAATATGGCTTTGTGTGCTGGAGCATTATCCTGATGCAACGTTCAGATTTCGTTTGCAAACAATTCAGGCCGGATACGCCTCACTTGCGGTTATAATCATTTCATTACCTCCATATAGAATGCTGCATTAATGATTTGTCCTTCGGGAATAAATTCCGATGTTATTTTGCCAAAGTCGCGGTGTTGCCACATTATGTGCACAAAAAGTATTCTACGAATTTAATTGTCAGTTCTCTTAATTAAGAGTTTAATGAAATAGAATAATGTAATAGCTATATTAAAATTAAAATCAATTTATTTATATTCACAATAGATTATATTGATGAATATAATTAATTTTATTCTAGATTAGGTATATAAATACATTAATTATTGCCATTTTTAGATTAAACATGATAGTTTTTATTTCAATTACATGCATAATTATGTTAGTACGCACATATTCCATTTAAATATAATGTGCAATCAGTAAGGTCACATAAGAATATGTATTAAGAATACTTATCAGAAATATTTATCTAAAAATATCGACTAAACGGGCTGCGTTGGAGTACTCAACCCCGCCCATGGGCACCCAGCTCACCACTTATAATAGGCTTTACTTATAATCGCTGTACCTATAGGGAGTGTAGGCAGGTTTGATTAATAAACCTTATTTAGTGCAGGCGGCGAGTTCCGCCTCCTGAGCGCTAAGCTCATTTTAATATTTTCTTGGGACGAAAATCTATAAACATACTTATTACGAGCGCTAACTGCTTATTTGTTCTAGCGATAAAATTCTCACCTAGGGATAATATATAAGATATTCAAACCTTGTCCTATGAGATAGGCAAGTTAGTCATATTTTAAGAAATATCGATTTTTCTAAAATAAATATTTGTAAACATAAGACTTTAATAATGTTTTTCGATCTTTATAACAAGATTTTATGGATCCCCGTTCTCTGTCTTGTACTACTCTGAACGCGACATATATAATAGTTCCTGTCAATTACTTATCAACTACCTCCTCCACCTATACCCAGAACATGACCATATTCTATGGTTTTTTGAACCAGTTGCTATTGAAACTTTGAAGTGATAATAATCGTTTACCAGTGATATGGTCGGCTATGAAACTGTGTTATTATCGTCCTGCTGAATGGGGCTGATATTTTTTACGTACGTTTCGGTTTCTCGCTGTGCGTGCCGAAACCTGTATATCTTGCTATTGTGCATGATGCTTGTTGATGACACTTCACGCTATCACCGAAGTGTATGTCCAAGAGTACTTCATGCGGAAAAATGGAGTATGAGTCCTGGAGCCAGAAGATCTGACGATCCAGTGGAAAATTTAGATACCTATAGGAGCATTTCACAGGCAGGTCGTGTTTTCTGGTTTTGGGTGATCCTTGAGCCCACCCTGTTCCCTAATCCTATCCCTCTCCTAAATTCTTTCCACCATTCCTACATCTCATATTTTTCTACTCCCTTGTTCTGACAAATAAATATGTGTAGAATAATATACCTATAATTATTCCTCCCTATTTTCTCACTTACCTTCAAGCGTATATGTAGGTAATAATTTTCTGATGGATATAAGGATTTAATAAATAATAACGTTTAATTTTCGAATAAATTATTACTATTTTAAATAAAAAATATTATACATAATATGTTTTGAGAAGAATACACTTTTATTATGAAGTTACATTTTCAGAACATAATTCTATTGTAGTTTTAATATTAATTAAATTAATCAACTAGAAAGATACAAGGAAAAAAATTATTTAGAAAATGAAATAATTTTCTGTGTATCTTTCTAGTTGATTAATTTATTTTGTATTAAATAATATGTAATATTTTGCTTAACTTAGCTTTAACTTAATATTTTGCTTTGTCGTTAATTAAAAAAATAGCAAATGGGACAAGGTTTACTCTGTCGCCAAAACCCTTAAATTTTGAATTTCACAAAACTGATGATCAAATAAATAAATTATCATAATTATTATAATTTATAATAAGGTACGCTAAAATTGCAATTTTGTTAATTTAATATTTATCTCTATATTATATAAATTTATTATAAACATTTCATATTTTATTGGTTCATTTTTAATCTCTAATGACGTTCAAGAGTTTTCCACTGTATTTTGGCAATTAACAACATTTGTAATTCATATCTTTTTCTAATGTCGATTGAACTTAAGTGGCAGCACGGTATCAACTATGTAAACATACTGCACTTTGATCACTGAATTAAATAACATTAAATAACGTGTAGTTACCCAATCTCAGTTGGTAACCTTTCCTTTTTTTATTATTATTTTTTATTATTCAACACCTTTTAAACATCAATCGAAAATAATATAAGCATAATCGATACATGTTTGAACTTGTTTTGAGATGCTGAAGTTATATATCGTAGTTTCATTCTAGTATACAATATCACGAAATACAAATATTAAGAATTTTGTATCAGTTTGTTTCGAAGGATTGTTTGTTGAATGTTGTTTCATAGGGATGTCTCACAAACTGAGCTGCGACATGTGAGAAAGGCAGACATTGTCGTAGCCAAATCAGATATGCATTATGGCAAGAAAACGTCTCGAAGGAGACTTCGTATTATGTTCATCCTAATTGGACCGTCGACTTTTATGGCCTCAAACTTGACGTCGTACTCCACATAAATTTTACCTATTTTATACGTTATATGTATATATTATATAAACACCGTAAAAAATATATTCAAGCAGACAAACCTATGAATAATATTTTGTGATATTTAAAAAACATTATTATATAAAAAAATCGATTTAACACAATTACCCTTTTTGTGTAGTTCAATATTAGTTACCTCACTGTAAAAGATCACCCTAAAATAAGTTTTCATTATGAATTCTGTGGTTAGCGGGTAAAACTTATTATGTCATGATTTAACGAAAATGACATATTGATACTACTTTATTTTTTTATTTATTATCTTTGTTTTATTAACCACTAAAATGAGTTTAAATACATCTACCGGTTTCTAAAAATACCATTTTCTTCTTCAGGATGTCATAACTAACTAAAAAATATATTGTTTCTTTGACCGAATCTATTTAAAAAAATATATTTTTTTTAGTACCTAACTCAAATTATTACTTAATACAAATTTACTCGAATATTTTTTAGGAAATAATTTTAGAATGGGACTCGTAGTTAAATTTAGTTAATTAATTTAGTAAAAATAGATTCTGTCAAAGAAACAATATATGTTTTAGTTAGTTATGACATCCTGAAGAAGAAAATGGTATTTTTCGAAACTGGTAGATGTATTTAAACTCATTTTAGTGGTTAATAAAACAAAGATAATAAATAAAAATATGAATCTTAACCACAAAGATAACATTGCTGATTTTAAAAGATACTACTTAACATAAAAAAACTGCTTTTTTTGGGTATATTACTCATGTTTCATTTATAATCGGGTAAAAGATTTCAAGACATGATAACCTCACGATGTAAAATATCTTAAGTCAAATTAAATGCCTAATAACACAATTAAAAATCTGTTATATTATACAACTGAAGGATATAAACAAACTTGGCTAATGAAAATGAAAAAATAACTATAAACTTTTATGTCATACCGTTTTGAAAATTGCGATGTACATATTTCATCCGCCGTTATCTCAGTTTTAGTAAAACTTACATAATAAATTTTACCTGCCAATCACAGAATTATTCTTAGTATAATAAATTACTTTAATTGTTAAATTGTACTAAAATAATTCACACGTAACACTTATGTAGATTGCACTATAAATTTTACAGTAACTTATACAAATAAAAAGTTTCTGTAATTTAAAAAAGAGTCTTATTCATTTTGTGGCATTGAAAATTATTATTACTTTTATAGGTATATGCAGTCAGTATTTTACTAAATGTGTCAATAATATATTTTAATCCGCGATGTATTTATGACTTGTGTGCTTTTAATTTGGTCTAGGAAAATTGTAACATATTGGATTTAATTGAAATGATTTCTCAGTAGTCCAATATTTCGCTTTACGACGTAGATACATTCCGGTAAAGTTGGCCGTAAAGCAAAATGCCGTATAACGAATAATTTATTTTGATACAAACCCATACAAATTACATAGAATTAGTTCCAATTGCACAAAAAAAATATAATAATAAAAAATCAATAATATTTCGTGTCTATAATTAATGACGATCTAAACTGCAAGCCAGAAATTAAGCAACGCAGAAATATGGCGAAAAGTTCTATGTCCAGACTTGACAAAATATGAAAAGACAGCGGGATCACAATATACGATTATTTTATTAATTGTATTACGTTAAAAAACTTGTTGGATAATTTTCATTAGATATTTAATAAAATTGAATTGACTTTTGACATTGGAAATATTAAAAAAAAAAGAAAAGATGTACATAATGGTGTCTTTACGATCTATTGAAAATTAAGAAAATATTCAACTCCAGATACCGACTAGAACTGGTTTAAAAGATCGTTCCACTCAAAAGCGGTGCAGTGGTGTAATTCTCTTGTCGGTTATTTAAATTTAGTCTCGAATCGGTCAGCAGACGCGCGCAACGTGGCTACACCGCGGTCACACCGCGGCCGCGTATTGACACTACATTGTACATATCAGTAAACCGGTACGGAAATAAGATGTCTTCAGGTCCATTCCCCGCCGAGCTTTAGAACATCCGATACTGTGATTTTTGGGGCATTTTTCGAAAGGATTATTTTCAAAGTGACAATTATGATTTCAATTTTTTTAAATTGTTTATGATAAAAACGTGTGATTTATTCATTTCGTTGATGATAATGGACACATTTTTAATTTTCTAGGTGTTTATAAACTTTTAATAAAAATAAATAAATACAGAAATAATCTAAATGTGTGCCAATATTTCAGCATGTATTGTTCCTCCAATTAACTTAGTGTTTTTTTTTGTATTAGAAAACATAATTTGTTAATAATAAAATTATTTCGTCAAATAACTTTCGAGCTTTTTTTCAAAAATTCTCTAGTATATTTGAGTAAATTGTATATAAACACAATGAAAAAGAACATTTCGTAAGCCTGCGTATTTTTTAATATGAATATTGAGTTGAGGAAAAACAAGAATAATAATCGACTGTTACCTAATATAACGCACATGTTACAGCCTGCCAGCTTAGTATATTTTATCTTGATGGACGTAATCCAAACAGCATTTACTTTTGCGAGATTTACAAAAAACGTAGCCAAAACAAACGAGACGATAATATGCTGCCTCTAGCGATGAGCATGATTACTTTACCAATGTCTAAAGAATACTTTATATTTATATTCTAACAGAATACATTATATTAATATTATGAACAATATGCTTAAAATATACGATTTGTAAATAATGTACTTCTTGTCAATTTACACACACGCGTAATTTGTACCGAGTACAATATTGTTCCCCGCAGGGAGCCAACACGACGTGATAATTAAAAGTTAACAGCGATCATTAAAAAAAATTCCTTTAGTATTTCCATAAACATTTTCACAGCAGCATCTTAGATGCAAATGAGTTATAAATTTGAATAAATCTTCTCCGGATTCAGTCATCTCTTTTATTATTGCTCGTATTATTTATGTTGTATTTTTATCCAATTAGCTGATCTTTCGTCGTGATGTCAAATATGGAAATAATTATATTGATTTAAACTTATCTTTATTACCTTTCGGAGGATTGTTTAGATTTAGTTTTTTTAGATAAGTAGGAATAGTTTTGAAATAATGAATCCGTAGGCATTATTTTACGATTTGACATTTGTCACTTGTAGTTTGAAATTCAAGGCGTTTCAACCGTAACATTTATAGAATTTACGTATTTTGTTAGACATTTCTAAACACGTTGTGATGACTCATTATAAAATCCTGTTGATAATTGACTCGGTATGCGATGGCGCAGTGGATGCAGATTTAAAGTTCGATTAATTGACATACGTCACATATGAATGAGAATAGTTTTATCATTCCACAATCTATAATATTTGTATACATGTTCGTAACTTTATTGTATGTCCAGATACATATCATATAATAATTCGTGACAGTAGTTGAGTGGCAGCATTTTGAATATTATTTTTATAACTGTATAAATTTAATGATATTTGAACATGAGAAAGTGAAATACATAGTATTATAACCAAATTTTTATTAAGTTTCTACCATTATATATTAATATATGCGTTATCATTTCTTGTCTTTATTGTAAAAAATAATATTTTAAATAGTGCGCATCCTGGTCATTTTAACAGCGAACACTAAATGCTCGAAGTGACAAGTTGGAGCGGTCACTTTCTGGACGGCGCAATGTCTCGCTGAAGATGGAACTACTTCGCTGGTCCGAGAAGTTTCTGTGGTACTATTGTGTTTTGGTTTTTGTGCAGGGATCCTTTCAGGAGTTGAAACTATACGGAAACCCTTCCCAAGCAGAACAACAATGTGCCAACGCTTTCGAGGTATGTACACAGCTCAACATTTATTTTATTTTAATTTTGAGAGACATATGGGTGTATATAAAGTTGTTATTCGATTTTGTGACGCAGTCAAATATATTATCCCCTCACGGCCTACTGAAATTTTCGTTACCAAATAATATATTCCAAATATACAAATATACATTCTTAATAACAAATATAGTGATATTCCTTGATTGATATACCACGAAGTCAGGAATTCATAAACTTAAATATAACGATTGTAATTATTTTTATATTGGGAAAATTACCAGAAACTTTGAGATAAGGGTTAAAGAATATTTCAGAGCTTTGAATCGCAATAATAACTCGGAATTTGTAAATCATTTATTAGAATACAATCATATATTTGATTTTAATACAGGATTGAAAATATTACATACAAATTATAAGGTCTCGCAGATTAACAATTTAGAAATATAAGAGATTACAAAAAGCGTGAATATTAAATCAAATAGAATTAATAAACTTATATATTTTGTAAACAATCCTCTATTGAATATTTTCACATTAAATCAATCTTCCCCTTCAAATATTCACATGTACACTCTAACTCTTACTCCGATCCCTTCTTCTTCTTAACCCTCTCCCAATGTCAATTTACAACTTCAGTATACTACTCATCGTAAGGAATAGAACATTATTCTGGAAGCATGGAGATTTTATATCTAATAAAATAGTTTAAACAAAGCTATTTGACTTTAATTCATATAAAACCGAAATATTAATTAAACATATTTGTTTTAAATAAAACATAACTATTTGTTTTTTTATGTAATATTCATAATATTAACATTGATAAATTATAATTTTATCTGCAAATTTAAGTGAAAAACTGCCGTTAATGAGACGAAATGTTTTATTTTCAAAAAATAAATTCTAAATAAATAATTACAAAAAACAGATTACATAGACAATAAACAATTGTTCATCAAGTTTTATTTAATAATAATAATCCTTGTTTAATATTTTATTTAAAAAAGAGTTTCTGGTGTTTTCTAGCGTTGCAAATAATATTCAATGTTCCTTCGCCTGGGACGCGGCATCGCCGCTCCGCAATTGGCCACTCGACGACCCAATTGATGACAGGTTGCAGCCTGTTTTTATTAATGTACTCACGCAAATCGACTGTCCCTTTTATATTCAGTCCCTCTGCCATTACGTGTTCTATTCAAATATACTGGTTTTAATGTTAATTCAATTTAAATACATAAAATGCCTATTTTCATTATTAACTTGTATTTGCATATTTTACACAAATGTTGATTTTTATACTTAATTTATATTAATATTTCAACACTATCTGAAATAAATGTTTACTATGGAACTAATGAAATTCATAATACTGTACATAAAGTAAATTTGCAATAATTAAGATAATATAGGTATTATTTGAATGACCGCAACCTGTAAATTAATTTTCAATGTACAAGAAAACTCTAAAAATTCTTATAAACCTAAATAGTCACATTATAATGACAATTAATTAATAAAAATTATATATAAATAATCACTCATTACATTATATTTTCTCGTTCTAATAAAAAATGATAATTTTAGTGTTTATTCCGTCGCTTGATTCTAAGCCACGGTTGAATTTATAATAAATAACACTATAATTTAAAATGTCTTAAATTTATGGGTCTCCCATTCTTTGAGAAAAAATGGTTATACGCAAAGGTTGGCTACACTACGAGAATATATATTGTATTTAGCACATATTCTCAAAGTTAACCGTAAATTTGGGAAATCTGACGGTTTAATACTGAACTTAACGAAAAAATAAGTTTTTTAAATTCTTTGTGTAATGCGTGGTTTTGTTAATTAGTCATTCTAAAATCTACCGTATTAATTTATCGACGCTGTTGAAAAAAAAAATTATATTCAAAAATACTAACTAAATGTATTAATTAGAATTACATATAAAGTCAATTTTATCGAAAAATATTGTTGTTACTACCGGGATTCCCTGGATCTCTTTCCAATCCGGGAAAGGTGCATTAACTGACTGTGCCACAGC